>JAJPGS010001816.1:2543595-3147619 GCA_028654335.1 Alnus rubra
TACACACAATCAATGGAATAGTATAATGTTGTGCAAATATCTACCTAAATAAATAGGCAAATACTTGTACGTTTTACTCGCAAGTGCACAAGATCAAAACAATAGTATAGCAGGCAAATACGAGATCATTCCCACGAGGATTGGTATAAATTGTCTTTAAAGAGAAATTCCTAAAACAGATATGTTGAATAAGACAGGATAAAAGATTGAATTAAAAATACTCTGAAGAAAATGTAGGGCTTCGATATCCACCGCTAATCATACTCAAATAAGATTCGCAATATGCACAATACTACAATCATAACATGATGCTTAATGCTTACCAGCCACAAGGGAATGGTATCTTCTCCTAAAGCTATTGATTTCCCTAAACAACGAGTTAGGCATGGTATCTACTCTAACTCTTTTCTTCCTTGAAGGATTTAGCATGGTATCTACTAAGTTGTTCTTCAAGAAAGCATAAATCTATGAAAATCGGTAAACACACTCAGATTGGAATATGGTATCTATTCCAATTGTCTTTATGTTGATTAATTCAAGAACCTGTGTCGGGGTTCTTCCGTTACTCTATTATGCCCAGGACTCGGTCATCCAAATTGACACAAATAACAAATCCATACCACAAGAATATTCTAGCTAAACATAAACATGCGAGGAATTCAAGAAACTAGAATTAATCAAGTTAAGCATCAATATATAAATTGTAGCAAGGCAAATTGAAAAACTTAAAAAGACATGATTAGGGCTTCAATCGAGCCCTAACTAAAGTATTAGTTACACATAATTTGGATGGAAATCATCCTCATAAGAAATTAATAAAGGAAAAGAAAGAAAATAAAAACTATAAAAAACCTCCTTCTTGATGTAGCCTTTGATTCTTCCTCCAAGTTTGTGTGTCTTTCTTCAAAGGCTAGAGGCCTATTTATAGGGATTAGAGAAGCTTTAGAAGCTCTAGAATTCCTATTACAATTCTAAGTAGGTTTTCTAGTCCAAAAAGAATAATTACAAGTCTTCTCCTTTTTCTGAAATTTCTATCCAAGTAGGAAAAGGATTCCAAAATTCGTACAGATTTGCGCTCTTTTATTGCGGAGTGATTTTGGCATGGAAAAAATCTGAATCAGAAAACACTTATTTCTGACATATTTGTTGCCTTTATTATTATCTTTCCAACGCCATCAATTTTGTTGCAATCTGATACTTGAGCCGAAAGTTATGATTAAATTACTGACACATGCTCATTCTGGATTCTTTCAAAAAATAACGAATTTTTGCCAACTTCTCTTTCCTTAAATTCAAAATTGATTTGGAGTTTGAATCTATCCAAAAGTGAGTTTGCTGACTTCATTATAATCTTGGAATTTGATCGGTTTTTCTTCTAAAACCTGTAAAATACAAGAAAACACAAAAACAACACAAAACATCAAATTATAACAAAACTAAGAGCATAACATATGTAAATTAAGGGGCTTGAATGTACAACATTCAGCACTTATCACACCCCCAAACTTACATGTTGCTAGTCCCTTAGCAATGTAGAATTGAAAATAAAATGAAAACTAAAACAATAACTACTCTACCTCCTCTGTCGCGGGAAACACGATTGCATTTAGCGTATGCAATAAGCCTTTTAAATCCCTAGGACTCCCTAGTGGACGAGTGAAGTCTCGTGAGGGTTTGCCATGAATGATACCCACAAACATTATGCAAAAATTCATGTTTATTCCAAAGAGTTAAGTGTCACCAAAATTATAATTCTCATTCATTAGCAAGCTTAGAAAGATAAACTCCATCTTCAATAAAAAATAGAATTCCAAAGTCTAACCACTTACAAACGACAAGCTCAGGCATCATAAGTTCAATTCAGTGTAAGGTGAACTAACACATAATCATGAGGCTTCAAATTAATTCCAATGTGCAATGATTCAATATCTCAAAATTCACTGGGATCCCCATCAAATTGAATAACCAAGGCATAATAGCAAGAGCTTTATTATTTTTTTTTAATTTTTAATTTTTTTAGACTGTGCAACGCTTAGTTCTCTTAAGCTTTCTAATTGACTCATGTAACGAGTGTTAGGCTAATGCTCCCAAACCAGATGGTTTTAAGGCATTAAGTGTTGAAACACCCCTAAGAGCTTACTAACTCGAGTCAAAAAGGCTACAGAACTAAACTAGTCATGACTTTAACCAATCTGAATTTCTCACTTTTTGACGTGAACATTCACTGCTTAATGAGGCAAGAAGTCCAGTTACTCGGTGAAAGCTTCAAAAATAGTTTTTATTATTATTATTATTACTATTATAAATATGCCAAGGTATCCATTTAACAAGTCACCCAGCTTCACTTAAGACATTGAAAAATACACAATCAGGTTCATATATCATACCTCAAAAATTATATGCTAATGTGCTTGTGATAATTTAGATTGAAACAAATGAATCCTTAGATGCCAAAAGTAAGTAGTAGGACTTTAGCATCAATTTCAAATGATCATGTGTTCAACATTCTAAGCTCACCAATGAAATTTAAATCACAATTTTTAGATCAACCAAAGTCTTAAAAATAACATGAACATGCAATTTCATTTTTTTTTATTTATTTTTAAATTAAAAGTGTGTGTGTGTCCCATACCCCCAAACTTAAATTACACATTGTCCTCAATGTGTAGATAGAATGGAAAGATCATACCCGGGAGATGAGAAAATTGGTTGGACTAGGTATGGCTCGTAGCACACCCCCAAACTTGAATGCAGAGACACTTTTCCTGAAAAACGAAACTAGGAAGGGAAAAAAAATTATGACAAGATGGGTTGCCTCCCATGAGCGCTAAGTTTAACGTCTTCAGCCAGACAAAGGAAAACCAAAAAGAATAAACAAAAATCAAAACAAACAAAAAGTTTAAAGGATATGGCAGTGTCAGTGCATGATGTGGCCTTAGTATCACTGATCGAGGTAGATGCGCTCGAGCCTAGTCTGAATTTCGCTCGAGAGCAGGATAGGCAGTGTTCAGAACTGGATGTAATTCTAGATCTTCTTCTTGAGGCTGAAAGTCGGTCTCAAAGTAAGGTTTCACTCTATGCCCATTCACCATGAAAGTGTGATTTTTTTCTTTGTTATGAACTTCTAGTGCTCCATGAGAGAAAACCTTAGTAACAATGTAAGGGCCATACCACCGAGATTTAAGCTTACCTGGAAAAAGTCGTAATCTGGAATTGTATAGCAATACCTTTTGGCCTACATGAAACTCTTTTTGAACAAGTTTCTTGTCATGATATGCCTTAGTCCGTTCCTTGTAGATCCTTGCATTTTCATAGGCATCATGTCTCAATTCTTCAAGCTCAACCAGTTGCAATTTTCTCTTTTCACCTGCTTGCTTCATATTGAAATTGAGTTGCTTTATGGCCCAGTATGCTCGATGCTCTAACTCCACTGGTAAATGGCAGGCCTTCCCAAAGACTAACCGATATGGTGACATACCAATTGGAGTCTTGTAAGCAGTTCAATAAGCCCATAGTGCATCATTTAAGCGCAAAGACCAATCCTTTCTGTTAGTGTTCACCGTTTTCTCTAGGATGCTCTTGATTTCTCTATTGCTAATCTCCACCTGTCCACTGGTCTGGGGATGATATGGAGTACCTACCTTATGTGTGATCCCGTACTTCTTTAGTAAAGAAGCAAAAGGGTGACTGTTAAAATGGCTTCCTCCATCACTAATGATCACTCTTGGGGTCCCAAATCGAGTGAAAATATAATCCTGCAAGAACTTCACAACAACTCGATGATCATTAGTTTTAGAGGGGACAGCCTCGACCCATTTAGACACATAATCAACCCCCATTAGAATATATAAAAATCCACAGGAGTTAGGGAAAGGGCCCATGAAATCAATACCCCATACGTCAAAGAGTTCGACCTCTTGAATATTCTATAATGGCATTTGATTTCGGGAAGAGATGTTCCCTGTTCTTTGGCATCTATCACAAGCACTGTAAAACCCAAAAGCATCTTTAAATATAGTAGGCCAAAAGAAACCTGCTTGTAATACCTTCATTGCTGTCTTCTTTGCTCCGAAGTGTCCTCCACAAGCAAGCTGATGGCAATGCTGTAAAATGCTGGTATGCTCTTCCTCGGGTACACATCTCCGAATGATTTGATCAGGACAGAATTTGAATAGATAAGGTTCATCCCAATGGTATTGTCTAGATATAGATATTAATCTCTTCCTTGCTTGACTAGACATACTTGGGGAAAAAACCTTTGTAGTGATGTAGTTCACAATGTCTGCATACCAAGGAGGGTGGACATTGATGGCAAATAATTGCTCGTCCGGAAATTGTTCGCCTAAGGGGAGCTCACTCCCTTCTTCTTCATGAAGCAACCTGGACAAATGATCTGCAACCACATTTTCACTTCCTTTTTTATCCCTTATTTCTAGATCAAATTCTTGCAGTAGTAAGACCCATCAAATCAATCTAGGTTTTGCATCCTTCTTTGCAAACAAGTATCTGAGAGCAGCATGATCAGTGAAGATGATGACTTTAGATCCAATCAGATATGATCTAAACTTTTCCAATGCAAAGATGACTGCTAACAGCTCTTTTTCAGTGGTGGAATAATTTAGCTGAGCATCATTTAAGGTTCTAGAAGCATAATAAATAGCATGAGGTACCTTATCAACTCGCTGGCCTAAAACAGCTCCCAAGGCAAAATCGCTGGCATCACACATAAGTTCGAACAGGAGGTTCCAATCTGGTGCCATCATGATTGGTGCAGATGTAAGTAGTTTTTTCAATAAATTGAAAGCATCCATGCACTCGTCAGTCCATACAAACTTTGCATCTTTGGCCAACAGTGCGCAGAGGGGTCTAGAAATCTTGGAGAAATCCTTGATGAATCTTCTATAAAATCCGGCATGCCCTAGAAAACTTCTTATACCCTTTACCGTCATAGGCGGAGGGAGTTTGGAGATGATGTCAATCTTTGCCTTATCAACCTCAATACCTTTGCTAGAAATACCATGACCCAGCACGATGCATTGTTGTACCATGAAATGGCACTTTTCCCAATTAAGCACTAGATTGCAGTCTTCACACCTTTTGAGAACAATCTGTAGATGATGGAGGCATTCATCAAAGTTAGAGCCAAAAACACTAAAATCATCCATAAATACCTCAATGAATTTTTCCACCATGTCTGAAAAAATGCTCATCATGCATCTTTGGAATGTAGCGGGTGCATTGCATAATCCAAATGGCATCCTCCGGTAGGCAAATGTGCCAAAAGGACATGTGAATGTGGTTTTTTCTTGATCCTCCAGAGCTATGGCAATCTGATTGTACCCACTGTACCCATCCAAGAAACAATAGTAGTTGTGACCAGCTAACCTTTCTAACATTTGATCAATGAAAGGTAGAGGAAAGTGATCTTTTCGGGTCTCCTTGTTTAGCCTTCGATAGTCAATACATACCCTCCATCCGGTGGTAATTCTTGTAGGTACCAGCTCATCTTCTTCATTCTTCACCACTGTAATTCCACTCTTTTTCGGCACTACTTGAACTGGACTTACCCATTTGCTATCTGAGATGGGATAGATAATGCCAACATCTAGCAATTTGAGAACTTCATCTCTAACCACCTGCTTCATGTGTGGGTTAAGTCGTCTTTGTGCGTCCCTGGTTGGCCTTGTTTCATCCTCAAGGAGAATTTTGTGCATGCATTTGGAGGGGCTTATGCCTTTAATGTCGGCAATAGTCCATCCTATTGCAGTTTGATGATCTCTAAGAACCCTTAAAAGCTTCTCCTCTTCCCCGAAACTTAACTCTGCAGCAATTATTATTGGTAGTGTCTCATTGTCTCCCAGATAGGCATATTTCAAATGGGTCGGAAGCTGCTTCAACTCTAAAACTGGGGCCTGGACAATAGATGGAACAAGAGTAGTATTAGTTGGCTCAAGCATTTCAAAGGGAGGTGCATACTTACTTGAATGTGGTGGAGGTGCAGGGAAAAGGTTCTCCGTCCTCAGTCTTCACTTTTGTATCATGACAACCTTGCAAACGGGTGCTCTCGGTGGTTCGTGTTCGCTAGGCCATCCGGACAAGTTGCGAGCAGGAGCTTTCTATGGTTCACGTCCACTGGGCCGTTTGGACAGATATCGAACACTGACTTTCTGTGACTTGCGTCCGGACGCTACTCCTGGCCGTCCGGACGGTCTGTAGGGAAAACCGACTTATCTAAGCTGTAAAGTCTTTAGGATTTATTCTATCCTTCTCTGGAAGATACATTGTCTTGTTCAGCCATTTCCTTTCTTGATCAATTACCTTGTTAAGCCATTTCCATTCTTGATTCAATATTCTGAAATATAGTCTTCTAGAATTACAATGTCCTTGATAAGATAGTGTTTTTGTCGACAGAATGTAGCCAATAAAATAAACCAACAAATTCTCCATTTGGCCATTCTAGGACAAAAACAATATACGACCCAAAATTAAAAATACTCCCAATTTTTGTATCAAACAGACAAAGGGTAAACAAAGTACTAAAAACTATAGATAAAAAATTAAACCAATTCCAAAAAAATAAATGTAGCATCTTTTAGGAAATGTAGCCCAAAATAAAATTGTTTGTCAAAATAAACAACTGAACAAGTGTCGTCATGGCACTTGATCCGGCTGATCCTCTGGCATCAGATGACAGATAGTGTTCCGTACATTGATCTAGATCTGCGCCACATCATCCTCTAGCACCTGGAACCGGTCATCTATAGATTGAAACCCCTCAGACATCCGGGTGTCCATAAACTGCAACCGATCGGTTATCTGAGTTAGCATACTCAGGACTGCATCACTAGGAGACGTAGAATGTGAGGAAGAGGCAATTGAATGAGCTACTAGAGCTGGGGGAACTAGCTCATCAAGTTCCTAAAACCTTTGGAGCTGGGCATTGGACTTCATTACTGTCTGCTTCCCAAATGGTCCATCAAGTATATCCTCTAGTTCATTAGGAGGAATGTTCGTCAACTTCTTCTTAGTATCTTCGTGATAAGTCCACCAAAGGGGAAGGCCACCTAATTATCCTCTTACATCTCTATCACGGTTATCACGATATGCTTGCACATGCAAAATGGAATGCGGTGGATGATGGCATATATCAAGCTTGCCCTGTTAATAAAGATCTCATTGTCCCGAGAGTGAGGCCAGATATTCTATAGGACAATCATAGCCAGCAATCGCTAAGGAGAATGGAGCCAACCAATGGGAATACTGTTCTTCCCTTCTTCCCAAACATACCCCCCTCGAGTAACAAAATATCTTATAAGTACCTCCCTGGAAGGCGGATAAATGAGTCAGTAAACAGAGTGCTACTGGCATCAGTAATTGGGATGCCTATGATTGAGCTGATGAGATCGGCATCTATCCTCAGAGAAGTGCTCCGCACTTTAGTATCTAGGCATGGAGCTTGCTGATAAATATTGTCATTCAAATTTCAGTAGAACTCACGCACTAGATGGGGATATATATATTGACAGCATCAAACAAACTTAGCCACCCATTGTCGAGGAATACTTGGTAGATGAAGTCAAAAGGAGTGACCCTGATGTTAGATCTCAACACAGTACGCTCAATAACGATGTTTCGTTTATTAATGCGCTTCATAGCAGGAATAACTTCATCCCTGGACCTCTTATGAGAGCGACCATGAGAGTCTAAGTAGAGGTTCGACATTTTCCTCAAAAACAAGTTTAAAAAAAAGACCCAAAATATCCAAGAAAAATGTAAAAACACATATGTTAGTAACATGAAGAGAAAATAAATCACTTAGAGAAAAAAAAAATAATAATGCCAAATTAATAAACCAAATTCATTGAGGCATTTTGTCGAACACTTGGTGTGCATGTGAAAATATGAAGAAACAAGACAATGTGATAAACCAAAGTGCTCCAAAAATACATAAGAATAGTCGTAGACTATTTTCCAACCTCAGCAAACAAATTTAAAGATGAAATTACCCAACATCTCAAAAAAAATTTGGCTCAATACCAAAAACCAAACTAAAAGCGTAAGTGAGAGAATCACATACCTTGGATGATTTGAAGGCTTGAAAGATTGGAAGAAAGATGACAAGATTGTAAGAAAAATCCAAGAGGAAGAAAACCAAAAACCAAAACAAAAGCAAATGATCGGCCGAGAATGAAGAAACCAAATTTTAAAGATTCTGGAACGCGCGTCCGGACATAGAGAGATGGTGTTTGGAAGGAAGTGCCTAAAAATAAAATTTACGGCTTCACGGGTCCGAACAAAAATCAAGGCCGTCCAGACGCTTCACGCAGAAACTCATAATTTTTTGGAAAATTACAGACTGAAATTTTTCCAAAGTTAGTTCCAAAACAAGCATGTATTTAAAAACTGAGAAAACAGTCAAATACCAATTTAAAAATAATCCAAAAATATAATTGAGAGATTAAGTAATTTATGAGCAAAAAAATTCTTTGCAAAATATGAAACTTAAAAAATTACTCAACTCATGCTATGCGTCTAGTGTGTGAAAATTTTTTTCAATTAAGGCAAAAAGAACACTGATAAGGTTTAAAACACCTGACTTGCCTTAAGCAAGAATTTAAAGTTTGGTGCGTCAAAAGTCAAACATTATCTTACTAGGGCCTAGTCACCTCATCTAATACACTCCCCTTAAGTAACAACACTTTTTCTTTACTTAGTCCTTTTGCGCGGTTGTGTGCATAGATCCTTGACAGTTTTGGCATAAGATGGCTCTTTGAGAAATTTAGGAATTGAAGCTTGGGGCTCATGAAATGTCTCAAGAGGGATGGTGATGAAGGAATGAGCTTCAGTACTCATTTTCTTGTCGTTGGACGACTTTGGATTTGACCGGGGAGCTGTGTGCTCCAGGTGCTCCTCTTTTTCTTCCTCTTGGTTGCTATCCACAATTTCCTCACTCTCAAATATGGTGATGGCGGGGACATGCTCATGATAAAAATTGCTGAAATCATCCTCATCAATCATGTAGTGCCCTGTAGCCATCAGCAGACTTTGAAACTCTTCTTCCTCTCTTCTTGTGACTTCAGCAACCAGATATTCAAACTGTCCTTCTATCCTGGCAATCGCCTGAGTGTTTTCCATAACAGCATTCTTCATGTCACTAATAGCTTGGCATGTGAGCTCCAGTCTGGGTTGAAAAATTGGAATTTGAATCAAATCCAAGGCTGGAGAAATTGGTGTTCATTTGCTCATAAGAAAGATTGCAGAATTGTCCCCACGATGGACAATTACTAGCACTATGATAAGGATCAGAGCAATATGAACATGGTTCATGTGGGTAGAAATTGAGAGGGTAGTTTGTTGGAGCGGGTGTCCTACCACTAGGCGAAGCATGTTGTGCAGAAAAATCACTATAATTATCAAAATAAAAATCCATGCTTCACTTGTACCCTATAGCATGCAAATATCCCACAAAAGAGATGAACCAAGCGTTTTTTTTTGTTTTTTTTTAAAGTTAAAATTAACTAACAAAGAAAAACAAACAATAAAATAAGGTAAAACATAAACAAAATAAACTAAAAACAAACTATTTTTTTTTCTTAGCTGCTTCCGGTTTCCTGTTGACTTCGGACTTTCGCTCGATCGAAATTAAGTTCGATCGATCGATTTTCGATCGAGCGAATGTTAACTCGATCGATCTATTTTCGATCGATCGACTTTTGGTTAGATCGATTGATTATACAGGGCACTCAGAAAGTGCAGCAGCTGCAGAAACAGAACCGGAAACACAAACAATTTTCTATTTTTTTTTTTGTTAGAACATAAAACAGAAACAAAACATCAAATTTACAAAACAAAAATCTAACTAAACTAGTAGAAAAATAAAATCAATTCGAACAAAAATCAATTTCCACAAACTAAACAATTCCCCGGCAACGGCGCCAAAAACTTGTTGTGCAAATTATAATACTCTCAAGTACACGAATCGTTTGCAATATAGCGTTTTGCAAGTGCGAGGTCGATCCCACAGGGAATTGAGTTGCGAAAATTAATCTCTATTCAAACTAATCTTATTTTAACCTAGTTCCAAATTTAGGGATTTTTAACAAAAGAAAACATAGACAAAATTAATGAAAATAAAGGGGTCTAGGGTTTTGGAATCCACACTCACCAAATCATAGCAACCTATTCTCATGCTCATCACACATATTTGAAGTTTTCACATGCAAAACTTAGGTATGCTCTACTTTGCTTCAAAAGTTGTTTAAATCATTTGATGAATCCATACTTGCACAAATCACAAAAGATATCTAGTTTTGACTAAATCATCAAATGTATCCATGGAATGAAACACAACGAATATCCAACATTTTGATAAATGAAAACCCAAGCCATCAATTAAATGAGACAACTTCAAATCATCACTTGTATCCGGAAATCACAAGAGATATCCAACAATAATCTCAATAATTGAAGTAGAACAATGAGAAATCAAAACCCATAAACTCAAATAGCATAAACAAGCATAGAAACTCAGTTTCTCTTCAATGGTGAGGTTTCATCCTCAATCCTAGACGAAATTTCAGCTACATATAACTAAAGAAAGCATAAATAAACAATAAGAATGCATTAAAATCAAAGAAACTTACAAAGGATTGAAGTTCTAGGTCAAAATCAAACCAAAAACCCTAAACTACAGTGAGAACGACGCCTTGGGCGCTCCCAAGCGGCCTTCTCTCCTCAAAAATGAGAAAAGAATGGTATTTATAGAGTTAGCTAGGGTATCTAATCGACTTCGGGCAATTTTCGATCGATCGACTTCCCAGTAATTCTGAATTTCCACCTTTTTATGTGTTTTCATTTGAAAATTATCATTTTTCTCTTAATGTCCTACAAAAATGCAAAAACACCAAAACTAACCAAAACATCAGAAAATAACAAAGCTAAAGGTTTAACTAATGTAAATTAAGGGGTCCAAATATACACTTTTTGGCACTCATCACTAATCCTAGCATGTGAGAAGATTCAAACTTGCCCTTCAAAGAGAGGTTCGATATCACCTGAAGAAGTTTCCAAAATAGAAAGCAGGCGCCCGATGTGTTTTGCTGTCAATCTCATGTATACCTGCTAAAATTCTCTCAAAACAACAAGAGTGTGACGACCCATTTTTTTTTTATATATATACAAACGTAAAACGAGCCATCACAGTGGCATGACTACGTGTCGCTCAGCTAACAATATGGCACATGCCCATAACATGCACCTGATATACAAACTTATATCTATAGCGGAATACATCATGATACCATTAAACATAGCGAAAAAGCATAACTATAAATAAACCAGTTGTCTATACAAAAGTGAGCCATAACACATGTCTAACTGTTTAAGATTTAACAACATATAACTATTACAAAAGAATACGTGACACATACGTCACAAGCCATATACAAAAAACTCAAAATAAGGACACCATAGTCCATCCCACTACGACTGTCGCTACAGGCTTCAATCGTAGTAACCCAAATAGAACGCTACAGGATCATCATCCGCCTCAGGAGTACCTGCAATCATAGGAATATCATCTACACGGTTGTGGTGATATCCACATCCGCATAGGTGAAATAATGAGTCCACCGTCTCAGTATAAAACATACTAAGACCTCAGTGATATTAAACTAACTGAGTTTTCACAAAGAACCAACCTTTCTTTTTTTTTTTAGTCATGCGAGCACTATATCAGCCACAATTTACCAATAGCTAATATAGTAAACACTGACTATCCAGAAAATATTTAAAACATACTATATAGCTATGAACATATGTAGAAGTTCAAGTCATCCCTCCTTGGAAGTTTCTACATATAGACTCCTCTATAATAATACTTTTGAATGGTGGCTTAGACATATGTGACACGATCACTCCATCACAGATATCACACATACACATAGGTCTTAAGCAAGAAAACATGGCATCTTACTCTTCCATAGTAGGATATCATCCTTTAACATAATACTCGCAACACCATCTCTAATCGTATTTCAGTTTCATACCTTGAACGTCAGTAGATCATGTGAGCACTAGAGTGAAACTCTATTATGCTAACACATCTTTCCTGAAGAACAATAACAGTCAACCTTCTTACTCATAGACATGCCATTACTCGCACCTGGGCAATCATGAATCCATGTACTTTCAAGTTCAATGTATCTTAAACACATGCAACCATCTGATAGAAATATATGTTAGCTCTTTCCATTTAAGCCACTTATGCATACCAATACGTCTAGTAAAAACTACTCATAACATAAAAACATCACACTCATAAAACAATGCTATATATGCTATGCATGAAACTAGGTTTATTGGGGCTTAGGTCTCCCACGATGCCAATTTATGCTTTGTTTAGCTGTGTTTACTGCGTTTTGTTATTGATGTACTGTTGTTGTATGTATGCTCTATGCTACATGCTCTATGCTCTGTGCTTGACCAGTATATGTTTCACTACTATATCATGCTATAAAATCATGCAGTTGCTAAATCATGTTCTCTTCAAACTAAACAAATCCAACATTTCATCAACGCTTTGAAATCATTCAAATCATAGTTTCTTCATAAAACATAAACAGTTTCAACATGACATGTACTAAAAAAATTTGCATAATTTAAATCTCAACTGCAGCACACACTCAAACACTTTAAATCAATTCAACACACTTCACTCATGCATCAATTCATAAACATCATTGATATAATTGAATATAATCAAATTATCTAAAACATATATTTCATTATATGGTCAGTTCGAAATTATAAAACAATATATATTTTACAAATCCATAATATACAAAAATATATTTTCTCAGTGAGTAGAATACTCACTTCAGATCACTTTTACTCCCAATTCCAAACGACTCTAAGCTCAACCGCAAAGTGCCACTAAAAATATAACACATTACATTATTTAGTATTCTAACCAAACATCAACTAGGTAGCATTTTGAATCGCTCAAAAGCCACATTGCTAATTTACCCATAAAGCCCTAAAATTCATAAATATTTATCCATAATTTCTAATCACTTTAATAAACCCAACCTTGCTAACCCATAAGTATTACTTAGGGTTAATCACAATAAAATAGCATGATGTGCAAATTTATTTACTCGCAAGCGCACGAATCGTATGTGGCATAGTGTATGTAAGTGCGAGATCGAATCCGCAGGGAAGCGTGTGTAAGAAAAGAAAAATCAATTTCTGTTTAAATAAATTTTGTTTTAACCTAGAGCCAAAGATTTGGAATTTTTGTCAAAAAAAATAATAAACTCAAATGACACTGAATAAGAACAATTTATGAAAACACTAAGGTTTCAGAATCCACATCGCCAAGTCAAAAACACATTCTTGTATTTTACTCATACACCCGATAAACAAGTAAGTTTTATTCTCTGTTCAAAGTTCCATAAAAATTATGTTAAATCATTCAAAGAATTCAACACAATAACAAATCACAACGAATATCCAATTAAAATTAAATCATCCAATGTATCCGTTCAATGAACAAATGACAATAGATATCCTTTTTTAATCGAATCATTCGATGTATCCGTTTGGTTGAAACACATCAAATATCCAACTTCTAATAAATTAACATTCAATCAAAAGACATAAATCAAATAATTGAATTTGGACTTTGAACAATATAGTGGAAAAAGAATTCGGGATCGTATAAATAAAACAACAAGAACGTGTCTTTATCAATGATGAGGTTTCATCTTCAACCTTAGTTGAAGATTTACCCTCTCATGGCTAAAGACAAAAGAATAACAAGAACAGAAAACATAATAAATAAATAAGAGGGGGAATAGAAAGATGAGAAAAAGAAAAGAAGAAACAAAATAACTTTAAATAAATTTACAGCGATAAATTAATATGACAAGAAAAAAAAAAAAGACGAACATAAAAAGAAAGCAATGAATTAAAATGACAAGGAAAAGAAAGAAGAACTAAAAATTAAATAACATAAAAATAAAGCGATGAATCTAAAAAAAAAAGATTGAAAACCAAATAACTTTAAATTAAAAGAAATAAGAACAAAGTAACAACTTACAAAAGAAAAGACAAGAGCTAAGACAACTGCTCTGAAGAGAAAAGTGATGCTCTAAGTGGTGCCTAGCATGGGGTATTTATAGTAGAAGATTAGGTTAAACCTAACTTTTACAAAATGACACATCTACCCCTCTAAACCCTAATAAGAGAAAAGAACGCTAGGGTTTAGGGCCATATTTTCAAAATGGCACCTCTACCCCTAAAAAACCCTAGTAAGAGAAAAGAATGCTAGGGTTTGGAGTGTCTGCAGCTGCCAGGAGCAAGGAAATTCGCGTTCTTATATTTTGGGGCACTTATGACGTAGAAGAAATTCAAATTAGGAAATTTCTATTTCATAATGATTTGTAGCATTTTGAATTAGCTTTCCAACGCCGTTAATTTCACTTTAATCCGATCATTGAGCTGAAAGTTATTTTGAAAATACCATGACTTGTGCAGAACTTAAAATTTAATCCAATTCGATTTTGACTTCCAAACTTTGCATTTTTCACTTTAAAACTACAGTTTTCTCTCCATGATCTGCAAAATACCAAAATACAAAAACTAACCAAAAACATTAAAAAATAACAAAGCTAAAGTGAAAATAATTTATTGACTTCTAAAACAAACCAAGTGTGTGTTTGTGTGCAAACAAATATCTTAAATGCGGAACTTAAATGAGACAAGATATTTGTTACGAAGTGGAAACTCTATGAAGAAAAAAAACCACTCCGGGGCAGCCAAACCCAGGAAATCCACTATCCAAAAACAAAGCTAGTTACAAGATACTCGTACTCACATTACCCTATGCAGTAGTCATACCTTTAACTCTGACGTGTAGCCCAACACGAACGTTTCCCAACCAGATCTTCCACCTGAAGGGGTTTTTTATGGATTCCTATACCCTAGGGCCGACCCCTAAGATAGACTTCACACAAACAACTGAGCACACACCGGCAACGGCTTTAGAGCTAGCGGATCTTCGATTCTCCCTAAACACCCTCTCAAAGCACTGGATTCACCACCAAATTATGTACAAAAAACTAGCCTAGAGCCCCCTATTTATAGGCTTCAAGAGACCTCAAAAACTGCTGAGATTCGAACTCTGGCTGGCGAGCGTCCGGACAGAAGTTTGCCACGTCCGGACGGTTTTCTGCAATATCCTTCAGAAACAGTGCCCTAAATCTGCTCAAACTCGGACTCTGACTGCGGACCGTCCGGATGGAAGTTAGCCTCGTCCGGATGGTCTTCTGCGACCGCCTTTCATAAACAACACAATTCTGGAGACCGTCCGGACTCTACTCTCTTTCCGCCCGTCCACCATCCGGACGTCATCTAGACGTTCAAGTTGTATGATTTTTTCTTAGCTTTCCAACGAAACCAATTTCGTCTCAATCCGATACTCGAACAGAGAGTTAATATAAAAACACTAAGACATGCGCATAAATCTTCCTAGAAGCCTAAAATGAGTCCGGATAGTGTTGCCCTTCCGTCCGGACGGTTACTGTTTTCCGATCTGTGTCTGAACATGAAATCCAACTCTGAGTAGAAATTGGAGAAGCTTGACCTAGCGTTCGGACGGTGTTGCTCTGACGTCCGAACGTCTTCAACGCTGAAGCTTCTAGACACTACGGGGCGTCCGGACGCCTTCAAAGTCCCGTTCGGACGGTTGCACAGGAACCGGCTGTTCTGACTTGGAAATTGCATGGAATCTTCATGGACATCTTCTTAGAAACTTGTGACCATACACATGGCATGAAATGAGACACTGTCCATATTACTTGAAGACTCTAAGTAGAACCGATAATTCTGTTAAAAAGCAACTGTTACATAAAGTGTTTTTGTCAACCAGAATATTGCCAATATAAAATACTAACATAAAGGTTTAACAAATGTGAATTAAGGGGTCCAAATATACAATATTTGGCATTCATCAAATTCCCCTAAACTTACATTTTGCTAGTCCCTTAGCAAAACAAAATCAAGGCAAGAAACATAAATCTGCTTTCGTGGGAGAGACGATTGCATTTAGCGTATGTAACAAGCCTTTTAAACCCCTAGGACTCCTAAGAAGACGAGTGAAGTTTCGTGAGGGTTTGCCAGAAATGATACCCACAAACACTTTAAAGCACTATGTTGTCAAAACAAAAACTTTCATACAAACACATGGCTCTTATATCATGGGTAGGCTTAACAAGGTGAACATCACAATCACATCAGACATCACAAATCAATTAACTCATAGCTGGGAAATTGAGACAACACATGCTCCAATAAGTGCAAAGTGAGATTTAACATAGACTCAAGAGGGTTTCAATTTTTCTCAAAGTTTGTGTACCCCAAAATTCATAGGAATTTTATCAGATGAAAACAACTAAGGCTTAAACTAAAATTTTTTTTTTTTTTTTTTTTTTTTTTTTGTGTAGGTTGTGCAATGCTTGACTCCCTTAAGCTTTCTAATTGACCTATGTAACAAGTGTTGGGCCAATGACTCCCAAACCAGATGGTTTTAGGGCACTAGATGTAGAAACATCTCTAAGGGCTTAATTACTCAAGTCAAAAAGGCTCCGAAGCCAAACTAGCCATTCAACCATTCAAATTTAAATTCCCCATCTTTTTACGTGAACACTCAATGCTTAGGCAAGAGGCCTGATTACTCAATGAGAACTCAAACTGATGATTTTTTTTTTTTTTTTAATAAACAACCAAGGTTTCATCAATAAGTCATCCTACAAATCTTATGATACACATTCTTCAATTCAAATTTCATATATATCCCACAGAACCAATGCAAAAGTGCTTGTGAATTTCAATTAAAACAAGTGAGGTCTCTCTAATCCAGCAGATGAGTCAACAGATTCAAATTTCTAATGATATGTAACGTTCAGAATGTTAAGCAAACCAATGATATGCAAGCAATAGTAAAATGTAATCATGCTCAATCAACAACATAGCAAATTTTTTTTTTTTTTAAAACACAAAAGCAACAGAAACATAAATGTCTACCCTACCCCCAAACTAAAATGACACATTGTCCCCAATGTGACCCGAAATACAATACCAATTGGGTGATGCAAGTCGAGTGTAACGTAGCAGAATGCTCCCCCAAACTTGAATGGTAGACACTTATCCTGAAAAACATCATAAAAACATAACAAACAAACAATCAAGTGACAAGGAAAATAATGAGGGTTACCTCCCACAAGCGCTAAGTTTTAAGTCTTCAGCCAGACTTTCCTCTAGAGACAACAGTTACTCGGAATAGCTTGGGTCCTCCAAAGGAGTTGTCTCAATCTCTGGACTCTTCAACTCCAGGAATGGTTTCAGTCTTTGCCCGTTGACCTTTAAAGTCGTACCATTCGTAGGATCCTCGATCTCCATGGCCCCATAAGAAGAAACAAAGCGAACAATAAATGGGCCAGTCCATTGAGATCTGAGTTTACCTGGGAAGAGATGCAACCGTGAATTGTAGAGAAGGACTTTCTGACCAGGCTCAAAAGATCGTCTCAGAATATTTTGGTCATGGGCCCTCTTCATTCCTTCCTTGTAAGACCTCGCACAGTCATAAACGTCATTCCTCAGTTCCTCCAATTCATTAAGTTGGAGCTTCCTCTGTGAACCAGCCTTCGTGAGATCAAAGTTCAACTGCTTGATGGCCCAATAAGCCCGATGCTCTAGCTCCACCGGAAGATGACAAGCCTTGCCATAGATAAGCCGATATGGGGACATGCCAATCGGGGTCTTGAAGGTTGTGCGGTATGCCCATAGTGCATCATTCAAGCTCAGAGACCAATCTTTCTGTGAAGGATTTACCGTCTTCTCCAAAATTCTTTTGATCTCCCTATTAGACACCTCCACTTGTCCACTGGTCTGAGGGTGATATGGGGTTGCAACCTTGTGTGTGATGAAATATTTCTTCATCAACTGCTCAAAGATCCTGTTGCAGAAATGCTTACCATCGTCACTTATGATTGCTCGGGGAGTACCAAAACGAGCAAAAATATTATCCTTCAAAAACTGAACCACTACTTCGTGGTCATTGTTCTTACAAGCAGCAGCCTCCACCCATTTGGACACATAATCCACAGCAACAAGGATATAAAGATGGTCAAAGGAGTTTGGGAACGGTCCCATAATATCGATGCCCCACACATCAAAAATCTCAACAATCAGAATAGGGTTGAGAGGCATCATATTCCTTCTAGAAATAGCCCCTAGCTTCTGGCAACGCTCACAAGAGGCACAATAGGTATGAGAGTCACGGAACAAGGTAGGCCAATAAAATCCACACTGCAAAATCTTTGTAGCGGTCTTCTTTGCATTAAAATGGCCTCCACACGCATGATCATGGCAAAAGGAGATGACATTAGCTTGGTCATGGTCAGGGATACATCTCCTAACGATCTGATCAGGACAATACTTAAAAAGGTAAGGATCATCCCAGAAAAAATATTTCACCATGACCATAAACTTGGACTTATCTTGTCGTCCCCAATGTAAAGGCATGTGGCCCGTGACAAGATAGTTGACTATATCGGCAAACCATGGTGAAGGAGTATGAGCAATGTGCATCAATTGCTCATCAGGGAAGGTCTCAAAGATGGGGGTGGCCTCCTCAGTAAAATCAACAGTCAATCTAGAGAGATGGTTGGCTACCACATTTTCAGAACCCTTCTTATCCCGAATTTCGATGTCGAACTCTTGCAGTAGTTGAATCCACCAGATGAGACGAGATTTGGCATCTTTTTTGGAGAAAAGATACTTCAAGGCTGCATGATTCGAGTAGACAATGACTTGGAACCCAGCAGGTATGATCGAAACTTATCCAAAGCAAACACGACTACCAACAACACTCATTCTCCGTGGTCGAATAGTTGAGTTGAGCTTCGTTAAGAGTCCGACTTGCATAATAGATTACATGGGGGAGTTTTTCTATACGTTTCCCCAAAACATCTCCAACGGCATAGTCCGAAGCATCGCACATGATCTCAAATGGAACACCTAGGTGGGTGGCTTGATGATAGGTGTGGACGTCAGAATCTTCTTTAGAGCCCTAAATGCCTTCTTGCAGTCCTCATCAAATATAAACAGGGTCTCTTTTACCAACAATTTGCATAAGGGCATTGCGATTTTGCTGAAATCCTTGATGAATCGCCGATAGAATCCTGTATGGCCCAGAAAAGAACGAACCCCTTTGACCGGACGTGGAGGTGGAAGGTTGGAGATCAGATCTAACTTTGCTTTGTCCACCTCGATCCCACGCTGAGAAATGACGTGGCCAAGCACAATCCGTTGCTTTACCATAAAATGGCATTTCTCCAAATTTAGCACCAGGTTCTTCTCTTTGCACCGTACTAGGACCAATGTGAGGTGGTGCAGACATTCCTCAAAAGATGAACCGTGGACAGAGAAGTCATCCATGAAGATCTTTAGAAATTACTCTACCATATCGGAGAAGATGCTGACCATGCATCGCTGAAAAGTATTGGGTGCATTACATAACCCAAAGGGCATGTGACGATAGGCGAACGTGCCAAAATGACAGGTGAAAGTCGTCTTCTCTTGATCTTCAGGGTCCACAGGTACCTGGTTGTATCCAGAATATCCATCCAAGAAACAGTAATAGGCATGTCCCGCCAAGCGTTCCCCCATTTGATCGATGAAAGGAAGGGGAAAATGATCATTCCTGGTGGCGGCATTCAATTTACGGTAGTCGATACACACTCTCCATCCTGATTGAATACGAGTTGGCACTAACTCGTCGTCTTTGTTCTCCACTACTATCAATCCAGCCCGCTTCGGTACAACATGAATTGGGCTTACCCACTTGCTATCAGATATTGGAGATATGATGCCTGCATCCAATAAATTGATCACTTCAACCCTTACTACTTCTTGCATAGTTGGGTTGAGCCTTCTTTACGGCTCCCTCGATGGTTTGGCACCCTCCTCCAAATGTATCTTGTGCATACCCACCGAAAGACTGATTCCTTGGATATCTTCAATGGTCTAGCCAATAGCCTCCTTGTGCTCTTTTAAAACATTCAGCAATTCCTCTTCTTGAGTATCAACTAAGTCTAAGGCTATAATCACTGGCAAAGATTCGGCTGGACCTATGAACTTATACTTCAGATTGTCAGGCAATGGCTTAAGTTCCTTCTTGGGAGGCTCGGGTAATACTACCTCATCTTCTTTCCTGCTCTCCAAAAGAGCAAACTCTAACATGGCATTTGCTTGCTCAAGTAGCTTATCTAAATCCAAATCTTCTCCGAATTGAGCAAAGCATGCCTCTAGGGGGTCCTCAATACTTGTTTCATCAATAGTATCTTCGATGATCTCCTCAATCAAGCATGCACTTCCAATCTCAGTAGTCTCTAATGGTTGTTTGCTGATGTCGAAGATGTTCAGCTCCACTGTCATGTTGCCAAAAGAGATCTTCATAGCCCCTGTTCTACAATTGATGAGGGCGTTAGCCGTGGCTAAGAAAGGACGCCCTAGAATCACCGGTATTTGAATCCCTACATTCTGGACCGACTCTGTGTCTAGTACTATAAAATCCATTGGGAAATAGAATTTATCCACCTTAATCAAAACATCCTCAATGATTCCTCGTGGTACCTTCACTGACCGATCAGCCAATTGGAGCGTCATAGAGGTATGCTTTAATTCTCCCAACACCAATTGCAGGTAAACCGAATAAGGCAGGAGGTTGACACTTGCTCCAAGATCTAGCAAAGCCTTCTCTATGCAGCTAACTCCTATCATGCAAGAGATGGTTGGACATCCAGGGTCCTTGTGCTTGATGGGCAGCTTGAATTGCAGTATCGAACTGACATGCTCGGTCAAACATACCTTCTTCGGGACATTAGTCTTCCTCTTAATAGTAATCAAGTCCTTCAAGAACTTGGCATAAGATGGCACCTGCTGGATGGCATCAAAAAATGGGATGTTGATCTACACCTGCTTGAATACCTCCAGAATGTCCTCGAACTTCCCTCCTTTCTTGGGCACAAGTAATCTGTCAGGGTAGGGTGTCTTAGGTATAAACAACCTAGGAGAGGTCTCAACAGTGGCTGTAAATGGCTCTGCATCTTTTTCCTTAGTGCTGTCACTTCCTTGCTCTTGTTGTGCAACAGTGTTCTCTTTAGGAAGAACCACTTGGTTGTCCACTTGTCTCCCTGACCTAAGTGAGACAATGGCTTGAACATGCTCTTGCCTCTGCACAACATTGGATGAACTTCCTCCTTGAAACTGCAATCTTGGATTTGGCACGGGCTGGCTACGAAGCTTTCTTTTTTCTCTCTCACCCAGGTGATTAGCAATCTGCCCAATCTGAGTCTCCATCTTGTCAATAGCCTGGGTGTTAACCATGGTAGCATTCTTCACTTCATTGATGGATTGGCCTGTAAGCTGCATGAAGGCCTTGAGAGCGTCCTTTAACGTGGACTGTGAAGAAGAGGCTTGGGCTTGAGTAGGGGGTTGGTATATTGGTGTCGGCTGCGCTAGGCGACTATGATGATGAACGGGATGATGAAATCTTGGTGGGTATTGATTATGGGCTTGATGAGAGGCTCCCCCTTGACTCATTGGTTGGTTCTGCTTCCACGAAAAACTAGGATGGTTTCGCCAACTTGGATTGTAAGTATCAGAGAAGGGTCCATTGGATTGCTTCCGAAAGTCTTTGAAAGCATAACCTGTTCCATTGATGACTCGACAAAGGTTGGCAAAGAAGGGAAAGTCGGTGCTGAGTGAATGGGGCTAGCACAAATGGAACAACAATCCACGTGGAATGGGTTCACAATGTTGATGGATTTCCCAATGACGAGAGCATCGACCTTCTTAGTGATGGCATCTAACTTCATCTTTAGCTCCATATCTTCCTTCACCTCGTAGATGCCTCCCTTCTTTTGGATGGGAGCAGATTTGTCCCGACAGCTCGAGAAATCCCACTGCTGGGAGTTGTCGGACAACTGATCTAAGGTCCGATATGATTTTTCTCCAGTCAAATTCAGAAATGCACCTCCATTCATTGACTCAATCATGCTGCGGATGGATTGAGTCAATCCTTGCTAAAAGAATTGCACGAGTCTCCATTTCTCGTATCCATGTGGAGGGCACCTAATCAACATATCTTTAAATCTTTCCCAACTTTTAGAAAATTTCTCATCCTCCTCCTGCGAAAAAGAGCTTACTTCCTTTCTACATTCGTTCACCTTGGACATTGGAAAAAATTTGTTGTAAAACTTGGTGAGCAAGTTATCCCAAGATGTGATAGAAACAGGCGTGTTTGAATCCAGCAATGCCTTGGCTCTATCGTAAAGTGAGAATGGAAAAAGTCTAAGATGCACAGATTCCTCAGAAAAGTTTTGAAATTTGAAAGTAGCACATATATCTTTGAACTTTTTCACATGGCTGTACGGATTTTCGAGGTCCAAGCCATGGAATGAGGGCAAGAGTTGGACGACATCCAGTTTCAGATCGAAGTGGGTGGCAATACTATACATGATGCAGAGTTTGTCGCAACGGGTGCGAATAAATCCCTGAGTGATCTAGTGTAGTCCACATTTTCCGCTCTTAGCTGTTTAGGTTGCTCCACATTTACATTGGGATTTCCTGCCATGTTGTCTCCCATCTCAGAAGTTGTTCTTCGCTCAACTTTTGCGTGGACAGGTGTTTTGCGCTTTTTCTTAAACACCCTATCTATATCGGGATCTAAGGGTAACAATTCTAAGTTCAAGGATCTCCGACCAAGCATACACAGAATTCCAAACAAAATTTAACCACAAAACAGACAAGATAAAAAAAATAAAAAAATAAACAAGATAGAGAAAAGAAATTGCAAGTAGGGTAAACAAAATTCTCCAACGTGCAATCTAAGTTAGTTCCCAAGAAGGTGAGGGGGGTCACACCGGACACACTTAAATCCCAAGACCTTTCTTGCCAGAATTTGCCTTGATTTTGCCCCTTAGATAGTTCCGTAGACCCACACTAGCAAAGTCTTCTATTTTCTCTTATTATTTTTTATTCTTTTATTCTTTTATTTTTTTTGAAGATTAAAAGACAAAAATAGCACAAACAAAATAAATAAGAGAAAAATCAAGTCTAATCACGAATGCATACAACCAAACAAAGACATTGAAAAGGCAAGAATTGAAACTTACAGGTTTGGACCAAAAAAATTTTGGCAAAAAATTTCTGCTACTAAACTTCTCCAGGTAACACCTCCTGTGTTGGTTCGATCGATCGACTTTGAAGGTCGCTCAATCGACTTTGCAAAATTTCGTACAACCTGAAACAACCACATAACAGAAACCCTTGCTCTTTTCTTTTATGTTTTTTTTTGAAAATAAATAAAAGATTGAGAAGAAATAAAAAAATTAAAAAAAAAATATTTAGTAGAAAAACAAAATTAAAATAAACAAAACTTTTTTTTTTTAAACAAATCAGCAGTTCCCCACCAACTGCGCCAAAAACTTAATGTGCAAATTTATTTACTCGCAAGTGCACGAATCGTATGTGGCATAGTGTATGTAAGTGCGAAGTCGAATCTGCAGGGAAGTGTGTGTAAGAAAAGAAAAATCAATTTCTATTTAAATAAATTTTGTTTTAACCTAGAGCCAAAGATTTGGAATTTTTGTCAAAAAAAATAATAAACTCAAATGACATTGAATAAGAGCAATTTATGAAAACACTAAGGTTTCAGAATCCACCTCACCAAGTCAAAAACACATTCTTGTATTTTACTCATACACCCAATAAACAAGTAAGTTTTATTCTCTGTTCAAAGTTCCATAAAAATTATGTTAAATCATTCAATGAATCCAACACAATAATAAATCACAACGAATATCCAATTAAAATTAAATCATCAAATGTATCCGTTCAATGAACAAATCACAATAGATATCATTTTTTAATCGAATCATTCGATGTATCCGTTTGGTTGACACACATCAAATATTCAACTTTTAATAAATTAACATTCAATCAAAAGACATAAATCAAATAATTGAATTTGGACTTTGAACAATATAGTGGAAAAAGAATTCGGGATCTTATAAATAAAACAACAAGAACTTGTCTTTATCAATGACGAGGTCTCATCTTCAACCTTAGTTGAAGATTTACCCTCTCATGGCTAAAGACAAAAGAATAACAAGAATAGAAAACATAATTAAAAATAAAAAATAAAAAATAAAAAAAATGGGTGAATAGAACGATGAGAAAAAGAAAAGAAGAAACAAAATAACTTTAAATAAATTTAAAGCGATAAATTAATATGACAAGAAAAAAAAAAAGACGAACAGAAAAAAAAAAAGCAATGAATTAAAATGACAAGGAAAAGAGAAAGAAGAACTAAAAATTAAATAACATAAAAATAAAGCAATGAATCTAAAAAGACGGATTTAAAGCCGAATAACTTTAAATTAAAAGAAATAAGAACAAAGTAACAACTTACAAAAGAAAAGACAAGAGCTAAGACAAGTGCTCTGAAGAGAAAAGTGATGCTCTAAGTGGTGCCTAGCATGGGGTATTTATAGTAGAAGATTAGGTTAAACCTAACTTTTACAAAATGACACTTCTACCCCTCTAAACCCTAATAGAAGAAAAGAACGCTAGGGTTTAGGGCCATATTTTTAAAATGGCACCTCTACCCCTTAAAATCCCTAGTAAGAGAAAAAAAATGCTAGAGTTTGGAGTGTCTGCAGCTGCCAAGAGCAAGGAAATTCGTGTTCTTATATTGTGGGGCACTTATGACGTAGACGACATTCTAATTAGGGAAATTATATTTCACAATGATTTGTATAATTTTGAATTAGCTTTCCAACGCCACTGATTTCACTTTAATCCGATCCTTGAGCTGAAAGTTATGGTCAAAATACTATGACTTGTGCAGAACTTAAAATTTAATCAAATTCGATTGACTTCCAAACTTTGCATTTTTCACTTTAAAACTACCGTTTTCTCTCCATGATCTGTAAAATACCAAAATACAAAAACTAACCAAAAACATTAAACAATAACAAAGCTAAAGGTTTAACAAATGTGAATTAAGGGGTTCAAATATACAATATTTGGCACTCATCATAGCACTTTAATAAAATACCCAAAAACTAGGGTCTATGAAAACTTACCAAAAATTTGCCATGCCAAGGCCAAATGCTTGGGAAGCTCCTATCAACTTCAAACCATACAAAATCTAGAGAAAATACCAAGTTAAACTCATTTTTAAAAGATTTATTGAAAATCTCAAAAAATTGCAAGTTTAGCGATTTACCTTAAAACGTTCGGTCAAAACGTAAATCGGGCTTTGAGGATTACATTATCAAAGTCGGATCTAAGATTGAACGGCTGGATTTCAAAATATCACGATTTTTAGGTGAAAACCCGTAGAGAGGAGGAGAGAAATTTCAAGCTACCGAGAAGAAAAGGGCATTCTACCCTCTTTAAAAAGGACCTCATCCGGACGAGCACCACAAGCCGTCCGAATGCGGGCCATTTAAGAAGGCCGTCCGGACGGGCGTTAACCAGCTTCCGAACGCGGGCCATTTTAGTAGACGTGTGTCATTCGTTGCAAGCCGTCTGAATGCATTAAGCCAGGCGTCCGGACGCGCGTGAAATGAAGCGTCCGCCTCGTGTTGATAAGGTACTGTCTGGACGAGCCTCTTGTGCCGTCCCGACACGCCACATTAATTTCACTTATTTCCTTTATTTTCAACTTTCCATCTCCTTTCTAATTCATTTTCCCACATTTTTCACTTATATAATTTATTTATTTGGACCATAAAATATTCTCAGTACATCCTACTGTATTTTCTAGACATCGAATTAATCTTAGTCATTTATCCATTAAATTTTATTCTTAAAATGATAAATAATATTCGGAACATCACAAAGAGGAACATGAGGATAAATCAAAAAAGTGATGCAAAGCATAAGCAAAAGATATGACAATAAATGCAAGATGCAATGCATAAATTCTGACATACTCTGGGATAAGGAACCATAATCGTAGGCATGCCATGTACTCACCTACCTCTAGGTGAGTCCACTCCCTCTCCAGGGGTGAATGGTCTCATCCTTCCTTACCCATGCATTTTTGACCCTAGGTGCAGGGTTGTGAACTTTGTCCAGTTTGTCCAATCTACTCAGGACATTCTTCATCATGTTGAATAATCCTTCATAGAGGTGATTATTCTTAGGCTCATGGGGCTTCAACTTGAAACAACTGGATTTGTTATGACCACTTTTGCCACAGTGATGGCAAGTAGAAACAAACCATTGAGAATGTTGCCGCTTTTGCGGAGGAGCATGATGAGTCTTTGAAGGTCTAGTGCAAGATTTACCTTTCTTTGTCTCTTGCTTCTTGATCCGAGACTTCTAAAAGTGGATCCAAGGATAGTGTGGTCGAATGTGACCAATGACGTTACAGTGATGGCAGGTAGGCAGGCTTCTTGATTTAGAATGCTTTATGACAGGTACAACAGGTTTTGTGTTAGCATTCTCACAAATAATAACTTCATTACCTTTGTCCACATTAGCAACCTGAGGCTCTTCAATTTCAGGCTTCACAAAAATAGTTTTAGAAGTAGAAGCAATATGAGAAGAAGATGCAGCAAACTTATCAAATCCTAAGCTAGTTTTTTCAAATGAACACTTTTGACCTTTTAGCATTTGAACAAGCTTATCAATAGAAAATTTTTATAATTGCATCTGTGATTCAATTAATTTGCCTTCTAAGCACTTGATTTTCTCAATCATCTTGCTTCTTTCCATCTCAAACAGATTAAGCTTCTGCACATTCTGTTGGTTTACTTCTCTTAATTTCATGAATTTAACATACAACTTATTGTAAACCCTTTGAAGCTTATCTTTCTCATCTATCAAATCACTATTCTCAGAGTAAAATTCATTGGACTCTTGAGAACTATCATATGAAGCAGCAAAAGCTAAAAAGTTAGTCTTTACCTGGAGTCTCTTCATTATCAGAATCATCACTCAGAGTGGTATTGTATGCCTTACCTTTCGATTTCTTCAGATTTCCATAGTCAGCTTGCCTATGGCCAAAACCTGAACACTCTAAACACTTAGGACCACGTGGATCCTTTTTGTCAGATTCATCTTTTTCTTAATCAGTACCTTTGGGGTCCCCTTTAGAATTATCAAAAAATTTAATATTTTTATTTCTAAACTTTTTAGAGTTCATCAATTTTCTAAAATTCCTTGCAAACATAGCTATACCATCCTCATCATCAGATTCTTCAATAGAAAATTTTTTACTTTTACCTTTTACAGCCTTGAGAGCAATGGATTTAGCTTTCTTGACAGGGGCAAAGAAAACTCAAAAGTTTGAAGAGACCCAACAAGTTCTTCAATCTTCATGTTATCCAGATCTTTTCTTTCCTCAATAGTGATAACTTTAATTCTAAACCTTTCAGGGAAAGATCTTAAAATCTTTTTAATAAGTTTTGCATCAGAAATGTTCTTACCAAGATTAATCATAGAATTACACAAATCACTTATCTTGGTGTAAAACTCATTAAAAGATTCATCTTCTAACATATTAATTATTTCAAATTGAGAAACCAACATTTGAAGTTTGCCAGATTTAATAAGTTTAGTGCCTTCGTATGTGATTTCTAGGATTTTCCATGCTTCCTTAGCAGTTTCACAATAAGAAATTCATGAGAATTCCAATGGTGAAAGTGTTTGCCATATAGCATTTATGGCTTTGTCATTCTCAATACAAGAGTGTCTTTGAGGTATAGTCCATTCAGCTATTGGCGTCACTGGTAGAGTCCATCCAGTTTGAACAATAGACCAAATGTCTATAGATTTTAGAAAAAATCTCATCCGAACTTTCCAATAATAATTTGATCCATCAAAAGAATGAACATAACTTAGAGGAAGAGACATAATAAGAGGAATCTAGGATCACACTTAGGAAATTAATCCAAAAAAGAGTGAACCCACTCTGATACCAATTGAAAATAATATAGACTTCTAAAATTAACCGCAACCAAGCATGCAACCAAATGTGTAAAGAAATAAAGAGATAGACACAGATATTTGGTTACGAAGTGGAAACTCTTTGCACCAAAGAGAAAAATCACTCAGGGACAGCCAAACCTAAGAAATTAACTATCAGAAGAAATAGCTAGTTACAAGAAATTCGTACTCACAATACATTTGCAGTAGTCATACCTTGAACTCTAACAAGTACCTATACTTGAGTGCCTCTCTACCAGACCCGTCTATAGAGTTCTTCAATTGACTTCCTTAACTAGAGCTCCTCTCAAGTTAGGCTTCAAACGGTTACAACACAAATAACTCTAAGAGAAATATTACATATAACAATTTCTGTCTAAAAAATCTTCTCATAGCATACTAGAATTCTATTTAGAATTCATAAAGAAACAATGCCTAAAAGCCCCTTTAAATAGGCTTCAAAAATCCTAATTCTGCTCAAATTCGGATTTCTACTTGGTGGCATCCGAATAAGACTTTAAGCGTCCGGACGAACAACAACAAACCTTATGTTTTGCTGAAGGGCGTCCGGACGACATGACCTATTGTTCGAACGATTGCAAGGAAAAGCTTCTTCGTCCGCAATCTTCACTTTTGCGTCTGGACATCCTTGCAAATTGGTGCTCTCAGTGGTTCGCGTCTGCTAGGCCGTTCTGATAGGTATCGAACATTACTTTTTGTGACTTGAGTCCGGACGCTGCTTCTGGCCGTCCGGACGATCTATAGGGAAAACTGACTTATTTGAGCTGTAAAGTCTTCAGGATTTATTCTATCCTTCTTTGGAAGATACATTGTCTTGTTCAGCCTTTTCCTTTATTGATCGCCTTGTTAAGCCCTTTCCATTCTTGATTAAATATTCTGCAATATGGTCTTATGGAATTACGATGTCCCTGATAAGGCAGTGTTTTTGTCGATAGAATGTAGCTAATAAAATAAACCAATAAGAACGATGATCGCAACACCAAATATTTTCATGCTAGTGCCAACCAACGATGTAGGAGGAACTTGATCTCCAAGATAGTGGATGGGACTGGGCATGTGTGTACAATACAAGGAGAAATTAAGCAAGCTTTTGTTGTTTTATTCTAGGACTTCTTTACTTCAGGCAAACCTAATCACATAGAGAGGTGCACTCAGGCAATTAAGAGCCAAATGACTCCAACCATGGACCAAAAACTGCTAGCAAAATTCACATCTGACGATATAAGCAAAGCTCTAAACCAGATGCCCCCTTCAAAGCCCCGGGGCCAGACGAGCTCTCTGCAAATTTTTTTCAACAAAATTGGAGACCCTTAATAGAGAGGTATGCTTTGCAATCCTTCACTTCCTCAATTTCGGTCACTTGGATGCTAAGATTAATCACACAAATATTGCTCTTGTACCTAAAAAAAGAAATCCGAAGTGTCTCTGATTTTCGACCAATTAGCCTCTGCAACGTGTTGTATAAGATGATTTCTAAGGTGTTGGCAAATAGACTCAATGAGGTACTTCCCTACATCATCTCCCCTTACCATAGTGCTTTAATTCTGGGTAGACTGGTTTTAACTGCTTATGAAACATTGCACTCCATGGACACGAAAATGTGAAGTAAGGTGGGCTTTATGGGCATCAAGCTAGATATGAGGAAAGCCTACGATAGAGTGGAATGAGATTTTATAAAAGAGGTCATGAGGTGTATGGGTGTTTTGAGCGTTAGATCAAATTGATTATGGTTTGTGTCCATTCAGTTTGATACTCAATTATGATAACTGGCCAAATAATGGGTGATATCCAGCCAACTAAAGGCATTTGTCAAGGGGACCCGTTCTCACCATATTTGTTCCTCATCTGTGCTGAGGCACTAAGCTCCCTTCTTCAACAAGGAGTATTACTGGGGTCCCAAATTCCAAGCACGGGCCATGGCCCAGCAATATTTTCTTTGCATACGATAGTCTTCTGTTCTGTAAGGCAAACTCTGTAAAGTGGCGTAGAATCTTGAAGATACTGAAAAGGTATGAGCAAAACTTCTAATTTCTTTAGCCTTAATACTAGTGTTAATAAGCGTCAAGAAATCACTCGTCTTTCTGTTTTACAGGCTACTTAAAGGTATGCAAATACCTTGGCCTACACGCTCCTATTGGGAAGTCACAGGTTCAGGCTTTTCAAAGCATTAAAGATAGTTTGGAATTGGATAAATAGCTGGAAGACTAAGTTTTTATCTCAAGTTGGGAAGGAGATCTTTTCAGCAATCATCAAAGCAATCCCTATGTATAGCATGAGCATTTTTTAGCTCCCACTCTCTCTTTGCAAGGAGATCAATGGGATGATGCATAATTTTTTGTGGGGCCATCAGGAGAACATATCTAAGATTCACTAGATGAATTGGGCACGGATGGGTTTCTCTAAGAACCAAGGTGGGCTGGGGTTCAGAGACTTGGTTATTTTCAACAAAGCTTTCTTAGCTAAGCAAGTTTGGCGGCTGATGCATAACCCCAATTCCCTACCAGCATGTATCTTCAAATCAAACTACTATCCTAGGTGTTATATCTTGGAAGCCACATTAGGGAACCGGCCATCGTATGCATGGAGGAGCATGATTTCTGCTCGACATGTGGTTATCAATGGGATGATTTGGCGAGTGGGAGATGAGAGAGACATTCAGATTTGGGGTGATCACTGGTTGCTAACCCCAATTTATTTTGTCATCTAGTCTCCAAGAAGCTTATTTCCTAAGGATGCAAAGGTAAGTGAACTCATTGACATTGAAACTAAGAGCTGGAATACAACATTGATCTCGACAATATTTACAGCAAAAGAAGCTTGGACCATTTGCAACATCCCTTTAAGCCCGCTCCAACCAAGAGACCTCTTAATATGGCGATGCACTACAAATGGGTTATTTTCTGTTAGAAGTGAATACCACATGGAGAACGATATACAAGCTCTAAGAAAGGGAGGGTGCTCTCAGCCCCAAAGGGTTCCAAAATCTAGAAGACAGTATGGAGCATTAATGTTTCCAATGCCATCAAAATGTTCCTTTGGAGAACCTGTAATAATATTCTTCCAACAAAAGAAAATGTACCGAAGGAGGGTGTTGCCCAATATGTTGTGTCATATTTGTTGCAGGGAGGATAAAATGGTGGTTCCTATTTTGTGGTCCTGCCCTTATGCACAAGATGTGTGGGGTTGTGGCCCATCCCGCTTGCGAAAAAGCAGCAGTTTGGGGATTAGTTTTTCCTTTGTATTTGAAGAGTTGCTTGGGCATTGTGACACTAAGGTAATGAGCTTGTAGCTATGTTGGCTTGTAGTATTTGGTTCATCAAGAACACCTTGGTGCATGGAAGGGCCCTTACCCATCCTACTCAAGTAGTTCAAGAGGTCATAGCCTCCCTTAGGGAGTTTCAAATGATCAACACCCCGGCTTTAGAGGGACAAGTGATCACAAATTCCACTACATCAGTTCAATGGCAGGTGCATCCCCCCAGTATTATCAAAGTTAATTGGGATGCAGTGGTTGACAAGAAGAACAAGTGTATAGGTTTGGGGATTATCGCTCAAGATAGGCTTGGCAATTCGGGCTGTCGTGTCAACCCATTTGGTTGGCGTGTCAACCCATCGGGTTAGCTTGTCAACCCATTTAACTAATTTGGTAAAAAATGTATAATTATCGCGTCATAAATATGTTATAAATGGGTTGATGGGTTATAAACGGGTCATAAACAGGTTGGTGGGTCATTAACGGGTCATAAACGTGTCATAAACGGGTTGACGGGTCATAAACGGGTTATAGCCTAAACCCAAACCCTCTATATTCGTGTCGTGTTCGTGTCGGATTCACGGGTCGTGTCGAAATTGCCAAGCCTAGCTCAAGATAGTGAAAGTTTCGTATTGGCTACTCGTAGTTCCACCCACACCATATGTGTTGATCCTGCTATGGCAGAGGCACGAGTAGCATAACAGGCAGTGATATTTAGCAAGGACATAGGTTTGTTTGACATAATTCTAGAAGGGGATGCAAAACAAATAATATATGAGATCCACTCAGCCACTCCATAGTGGAGCAGATTTGGGCACTTCATTGATGGTATTAGAACATAATTGAGCTCCAAAAAGGCTAATTCAACTGCACATATTCTAGATAGACAGACAGCTACTCATGTCATAGATTCAATCTGGATGGAAGAAGTTTCACGCAGCATCTATGAATCTATAATATTGTTCGTAGGGAGTATTTTGTCCCTATTTCTTGATCACATGTTTTTCTTGTGGTTTTCAATATAAAATGCTTTCTTGTTCCAAAAACAAAAGTAAAAAAAAAAAAAAAAAAGTAAAATATGCATTTAGTAATTATTTTTTGCTAAGTATTTATGAAGAATGTTTTCTATTAAACTTTTATAAATAATATTAAAATTAATTTATTTAATATTATTTACGAAAATAAATACACGAATTGGGTTACATAATCTTTTATCTTTGGCTAAATATTTGAAGAACAAATGTTTGTTTAAAATAGTATTCTATTATTCTTTAATAATATTTACAAATACACAAATTGGGTTACATAATCTTTTAATTGTGGTTAAGTATTTATGATGAATATTTTTTTATTATAACTTTTAGGGGAAACTTCACTTAACCCATGAACTTCCATTACTATTGCAATCTCTTTCCTAAACCTCAAAAACTTTCAATTTAATGTATCGAACTTTCAATTTTTTACAATCTCACCCTTCGTTAGGATTTTACGGAAAATCCTAACGGAACGGGTGATAAATTCCCAAAATACCCTCATTTTTTTCCTAAAAAAATTAATTGTAATTTAAAGATAATTTGTAATTTTGTAAAGGTTATAGCGGTATAAGGGTCATTTTACCTTTTAACCGTCTAATTTAACCCCAAAATCTAACGGTAGGGGTGAGATTGCAAAAAAATTGAAAGTCGATATACTCAATTAAGAGATTTTAAACATAAAATTGCAAAAATGATAGAAGGTCAAGAGGGTTGAGTAAAGTTTCTTAAATTTTTATAGGCTGAAAACATGGCCACTAGGACAAAAGACAAGGCTGGATTAGGCCAAAAAGAGGGCCAGTCGGGGCTTTTTTTTTTTTTTTTTTTTCCCTAAATTACATGTCATATAGGCCGTGGTTCGGGTCGATGCTGAACAGCTTGTGGTTTATGTTGTGAGTTTTAAAGTACTCACAAGCGCACGAATCGTTTACAATATAGTGTGTACAGGTGCGAAATTGAATCTACAGGGAAATGATCAAAAATTAATTTCTAGTTTAACTAATTTCATTTTAACTTAGTTCCAAATTTTTGGGTTTAAAAACATGCAAAATAACAAACTAAAATAAAAGATGATGAAGAACAAAATATAAAAGGAACTAAGGCTCAAGAATCCAACAACACAGACTCTTGTTTTCTATTTAAACACTCAAAGAACATTTAAGCTTTGCTTGTCATTCAAGTCCTTAACCACATATGTTAACACCATTTAATGAATCCAATTCAAAGATAAATCACAAAGAGTACCCATTTGAAATCAAATCATCCATTGTATCTATTCAATGAACAAATCACAATGGATATCCTCTTTCAAACTGATAAATCAATGTATCCGTCGGTTAAAACACATTTAATGTCCAACTACTTCAAGAAATGCACATTCAACCCAAGGCATAAAGTAAGAAAGTGAATGTAACATGAATAATGTATCAAAAAACAATCGAATGCACAAATAGCTTAAAGAGAGTGTGAGTGTTATCAATGGTGAGGTTTCATCATCAACCTTAGTTGAGGGTTTTAGTCTCCCATGACTAAAAACACCACAAAAGCTTGAAGAAATAACATAAAATTAAACAAAACTTAAAAAAGAAGAGTAACAAAAGGAAAAGAGCTACTGAACTAAGCTACAAGAAAAGAGAAAAATGGCCTAGCTACTGCTCTAATTCGTGCTACTACAAGGAGGCATAGCTATGACTTTATAGAGGGACATTAAGGTTAGATAAGACAAGCAAGAACACATATGTTGTGTGACCTGCTGCAAAAACTAGAAAAAGAGGAGCTTTTGGCATGAAAAAAATCGATGATTGGAGTTTTGGGTACGACTCTACGTCTGTCAGTTTTGCAGCTTGCGCTCGATCGCACACTAGGTGTGCTTGAGCGCACTCAGGCATTCGACAGGCGCTGCGCGCTGCATGCTGCTGTGGGCACGTGTGTGCTCGAGCGCGACAGGGCTGTGCTCAAGCGTACTCCCTTGGAGTCTGGTTTTTCCAGCCTTTTAAGCATTTTTACAAGAAAAATTGTTATTTTCTCTCGATGTCCTACAAAACACTAAAACCAACAAAAAAACATTAGAAAATAACAAAACTAAAGGATTAGCTTATGCAAATTAAGGGGTCCAAATATACAATATTTGGCACTCATCAGTTTAGCCCACTAAAAGGGATTGGATGCACATGCCCTTTTCTTCTTCTTTTTTGAAGGGAACTTGTAATTTCATTTAGAAAGAGATAGATGAAGCTTAGCACTTACAATCCCTGAAATATAGATCGGACACGAGTCCACCCAAACTTGGTTTAGCTCCTAGTTTACAACAAGCTTGGCAAGTTGGTGGGCCACACTATTACCTTCTCTCCGTACAAAACTAACACCCCACAAAGAAAAACCTTTTAAAAACTCTCTAGTCTCTACAATGACACTCCCAAACCCGCTTAAATCCTCATCCTTCTGATTCAGAGTTTTGATCACCGTACGGGCATCAGCTTCCAGAATGATGGAGTGGAGACCCAAATCCTGTCCGAGTTCTGCACCCATTTTTGCACCGATCGCTTCTGCTGTAGTGGGATCCAAAATATATTTTTGCACAAAGCATTGAGTTGCTAGGGCTGTTCTAGGATGGTCACATACAATAACGCCCACACCCATGAGGTTCTTCTGCTGATCAATAGATGCATCCCAATTCACCTTGAAGCTATCATCACTGGGTGGTCTCCAAACGGCTTGGGTGGTGTGTTCTCGAGGACCAATTGGCGAAGATAGGAGTTGCTCCTACTGATATTTCTCGATTGATTCTCTAACACCATTTATCAAACACTTTGGGGGCACAAGAGTGCCCTAAAAAACCCATTGATTCCTTCGAAGCCATAGTTTCTGGGTCGTCATGGCTACAAGTTCTAGTTCTTCCTGGTCTAGCTGATCACTTAAAGAACTAAAAATGGTGAGGAACTCATTTGCTTCAATTGCATGTTTTTGGATTCCTCGGGTTCTTTCAGCCCACACTGCTCGAGCAACATCACAACCCCACAGACCATGCCCATTTGTTTCCACCTCTCGGCCACGCAAAGGACAACTCGGGTCGATCACAATTTTCCTCATTAGTTTTTCCTTTGTAGGAAGGATATCATTGCAAGCCCTCCAAAGGAAAAGTTGTACCACTCTAGGCACATTCAGCTTCCAAATTTTCTTCCATACAGAACATTAGTGGGGACTAACAGAACTACTACAATTCAAATAGGCCTTCCGGTCAAGCTCCATGTAATAAGCACTTTGCACTGTAAAAAGTCCGTTGGTGGTATATGCCCAGACCTGCCTGTCCTGTGCTACATGGGGGCTTATTGCTAGGCTACAGATTTTCTCCACAACATCAGTTGGAAAGTTTTGCTTGATAAGCGGTATGTTCCACCATCTACTATGTTGATCAATAATTTCAGCCACTCTGGCATCTTTATTTAAAAATTGAACTGGTAACTGAATAGAATTGGAATGGGGAGAAAAAAAATCCAACGATCTCCCCAAATTTTAATTTTTCATCCATCTCACACCTTCCAAATCAAACCCTCTTGGAGCAGGGGTTTCGTCTTCCATATGCTTCGCCAAGCATAGGATGATCTGGAACCTAGAGAAGCCTCCAAAAAAGATTTCTCAGGGAAATATTTTTCCTTTAGGACCCGACCAACTAGTAAATTTGGTTTCTGTAATAAATGTCACCCTTGTTTAGCAAGAAGAGCGGTATTAAAACTCTCCAAATATCGGTATCCCAAACCCCCTGAATTCTTGCTTTTGCCAAGGCCTTTCCATGCCATTCGATTAGTATTTTCCATATGCCCCTACCATAATTTACTCATCAACATGTTTAATTCACAGCATAGAGCTATTGGGAGCCTAAACACACTCATGGTATATGTTGGGATAGCCTGAAGGACTGCTTTTATAAGGATCTCATTTCCTACATGAGATAAAAAGCTTTTATTTCCACCCATTCATGCGGCTCCAAATCCGGCTCTTAATATGGTTGAAAGTAGAGATTCTGGATTGACCAACAAGAGCTGGTAACCCCAAGTATGTCTCATACTATTGAGTAGAATTAAGCCCCAATCCTCCTCCCTTGTGTTTCTACTAAAGAAAAGAGTGGTCTTCTCAAGGTTAACTTTTTGTCTCAAAGCCCTCTCATAGATATCCAATATATCTTTGATTTGCCTCCATTCTCGGAGATTAGCACGTCCAAATAAAAGATTGTCATCAGCGAAGAGAAGATGATTGATTTTTATTCCACCTTGGGAAATAGGAACACCAGAAATCTTCCCCATCCTTATGAATTGATTTAACATGGTACTCAACACCTCGGCACAAATTATGAAAAAATAAGGGGAAAGGGGATCTCCCTGTCAGATACCTCTAGTGGGAATGATATGGCCATGGGGTTGACCATTGATGAGTATAGAATAAGTGACCGATCGAACACAACTCATGAGTAGCCGAATCCATCTGTCAGCAAAACCAAGTTTCCGCATCATAGCCTCCAAAAAATCCCACTCCAATCGATCTTACGCCTTACTTATATCAAGTTTAAGGGCCATATTTCCATGGTATGGAAAGTTTCAAAAGCCACAAGGTATTATCCATTATCAATCAACCTAGAATGAACGCACTTTGTTCAGGGGAGATAATATGAGGCAAAAACAATTTCACCCTATTAGCCAACACCTTAGAGATCAGCTTGTACACCATATTACATAGGCTAATGGGTCGATAATCCTTAACTGTCGCCGGAGAGGTAACCTTAGGGATAAGGAAAATATTGGTAGCATTAATATAAAGCTCATATAGGGCTCATTGGGCAATTATATAGGGCTCATTGGGCAGTTCCCTGTGGCAAATATATAGGGCTCACTGGGCAGCTCCCTTGGGACCAATATTTGCCACGGTATTTAGCTTCAAACTTAAAGCCACGGGGATAAGGCAAATACAGGCTCATTGGCCAGTTCACTATAGGAGATGAGAATCAGATTATGGTTCGATGTGCGTGCTACCATGACATGAACATCCACATGTTGGAAACGTCTACACCATTCTTTATTGGCTACCACTCAATCAAGTCTCTCCTTCGTAAAATTCCCATCACTTCTGTTATTGCACCATGTATACTGGGGCCCAATGAACCCCAAATCACTCATATCACAATCTTTTAAAACCGACCGAAAGTTGTTCATCTGGGAATTACGTCTTAGAGCTGCTCCTTCTTTCTCCATTTGCTTTGTAATCTCATTAAAATCACCCGCACAAAGCCATGTCGTGGGTTGGAACGTTTTTAAATGCCTCAGTAAATCCCAGGATTCACTTCTTCGAGCATTGTTGGGATGTCTGTAAAATCCCGTAAATTTCCATCCCGAACTACCATCTTCATTACGTATAATAGCATTGATATGGTGGCGAGAGTAATTAAAAATCTCCAGGAAAAATTTTTCCTTCTAAAGTAGAGCAAGACCCTCACTCCTTCCAATCGGCTCCACAACAAAAAGTCCCTCAAAACCCAGCCGGCTTTTGATCTTCTCCATTTGTTTTTGCTTGCTCAGTGTTTCTATAAGAAAAACAAATTTAGGTTTCTTTTCTTGCACCATTTGGTGAAGATCCTGAACTGTTTGAGGGTTCCTAAGCCCTCGACAGTTCCAACATAAGAGACTCATTGTAGCAGGCGGGGCTAAATATCAGCCACCATGTAACGCCCCGCTTTTTACAAAAAAGTGTTAAGTGAAAATTTCGATTTTCACGTGACACTACGACATCATCAAAGTTAAATATTGGCAGTGGAATTTATTTTTTCTTTACAATGACACATCAAAGCTGACTAAATAAACTCAATATATAAAATAATAACCTTTCGTTCTAATACAATAATTACATTCAAAAATGATAACATATGTGCCACATGCGGCACTAATAATACACAACCATATATTATTCTAATACAAACTAAAGGTCTCGTCCTTACACATAAACTAGCAATTGCTCCCTTCATTCCTGCAAAAACTCGCATGTGATTGTGGTGTTAACACCACAATCTCATGTTATGGTCGAGTGAGTTAATGATCCTCAACCACATAGTGGCACACTAATTTATCTAACAATATACAATGCATCCAAATGATGACAATTATATCCACATACAATCATGGTCATTCTTTTACTTTAAATCTTTACTACTCAAAGCCATATATCTACTTATCACATTATTAGTGTCATATGTTACCATTAAATACTGAGCCATACCTCTTTTACTGGAGCCATACCTCCTTTACTGGAACCATACTTTCCATACTAGAGCCATATCTCCATTGCTGGGGCCATAAACCCATTATTGGAACCATACTTCCAATGCCAGAGCCATAACTCTACTTACTTACCTTATCTCACTATTACTCCTTCAACCTTTGGTTTATCCGTCGGTTTTATCAGTGTATTGATGCTTTGGTACCTAAAATTTTGCTTATCCTTTGGTCTTCTCAATTCACTGACGCCTTGGTACCTAAACTTCCAGTCCTTTTATTAATAGACTCATATCATACCACAATATATTCATGCAACCATCCTATACATAACTTCAACCAAAACATGTTAAACATATTAAATGCCAAACATCACGCATACAATTAGATAAAACAGTAATCATTGCATTGCAAAAGACTAAACCACACGTATCATTCTCAGTGAGTAAGAAATACTCACAGTAATTCTTCTGGCTTCAGGAAACCGTTCACAGATATAATCATTGCAATACAATTTAATACAAACAAAAGTGAATTAATATAATTCACTAAACTGGCATTTTAACATTATTTTTATTTCTAACCTATAACCCTTACTATAATCTCTATTTTTGCTTAAACATTATTTTGGCATATAAAATTAATCAAATTACATTTTATTACTAATCTTTTATGCGGATTTTATCATGGCATTTATTAAGGTCTTTAAATATCATTTACCCAAATAGATCTCATAATACCCTTTTTATAAAAATAGGTATAATAGTTAAAACTCACCATTTTTACAATAAAGTTTCGCAATTCAAAAAAATAAAACATTTTATTAAATAAAATTAAGGTAGGCACTGTTTCAGTTATTTTAACTGAAATAGTAAGATACCAAAATAGATTTTTAGCTAACATATAGATGATTTTACACCAAATAAACTTAATAACTTCGTTAATATAATTAACGGGTTTTATACTTTAAAAACATGTAGATTTAGAATAACTACATAATTAATTCTTTTATGAAATTGGGCAGAATAACGGCATTAATATTAATAATGTCTAAACATACTTTAAAATGGGAAGTGATCCTTACACTCTTTGTGCACAACAATGGTACAACACCAAAGCATATTAGGGTGGGACCCAATGTGTGGACCCCACTTCAATATGCCTTGGTGTTGTGTCATTATTGTGCATTGTGAGTGTTTTGATCATTTCTCCTTTAAAATATTTGGGCAGGGTAACGATGCTTTATAAAATATTTATTTTTTAATCAGACATCACAACGGTGTGATTTATTATCTAAATACGCCACTTGAAATACTCTGTTAAAACACAACTTAAAACATTAGATACTTAAAATAATAAAAACTATAAAATCATAAAATATTAAAACAAAGTTCATAACTTAAAAATCACGTAAAATAAATCAAAGCCTTTAATTATAGAAACTTACCAAATATCTCAAAATAGTATTTTGAGATATTAAAAAGGACTAAGTTTGGATTTATCCTTCCGTTTTAACTTTTGCTTCCTTTTTATCTTTTCCATTCTCTTTCTTTTTATTTCTTCTTGTCCTTATCTTTCTTATCTTTGCTGATTTTAATCGAGAGAGAGAGAGAGATGGAGAGAATTTCTCACTTTCTTTTCTTTATTTTTTGTCTCTTTCTTCCTTGTTATTTTCTTTTGCTTCTTTTTCTCTCCTTTTATATTCTAGTTGACCGATTCTAGAATTTTTTCCTTTCCTGTACTCTCTATTCTTTTTGTTTTTTCTTCCTTTCTTCACTTATTCTACAACCGGGCAGACACACACCCAAGACAAAAGAAACAGAAAACTAGAGGAAGAGGGACTTACGGTGAGATCTTGTTGCTGTTCTCTTCCTCTTTTCTCTTTATTTTCTGCAACTAGAGAGAGGGTGACAGAAACTGAAAGGATTTCCTATCTTGCTAATTGGCCGAAACAGAGGAAGAGAGGGAAGAATTGAGAGTTCTATTCTTTCTTCTTAAGTTGGCCGAGAGAAAGAGAGGAGAGTTTCTGCAAGAGGAAAAACAGAAGGAAGAAGAAGAAAGGTGGGCATGGATGAAGGGAGTGCACCCCTTTCTTGTATACTTACATGGAAGGCCAAGATTCATTTGAGTTAGAATTGATCAAGGGCTGAAATCTTCAACGTGGGCAGCAAGTTTGGGAGATGAGATAATTTGTAGAGAAGGAAAGGGGAAGAGAACGAAGGGGGCTGTATCTACCTTTGGAGAGGTTTGGACGGCTGAGATGGATGGGCATCACGTGTAGGCTATTAGATTTATTTTTCACATGTGACATGTGACCTTTTTGTACAAACACGTGCTTAATTATGTTTAGCATAGATCAACAGCTGTTAGTTAGCATAGACAGTTAGCGTACTTGCTCAGCAAGCTTTGTAATATAATATATATTCTGCAGACTCTTGTAACTTCATTTTTTGACTTTTGATTAATACAGAAAACAGAGGATTCCTCTTCTCTCATTTTTTTCTCTCTCTCTCTCGTACAATTCCTAGCATCTGTTTGTTTCTGTTCTTCATCAATCATTCAACAACAGAAACTCAATATGGTATCAAAGCTTTCTTGATTTTTCTTTCGTAATTGTTCCTTTCAAATCAAGTTTTTTTTTCTCTTGATTCTTCTATGTTCTTCATCATTTTTTTTATGGAAAACCTATCTCTCACTTCATCTTCTTCAGCGATGGATTCTTCTAATCCATTGTATCTCCACAACGGAGATAATCCAGGAATTCCTCTCGTTTCTCAATCATTGACTGGAGACAATTATTACACTTAGAGTCGATCAATGCTCATGGCACTGACTGCGAAGAACAAGGTTCTTTTCATCAATGACGGTTTGCCAAAGCCCGATCCTTCCAGTCCAGATTTCTTGCCATGGACGCGATGCAACAACATGGTACTTTCTTGGATCATTAATTCTGTTTCTAAGGAAATTGGAGTTAGTATCATTTGTGTTGATACCGCTGAGGCAATGTGGACCGATCTTAGGGATCGTTTCTCACAACAGAATGGACCTAGAATCTTTCAGATTCAAAAGTCCATTTCTGACTTGAGACAAGATAATCTTTCTGTGAGTATCTATTTCACCATCCTCAAGGGATTATGGGATGAACTACTCAATTACAAGCCTTTACCACCATGTACGTGTGGTACAATGAAGGTCCATAATGACTACCAGCAACAAGAATATGTGATGCAATTCTTGATGGGATTAAATGAATCCTATGCTCCGGCTAGAGGTCAGATTTTGATGCTTAATCCTCTTCCACCTATCAACAATGTGTTTTCACTAGTAATTCAAGAAGAAAGACAGAAGGAGATTTCGAATTCTGTTACTTCTCTTAATCAGAATTCTGCTGCTTTGCTCACCAAGTCAGTTGTGACTACTGCATCTGGAAATTCAACACCACGAGGCCGTTTTAATAAAAACACATCTTATCGTAAAGATAAGCCAACATGCAGCCACTGTGGAATTTCTGGTCATACGGCAGAGAAATGTTATAGGCTGCATGGTTTTCCCCCTGGCTTCAAATTTACCAAAGGAAAGGCTGAAGACCTTTCTGCCAATCAAGTTTCAAATTTTTCCAGGATCCAAGAAGTCTCTTCATTGCCTTTCACTTCCGAACAGTATCAGAAGATCATGGCTCTCATCACACCTAATTCTGAGATTAGTTCAGCCAATCAAGTAGGTCAATCTCAGAAACTCATAGCCAACATGTCAGGTAATTCTTTCTTTATGCCTCATTTTACTCCTCATTTCATACATTCTGTTTTTTCTTCAGTTTCCACATTTCATAAAGCCTCAACATCTAAAAATTGCCCTTGGATTCTAGATACAGGAGCAACCGACCATATGGTTTGTTCCACATCATATTTTACCAACATCATTGCATCTGTTTCCAAATTAGTAAGATTGCCAAATGGTAATTTTGCTACTGTCACCCACATTGGAACTGTTAAAGTTTCTTCCACCCTTACCTTGACCAATGTCCTTTGTGTTCCTTCATTCTCTTTCAATCTTGTATCAGTTAGCAAGCTCACCAAAAATATATCCTGCTGCATAATTTTTCTTACTAACATTTGCTATATTCAGCATCTACAGACATGGAAGACGATTGGAGTGGGTAGGGAGTTTGGAGGTCTGTTTCATTTATAGTGTAATCATGTTCCTTTTCATATCAATTCTGTAACATCCTCTAATATTGTGCCAATTCACAGTTTTTCTGCTCATACAGTTTCTCCTAGCACATGGCATTCTCGGCTAGGTCATCTCTCGGATGCTCTTCTGAAGCTCCTTAGTAGCCAAAATTCTCAGATTTCTTTTGATTCAAATAAGTGTTGTCTTACTTGTCCTTTAGCTAAGCAACACCGTTTACCTTTTCCTATTAGTAATTCTGTTTCCAGTCACCCTTTTGAAATTGTACATTGTGACATTTGGGGCCCTTTTTCTACAGCATCTCTTACAGGTGCTAAGTACTTTCTTACCATTGTAGATGATTTTACTCGATTTACATGGTTACATTTGATGAATAATAAAGGCCAAACTCGTTCTTTGCTTTGTTCTTTTTTTCAATATGTTGATACTCAAGTTCAATGTAAAATCAAATGCATTCGTAGTGATAATGGTATTGAATTTCAAATGACAGAATTTTTTAACTCCAAAGGAGTAATCCATCAGTTGAGTTGTGTTGAAACACCTCAACAAAATTCTGTTGTTGAGAGGAAACACCAACACATTTTGAATGTTGCTCGCTCCTTACGTTTTCAAGCACATTTGCCTTTGTCTTTTTGGGGTGAGTGTGTCCTATCTGCTGTTCACATCATAAACCGAATCCCCACACCAATTTTATCTAATATTTCTCCTTTTGAGAAATTATTCCATAACCCTCCTTCTTTTTCACACTTTCGGGTATTTGGTTGTCTTTGTTTTGTTTCCACTTTATCTCATCACCGTACTAAGTTTGCCTCTCGGGCCAAACCATGTATCTTCATTGGTTATCCTTTTGGCATCAAGGGTTACAAGGTTTTTGATCTTCATAGCAAATCAATTCTTGTCTCCCGAGATGTTATTTTTCATGAGGATATTTTTCCTTACAAAACAACCATTTATCCTCCTGTTTCTAATGATTCTTCTCTTATAAATAATTTTTTCTTACCTTTTTCCATTTCTGATTCTACTTGTGATCCTCTCATTCATTCTCCTATAGTTTCTGATTCTGCTTGTGATCCTCTCATTCATTCTCCTATAGTTACTACTTCTAGTAGTGATAATCATACTAGTTCAGTTCCTGTTTCTGTTAATCCTCCTAATCTTGTTTCTGTTTCTGATATTGATGATTCTTCTCTTTCTCATTCTGATGTTCCTGTAATTCCTACTCGAAAATCTTCCAGAGTTAGACAGCAACCAACTTACTTACATGAATATCACTGTCAATTGGTGGACTCTTCTCACTTTACTACCCAGCCATATTCTTCTTTGACTGCAGATCTGTCCGATTCAGGTATTCCTCATAGCCTTTCATCTGTTTTATCATACTCTCGATTATCACCATCTCATAAACACTTTGCTCTTTCAATTTCCACTTCCATTGAGCCTCAATTCTTTCATCAAGCTGTCAAGCATGCTTGTTGGCGTGAAGCCATGAAATCTGAAATAGATGCTTTAGAGTCTAATCAAACTTGGACTCTTACTCATTTGCCTCCCAGAAAAACACCCATTGGTTGTAAATGGGTGTACAAGATCAAGCATCGAGCAGATGGATCTATTGAACGCTGTAAAGCCCATCTAGTTGCAAAGGGTTTCACTCAATGTGAAGGATTGGATTATTTTGAGACTTTTTCGCCAGTTGCTAAGATGACTACTATTCGGTGTCTTCTTGCTTTGGCTGCTATTCATAATTGGAAGCTTCATCAACTCGATGTGAACAATGCATTTCTGCATGGAGAGTTGGATGAAGAAGTTTACATGCAATTGCCTCTTGGTTTTGCTAGCAAGGGGGAGACTCGGGTATGCAAATTAAATAAGTCCCTTTATGGTTTGAAGCAAGCATCTCGGCAGTGGTTTTCTAAGTTCTCAACCACTCTAGTTCAACATGGTTTCATTCAATCTAAAGCAGATTATTCATTGTTTACTAAGAAGTTTGGTTCTTATTTTATTGCCTTATTGTTATATGTTGACGATATAGTATTGGCTAGCAGTGATTCTCAAGTCATTCAAGATTTCATTGTCTTTCTCAATACTCGGTTCAAGCTTAAAGACTTGGGACCTCTCAAATTTTTTCTTGGTCTTGAGATTGCCCGCAACAGTACTGGCATTGCTCTTTGCCAAAGGAAATTTGCTCTTGAAATTCTTTCAGATGCAGGACAGTTAGCTGTTAAACCAGCTAAATTCCCCATGGAGCCGAATGCGAAATTTTCTGCTCATGAAGGTGAATTACTTGAAGATCCAACTGTCTATAGAAGATTAATTGGTCGTCTTTTGTACCTCACCACTACTCGACCAGACTTGACATATTCTGTACATACCCTCAGCCAGTTTATGCAATCTCGCAGACAACCGCACATGGCAGCAGCTCTTCGAGTTTTAAGATATGTTAAGTCTGCTCCTGGTCAAGGCCTCTTCTTTCCAGCATCTTCTACTTGTCACATTAAAGCTTTTTGTGATTCCAACTGGGCCGGATGTCCTGACACTAGGCGCTCAGTTACTGGTTTTTGTGTCTTCTTAGGCTCTTCGTTAATCTCTTGGAAATCTAAGAAGCAACACACGGTATCTCGGTCCTCAGCTGAAGCTGAATATCGATCTATGGCTGCCGTTTCTTGTGAGATTACATGGCTATGTAGTCTTCTTAAGGACCTTTAGATTGATCATTCTTCTGCTGCTCTCCTTTTTTGTGACAGCAAGGCTACCATTCATATAGCCGCAAATCCTGTCTACCACGAACGCACGAAACACATTGAAATAGATTGTCATATTGTGCGTGAACGAATTGAAAAGGGTGTGATTCGGACTCTCCATGTTTCTTCTGCAAATCAGCTAGCAGACCTCTTTACTAAGTCTCTTGGAGCTGTTCTTTTTCATTCTCTTTTGTCCAAGATGAACATTATAGATATTCATTGTCCATCTTGAGGGGGAGTATTAGATTTATTTTTCACATGTGACCTTTTTGTACAGACACGTGCTTAATTCTGTTTAGCATAGATCAACTGCTGTTAGTTAGCATAGACAGTTAGCGTACTTGCTCATCAAGCTTTGTAATATAATATATATTCTACAGACTCTTGTAACTTCATTTTTTGACTTTTGATTAATACAGAAAACAGAGGATTCCTCTTCTCTCATTTTTCTCTCTCTCTCTCGTACAATTCCTAGCATCTGTTTGTTTCTGTTCTTTATCAATCATTCAACAACAGAAACTCAATATAGGCTGGCTTGGGAGTACACGCAGGTAGGTGTTCGGTGCTGGTTGAAAGAATAAAAACCAGCAAATATCCTCAATCTCTAACGGACGAGAGTTTAAGTCTTAACTAAGCCATCGTTAAAATGCTGACTAAGTTTTTCTTGTCTTTCCTTTTGATTATGCTGGCCTGGTTATTTGTTTACAGGTGGGTTGGGTCTTCAACGTGTTGGGCTGGGCTGGTTCCAGAGGCTGGGCTGATTTTATGCAGAATAAAATGAGTCAACTAATGTTAGATATTAATTTTCGTCTAAATTAAGGGTATTATTTTTCACAAGTATTTTCGTGCTCTAAACAGAGTCTAAAAATTTTGAAATTTGGAGGGTAGCTGGAGGACTTCAAGAAGAGCGTTCTGACTTTGAATCGACCAAAACGGAATTCATTTGACCCTATTTTCGTTATTCCAAAGTTCAAAATCTATTTGAACTTTTATTAAATTGAAACTATAAACGCTTTTTAATAAATAAATATTTATTTTTATAAATACTCATCTTTATCCTTTTACCTCATTATTAGGTCTTAAATTCTATTTTAAAATATAATATTGTATGTCTTAAAAATCTGGGATGCTATACACCGCCATTGCCAAATGAGTAGAAACCTCCCCTCTAGATTTGCTTTTCTTGGCCTGAACCTCCTGGGCATCTAGAAGCAACCATCCCACATCTTCAAATTTCCATTTCCCTTCGGTCCCACGGGCACAACCAGCCGTGTTTTCCTTGGCCTTTCTTCTCCACATACGTACCTTGCCCAAAACCTGTTGGTGATGGATGGATCAGGAGCACTAGAAAACGACCTGTTTCCTGTACTGCCTGATGGGAAAAAAGCCACGTCCTCCTGGGACCCATTACTTTTCCTGGCCACGTTAGTGTTACATGGCTCCTTGCATGCCACGTACTCGGTTTCTTTCTTTGTTTCATTCAGATTCACGACCAAGTAATCCCCTACATTTATTACAAAATCTTCGTCACTCACCTCCATGCAAAAAACCTTGTTTATTGCACCTAGGTCTTCCGCTGGATTTTGCACAAGAGAAATGTTATTTTCACTACAACAGCACAACATGTACACAACACCCCCTCATGTGAGGGGGTGTTGTGCTGCTGTAGTGCAGCAATCAAGGCCCTTTGCACAAAACCTCTGTCCCATCTCGAGTCGGTTGCCTCGTGCCCTGATCCTTGTCACTTTTCTTGTGGTCAGCCACAATTTTCTCTTACAAATCCCCCACTGAATCTATCAAATTAATGCTAGTTGTCCCGCCTTGATCATCATCACTTCTCATACGATTAGCCGTGTACTGATCACCCAGCTTTCCTCCTACTCCTTCCAATTTTTTGTCAATTGATCCATCATGTTTCCTCTGCCCCATGCTCTGACCAATTGCCTTACACGGCTGGGTAACCATTAAAAAAATTCTCCGTACTTTACGTGATCAAACGGGTTGTGAAAGTAGCAGGAGAAAGCCCTTCCGTTTCGCCGTTAGTGACCACAGCTTCCTGAGTGGCATTAGACTGCTTTCCTAGTATGTGCTATGCTAGTCGAACTTTCGGTAAACCTTCCTTCTTATAGTGCAAATAGGGTTGGCAAAACGGGTTGGCGTGTCAACCCGTTTAACTAATCTAGTAAAAAATGTGTCATAAGCATATCATAAACAGGTTGACGGGTCATAAACGAATCATAAACGTGTCAAAACAAGTTGGTGGGTCATAAACGAATCGTAAACGTGTCAAAAACGGGTTATAGCCTAAACCCAAACCCTATATATTTGTGTCGTGTTCGTGTGAAATTCACGGGTCGTGTCAAAATTGCCAACCCTAAACGCAGATCATCTGCCCGTAACCATGCTCCCCAAGGTTTGGCCGATACATCATCATTGAGTCGGAAATTGGTTTTTCTTGTGCATGACTTGTCTGCATGGTAGATTTTCCCACAATGATAACAAAATTGTGGAAGGTTTTCATATTTAAACAACACCCAGAGAGATTTACCATTTATAGCAAGGGCACAACCCCTTTCAAGCAGCTTTGTGAGATCAATATAAACTCTTATCTGTAAGCATCGTCCCCACTCGACTCCATCACCAACATCCTCCACAATGCCAATGGATTGGCCTATCTAAAGCCCTACTTCCCAATTCATGCACGTTAAAGGCATATCATGTACATGCACCCAAAAAAGAGCTTTGGAAAAATCTATCTACAACGGTGGGGTATTTTCATCCAGCTTCTTTAAGACCAATACACTGCGGTCAAAGAGCTATAGGCGACCCTCCATGACACGTCGTTTATCGGCCATATTGGAAAGTTCTTTGAAAGCTACAGCTTCTAATGTCTTCCAAAGCCTGGTCATTAACGCTCTGAAAGCTTCTTTCTAAATACGCCGATCTAACATCAATCTACCCATCAAACATCATTCACTCTTTGCTCGTAAATTTGTAATATCAACTTTTGTGATTGTTATCCCTTTCCTTTCACCCTCCGTCAGCTTCATACTACCACCCATACTTTCAATTAATTCCTCCATCCCATTGTTTTAGTGAAAGCCTAAGATTGCAAAGCAAAGCAAAGCCTATGATCCACTGGAGACTCGGGACTAAAACTCCCAGTCGTATTGAAACGGCAGGAGACTCAAAACTCTCACTCCTATAACTTCCCGTTGAGAGGAAACCTAGGGGAGGACTCAGAGAGAGTCGTTTTTCCACCACATGTTCACATGCCGTTTTAGAACAGCTAAAAAGAAAACTTGAAAGGAGTCTTCATGGGTCTGGTAAGCTTGGGCTGATGTGTGTAGTCCTGTTTGAACTGAATGTGCGTGGGCTGGATGGGAGAAACGGGCCCAACACGTGATCAGTTTGAAGAATTGGAACAGAGGGGGGATGCTATTCCAACAGATGGCACACCACTTGTTTGATGGAGTGCAAAGCCAAAGAACAGAACCAAATATAAACAAAACGGATATGCACGGAAATGAGCACAACTCCAAATGGGCACACAAGCTGTGGAAATGACCCTGACAACTCCAAAGGGATATGAGCTTGCCACACAGCACGCACTCTGACACATTTAACTAACAAGAGCAAGTACGTGTTATCACAGCACCGCTACCCGAAAAAATAAAAATGGTGAAAAGAAAGAGAGAAAGTGGGATAAGAGAAGTTTTTGAGGTAGTTCGGTGTTACGTTAGACACTTACGTTCGCCCCTAGTAATTACCGGGCTACATTATACTTTTATTACCCTTATTTATAGGGGAAAGGTGGAAGGTGAAAACAATACAAATTAGGTAATATGATTTTTACGTATAAAAAAAATACAAAATAAAAAAATAAAAAATGTAATATGATTTTATTACAATATCACGCGTATGAGAAATAATCTAATATGGAAAATATAAACCCAACATAGAAAAACTATATTCTATTCTTTCAAAAAAAAGAAAAAAGAAAAAGAAAAACTATATTCTAACATTATTTGAAGGCCCTTGTGTTTTGGAAAGGCTGGGATATGATCATTGCAGCCATCATGATCATCATCAGTCATCACTAGTGCCATCAAGTTGTGATCTTGTGTTCAGGCCTATGAGTATACTCGAAATCTATATGCACAAAAGCACGCTCAACTTCAGGGAGTTTCTCAAGCTTCTCTTGAAGTGTCTCCCCAATATTATGTGCTTTGTTCAGAAGCATGTCTTGTGGCAAAACTACGTCAACCTCCACAAAATAATAATTACCAAAAGTATACGCTCTAACTGTGTCAATGTGCTTGATGTTTTCATGGTGGTTCCATACTAAATATGTTAGCTTTGCCAGAAACTCAGGTGGTGCTGTTCTTCCGACTAGCGACCGTACATTCTCAATGACTGTCTTCGTCCATGTATTGATTGTATATAATGCTATCTGCATCACAGGTTCAATAAATCATCATATAAAGAAAGGCTAAGGTTTCACTCCAAGGAGCCAACAAAAATTCCATCCTCAAGCCACTTGCACAGCACCATGCTAATGTAAGGAAAAGACGCGAAAATAAAAACTCCCAGAGTAGCTGGACCCAATTAGCTACAGTACAGTAAAAAGCTACAACAATGACAAAAAAATATATATATAAATAAAGAAAGAAAATAAAGTTGGTTATGAACTCACTAAAATAGCTCCAGTAGGATCAATCCACCAGTAATATCGGATGGCCAGGACAGCTGCTGCCAAACCAACTGAATTTGTAACAACATCGAAAAGATGATCTTGTGCATAGGTTCTAACAATATCATTTTTATATCTGCGACAGTAGACCATGAGCACAAACTTCACAATTATGACGGAGCCCATTATACCAATCATCCATTTCATCTTCTCGGGATCCGCTTCAGGCTTGGACTGTAATCAATACATGAAATGGAAATTATTTTAAACCAATCAGAAAATTAAATCTTTAAAACAATCATTCCAAAACGTTGAACGCACTGACTCAGACTGTGATCTAACTAGGAACTCATACATTTGGTTGGTACTTCAAAACCTATGTCATTTTTTTTTGTGAACACTAACAGGGGACATGTTGGACCTCTGATGAGAAATTAAGAAAGGTGCTAATTTTCAAAACCCTTCTCAAACCCCACACTTTGGTTAAATGTGTCAAAGTTCACCTGTGCTCACTGCCTTCCACGTAATTAACTTAGGTTGCAGTCCATAAGAACAAAGTCGCATACCTTTGACATGAGTTCTCGAACACCCTCAATCAGTATCTGCAATCCAAGAGTTGCCATTATTGATGCAAAAACAATGATTCCCTGCAAACTCAAGATAAATTAGTATAACACAGTGCTTATACCTATCTGATGTGATTATTAGCATGCCTTGGGGCCACATTCCCATGAGTCATAGTCACTCTTGAACCTACATTCCAAAACAATTCCTGAAACCAATGCTACTTGTTCCCAAGACTAGATTGTTTGACGACTTTTAATTTGACTCCCAAGACTAGGTTGTATTTATCAATAGTTGGTATACAGAAGCAAAAAGCTATGGGTCCCTCGCATTTTCTCATTAAAATAACTCTGTAAAGAAAACCAATGCTAGTTATTTATGAACTTAATAGATTCTAAGCCCAATATTCCGATAACAAAATGAGAAGTCTATAGCACGAACCTGATGAAATCTGTAGACTTGTATTACATTAATTCCAAAACTTCTAGCAATAAAATAAACTGTAGCATAACACCGTTACATGCCTCTTATGCTCTTCCCTCTTAACATTTACTGCATAAGACATAGCTGAAGCAATTCTAATAACAGTGGAAATAGCATTGCGCTTTATTTCCCTCATTGAACACAAGAAGGATTGATGAAATGGAAAATGAAAAAAGATATATTCTCAAAATTACTTGGGGTTTGCAAGTTTAATTAGTTTAAGAAGAAAAATTTTCTTCACCAATTCATTAGCAACCAAATGAGGCACAAACGGAACACTATACACTTACGCATGACTTCTCATTAGCAGCATTAACAACTTCTACCTATCGGAATCTGCACTTAAAAGGAATTGCAAAAAGGAAAGATGGAGGGAGCTAAAAGAGTAGTATTTTCTATTTAACTCAGCTGAATTTAAAGTATTTTTTGATAATAATTATCAAAAAAAGAAATTAAAGTAATGAACAGAAAGAAGAGAATTATGCAACTTTGTGCGACTAAAACTTATCCAACTGATTGCAGGAATGGAGAACCTAAAACTATAAATTTATCCTAAGTTACTTCCGGAAGCACCAATAATTATTATTGGATTGGAAAACTTACCACTGGCTGCATCCGTTTCTTTCCAATTGGATAGTTATACTGGTTTGGCTTTCTCATGGCATGGGCAGTGAACCACAATATAAACCCTGACAAGAGATCTAAGAGCGAATCCATGGTTGAGGCAATAACCGCCAGTGATCTGCTCTCAATAGAAGCATAAACCTTTGCCACAAAGAGCACCAAGTTAGCTATGTTTGATACATACACCGCCATCTTCTCACTCTTTACAAGCTGCTTCATCTCATCCTGAGAATAACGTTTACATATATTAACAAATAAACACATATCAGTTTCTGTTTTATGTTTTATAGGAGACGAGAAGGATTTTAGTTGAAAAATATTGCATGGTTTATAGGGGCACTAGGTTGTATATGAGGCAAGCTTGAACTTTTCATGAACCAGCTTCATATGGTCACAATAGGTCATAGAAAAGCAAAACATGAATTGAAATAGTTGCCATTATCAAACTAACAAATTACCAGCCTATTTTATTCCACAAGTGCCAATTAGCACCACCATAATAAACATGCATTTAAAATCATTAACTTGAACGAATAATGAAAAGTCGAAAAAAAAAAAAAAAAAAAAAAAAAAAAAAAAAAAAGAAGAAGCCCGGGGGGTGGGGGGTGGGGGTGGGTGGCGGTGGGGTGGGGTGGGGTTGGTGCATGGCCTACATGACATGCTGTATGAAATTATGTCCTCTAAACTGAATCGTGTTGAACTTTAGCAACCAGCATTAGGAATAGTTAAATCCAATAAAACATTGCCAGCTTTATGAAAGGTTCAGATTTAAAGGAAATGAAAAAAATAAAAGAAAGCACAACAACCAACCTCTGTTAGACTAGGCAGACAACCTGTTACAACCATGGTCTCCATCTCATTGAACCCTTCAAGGAGCCTTTCTTGCTTCTTGTAATAATCAGCAATCTTGTTGCGTTTCCCTACAGTCAAGAATAAATGTTTCAATTATGTCATCAACTTCTAAAGGGACAAGGAGGTGAATGGAAGCATCCAAATTCGTCAAATGCCGATGTTTCATTTTCCCAAAGAACTGAACATTTAGTACATTGTGAATAAGAAAACATTCAATGATTCTGATCTTAAAACTCCAAGTATAACAACTGAGAAAAAGAAAAAGAGCAATATGTCAAATGCCTCTGCAAAACTCCCTAGAGGATCTTCCAAGTTTTCAGATCATCCATAGTTACTCTATCTGTATCATCCCAAAAGAGTGAAAGGATATTCTCTAAAGCCTTCTGACTCCATCATTCAGAAATTTTAAGAGCAACAAACGTATAATGCCCATGTTGGTAAATGGAAGAGCACAATAGACATCTAACAAGAAAAAGTTCGCTTCAAAATGCAAGGGCTAAAGATCAATAGTTTATTCATGAGTGGCTGCTGTAGAACACATAACAAAGTTGAGATGATCCAACTTCGGGCCACCATTAAACAATCAGTTTGTAAGCATCAATGATTTCAGGATCATATTTTCTAGAATTTAGTTTCTCATTGGATTTGATGGCAATCATGGTCCATTTCAGGTATACTGAAGGACACAATGTTGACGAAAGTTGCTGCATCGAACTACGCTAGCTATCTATGCATGTATTTTCACCAGATATGGATGCCACACCATTCATGGACTATTTTCCTGATTTCATGACAGGTGAAGAACAGAACTGGATAGACTCCATATAAATGCTTTTACACCACACTATATAGTTGATGCTAAGCAGTATTTGATGGCATCATCAGAAGAATCATTAAATTGCTTTGTTACAAACTACTGTCATATATCAGTCACATTTGAAGTCCTAAAACTGCTTTGCTATTTTTGGGTCTCTAAAAGCTGTGTCTCAAAAGGCTTTGCCTATAATCAAAGCTCAGTCCTCCCTCCCCACCCCATCCCCATCCTTTTCTCTAGCTTCCTTCTTTAACTAGAAAAGTAAAATGCAGCCATCCTTTAACGTTGATGCCACATCCATATGCAACCATTCCAATTTGCTCGCAACTACAGAATACGATCAGTTGAAAGGATAAGTACTGCCTCACAACAAAACAGTCATCATTTGCAATGTTAACAAGGGCCTCATGTCAAAGAAGCACGGCTGCCCAGCTTAAATTTATGCTTAGAAGAAGGGGTTCCCTAAGAACCTTAAATCTAATATATATAATGTAATAAAATAAAAGGTTCCCAATGTAATGCACACTGCATGTCTTTATTATTATTATTATTGGTACTGAAATCAGAAGGCCACTGCATGTCTTTATGCATTCTCACTGTCCAAAATAGATTAACAACTGGAGATAGGTTGTTAACTTGGGGTTTTAAAGGAGACACTCAGTGTACTTGTAGACACTACACTGAGAGCCGGGATCATCTATTTTTCCTGTGTAGCTTCAGTGCTAGAATCTGGAAGGAGTGCATGAAGCGGTGCAATGTCATGAGCCCTTGTATTGATTGGCAGGAAGTGATTTCGGAAGGTTGTAGGAGTTGGAGAACGAAATCCATGTTCAGTGTTGTTTGCAGATTGGTACTTAGCTCTACTGTCTATGGGATTTGGAGAGCCAGAAATGAGATTAAACATGCAGGCCATCCCCGTACAGAGGAGCAAATTTTGAAGCTGATTATCTGGGAGGTAAGATCCCGGCTTGCAAGCATAGGGAAGTTTCAGAGGAATGAGGAAAATATCAGCCTCTGTTATAGATGGAATATTGATGTTTCTATTTTGTTTTGAGTTCCAGTTGCTGGTTTAGTCTTTTTGTTTTTTGGGCTCTTCTTTTGTTTTGAGTTCCTTGTGTTCTGGAGCCTGGAGGGCTTTGTTTGTACTTTTGCTGAGTTATATAAGTTCTTCTTATTCATCGAAAAAAAGAAGGCCACTGCATGCTGCATAAGGCCTAGTCAACACCAACCTAAAACAACAACCAAACTTGAAAAGCGCAATACAAGAAACTTCTTTTAATATCCATTTTTTCCTAAATTCAACAAGCTTGTTTTACTAGTCAAACTTCCATTATGACATTTAGTATTAATAAAGTCTTTTCTGCAGTTTGAAAATTCATAAACCAGAGGCATATACTTAAAACTTCTTTCGGAATACCAACTTTTGTCATGATATTTTAACTGACTGTACTTAACAATCTAAATAGTTCTGAAACTTTCAGGCAAATATCCAGCCAACAAAATCAAAGAACATATTTGAAAGGTTGAGCTACCAAAACAGTGAAACACTCGGCTTAAAAGTTTAGTACCCTTCCATGACATCTAAATGGGACTAAGACCTAATTAAAGTGGCAAGGATTCGATTATGTCTTCATATGTATTGACGCATTACTTTCCTGCCATTTTTAACTCTACAAAGGTAAGTACAAGAATCCATCACTCTCATACATTAAGGCCCTTTTAAATGTGTTACTGGAAGGCCTGGTTACCACGGCTTCCAATTGTCACCCACTGATAAGACCAGAAGGTCCAGCGGCCCACAGCCCAAACAACCAACAAGGGTTCGAGCGCACTCTTGCTAAGACGTAGCACCCAACAACTAATTCCTCACTCCGTCAGCTCAGCTAACTGCCTAACCACGTCATGCGTCCCTTCCCAACAAATTTTAGGGAGGGAATATTTACGTCAATAACAAATTATTGGCAGGTGTCTATAAAACAGTAAGAGATGACGACCTATAAAAAGGAGACAGTACTCACTCAGGTACGCCTAATTTTGCCTTACTAAGACTTAGCTAAATTTCCCTCTCCATTCTCACCAACTAACTTGAGCATCGGAGTGGTCTCACTAGATCCAGTTCTGGTAAACCCTTCTAACCTCTTCTCTCTCACAGATCTCCTCTCTGGTAGGCGTCGTAACTCGTAAGGTCACTATAAGTCATTGCACCAATAGTTGGCCCCGTCTGTGGGAACAGATTTTTTGTTGTTTCGAATTCCGGTTCCGAACAACGAAAGGCCTTATGCCGATCACTAGAGCACAGAATTCCTAGATGAATGAAGCTAGCACTTCCAACATGCCAGTTAATCCACTAAACCCTCAACCTACTCTTCACCTAAACCAGCTAGCTAGCTAGCTCTGAAATGCAACAACCCCAAAACACTTCTAAGATTAACGCACCGCACATTCCTCTCACTACTTTGATGACCCATCTATACGAGCAGCAGTTGCCGTTCTCGAAACCCATCTCCTTCAGCTTTCACAAAATATGACCCTCCTCTTCCAGCAAAATCACCAAAACTATTCGGCCCCTAATCCAGAGCTAACCCATGAACATGAGTCTCCTTCGAAGGGAAATCCTCTTGAGAAGATAGCTAACCCATGTTTCATCCAGTTCCCGATGGGTGTTGACCAACTCCTACCAACCACCGTCTAGTTCTTGAAGGGTGTTAATCAACTCTTGGCGAATGTCATCTAATTCCCTACAAGCGTTGACTAGTTCTTGTCAGGTACCATCTAACTCCCGATGAGTATTGACCAGTTCTTGGCGGTTATCGTTGAGCTCCCGATGAGTATCATCCAGCTCCCATTGGGTTTCACCAAGCTCCTTTAAAACCTTGGCCAACTTTGTCTTTCAGTCATCAAAGTCTTCTTCAATCTCTTTGATGCACTCTTGGGTATTTTCAGAACGGCAAGAAGCATCAGCATATAATCCCCGCAATAGAGTCACCTCCTCACGGGCAAGCCTCAATTCAGCCATCTGCTTGGTCAAGTCTACACGGAGTCGGCCTGCCCGCTCCTCGACATGTCTTAATTGACCTTCGAGGACTTCCACATCAGACAAATCACCCGACGGGCCTGCTACTGGGGCAGCGCTTGTAGATCATCGGCTCATAGACCTCCTCCACAAAGGACCACTACTTGCAAAGCAACCTGTTGGGCCAATAACGCAACAAAGTGTATTAAATCACAAACAAATATGGTCATAAGTGAATAAGCAGTAGGTACATCCGTACATACCTGAGCAATAGTTTCGCGCACTTTCAGCGCTAAGTCATCAGAGTCCCCTATATCTTCCTCCGAGCACATGGTGGGAATGAAGCCTCGAAAGACTTCAACAAGGTCACTTAGCAAAACAAAGGGCCCACTCTCGGCACCACCGACCTCTTCAAACGAGTACCTTAGGATCAACTTGCTCCTGGCCATCAGTTCAAGGGCCATTCGAAGAGCCCACCGGTGTCACTACCCTTGGCTCTAGGATACCCGCCTCCAGGGGACCCTCTTCCTCTGGCGATGAAAGCCTTCCTTCATTACCACAAAGAGGCTCGATCACGCCCCTCGGCGTCGCCACTGGTTCTAAAATTACAAGGCCATATTTGTCAGTTTCCAACGATAATCCCACCACGGCGGCCCCCAAAGTGTCAATATTCAATATTTGCCCCTCACTTGAAGATAGGTTTGACCCAATTGGCACATTGAGTGACGAAGGCCACTCCTTTTACATCATTCTTCTCACTTCAGCCTAAGTGAATGGTTCGGGCGCCAAAACTAGCTGCCACTCTCCCATCAATTGTTGGTCAATCCTTGCCAAAGAAGCTACCTCTTCTCTACTGGGCGCTAGTTGTACCTCCTCAACCAACGATGACCCGCTGTCCCGACGATCGCCGTCAGAATCACTAGATCCAACTACATGTCTCTGGCTCGTGTGGTCGAGCAATGATTAGAGGGGTAATATTCAATGGAGATCCCTCTCCAAAGGGTTCTCCCAGAATCCCCGTTCCGGCAAAAGGTTATTTGCTTGAGAAACTCAATAAGTCAAACTCATCGAGATCCAGTTGGTCAAAAAGGTCAACGTGGGGAGCATGCTTACAATACCACTCCAAATGGGCTCGGGCTGCCTTCTGGTTGAGCCTAGTGGGTGTGCGATTGTTGGTACCAGGAACATATTTGCGCCTTAGCTTCAATTGATGTTCTCGCTAGAACACTTTTAGAAGATGTCTGCTCTTCCAAGAGCCAACACCTAAGTCGACGCCCTGAATGGAACTTCAATTTCCTTTTACGAGGAGCGTCAATCCCCGTCGGCACACCACCTTCCTAACATGGCACGATAGGAGAATTGTGCCCCCATGGCTCGAGTCATCTCATCCTCAATTCCTTCTTACCGACGGTCATCAACGATAGGTGGGTTTTCAAAATGCCATCATCATCATCGTCCTCATTGATAATTCTGTAAGGATGAGATGGCCCACCTACCCCTGTTCCCTGACCTTCAGTCGGCCTGTGAAAACAACGGCCCAACAGGTGTTGGGCTTGGCACGAAAGTGGTGTTGTGCCTTTCAGCAGTAGTCTTTCGCCAAACGACGATGGGGACATCATCTTCATCTTCTTCCTCCTACCGGATGTCAGCAGCCGGTGGACATGCCACAACCAACGGGCATTCGGTGACCACAAACTAGATAACCTCCCCGGGAAGACGACCAACCGTCAGTCTTGACGGTGAGAGTGGAAACTCAACACCCCAGGGTGTTTCCAAAGGGGAAGGGGCTAATGCATGTACAAGAACATGGCAGGAGAAAGTTCTTACGACCTTCTTCCATGAAATTTTTTTACCAGACTACGCAACTTGCAATCATGATCAGCTAAGCGTTGGGCATCAACTGAATAGGAGTCAAAACAAGAATGGAGCGAAGCAACGACGAATCTCCTCCAGCATCATCATCCTTGTCTTCAATCGCCAACTACCACCAACTGCACCATCATTGACAGATCCTTGACCACCACCAATATTGGTGACTACAACGACGGAGAGTTGCGACGGGAATGATGAACGAAGAAGGTGGAGAAGAAAGCAAAATGCCAAAACTTGAGAAAGTGAAAGTAAGAAAGGAAGAATGGCCATTCAAAACCCTTTTCTTCACGTAGTACGCGTGAATCAAGGGGACCGACTCCAACATACATTTTTTTTTTAGGAATAATTGCACCGTTGGTCCATGTGGTATGCTATAATTATTTTTCACTCCTTATAGTTTAAAAAGTGCATGAGAGGTCCTTATGGTATGCAATAATTACAAATCGATCACTGGCGTCAAATTCTATTAAAATTTTTTAACAGATTCCGTCAAATACCACGTTAGATGGTGACACGTGGCACTGATATGCACATCATAATAAAATAATATAAATTTATTAAAAAATAAATAAATATACTTATTTTTTAAAAAAAATAAATAAATAAATAAAAAATAAATGAGGCAAGGGGGTGGCAGCCACCCCCAGGCCATTGGAGGTGGCCCGAAGATCTAGGGGTGGCCATCAGGCGGCCTTTGGGGGTGGCTGCCACCCCCTTGCCCCATTTTTTCTTTTTTTTGTTTTTGGTTTTTTTATTTTAAAAAAAAATAAGTATATTTATTTATTTTTTAATAAATTTATATTATTTTATTAAGATGTGCATGTCAGGGCCACGTGTCGCCAATAAGATGGCGACACGTGGCGTTGACGTGGTTTTTGACAGAATCTGTAAAAAAATTTAACAGAATTTGACATCAGGGATCGATTTGTAATTATTGCATACCACAATGACCTCCCATGCACTTTTTAAACCATAGGGAGTGAAAAATAATTATGAAATACCACAGGGACCAACAGTACAATTATCCATTTTTTTTATTTCAAAAACAATCCTCTGATTGATGCTTCGTCGCCACATGTCGTTCATGGGGGAAGGCGACGCACTCAGCACAACACCCATCGATTCCCAATGCATCTAGCATTATGGCGCCACCTGACAACATGGGTTACCTGTCTTCGACACGCAACGACATCGTTTCACAACCAAAAGATTTAATTGCATACTCATCAAATCCCTCATTATTCAGACAAAACGTATTTACGACTAGCAACACGAGTCAAATACTTAACCATTACAAGGCTCTAACTATCATGACTTCTGCTGGACTAACCAAAGTCCTGTTGGCCCCACCGACAGCCTTATAGACAAAATTCCCATAAACAACTATCAACCCAATCATTCAAGAAAATTGGACGACGAGTGGAGAGCCTGGTTACTTATGAGCCTACAAACAAAATTCCCATGAACGATTATCAGCTCAATCGTTCAAGAAAATTGGGAGACTACTAGAAGGCTTAGTTACTAACAATCTTCTAGTAGGTGCCCACCGATAAGCCCATAAGGTCTGGTGGCCCACAACCTAGACAGCTAACAAGGATTCAAGCACACTCTTGACAAGACGTAACGCCCAACGACCGATTCCTCATTCTGCCAACTCAACTAATTACCTAATCACGCCATTCATCCCTTCCCAACAGATTTAGGGAGAAAATCTCCACGTCAACAACAAATTGTTGGCGAGAGTCCTTCAAACCCTAAAGATGAAGGGTAGGTGACAACGGCCTATAAAAAGGAGAGGCCACTCACTCAGGTACACCAAATTTTGTCTTATTAAGACTATTAAAATTTTCTCTCCGTTCTTACCAACTGACTTGAGCGGTCTCGCCAGATCTTGTTCTGGCAAACTCCTCTAACCTCTTTTCTCTCTATCAGATCAGTAGGCGGCGTGAGGTGACTGTAGGTCACTGCACCAACAGTTACGTAGGTGCATGTAGTTGCTTGTCATAATCAACTTTCCAAAAGTTGCATTCTTTTTTATGCTAAGCATTCCAAAGGTGCAATATTGACCCCAAATATATCATGTTCAAAGTAAATTGTGCCACAATGAGCCAATAGAATGAACATTCAAGACTCCATTTAGATAGCCCAAACTACAGAGAATTCTGCGTTAATGAAAATTTAACACTTTTGAATTTCATCAAAAGATGGGTCAATAGAAAAAGAAAAGCTAAGCACCAACTCTTTTCTTTTGATATTGGCAATACCATAAAGAAGCCTGGGCCAAGGCCTTGGCCCAATTAACACCTAAAGGCCTACGCCATGAAAAAGGTCTGTTTTTGCAGATATGTTTATATAAACGTTACGACATCCCCACCTCAGCCCATAAAATGAGCACCTAATTCCCCTCCCATTGGGCCAATAGGCCACCACTGGCAGATAAACATAACTATCACATATTCCGAGTCATATGGATCAGAAACTCGGCGGGACTGAGCCAACTCAGTTATCAAGTCAAAATCAAAAGAGGAAAGAAAAAAAAAAAAAAAAAAAATGTACCCCACCCCCACGCGCGCGCACATATATATGTATGGCCTATGGGGACGCACATGTACATATACAGATTATTTATTCATTTATTTATTTTTAAGGATAAACCTCGCCCGTATACGGATTGGGTAAGACTCGATTTCGCCTGCGGTCGTGACCCAGAAACTGTTTGCAGATTCAAATGTTATACGTGATTGGATGCCACCAACTCCAAGGCATTTTACCACTTTGGCGTCAAAGGATTTTTTTTTTATAAATAATAATAACTTTTATTAGAGAAAGAGGAAATTCCTCTTACACGAAGAAATATACAAGAAAACAACAATACCAAATAGCAAAGAACTAGCTCTATACAAGAGAAACAAGAGCACAAAGAACTAGCTGCTGATACAGCGCAAAGAATTTTTGAAGCAAATAATTGGTTTCTGAACATAATACGAAATATATATGGACGTGATCACAAAAATGAGAAGAAGGCTTAATTACTTGTGGTACGAAGAAGGCGGCGAAGATTGTAGGAACCATGATCGCCATCTCCTCTCTCTGGCAGTGACGGGAATTCCTGTAGATTGATTCTCCACGACGATGTCTCGCATCCTGAATCCGGCTTAACGTCCGGTGCCAGAAGGGGCGACCTTCTGCCCTCATGTATTGCATTAATGCCATCAATCCCATTCTCTTCCATGATGCGCTTGTCTCCCTCTCTCTCTCTCTCTTTCTCTCTCTCTCAAACGCAAAATAACACACTCTCTCTCTCTTACTCTCACTCTCTCTCTCCTAGGCCTAGATCCAGTTTTCCTTCAAAAAAATATTTGACAAATAGCGAGTGTTATCAGTTATGGCAACTTCCCGTAAAGCGTACAAAAATATGAAGTTTCGAGTCTTGGAATGTGGGAATATTTATATACATAAAGACAAATGTCGAATATGGAACAGAATTTGACAAAAGAAAAGAAATTGTCATTTATATATATCCCAAAGAAGATAAATATCAATTTCGACATTTACATATATAAAGACAAGTTTCGAGTCTGTGGTCCCTTCCAACTCCCTCTTCAGAATATTCACTTTCTGTAGTCCCTTCTAAAAAAACATTTTATGAAATTGGGATTATCCATTTTATTTGTCCAGCGTGACAAGATAAAAAAATAAATAAATAAATAAATAAAAGAAAAGAAAGGAAGAAAGAGGTAGCTTTTGGAGTGTCTAGGGGTGGTTCTGGTGGCCAAACCCATTTTTGTCTATAAGATTAGTTTGGCTACCTTGAAACAAGGGTAGATTATTTTTTATACAATTCGTAAATTTGATTTGGGTTTGGGTTATTATCGGGTCAATCTGTTTAACCTGTTCAATAACGAGTTCATCCTCTATCAACTCGTTTAATCCATGGATGTATCAATTAGTCTGTTTATAAAATCTTATTTTTTTATGAACTCTCTCTTTAAACATAATTTTAGAGTGAATGGAAATTGTCAAAATCAATCTTAATTTTTAGCTTTGTTTGTTAATATATTTTGAAGGTTATATTTTTGTTTTTATTTTGAAAAAGTGTTTTTGAATGTAACATAAAAATAAAAACAGTTATAATTGTTTTATGTTTTAAATTATTCGTTAATATGTTCGTTTTGAAAAAAAAAAACAAAAAACAAAATTGATAGGAAGAAAAAAAAAATCTTTTAAGTAACACTTTCTTCCGCTTAACTTTTATTTTGACATTATTACTTTCAAAATTAAATATTCCAAAGGCCTAAAATCCAAAAATAACAGTAGTTCAGGGGGAATGATGTCAATAAGACAAAAAGCAAAATTTCCACCAAATGACATCAATTTTAATTTAAAGATGGGATGATACGATATCATAGTGTCCTGCATGTCCATCAAGCCAGTATGGTCCACCATTTATTTGGTGTTTATCCTTTAACCATTCCTTAGTCCTTACTATCCTCCAAGGACGCAACCCCGAAGTAGAAGTGATAGAAGGTCCTAGAAAGTGAGGTGGAGCAACTGTGTGGTTAATCTATCAGCCTTTGTTGAAAAATATCTTTGCACAATTATGTTGTGCATAATTCCTGTACAACTACTCAAATGGGGTGAGGCTTATGTATGTAATTCAGGAAAGTTGTGCAACCAATCGCTTCTCATTTTTCTTAACCATTTCTCTCTATTTCTCTAAACAAAGTCTTTTTTTTTTTTTGTATTAATAAACAATTTTATTTTAAAAAAATAATTTCAAAAGTACTTTTACTTTGACTATTAAAAAACTAAATCTATCATTTATAATTATTAATCAGTAAAAATTAGAAAACTAGCAGCCACCCCAGAGGTTGACGGGGTGGCTGCAAGTCACCTTCAACCACCTCTAGGGGTGGCCTGCAGCCCCCTCCACCATCTCTTTTCTTTCTTTTAAAAAAAAATTAAGTTAAATTTTTTAGTTTTATATATTTGTATATTTTTTTATTATGAGTGACATGTGACGATATTTTATTGACTATGATGTGGCACACTAATGAAATCCGTCAAGTATTTTTACAAAATTTGTCAACAGAAAATAAATTGTCCATTTTATATATATATCCCAAGAAGCTATCTCTTCATTTTGATACTTTAAACAAAAAAAAAAAGTTATACAAATCAAGTAAACCAGGAAATGATTTTACATTTTTTCTCTAAATTATTTAAATGGGGATTTTTTATGCAAGTGTTGGAAAGTACTAGACTAGAAAGTGTTAGAGGGCCTGACCTTTGGTGCTCATTTCGGACAAAGGAAGAAAAAAGAGGAAGCCAGCACTCAGCAGAGACAAGTAGTCAGGAAGAGGAAATCAAGACAACCAAAAAGGAGGAGGAAGAGGGGTTAACACTAAAAAAAACTAAAAAATTTACGAATAAAATTTCTTTTTAAAGAATTTTGCAGGGGCATTAGCTCCATAACTGCATCAAGAGCCTATTACTTCTTAACAGGTACTTATTTAAATGTTTATTAAACGAGTCAAACGAATTGGATTAACTCAACACAATTATTTATCAAATGAATCTTGTTGTATTATCCACTTATTTTAATAGGTCGCATTCCAAGAAATGATAAACAAGAAACGTTCAACTGTCTCCCTGTTAGCCACTTTTTAATAAGAAAGTATATTTTAATTATAAAAAATGAAAAAATAGTATAATTTTTTTTTTTTAATTAAAATACACGTGACGGACAAAGAACATATAAATGTCTCGTGTCTATCATTTTTCCTAAAACTCACACCACACTTCAAAATAGGCAATCCTACTTTAAAATAAGATTTTTTTTATAATTATTATTTCTTTTTTATTTGTTGTTATCATGTGTTCCGCGAAAAATATATTACATTCGGTACACAATCTCTGTCGGACATAAATATCGATCCCTGTCATGTCTGTGTCAAACTTTCATCGGAATTTATGCTTACTCGCCCAAAAAAGAAAAAAAGTAATAATAATTATAAAAAAAATCCTATGCTTGCTTTGCATTATTCGGTGATACTTTGATGCTTATTTTTTCTTCTGGGCGGTGATGCTTTGGTGGTTGAAAACATTAAATCTTTAATATATTTTTGTTTTTGCTAGGCATCATTTCGTCGTTAATTGAATGACTTATAACACACTTAAACATTAACAAAGAAAACTAAATAATAATCTTATCTCATGTCATTACTTAATTGCGTCACCTATTATTATTATTATTATTTTCATTTTTTCATGCACCATATCTATCTATCCGGCTCTTCGAATCCTATAAAGTAGTCGAGGTTATTTTTTTAAAAATAAAAATAAAAATTAAGTAGTCGAGTTGATTCTTTGGAAATTACGATGAAATTTCGTAGCACATGTATAGTAAGCAATTCCCAATAGCACCCATGAGTCGTGAGGTAGGTTGCGTTTGAAAGCATAAGAGTAGAATGGATGTGAAAAAACATTTCACTTTTGGGAAAAGCCAAGAGTATCATATTCTTATATAGGCCTTAATCTTATCGCATTTAGATTAAGGCCTTAATCTTATTCGTAATGAGCGTCTTATGTTGGAACTGTCGGGAGCTTGAGAACCCCTGGACAGTTCGAGACTTTCACCAAATGGTGAAGAAGAAGAAACCCAATTTAATTTTCCTCACAGAAACCAAAATGATGAATAAAAAAGTCTACTTTGTGAAAATAAGATCGAGTTTGATCATATGTTCGTGGTGGACAACAGGCCCGTAGTGGTGGTCTAGTTCTACCATGGAGAAATTTAGTTGAATTTGATATCCAAAATTATTGCATTAGGCACATCAATGATGTGATCAACGATGAGTGATGGGTTGGGGTGGAAGGTTACTGGAATTTATGGACACCCAGAGGTTGCAAGACGGAAGGAAACATGGTCGTTTCTGCATCATCTTTCCTACATGTTGCCTACACCATGGCTCTGTGTAGGGGATTTCAATGAAGTTTCAACTTTGGCAGAAAAACAGAGAGTTGCTCCATGATCCCGCAGTCAAATGGAAGCCTTCAAAAGAGCCTTAGAAGACTGTAAACTAAGTGATTTGGGGTACAAGGGTTCTAAGTTTACCTGGAACAACGGTTGCGCAGGCAGAGAATTTACAAAAGAGCATTTGGATAGAGGGGTTGCTAATAAAGAATGGTGTGAGATACACAGTAATGTGACAATCCCTGTGTTAGCATGTCGTAGTTGTAACACCCCTAATCCGTTAAGGGATATGTTCGTCCATTTCCTTACACAAAACTGCAAAGATTCATAAGGTATGCCAGATAAACTAGCCAATATAATGAATTAAATAAATTTCTAGAAAAAAAAAAAAACAATTTTTAAACTCAGAGCTTCAAAAAAATGTGGAAACGAGTGTTTCGAAAATAGCCATTATGTTTGATACAATAAATGAAAATCCAGAGAAAATTAAATTTATCACGCAAGTGCACTTATTAAAATAATTGAAATGCAATGTCCTAATGCAAGCTTAGATCCCATTCCGACCACCTAGGTCTCTCTGCTCATAACCTGAAAACAAAACAAAATAAGGGTGAGCGAGAAATGCTCAGTAAGGTAACCCCCAACCATAAAACGGTTGAGTTAAATTCATTTTCTTCAAAATGATTATTAAACACACTTGAGATCAAAAATTTCCTTAATATAGAATATAAATTCGGCATTTTTCGTAAAGCATAAAATTACTGGTTGATAAATAAACTTCTCATATCTAGAGCCCATGTACACTATTACGCCATGTGTACTTAGTGACCATGGCAGGTAACTGTGGCCGTAGCTGTCCCGTCAGCTAATTAATCAAAGTGCACTTAGCATGACCTGGAGACGGTTTCCGCCTTCTCAACGTCCTTCAGCGGTTGCGCTTCCATCTCAAGCAACAGTACCGAGCTTAATCCTCCGTGAATCTCTGTCAATATCTCTAGGGCCAAAATAATAGTCTCATTCACACACGTGCCTCATTTATAAAAATATTTCTCCTTCTCATAAATTATTCTTATTCTTTTCATTATGCTTGGTAACTCTTGAGGCAACGTGTAGAAGGGTTTTTACACTCCTCTTTTCATTAATTTCAAAAAGTAGTAACTTCCCGTCTCGGGAACCAAATAAGCAATTTACTAGAATTGGGAAGTCCTTTATAACTAAAGCTTTTCTTAAAACCATTGATTTCAAGAATATCATTTCTACCAACAACTTTCATCTCAAAACTATTTTAAAACAATCATTCATGCATCAATATAAATTTGAAACACATAACGAGAACAATTATTCGTAAATATGCTAGAATCAATGAAAAAATAATATGACATAAAATAATTTTAGAAGAGGTAGAGGATCCCTTACATCTCTGAACGCAGTACGTTGTTGAAATATTTCGACAGCTAGCTAATCACCTGGTACAAGTTTAAATAAATTAATACAATATACTAGTCACTGGACGACACTCTGACCTCACTATGGTTCGTCTTGCAAGCCTATTGAGAATGGACTTACCCGATATATTTAGATAATCATTCTACACTGTGTACATGTGTTAAAACATATTACAAGAAGGTATTAGTATGTGTTATACACTTAAACTGTGAAATCTAGTTATTTCAAACCTTTGGATGAAATCATGAAACCACATATTAAAATCATTGAGGTAGTGCACGGCGTGTAGAAAATAGTTTCAAACTCTATGTATGTATTCTATACTAGCCAAGACTTATGGCTGAAAAAGGAGTTCCAGATATATATAGGTGATGCATAAACCGGAAAGTATGAAAATTTCAGGGAACGAATTTTGTCCTTGTAGTGGCATCTTGCTTATGAAAATAATAAATAGTTTCCTAAAGGGATTCACATGACAGTGTGTGCTAATAATAAGACTACAGTTTGCAATATGTGTATATATAAAAGAAAATAAAACCAAGGCTAGAAAGGCACAAGGACAATGAGAAGCCAACAAAAGGTGGTACAAAGGAAGAGAAAAGTCAAACAAAAAAAATCAAATAACCAATAAGGGTTGTAGGTAGTGACGTTGATAGGAGAGAAAATTAAACAATTGCTTTTGACCGAAAAGTGTACCAAGGCAAGGTGAAAAGAAAACATCCACCCAAGCTTTGATGGTTACGGTAAAAAAAAAATAGTAAAGAATACAATACAATACAACGACATCTATATCGATTATGAAAACGAAAGAAGCATGTTTTGAACTAAAAAGAATTAGAAACAGAGAAAGAGACAAGGGTTCACCTTGTTACAAAAACCAAAGTCTTGCGAAAACCGAAGTTGCGCGAAAGAGATATGGAGGGGCGGCTGTAAGAAGGCGCATTTATAGGCTGAGGGTTTTGTTCTTTTTGCATGGTAGTGGCTAGGGTTTTGAGAATATTAGGATTTTATAAAAAAAAAAAATGATATAACTTATTAAATATAACAACTGCCTTTAATAATATTATACCTCAAAAAAAAAAAAAAAACTAAAGAACCGGTATTTAATAAAATATAAGAGCGGATATTTTATTTAGGATAAATTAATATATAAAAATAAAATATAAAAAAATCATGTCTAATATTTAAATTATATGGTGTCCAATCTCATAGGTAGTAATTAACCATTTTACCCTAGTAAGAAGGTCAGGGTTATTACAATCTCCCCTCCTTATAAGAATTTCGTCCTCAAAATTCGATAATCGACTACAACAGTAGCTACGAGAAGTACCTGAGGTGTCAGAGTCATACTCGGGTCAGTCTACGACGTCCACTACATCCGATGGTTCGTAAAAGAATACATCTTCTTCTAGATAGTAATATATGAGGGGGTCCTCCTCTGGATCGGGTTCTATAACGCCCCGCTTTTACAAAAAGCGTAAGTAAAATTTTTTAAATTTTCACGTGACATTACTAACTTATCAGAGTTAAATATTGGCAACGGATTATATATAAATATAATACAGACTTGGGAATTAAATGACACTTCAGAGCTTCTACTAAAATACCTCAAAATAGATATAATAAGTAGTCAGTATAATTATAAAAGCAGTAGTAGTTATGCCTCACAGGGCATAAATAGTCATACTAGCCAAAATATCTGAGGTTTAATAACTACATGACTGCATAATTATAAATATTGTCTTAAGCTAGGTTAATGAACTACAACAGGGTAGTTCCCAAAAAGAAGGTAGTCTAGCTTCAAAAACCAGTATTAGGAACCATCTATGAGTCTGGATAGTCCTGATATTATTTTTTTTCATATCCTGTATTATTACACAATACAGAGAGGAAAATAACAACACAAAATACTAAAGTGAGTCCGTTGTTTCCCATAATAATATGAATGCTGATTTATTTAATAAATGCAACATAATGCAATGACTTTATAATCACATGTATATGCAAAATATAATCTATGGTCGCGAATCATAGACATAGATTGAATATAAACATAATCATAAAGCAATGACAGTTTTAAGTGCAGAGTTTTAGGTATTTCCCTTTTTCCACTCCTCTATTGGCCTTGGCACGGTTAGCGTTTTATTTGAAGTCTTGGCTTCCTCCCTTTAACTTTTAATTATATTCTTTGGGAGCCTTGGCTCCTGGAAACCTTGGTTTTCCTAGTGACCTTAGTATACAAGTTTTTGTATTTATTATTTTCTTTTCAGGTACTTCCTCATTCACTGAGAACCTTGAAACTCTAGTGAAGCCTCATGTACCCACTGTGGATCTGGATCCAACAGCTTGTTATTATACAGATTATTAAAAATAATAAAATATGCAAAACCACATGCGCAAACAGTACATAAAGCAGTAGACACAATATTATAGGAAAAATCAACTAACTTCATCCTCAGTAAGTATATAGATACTTACTAGTTTGCTTCAACAGTTGTCCTCAAAAACTGCATAATCATAATCATGCAATAATAATAGATTAATTAAAGGTATTACAAAACAATTATTATTATCACTATATTTATTCTCATGAAATTATTATAACAATCATTCTAGTACTTTCATTTCTAAATTGGATGACGTAACAGTATTGCTATTTGGTTCTCTTAATTATGATATTGATCGCCATTTTAGATTATTGAGTAATGAAACTACTATAAATACAATCAAATATCTTCTTTTATTAACCATTAGTTCCAACTATATATATATACACACATATATACACATATATTTACATATAACTCACACACATACACATATACTTCTACATAAGATATACACTTCTTTTACTCCAAACATATTCACCTTATTCACACATTCATGGTTCTTAACAACACATTCAAATGCACCCATTTCAGCACACATACTTGCTGTACACACTCACTATTTCTTCTTTTGAAGCACACAAGCACATATCTCTTTCTCCTTCATGCACACACATCCACTCACATACTTATCAACATCACACACAAACAATTTTATACTTGATTTTGCTTGCTGGTTTTGTCTTGAAAGAACAATAGAGATCCATAAATATATATACATATACATAACAGATTATTACTTCTTCAAAGTAGTAAAACAAGTCACAGTTTAACGCAAGAAAGGATTGCTTATTCTTTGAGAAATTTGGGAGAGAAATCACTTACCGCTGCTGCTGCTGCTTTATGTGACTCAAATGAGGATAATGAATTGCTTGTCTAAACCATAAAATTCCAACCAACGACACTTTGTTTTCTTGGCCTAAAACAGTGGCTGTTTTTCACTTGGTTCCTGCTGGTTTTAGGTGCTGGTTTTGGGGTGATAAGAGGGCAATTTTAGGCTCTAATTTAACTTACTAGGTGCTTGAAAACATGATGAAGCAAGAAGATTTTCAAGCTTAGAGTTTCTGCATTGAAATAGAGAAAGAGACAGCAAGAACTTGAGAGGGTGTTTGGGCTGAAATCTTGGTTTTTGTTCATGGAAATCAATCACCCATGCATCCTATATATAGCAACCTTGAAGGGTTGAGATCAAGCCAGCAAGAAGATACTTCAATGGTCGGATTTAAGCCAAATAATACCCCAAATTCGTATCCCAAATCCCATAGGTCACTATTCCCCATCTTTAGGCATTGATTGCTTGATATCTATGGAAATCTAGTTGGTTTGGAGCCAAATTGGGCTAACTAGACTAACTAAAATGGATATGGTCGTCTGGAACCGAGAACATGGTGTGGGTTCAAGAATCAAAGGTTGAAAATCGCTCATTGCTGTTTACACGTAAACTGCACCGCACTGGATAATTAAGTCGCTCGATCGACTATTCGGTCGCTCAATCTACTTCGACCCAGAATCGCTCGATCGACTATAAAGTCGCTCGAATTGATTCTATTTCCCAGCTATTATTCTATCGCTCGATCGATTTAATATCCAATCGATCGACTTTGCTTCCAAAGTCGCTCGATCGACTTTGGTTAGTAATATCTTCACTAATCCGATTTCTACACTCACACACACACATATATACAATTATATTTAAACTAGCAATAATAATTATTAGGCCTTATACTTATGCATGCATATGCACATATTCTCATTCATGCATTATTATCCTAAACGTAGTATTTTCCCGGGTATTACAGGTTCTTCTGGTACCCATAATGGGCCTTCTTCAAAGCTAAAGTTAGAGTGACGTGCACTCCCTTCGTCCGTGTCGTCATTGCCTAGAATTTTTATTTGTTCCTCCTAACGCGAAATTTTTGTTTCGTCCTTGCCGATAAGCAGAGCATATGGAATTACATCAAAGGTCGGGCTCTTCCTCCTTAGTATGTGTTTCAACTCCTTAATAAATCGGGCCCATGCCTGATGTGGTTGGGAACTAGGACTGTGTGCTTTGGTTCGTCTGGTGTTTGCCCTAAGGTCGTTATTGCACGTGTTAATCAAATAGTTAAATAATAGGCATACTCAATTCCAATAACTACAAAAAGAAAGGAGAGAGAAAAATATTAATGAATCCCAATTCATGGAATTTATGACATCCAAGACAAGCTTTATCTACCTCAACTTCCTTGCTCGGTTACTTGGCAAACAAATACGGATATTTGTCACGCATAGTCTCTTCCAGTTCCCACGAAGCTTCCTCTGGCGAGTGGTGGTTACTCCACATTACTTTGACCATTGGGATTCATCTCCGGCATAATTCGTTCTCTTTCTTATCAATGATCTTCATGGGTACCTCCTCGCATGACAAATTTTCCCGTAAGGGAATCGTTTCAACCTCCAACACGTGTAAGGGGTCTGCAACATATTTTTGTAATGCTGATACATGGAAAACATTGTGCACTTCGGACAGATGTGGCGGCAATGCTAAGCGATATGCTAAAAGGCCAACTCAATCCAAGATTTTGTAGGGTCCAATGTATCAAGGGTTTAGCTTACCTCTCCTCCCAAAACGGGTCACTCCCTTCATCGGTGCTACTTTAAGAAATACTTTATCTCCATTCGCGAACTCCAAATCTCTTCGTCTGTATCCGCGTAACTCTTTTGCCAGTTCTAAGCCTCGGTCAGTCTCTGCCGGATTAGTGTAATCTTCTCTGAAGTTTCCTGGATTAATTTCGGCCCCGTCAGTTGTTGCTCTCCAACCTCGTCCCAATAGAGTGGTGATCGGCACCTTCTCCCGTAGAGAGCTACGTATGGTGCCATCTTGATGCTTGCTTGGTAGCTATTATTGTATGCGAATTCTATTAAAGGAATATACTGACTCCAATTGCCCTTAAAATCTAGAACACTCGCTCTCATCATGTCTTCCAATGTCTGGATCGTTCTTTCCGATTGTCCGTCCGTCTGAGGGTGGAATGCATTACTAAAGTTTAGCTTTGTTCCCATTGCGACCTGCAGGCTTTACCAAAATTGAGAAGTAAAGCATGGATCACGGTCTGAAATGATTGACGCTGGCACACCGTACAGTCGTACAATCTCACTCACATACTCCTTTGCCAAATGACTCATGTCATATGTTGTTTTAATGGGCAGAAAATGTGTCGACTTCGTCAAACGATCGACCACTACCCATACTACATCTAGTCCAGTCATCGTCTTCGGTAAACTCGTGACAAAGTCCATGGCTATATGTTCCCACTTCCATTCTGGAATGGTTAATGGTTTGAGCATCCCCGCTGGTTTTTGATGTTCTGCTTTGATCCGCTGACAGGTAAGGCAACGTTCTACAAACTGTGCAACTTCCCTCTTCATGCCGTTCCACCAATAGTGCTCCCGTAAGTCCCGATACATTTTGGTGCTTCCCGGATGTGCTGTATACAGTGATTGGTGAGCTTCTGCTAAGATCACCCTTTTTAGATTGTCTTCCTTAGGTACACATAAACAGTTCCAGTACCTTAGCGCCTCGTCTTCAGAAATACCAAAATCTTCTCATCCACTTTTCCCGACTTTCGCCCGAATCTTAATTAGTTCATCGTCCGTTAGCTAGGCCACTCTAATATGTTCTAGTAAGGTTGGTTCCAAGGTTAACTTTCCGAGGTAAGACCGCACTTCTTCCACTGGCAATTCAATGCCCGCTCTATCCATATCTAGAAGTAACTCCTTTTGAGTAGTGAACATCGTTGCCACTCTTCCTACTGTAGTCTTCCTGCTAAGGGCATCAGCCACCACGTTTACTTTCCCCGGGTGATAGTTAATTGAGCAATCATAATCGTTGAGGAGTTCTAGCCATCGTCTTTGGCGCATGTTGAGTTCCTTATGGGTAAAGAAATACTTTAAGCTCTTGTGATCTGTGTAAATTTTGCAATGCTCCCCGTAAAGATAGTGTCGCCAGATCTTCAAGGTGAAAACCATTACAACGAGCTCAAGATCATGAGTTGGATAATTAAGTTCATGCACTTTTAGTTGCCTTGAAGCATAGGCAATCACTTTCCCGTTTTGCATCAAAACACAACCTAATCCCTTGTAGGAAGCGTCGCTGTAAATTACGAATCCACCAGTCCCGAATGGGAAAGTGAGAACAGGTGCTAAGACCAGTCGGTGCTTCAGTTCTTGAAAACTTCTTTCACAATCCTCCGACCAAATGAACGCCTCATTCTTCTTGGTAAGTTTGGTTAAGGGTGCAACTAGCTTGGAAAACCCTTTTGAATCTTCTATAATAACCTGCGAGGCCCAAGAAGCGTCGTATCTCATGAACACTCGTAGGCCTTGCCCAATTTACCACGGCCTCTACTTTACTGGGATCCACCGAAACTCCTTCCTTCAATATGACGTGGCCCAAGAATGTCACTTCTTCTAGCCAGAATTCACACTTCTTGAATTTCGCAAAAAGTTTATGTTTCCTCAAGATGCTCAATACCGTAAACAAATGCTCCTCGTGCCCTTCCCGACTCATCGAATAAATTAGTATGTCATCGATAAATACCACCACACATCTATCGACGAATTCACGAAAGGTTCGATTCATCATATCCATGAATGTGGCCGGGGCATTTGTTAATCCGAACGACATTACTAAGAACTCGTAGTGCTCGTAATGCGTTCTAAATGCTGTCTTTTGGATATCTTCTTCCTTAATTTTGAGTTGATGGTATCCGGACCGTAAGTCAATCTTAGAGAATACTTGGGAACCATGTAGTTGATCAAAATCAATTCTTGGTAGGGGGTAATTGTTCTTGACGATTGCCTTGTTCAATTCCCTATAGTCAATACACAACCTCATCGACCTATCCTTTTTCTTCACAAATAAATAGAACGCTCCCCAAGGAGATACACTTGGACGAATGAATCCTCTATCTAGGAGTTCTTGCAACTGCTCTTTCAACTCTCTGAGTTCGAGTGGTGCCATCCGGTAAGGTGCTTTGGATATAGGTCCCGTGCCTAGTAATAAGTCTATAGTAAACTCGATCTCTCTGTTTGGAGGTAATCCAGGTAGTTCCTCCGGAAACACATCTACAAAATCACTCACGATAGGTATCTCCTCGAGTTTTGCTTCTGGTGCTTCTTTTGTCACACATGCCAAGAACCCTGAATACCCTTGCTTCAAAAGCCGAGTTGCCTGTATTGCTAATACTAACTTTGGTAAGTTGAAAACTCTATTCCCCAACAATTTGAATTCTGCCGCTCCTGGTGGTCTGAACACTACTTCTTTGTAGAAACAATCGACGCAAGCATGTTACATGGACCACCAATCCATTCCTAGGATCATGTCAAACCCGCTCATCTCAAATATAACAAGATTAGCCGGCATGACATGACCTTGTGTGGAAATAGGGCAGTTTCTAACTACGGAGGTACATATTACAGTTTTCCCTACAGGGGTAGCTACTGCTAGGTCTACATCCAACCATTCAGACATCAAGTTACAGTCTCGGGAAAAAGAGTATGACACAAACGAATGTGTTGCACCAGAGTCAAAAAGCACAGTAGCCTTTCGGGATGAAATCAAAAGTGTACCTGTCACTACTTCGTTTGATGTTGCTGCATCACCTGGAGTCAGGGCATACACATGTGCAGGCACAGTATTCCATTGTTCCCCTGGGCGATTCTAATTGGTTAGGTTGTTGGCAGGGGCCCTGCAATCCTTAGCGAGGTGTCCTAGTCCACCACACCGATAACAACCCGGTTGTCCGAGCTGGCATCTCCCATAATGCATTTTCCTACAGGTATGACACGTAGGGCATTGACTACCTCCTCCCTAATGATGGGGCTGTTGAGGAGCTGTGTTCCTTCCAGTAGTTAGGTTGGATCTCTTTTTATTGTGACCATGGGAAGGTCCCCCATATCGGCTCCCTTGTGGAGCACTTCTCTTCCTTTAGTTGAAGTGCTCCGCATTGATTTTCAATGTCCGCTCAATCACTGCCACTTTGTTGACAAGGTCCGTCAGATTTCCAATTTCGAAACCGACCACCTGATTCATGATTCTTGGTTGCAAACCCCTTTCGAACTTTCTTGCCTTTAAGTCTTCTGTGGGCACTAGGTACGATGTGAACCGTGATAGTTCTATGAACCTTGCTGCATATTGTTCCACTGTCGACGATCCTTGCACCAGGTCTGTGAATTCTTATGCTTTAGACAGTCGAACTGACTGAGGAAAGAAGCGCTCCAGAAATGCATCTTTGAAGTTCTTCCAGGTGATTGGTACGCCCTCGCGTAACTGTTGTTGTAGGTGATCCTTCTTTGATGTCCACCAACGTTCTGCTTCAGCGGTCAACTTGAAGGTAGCATAGCGGACCATTTGTTCATCCGTACAACACATAACTTCCATCAATTTATCCATCTGCAATACCCAGTTCTCTGTAGCCACTGCATCTGGTAGTTCTTCAAATATAGGGGGTGTTGCTTATTGAATTGCTCAAACGTGCAACCCCGTTGCTCTTCCACATTCTGTCTCACCTCTCAGTTAGCGTTTGCGCCCATCTTCAGTAGGTCCACCAGTTGGGCAGCCAATGCGATCAAAGTCTCGGGGTTTCCGTTCGGAGTCGAGTTTCCCACTTTTCCGCTATTCTCATTCTCATGGAGATTCCCTTGGTTGCGAATGTGGGGTGCCATCTCTACAATTGATGTTATTAGCGTTAGTGTAAAAATTAGGGAATGATTCCCTAGCAGTGAATATAAGACAAAAAGGACTGACTCTGCTAGGCCGGAATGTGATTCCCCATTACCCCACTAAGTCTATCCTGATGATTTGGCTTCTACGAGTCTATAAAACCTTATAACCTTTGCTTTGATACCAAAACTGTAACGCCCCCAAACCCTATGGGTTAGGTTCGTCCATTTCCATACAAAAAACTGCAAAGATTCATAAGGTCTGCCAAATAACCTAGCTAATATGCTGAATTAAATAAATTTCTAGGGAAAAAAAAAACAATTTTTAAACTCAGAACTTAAAAAAAAAATGCGAAAACGAGTATTTCGAAAAGAGTCATTATGTTTGATACAATAAATGAAAATTCAGAGAAAACTAAATTTATCATGCAAGTGCACTTATTAAGATAATTGAAATGCAACGTCCTAATGCAAGCCTAGATCCCATTCTGGCCGCCTAGGTCTCTCTGCTCATAACCTAAAAACAAAACAAAACAAAATAAGGGTGAGTGAAAAATGCTCAGTAAGATAACCCTCAACCATAAAATGGTTGAGTTAAATTCATATTCTTCAAAACGATTATTAGACACACCTGAGATCAAAAATTTCCATAATATAGAATATAAATTCGGCATTTTTCGTAAAGCATAAAATTATTGGTTGATAAATAAACTTCTCATATCTAGGGCCCATGTACACTATTACGCCCTGTGTACTTAGGGTTGCGAGGTCTTTGCTATGACCATGACAGGTAACTGTGGCCGCAGGCCTGCCCCGTTAGCTAATTAATCAAAGTGCACTTAGCATGACCTGGAGATTGATTTCCGCCTTCTCAACGTCCTTCAGCGGTTGCGCTTCCATTTTAAGCAACGGTATCGAGCTTAATCCTCAGTGAATCTCTGTCAATATTTCTGGGGCCAAAATAATAGTCTCTCCTCCACACACGTGTCTCATTTATAAAAATATTTCTCATTCTCATAAATTATTCTTATTCCTTTCACTATGCTTGGAAACTCTTGAGGCAATGGGAGGGTTTTTACACTCCTCTTTTCATTAATTTTAAAAAGTAGTAACTTCCTGTCTCGGGAACCAAATAAGCAATTTACTATAATTGGGAAGTCCTTTATAACTAAAGCTTTTCTTAAAACCATTGATTTCAAGAATATCATTTCTACCAACAACTTTCATCTCAAAACTATTTTAAAACAATCATTCATGCATCAATATAAATTTGAAATACATAACGAGAACAATTATTCATAAATATGCTAGAATCGATGGAAAAAATAATGACATAAAATAATTTTAGAAGGGGTAAAAGGATCCCTTACATCTCTGGACGCAGTACATTGTTGAAATATTTCGACAGCTAGCTAATCACCTGGTAAATGTTTAAATAAATTAATACAATATACTAGTCATTGGACGACACTCTAACATCACTATGGTTAGTCTTGCTAGCCTATTGAGAATGGACTTACCCGATATATTTAGATTATCATTCTACATTGTGTACATGTGTTAAAACATATTACAAGAATGTATTAATATGTGTTACACACTTAAACTGTGAAATCTAGTTATTTCAAACCTTTGGATGAAATCATGAAACCACATATTAAAATCATTGAGGTAGTGCATGGCGTGTAGAAAATAGTTTCAAATATGTATGTATTCTATACTAGCCGAGACTTATGGCTGAAAAAGGAGTTCCAGAAATATATATATATATAGGTGACGCATAAACCGGAAAGTATGAAAATTTTAGGGAACGAATTTTGTCCCTGTAGTGGCATCTTGCTTATGAAAATAATAAATAGTTTCTTAAAGGGATTCACGTGACAGTGTGTGCTAATAATAAGACTACAATTTGCAATATGTGTATATATAAAAGACAATAAAACCAAGGCTAGAAAGGAACAAGGACAATGAGAAGCCAATAAAAGGTGGTACAAAGTAAGAGAAGAGTCAAACAAAAAAATCAAAGAACCAATAGGGGCGTAGGTAGTGAAGTTGATGGGAGAGAAAATTAAACAATTGCTTTTGACCGAAAAGTGTACCAAGGCAAGGTGAAAAGAAAACATCCACCCAAGCTTTGATGGTTACGGTAAAAAAAATAGTAAAGAATAAAATACAATACAACGACATCTGTATCGATTATGAAAATGAAAGAAGCATGTTTTAAACTAAAAGGAAGTAGAAACAGAGAAAGAGACAAGGGTTCACCTTGTTGCAAAAACCAAAGTCGTGCGAAAGAGATATGGAGAGGCGGCTGTAAGAAGGCGCATTTATAGGTTGAGGGTTTTGTTCTTTTTGCATGGTAGCGGCTAGGGTTTTGAGAATATTAGAATTTTATAAAAAAATAAAAATGATATAACTTAAATATAACAACTGCCTTTAATAATATTATACCTCCAAAAAAAAAAAAAAAAACTTAAGAATCGGTATTTAATAAAATATAAGAGCGGATATTTTATTTAGGATAAATTAATATATAAAAAAAAATCATGTCTAATATTTAAATTATATGGTGTCCAATCTCTTAGGTAGTAATTGACCATTTTACCCTCGTAAAAAGGTCTGGATTATTACAGTAGTTCTGACCATAACCCTTTGTTGGTCCCCTTTCCTCCCCAATAGGAGATCAAATGGACCAAATGCCAAAGATTTCGTTATGAGGCAAGCTGGAGTAAGCACAATGACTACAAACCACTTGTACAATAAACGTGGAGGGAAAAGGCTGCGGCTGGGAATAAATGGCTTAACATCTATGGAAATCTCAAAAGCTGTCAACAAGCGCCCTGCAACAGTAGGTCAGAAAGATAGAACACAATGCAAAGCTATTGATAAAGAAGAAGACTCATGAACTAGCTGATATGCAAAGGAAGTCCTCGGGGCAGAGTCTAGAATTGGAGAAACAACCAAAGGTTCAGCTCCACATGCTCCTAGAATAAGAAGACATGAAGTGGAGACAACGAGCTAAGGAGAACTGGCTCAAGAATGATGATCATAACACCAAATATTTTCATGCTAGTGCCAACCAACGATGTTGGAGGAACTTGATCTCCCGGATAGTCGATGGGGCTGGGCATGTGTGTACAATACAGGGAGAAATTAAGCAAGATTTTGTTGTTTTATTCCAAGACTTGTTTACTTCAGGCAAACCTAATCACATAGAGAGGTGCACTCAGGCAATTAAGAGCCAAATGACTCCAACAATGGACTAAAAACTGCTGGCAAAATTCACATATGATGATATAAGCAGAGCTCTAAACCAGATGCCCCCCTTCAAAGCCCCGGGGCAGACGAGCTCTCTGCAGATTTTTTTCTGCAAAATTGGGAGACCGTTAATGGAGAGGTATGCTCTGCAATCCTTCACTTCCTCAATTTCGGTCAGTTAGATGCTAAAATTAATCTCACAAATATTGCTCTTGTACCTAAAAATAGAAATCCAGAGTGTGTCTTTGATTTTTGACCAATTAGCCTTTGTAACGTGTTGTATAAGATGATTTCTAAGGTGCTAGCTAATAGACTCAATGAGATACTTCCCTACATCATCTCCCCTTACCATAGTGCTTTAATTCTGGGTAGACTAATCACGAATAATGTTTTATCTGCTTATGAAACATTGCTCTCCGTGGACAAGAAAAATGTGGAGTAAAGTGGGCTTTATGGGTATCAAAGCTAGATATGAGCAAAGCCTACTGATGTGAATTTTAATTGTACTCGCAAGTGCACGAATCGTTTGCAGTTAATGGATTGCAAGTGCGAGGTTGATCCCACGGGGAATTGTGTTTTTGAAGAACAATTTTGTTCCTAAACTAATTAAATCTTAACCTAGTTCCAAAAAAGGTTTAATTTTTAATAAAAAAAACATAAACTAAATAAAGTAGAATAAAACAAAAGAAAAATACTAAGGTTTTAGAATCCACAATCACCGAATCAGAACAACATACTCCATGTTCATCAATATTAATCCGAAGTTCTCATAATTAAAATCTTAAGTATGTTTTTACTATGCTTCAAACAGTTAATCAAAATATCCCATGTATCCATTCTTTACATAAATCACAAAAGATATCCAGTTTAAACCAAATCATCAAATGTATCCATAGAATAAATCAAAAGGGATATCCAATTGTTTTGTAAATAAAAACCAAGCAATCAATTATGTGAAATTATCTCAAATCATCAAATGTATCATTGAATCACAAAAGATATCCAAGAATCATTCCACACATTGAAAAGAAATAAAACAATAGAAAAATTGAACCAAATAAAATCGGATAATAAAAACTTACATGGAAGTATTGTTGTTCTTCATTGATGATACTTCATCTTGAACCTTAGTTGAAAATCTAGCTGCACATGATTATTGAAAATAAAAACCTAACTTAAAGAAAAACTAAACTAAAAAGAAGAAAAAATATATTTGGTCTCTAGCTTCCCCCTCTTTTTCTTGAGGCTTAAATGTCTATTTATAGGGAGAAAACAAACCCTAGAACCCCTAGAATTTCTAGAAAAATCGGACTTCAATCTCATAGTCAAATTTATAAGCAATCATAGTACAAATTGGAATAGAATTCGTCCAGATTTGCATTCTTATATTGTATGACACTTTTGGCATAGTAGACATCCGAATTAGGAAAATCCTATTTTATAATGATTTGTAGTATTTTGAGTTCGCTTTCAAACGCCGCTAATTTCATCTTAGTCTGATATTTGAGTGGAAAGTTATGGCCAAAATACTATGATATGTGCAGAATCTGAATTCTAATTTGATTTTGACTCCAATTAGAGAAATTACAATTTATTCCTCTCCTTGACTTGGTTAAGCATAACCACATCATCTAGTTCTTCTCAAAATGTGTTTTCTTTCAAACTTTGCATTTTTCACCTTAAAGCTATTATTTTCTCTCAATGACCTGCAAAATACTAAAATACCAAAACTAACCAAAAAATTAAAAAATAACAAAGTTAAAGGTTTAGCATATGCAAATTAGGGGGGGTCCAAATATGCAATATTTGGCACTCATCACCTACGATAGAGTGGAATGAGATTTTATAGAAGCAGTCATGAGGTGTATGGGTATTTTTAGCGTTGGATCAAACCGATTATGGTCTGTGTCCATTTTTTTTTTATATTCAATTGTGATAAATGGCCAAACGATGGGTGATATCCAGCCAACTAGAGGCATTCGTCAAGGGGACTCGTTATCACCATATTTGTTCCTCATCTGTGCTGAGGTACTCAGCTCCCTTCTTCAATAGGGAGTATTACTGGGGTCCCAAATTCCAAGCACGGGCCACGGATCAATAATATTTTCTTTGCAAACAATAGTCTTCTGTTTTGTAAGGCAAACTTCGTAGAGTGGCGCAGAATCTTGAAGATACTGAAGAGGTATGAAGCAGCTTTGGGGCAGCGACTGAATATGAGCAAAACTTATATCTTCTTCAGCTGTAACACTAGTGTTACTAAGCGTCAAGCAATCACTCGTCTTTCAGGTTTACAAGCTACTTAAAGGTATGACAAAGACCTTGGCCTACCCGCTCATGTTGGGAAGTCACGGGTTCAGGCTTTTCAAAGCATCAAAGATAGTTTGAAATCGAATAAATAGCTGGAAGCTTAAGTTTTTATCTCAAGCTAAGAAGGAGATATTTTCAGCAGTCATCAAAGCAATTCCTACGTATAGCATGAGCATTTTTTAACTTCCACTCTCTCTTGCAAGGAGATCAATGGGATGATGCAGAATTTTTTGTGGGGCCATCAGGAGAACATATCTAAGATTCACTAGATGAATTGGGCGCGGATGGGTTTCTCTAAGAATCAAGGTGGGCTGGGGTTTAGAGACTTGGTTATTTTCAACAAAGCTCTCCTAGCTAAGCAAGTTTGGCGGCTGATGCATAACCCCAATTCCCTAGTAGCATGCATCTTCAAATCTAAAATACTATCCTATGTGTTATATCTTGGAAGCCTCATTAGGGAACCGGCCATCGTATGCATGGAGGAGAATGCTTTCTGCTTGACATGTGGTTATCAATGGGATGATTTGGCGAGTGGGAGATGAGCGAGACATTCGGATTTGGGGTGATCGCTAGTTGCCAACCCCAATTTCTTTTGCCATCCAGTCTCCAAGAAGCTTATTTCCTGAGGATGCAAAGGTAAGTGAACTCATTGGCATTGAAACCAAGAGCTGGAATACAACATTGATCTCGATAATATTTATAGCAGAAGAAGCTCGGACCATTTGCAACATCCCTTTGAGCCCACTTCAACCAAGAGACCTCTTGATATGGCGATGCACTACAAATGGGTTATTTTCTGTTAGAAGTGCATACCACACGGAGAATGATATACAAGCTCTAAGTAAGGGAGGGTGCTTTCGGGCCCAAGAGGGTTGCAAAATCTAGAAGACAGTATGGAGCCTCAATGTTTCCAATGCCATCAAAATGTTCCTTTATAGAACTTGTAATAATATTCTTCCACCAAAAGAAAATTTGTACCGAAGAAGGGTGGTGCCCAATATGTTGTGTCCTATTTGTTGCGAGGATAAAACGACGGTTCATATTTTGTAGTCTTGCCCTTATGCACAAGATGTGTGGGGTTGTGGCCCATCCCGCTTGTGAAAAAGCAGCAGTTTGGGGATTAGTTTTTCCTTTGTATTTAAAGAGTTCCTTTGTAGCTATGCTGGTTCGCAGTATTTGGTTCAGCAAGAACACCTTGGTACATGGAGGGGACCTTACCCATCCTACTCAAGTGGTTCAAGAGGCCACAACCTCTCTTGAAGAGTTTCAAAGGATCAACACCCTGACTTTAAAGGGACAAGTGATCACAAATTCCACTACAACAGTTCAATGGCAGGCGCCTCCCCCGAGTATTATCAAAGTTAATTGGGATGCAATAGTCGACAAGAAGAACGGGTGTATAGGTTTGGGGATTATCGCTCAAGATATTGAAGGTTTCATATTGGCTGCTCGTAGTTCCACCCACACCATATGTGTTGATCCTACTATGGTAGAGGCATGGATAGCATTACAGGCAGTGATATTTAGCAAGGACATAGGTTTGTATGACATAATTCTAGAAGGGGATGCAAAGCAAATAGTATATGAGATCCACTAAGCCAGTCCATAGTGGAGCAGATTTGGGCACTTCATTGATGGCACTAGAACAAAATTGAGCTCCTCTAGAGCATCTAGGGTAGCCCATGTCCAGAGAGAGGCTAATTTAGCTGCCCATGTTCTAGATAGACAGGCAGTTACTCATGTTATAAATTCAATCTGGATGGAAGAAATTTCATGCAGCATCTATGATATTGTTCGTAGGGAGTCTTTAGTCCCTATCTCTTGACCACACATTTTTCTTGTGGTTTTCAATATAAGATGCTTTCTTGTTCAAACAAAAAAAAAAAAAAAAAAAAAAAGTAAAATATGCGTTTAGTAGTTATTTTTAGCTAAGTATTTATGAAAAATATTTTCTATTAAACTTTTAGAAATAATATTAAAGTTAATTTATTTAATATTATTTATGAAAATATATACATGAATTGGGTTACATAATCTTTTATCTTTGGCTTAATATTTATGAAGAACAAATGTTTGTTTAAAATAGTATTCTATTATTCTTTAATAATATTTACAAATACACAAATTGGGTTACATAATCTTTTAATTGTGGTTAAGTATTTATGATGAATATTTTTTTTATTAAAATTTTTAAGGGAAACTTCACTTAACTCATGAATTTTCATTACTTTTGTAATTTATTTTCCAAAGTTCATAAACTCTCAATTTAATGTATCGAACTTTCAATTTTTTGCAATCTTAACCTATGAATATTTTTTTTTCCAAAATACCCTCATTTTTTTTCCTAAAATAAAAAAAAAAAAAAAATTGTAATTTAAAGATAATTTTGTAATTTTGTAAAGTTTACTGTGGTATAAGGGTCATTTTACTCTTTAACCGTCTAATTTAACCCCAAAACCTAACGGTAAGGGTGACATTGCAAAAAAATTGAAAATTCGATATACTAAATTAAGAGTTTTTAAACTTTTGAATAAAATTGCAAAAATGATAGTTCATGAGGATTGAGTAAAGTTTTTTAAATTTTTATGGGCCGAAAACATGGCCACTGGGCCAAAAGACATGGCCGGATTAGGTCGATAAGAGGGCCAGTCGGGGCTTCTTCTTTTTTTTCTTTTTTTCCCCTAAATTACCTGTCATATAGGCCGTGGTTCGGGTCGATGCTGAACAGCTTGTGGTTTATCCCACTGAAAGGGGGTTGGAAGCACATGCCGTTTTAGAACAGCAGAAAAGAACACTTGAAAGGAGTCTTCATGGGTCTGGTACGCTTGGGCTGATGCGTGTAGCCCTGTTTCAACAGAATGTGCGTGGGCTGGATGGGAGAAAAGGGCCCAACATGTGATCAGTTTGAAGAATTGGGACAGAGTGGGGATGCTATTCCAACAGATGGCACACCCCTTGTTTGATGGAGTGCAAAGTCAAAGAACAGAACCAAATATAGGAGCTGTTTGGTAAGTGTGAAATTGAATATTTATTTGAATAATACTAAGAAAGTGATTGATGTAATATAAAATTTATAAATATTTTATAGAAAAGTAAAAAAAATTTGTTTTATAATAATTTTTTTTATTTGAATAGTAATAAAAAAAAAGTATTGATGTAATATAAAAAGTATAAAAAAGTTGAAATGTATTTTATTTAATTTTTTTTTTTTTTGAGAGAAATAAAAAGGGAATTAAAAATTTTACATTTGGTTGCCAAACAGCTCCATAAACAAAACGGGTACGCACGGAAATGAGCACAACTCCATATGGGCACACAAGCAGTGGAAATGATCCTGACAACTCCAAAGGGATATGAGCTTGCCACACAGCACCCACTCTGACACTTTCAACTAACAAGAGCAAGTACGTGTTATCACAGCACCGCTACCTGAAAAAATTAAAAATGGTGAAAAGAAAGAGAGAAAGTGGGATAAGAGAAGTTTTTGAGGTAGTTCGGTGTTACGTTAGACACCTACGTTCACCCCTAGTAATCACTGAGCTACACTGTACTCTTATTACCTATTTACAGGTGAAAGGTGGTAAGTGAAAACAATACAAATTAGGTAATATGATTTGATTACAATATCACGTGTATGAGAAATAATCTAATATGGAAAATATAAACCCAACATAGAAAAACTATATTCTAACATTATTTGAAGGCCATTGTGTTTTGGAAAGGCTGGGATATGATCATTGCGGCCATCATGATCATCATCAGTCATCACTAGTGCCATCAAGTTGTGATCTTGTGTTCAGGCCTATGAGTATACTCGAAATCTATATGGACAAAAGCACGCTCAACTTCAGGGAGTTTCTCAAGCTTCTCTTGAAGTGTCTCACCAATATTATGTGCTTTGTTCAGAAGCATGTCTTGTGGCAAAACTACGTCAACCTCCACAAAATAATGATTACCAAAAGTATACGCTCTAACTGTGTCAATGTGCTTGATGTCTTCATGGTGGTTCCATATTAAAAATGTTAGCTTTGCCAGAAACTCAGGTGGTGCTGTTCTTCCGATTAGTGACCATACATTCTCAATGACTGTCTTCGTCCATGTATTCATTGTATATAATGCTATCTGTATCACAGGTTCAAGAAATCATCATATAAAGATAGACTAAGGTTTCACTCCAAGGAGAACAAAAATTCCATCCTCAACCCACTTACACAGCACCATGCTAATGTAAGGAAAAGACACTAAAATAAAAAGTACAGTAAAAAGCTACAACAATGACAAAAAATAAATAAAGAAATAAAGAAAATAAAGTTGGTTATGAACTCACTAAAATAGCTCCAGTAGGATCAATCCACCAGTAATATCGGATGGCCAGGACAGCTGCTGCCAAACCAACTGAATTTGTAACAACATCGAACAGATGATCTTGTGCATAGGTCCTAACAATTTCATTTTTAAATCTGCGACAATAGACCATGAGCACAAACTTCACAATTGTTACGGAGACCATTATACCAATCATCCATTTCTCCTTCTGGGGATCCGTTTCAGGCTTGGACTGTAATCAATACATGAAATGGAAATTATGTTAAACCAATCAGAAAATTAAATCTTTAAAACAATCATTTCAAAACGTTGAATCACTGACTCAGACTGTGATCTAACTAGGAACTCATACATTTGGTTGGTACTTCAAGACCTATGTCATTTTTTTCGTGAGGTAACACTAACAGGGGACACGTTGGACCTCTGATGAGAAACTAAGGGTGGCTAATTTTCAAAACCCTTCTCAAATACGCATAAGAACAAAGTCGCATACCTTTGACATGAGTTCTCGAACACCCTCAATCAGTATCTGCAATCCAAGAGTTGCCATTACTGATGCAAAAACAATGATTCCCTGCAAACTCAAGATAAATTAGTATAACACAGTGCTTATACCTATCTGATGGAATTATTAGCATGCCTTGGGGCCACATTCCTATGAGTCATAGTCACTCTTGAACCTACATTCCAAAACAATTCCTGAAACCAATGCTACTTGTTCCCAAGACTAGATTGTTTGACCGCTTGTAATTTGACTCCCAAGACTAGGTTGTATTTATTTATAGTTGGTATACAGAAGCAAAAAGCTAAGGGTCCCTCACATTTTCTCATTAAAATAACTCTGTAACGAAAACCAATGCTAGTTATTTATGAACTTAATAGATTCTAAGCCCAATATTCCAATAACAAAATGAGAAGTCTATAGCACGAACCTGATGAAATCTGTAGACTTGTATTACATTAATTCCAAACTTCTAGCAATAAAATAAACTGTAGCATAACACCGTTACATGCCTCTTATGCTCTTCCCTCTTAACATTTGCTGCATAAGACATAATAGCTGAAGCAATTCTAATAACAGTGGAAATAGCATTGCGCTTTATTTCCCTCATTGAACACAAGAAGGATTGATGAAATGGAAAAAGAAAAAAGATATATTCTCAAAATTACTTGGGGTTTGCAAGTTTAATTAGTTTAAGAAGAAAAATTTTCTTCACCAATTCATTAGCAACCAAATGAGGCACAAACGGAACACTATACACGTACACACGACTTCTCATTAGCAGCATTAACAACTTCTACCTATCGGAATCTGCACTTAAAAAGAATTGCAAAAAGGAAAGATGAAGGGAGCTAAAAGAGTAGCATTTTCTATTTAACTCAGCTGAATTTAAAGTATTTTTTTATTATACTTATCAAAAAAAGAATTTAAAGTATTTTTTTATTATACTTATCAAAAAAAGAATTTAAAGTAATGAACAGAAAGAAGAGAATTATGCGACTTTGTGCGACTAAAACTTATCCAACTGATTGCAGGAATGGAGAACCTAAAAATATAAATTTATCCGAAGTTACTTCCTGGAGAACCTAAAAATATAAATTTATCCGAAGTTACTTCCGGAAGCACCAATAATTATTATTGGATTGGAAAACTTACCACTGGCTGCATCCGTTTCTTTCCAATTGGATAGTGATACTGGTTTGGCTTTCTCATGGCATGGGCAGTGAACCACAATATAAACCCTGACAAGAGATCTAAGAGCGAATCCATGGTTGAGGCAATAACCGCCAGTGATCTGCTCTCAATAGAAGCATAAACCTTTGCCACAAAGAGCACCAAGTTAGCTATGTTTGATACATACACCGCCATCTTCTCACTCTTTACAAGCTGCTTCATCTCATCCTGAGAATAACGTTTACATATATTAACAAATAAACACATATCAGTTTCTGTTTTATGTTTTATAGGAGACGAGAAGGATTTTAGTTGAAAAATATTGCATGGTTTATAGGGGCACTAGGTTGTATATGAGGCAAGCTTGAACTTTTCATGAACCAGCTTCATATGGTCACAATAGGTCATAGAAAAGCAAAACATGAATTGAAATAGTTGCCATTATCAAACTAACAAATTACCAGCCTCTTTTATTCCACAAGTGCCAATTAGCACCACCATAATAAACATGCATTTAAAATCATTAACTTGAAGGAATAATGAAAAGTCGGAAAAAAATAAAAATAAAAATAAAAAAAGGGGGAGGGGGGGTTGGTGCATGGCCTACATGCTGTATGAAATTATGTCCTCTAAACTGAATCGTGTTGAACTTTAGCAACCAGCATTAGGAATAGTTAAATCCAATAAAACATTGCCAGCTTTATGAAAGGTTCAGATTTAACCGAAATGAAAAGAATAAAAGAAAGCAAAACAACCAACCTCTGTTAGACTAGGCAGACAACCTGCTACAACCATGGTCTCCATCTCATTGAACCCTTCAAGGAGCCTTTCTTGCTTCTTGTAATAATCAGCAATCTTGTTGCGTTTCCCTACAGTCAAGAATAAATGTTTCAATTATGTCATCAACTTCTAAAGGGACAAGGAGGTGAATGGAAGCATCCAAATTCGTCAAATGCCGATGTTTCATTTTCCCAAAGAACTGTACATTTAGTACATTGTGAATAAGAAAACATTCAATGATTCTGATCTTAAACTCCAAGTATAACAACTGAGAAAAAGAAAAAGAGCAATATGTCAAATGCCTCTGCAAAACTCCCAAGAGGATCTTCCAAGTTTTCAGATCATCCGTAGTTGCTCTATCTGTATCATCCCAAAAGAGTGAAAGGATATTCTCTAAAGCCTTCTTACTCCATCATTCAGAAATTTTAAGAGCAACAAACGTATAATGCCCCTGTTGGTAAATGGAAGAGCACAATAGACATCTAACAAAAAAAAGTTCGCTTCAAAATGCAAGGGCTAAAGATCAATAGTTTATTCATGAGTGGCTGCTGTAGAACACATAACAAAGTTGAGATGATCCAACTTCAGGCCACCATTAAACAATCAGTTTGTAAGCATCAATGATTTCAGGATCATATTTTCTAGAATTTAGTTTCTCATTGGATTTGATGGCAATCATGGTCCATTTCAGGTATACTGAAGGACACAATGTTAACGAAAGTTGCTGCATCGAACTACGCTAGCTATCTATGCATGTATTTTCACCAGAAATGGGATGCCACACCATTCATGGACTATTTTCCTGATTTCATGACAGCTGAAGAACAGAACTGGATAGACTCCATATAAATGCTTTTACAACACACTATATAGTTGATGCTAAGCAGTATTTGATGGCATCATCAGAAGAATCATTAAATTGCTTTGTTAGAAACTACTGTCATATATCAGTCACATTTGAAGTCCTAAAACTGCTTTGCTATTTTTTGGTCTCTAAAAGCTATGTCTCAAAAGGCTTTGCCTATAATCAAAGCTCAGTCCTCCCTCCCCACCCCATCCCCATCCTTATCTCTAGCTTCCTTCTTAAACTAGAAAAGTAAAATGCAGCCATCCTTTAACGCTGAGTCGGCCTGCCCGCTCCTCAACATGTCTTAATTGACCTTTGAGGACTTCCACATTAGACAAATCACCCGACAGGCCTGCTGCTAGGGCAGCGCTTGTAGGTCATCGGCTCATAGACCTCCACCACAAACGACAACTACTTGCAAAGCAACCTGTTGGACCAATAACGCAACAAAGTGTATTAAATCACAAACAAATATGGCCATAAGTGAATAAGCAGTAGGTACATACCTGAGCAATAGTTTCACGCACTTTCAGCGCTAAGTCATCAGAGTCCCCTATATCTTCTTCCGAGCACCTGGTGGGAATGAAGCCTCGAAGGACTTCAATAAGATCACTTAGAAAATCAAAGGGCCCACTCTCGGCACCACTAACCTCTTCAAACGAGTACCTTAGGATCAACTCGCTCCTAGCCATCAGTTCAAGGGCCACTTGAAGAGCCCACCGGTGTCACTACCCTTGGCTCTAGGATACCCGCCTCCAGGGGACCCTCTTCCTCTGGCGATGAAAGCCTTCCTTTATTACCACAAGGAGGCTCGATCACGCCCCTCGGCGTCGCCACCATTTCTAAAATTATAGGGCCATATTTGTCAGTTTCCAGCGATGATCCCACCAAGGCGGCCCCCAAAGTGTCAATATTCAATATTTGCCCCTCACTTGAAGATAGGTTTGACCCAATTGGCACATTGAGTGACGAAAGCCACTCCTTTTACATCATTCCTCTCACTTCAGCCTAAGTGAATGGTTCGGGCGCCAAAACCAGCTGCCACTCTCCCATCAATTGTTGGTCAATCCTTGCCAAAGATGCTACCTCTTCTCTACTGGGCGCTAGTTGTACCTCCTCAACCAATGATGACCCGCTGTCCTGACGATCGCAGTCAGAATCACTAGATCCAACTACATGTCTCTGGCTCGTGTGGTCGAGCAATCGTTAGAGGGGTAATATTCAACGGAGATCCCTCTCCAAAGGGTTCTTCCAGAATCCCCGTTCCGGCAAAAGGTTATTTGCTTGAGAAACTCAACAAGTCAAACTCATCGAGATCCTGTTGGTCAAAAAGGTCAACGTGGGGAGCATGCTTACAATACCACTCCAAATGGGCTCGGGCTGCCTTCTGGTTGAGCCTAGCTGGTGTACGATTGTTGGTACCAGGAACATATTCGCGCCTTAGCTTCAATTGATGTTCCCGCTAAAACACTTTCAGAAGATGTCTGCTCTTCGAAGAGCCAACACCTAAGTCGACGCCATGAACGGAACTTCAATTTCCTTTTACGAGGAGCGTCAATCCCCGTCGGCACACCACCTTCCTAACATGGCACGACAGGAGAATTGTGCCCCCATGGCTCGAGTCATCTCATCCTCAATTCCTTCTTCCCGACGGTCATCAACGATAGGTGGGTTTTCAAAATGCCATCATCATCATCGGCCTCATTGATAATTTGTAAGGTTGAGATGGCCCACCTACCCCTGTTCCCTGACCTTCAGTCGACTTGTGAAAACAACGGCCCAACAGGTGTTGGGCTTGGCACGAAATTGGTGTTGTGCCTTTCAGCACTAGTCTTTCGCCAAACGATGATGGGGACGTCATCTTCATCTTCTTCCTCCTACCGGATGTCAGCAGCCAGTGGGCATGCCACAACCAACGGGCATTCGGTGACCAACGGGAGTACAATTGCAACTGCCTCCCCAGAGCCTCTATCCAATGGCTCAAAAACCCCTGCCTTCTTTTTGGGCTTCTTCTTCTTGACTTGGTCATCTCTTGGCCGACCAGCGATATTCGACGCCTCCTCAACATGGGCCTTGACAGACTTCTTCTTGGGCGCTCCTTTAGCTCCCCCCATAGCAGGACATTTCTTTTGGATAACAGAAGGGGAGGCACCTCCCGCTAGCTTGGACCGAGAAGCTTTGATCGACGACGCTTTTGGTATAACACCTGGTTCTGAACCATAAAGGCAGAATTTGTTAGTTGCAGCTGCAACCCTTCTTTTCCTTTCTTTCTGCTCTTCAGCTGAGAGCTTACTCAATCCCTAGTACCCTAGGGCCTCGTCCAGGTGCTCATCTCTTAACACCCAGTCAAGATCAACCCACCGGTTCTTTTTCTCTCCGTCCTCACTTTGCGCCCACGCCAACAATCGCTCTAATCGTGCCTCCTGCTGGTCGGTGATAGGCAATTCCTCAGTCGATGCCACCGGCAAACATATGTTAAGTGGGAAAAAAAAAATTATTGCTGCTACTATTACCTCCTTTGTGGGGAACTCCCCACCTACAGTTAAAAGCTTTCCCATCGGCGGACTCCAAACCGGCACCAAAAGCGTAAAAAGAATTGAGTGTCCCAGTTCTTCAAACTAGATAACCTCCCCAGGAAGACAACCAACCGTCAGTCTTGACGGTGAGAGTGGAAACTAACACCCCAGGGTGTTTCCAAAGGGGAAGGGGCTAATGCATGTACAAGAACATGGCAGAAGAAAGTTCTCACGACCTTTTTCCGTGAAATTTTTTTACCAGACTCCGCAACTTGCAATCATGATCAGCTAAGCGTTGGGCCTCAACTGAATAGGAGCCAAAACAAGAATGGAGCGAAGCAACAACGAATCTCCTCCAGCATCATCATCCTTGTCTTCGATCGCCAACTACCACCAACTGCACCATCATTGACAGATCCTTGACCACCACCATTAGCCATGGAAAAACTATAACCAGATAGAGATGAAAGCAACATTGGTGACTACAACGACGGAGAGTTGCGACGGGAATAATGAACGAAGAAGGTGGAGAAGATAGCAAAATGCCAAAACTTGAGAAAGTGAAAGTAAGAAAGGAAGAATGGACATTCAAAACCCTTTTATTCACGTCGTACGCGTGAATCATGGGGACCGACACCAATATACATTTTTTTCATTTCAAAAACAGTCCTCCGATTGATGCTCCATCGCCACATGTCGTTCATGGGGGAAGGCGACGCACTCAGCACAACACCCATCGGTTCCCAATGCATCTAGCACTATGGCGCCACCTGACAACATGTGTTACATGTCTTCGACACGCAACGAACGTTTGGACGACACCGTTTCACGACCAAAAGCATTAAATGCATATCTCATTATTCGGTCACAACGTATTTACGACTAGCAGCACGTGTTAAGAATGTTCAATTGGTTGATGAATTCGAATAATCAAGGGCTGGGAATTAAAAAGTTTGATTATGTGAAATAAAATTTTAAAAAATTTAATAAAATATAATTTATTTTAAAAAAAAGTAGAATATTATTCTATTATTACTTTTAAAAAAAAATAAATCATATTTTATTCAACTTTTTTAAATTTTATTTCACAAAGTCAAATTTCGTAATTCGCACAGTAAATTCAAATAATATTTGGATTCAATACCCAAACAAACTATAACCATTCCAAGGCTCCAACTATCATGACTTCCGCTTTTTTAAATTTTATTTCACAAAGTCAAACTTCATAACTCGCACAGTAAATTCAAATAATATTTGGATTCAATATCCAAACGAACTATAACCATTCCAAGGCTCCAACTATCATGACTTCCGTCGGACTAATCAAAGTCATGTTAGCCCCCACCGACAGCCTTATAGACAAAGGCCTTGTTTGGTAAATGATAGACATGTATAGAATAGCAGGTTGTTAGTGAATTGTTAATTTTAAAATTATAAAAAGTTATAGATGTGATATAAAATAAAAAGTGTTTGTATAGAAAAGTAAAAAATATTTGTATTGTAGTGAATTTTTTATTTGAATAGTAATTAAAAAATTATTGATATGATATAAAAAGTAAAAAAAATTTGAATGTTTTAATGTTGATTGATAGTAAAAATGTTAAAAAAAAAAATTGAAATCTCTCTCTCCCACTACTTTGCACACGGCAGGACATTTCCAAATATGACCAAAATTCCCATGAACAACTATCAACCCAATCATTCAAGAAAATTGGAAGACTATTGGAGGGCATGGTTACTTATGGGCCTACAAACAAAATTCTCATGGACGATTATCAACCCAATCGTTTAAGGGAATTGGGGGACTACAGGAGGACTTAGTTACTGACGATCTTCCAATGGTCGCCCACCGATAAGCCCATAAGGTCTGGTGGCCCACAACCTAGACAACCAACAAGGATCCGAGCACATTCTTGTCAAAAAGTAACGCCCAACGGTCAATTCCTCACTCCGCCAACTCAGCTAACTGCCTAACCACACCATGCATCCCTTCCCAACAGATTTAGGGAGAGAATCTCCACGTCAACAACAAATTGTTGGCGGGAGTCTTTCAAACCCTAAAGAGAAAGGGCAAGAGACAACAGCCTATAAAAAGGAGAGGTCACTCACTCAGGTACACCAAATTTTGCCTTATTAAGACTGCTAAAATTTTCTCTTCATTCTCACCAACTAACTTGAACGGTCTTGCTGGATCTAGTTTCGACAAACCCCTCTAACCTCTTTTCTCTCTAGCAAATCGGTAGGTGGCGTGAGGTAACTGTGGGTCACTCCACCAACAGTTACGTAGGTGCACGAAGTTCCTTGTCATAATCAACTTTCCAACAGTTGCATTCTTTTTTTGCTAAGCATTCCAAAGGTGCAATATTGACCCCAAATATATCATGTTCAAAGTAAATTTTGCCACAATGAGCCAATAGAATGAACATTCAAGACTCCATTTAGATAGCCCAAACTACAGAGAATTCTGCATTAATAAAAATTTAACATTTTTGAATTTCATCAAAAGATGGGTAAATAGAAAAAGAAAAGGTAAGCACCAACTCTTTTCTTTTGATATTGGCAATACCATAAAGAAGCCTGGGCCAAGGCCTTGGCCCAATTAACACTTAAAGGCCTACGCCAGGAAGAAGGTCTGTTTTTGCAAATATGCTTATATAAACGTTACGACATCCCCACCTCAGCCCATAAAATGAGCACCTAACTCCCCTCCCATTGGGCCAATAGGCCACCACGCAGATAACATAAGAGCATTAGCAATTACTTTATGTTGATTCCATTTCTTATATTTAAAAAAAATTTCATGAAAAACATCAAAAAAAAAACTTTTCACACTAAATGCTCTATATTTAGATGAAGGGGTTAGGAACGAATAGTAATTCTCTATGTATAGATGTCTACTATTCTTTCCATATGTATTATTTTAATATAAAAAAAAATATTTAATTGATATAGGAAAGAGAAAAAGTAGAAAAATTGTAAAAAAAATAATATTTAATTGATATAAGAAAATATAAAGAAATCTATTATAAGGTATTTTTTTTATTAAGAAGTAAAAAGTAATTTTGTTCTAGTTGAAAATCTACCGCTAACTATCACATATTCCGAGTCATATGGATCAGAAATTTGGCGGGACTGAGCCAACTCAGTTATCAAGTCAAAATCAAAAGAGGAAAAAAAAAAGATGTACCCCACATATATATGGGGACGCAGGAGTACATATACAGATTATTCATTCATTTATTTATTCTTAAGGATAAACCTCGCCCCGTATACGGATTGGGTAAGACTCAATTTCGCCTGCCGGCGTGACCCGAGAAATTGTTTGCAGATTCAAATGTTATACGTGATTGGATGCCACCAACTCCAAGGCATTTTACCACTTTGGCCCCAAATGATTTTTTATTTTTATTTTTATGAATAATAATAATTTTTATTGAAGAAAGAAGAAATTCCTCGTTCACGAAGAATTATACAAGAAAACAAGCATACCAAAGAACTAGCTGTTGTATAAGAGAAACAAGAGCACCAAGAACTAGCTGCTGTTACAGCGCAAAGGATTTTTGAAGCACATAATTGGTTTCTGAACATAATACGAAATATTTATGGACATGATCACAAAAATGAGAAGGCTTACTTGTGGTATGAAGAAGGCGGCGAAGATTGTAGGAACCATGATCGCCATCTCCTCTCTCTGGCAGTGACGGGAATTCCTGTAGATTGATTCTCCACGACGATGGCTCGCATCCTGAATCCGGCTCAATGTCCGGTGCCAGAAGGGGCGACCTTCTGCCCTCATGTATTGCATCAATGCTATCAATCCCACACTCTTCCATGATGCGCTCGTCTCCCCCTCTCTCTCTCTCTCTCTCTCTCTCTTTCTTTTTCTCTCTCTCAAACGCAAAAGAACACGCAGTCTCTCTCTCTCTCTCTCTCACCTAACCCTAGATCCAGTTTTCCTTCAAAAAGATATTTCACAAATAGCGAGTGTCACGGCAACTTCCCGTAAAGCGTGCAGAAATATGAAGTTTCGAGTCTTGGAAGATGGGAATGTTTATCATTATATACATAAAGACAAACGTCGAATATGGTACCTACACGTGGCGCCAACCTGAATTTTTTTTTAATTTATTTATTTTGTGGGCCCTTGCATTAAGATTAGTTTTAAAATCTGATGGATTTATGTAATAAATTATAAATCCGCATTATCAGGAATTTTTTATGCTATTTTTCAGATAACCAATTTTTGGGGAAAGCGAGCACCATACCTTATCCCGTGTCTCTCACCCAACCTCAATTTCTGTGGTCCCTCCAACTCTCTCTTCACAATATTCACTTTCTGTAGTCCCTTCTAAAAAATAAAAAAATTAAAAAAAAAAAAGAAGAAGAAGAAGCTTTTGGAGGGTTTAGGGGGTGGTTCTGGTGGCCAAACCCATTTTTGTCTATAAGATTGGCTACCTTTTTATACAATTTTAAAATTCGATTTGGGTTTGGATTATTATTGGGTCAATCAATAATGAGTTCATCCTATATCAATCCGTTTAACCCATAGGTGAATCAGTTAATCTGTCTATCAAATCAGATTTCTTTATAAACTCTCTCTCTCTCTCTCTCTAGACATAATTTCATAATGAATGGAAATTGTCAAGATCAATCATAATTATTAGCTTTGTTTGTTAATGTATTTTGAAAGTTTTTTTTATTTTATTTTTTTTAGTTTAAAAAAGCATTTTGAACGTAACATAAAAATAAATAAGTTATAACTGTTTTATGTTTTAAATTATTCGTTAACATGTTTGTTTTGACAAAAACAAAAACGATAGGAAAAAAAAAAAATCTTTAACTAACTTTTATTTTGGCATCTTCACACTTTCTTCCGCTTAACTTTTATTTTGACATTATTACTTTCAAAATTAAATATTCCAAAGGCCTAAAATCCACAAATAATAGCAGCTCAGGGGCAATGATGTCAATAAGACAAAAAGCAAAATTTCCCCAATTGACATCAATTTTAAAGATGGGACGATACATCATAGTGTCTGCATGTCCATCAAGCCAGTATGGTCCACCATTTATTTGGTGCTTACCCTTTAACTCTTGCTTTCTTTTTGTCCACCGTTTATTCCTTACTACCCTCCAAGGACGCCACCCCGAAGTAGAAAGTGATAGAAGGTACAACAAAGTGAGCTGGAGCAACTGTGTGGTTAATCCATCAGTCTTTTTACACTACTCGTAACCATTTCTCTCTATTTCTCTAAACAAAGTATTTTTTTTTTCTTATTAATAAACAATTTTTTTTTTTAAAAAAAAAATAAAATTGATAAAAATCTTTCAAAAAATACTTTTACTTCAACTATTAAAAAACTAAAATTATCCTTTATAATTATTAATCAGTAAAAACTAAAAAATCAACAGTCAGCTCAGAGGTCATCGGGGGTGGCTGCGAGCCACCCTCAGCCACCTGTAGGGGTGGCCTGCAACCCCCTCTGCCACCTCTTTTCTTTTTAAAAAAAAAATTAAATTAAATTTTTAATTTTTTAATTTTATATATTTGTATTTTTTTATTATTATTATAAGTGACATATGATATTATTTTACTAACTATGACATAACATACTAACGAAATTCGTCAAGGAATTTTACCAAATTTGACAACAAAAAAATAAATTGTCATTTATGTATATCCCAAGAAGCTATCGGTTCATTTTGATACTTAAAAAATAAATAAAAAATATTACAAATCAAGTAAACGAGGAAATGATTTTACATTTTTCTCTAAATTATTTAAATGGAGATTTTTTATGCAATTTTTTAGATAAGTAATTGTTTGTAGAGCTTGCAATTATGGGCTTCTTTGGCAAAAACATGTACAAAACAGAACAGAACATAGTAGTGGGTTGTTAATTTTAGAATTAGTAAAAAGTGATGATGTGATATAAAATAAAATAAAATTTGTATAGAAAAGTGAAAAAGTTGTGTTGTAGTAAATTTTTTTATTTGAATAGTAATAAAAAAATTATTGATGTAATATAAAAAGTAAAAATATTTTGATATTGATTAGTATTAAAAGAATATAAAAAAATAAAAATAAAAAAAGTACATAAACAGTATCTACATTACTGTATACCGTTCCGACACTTGAAAAACAAGACCCATACCTTTTCTCCACCAAAAAGTGTACCTCACCTAACCTAACTGTCTCTCGTCACTTCCAACTCTCTGTTCGGAATCTTCGCTTAAACCATTGAAAGTGGGGTGCTACTCATTTTATTTGGCCAGCGTAACAAAAAAAATAAATAAACAAATTTTAGAAAGTGTTATTAGAGCATTTTTATTAGCTTTACTAAAAATAACTTTTTAATGAGTCAATTTAATGAAATTGTCTAAAATGACTCTCCAACAACTTTACCAATTTGGTAATAGCGAGCCCTGTCGACTCGTTAAATCTATAATATTTTGGTTATTTTGAATTGATTAATGTGATTTTATATCAAATTAATCAATTCATTTTTTATTTCTAAACTCTCAAAACTCTTTACCAAACACCTTCATTTTTTTTATATGCGTCAATTGCGTTAATACTCATGGAACCTTGGCTATGCAACATTGCTCCTCTTACACGTACGGAGTCGCCATCTATTACTCATTTCTCTTCACCAAAAAACACCAAGCAGAAGAAGGGCCTGACCTTTGGTGCTCATTTACGACAAAGGAAGAAAAAAGAGGAAGCCAGCGGAAACAACAAGTCAGGAAGAGGAAATCAAGACAACCAAAAAGGAGGAGGAAGAGGGGTTAACACATATTTTTTTTTTTTTTTTTTAAAAAAAAATAAACCTAAAAAATTTACGTGTAAAATTTCTTTTTAAAGAAATTTGTAGGCGCCTGCCCCCATTAGCTCCATAACTGCATCAAGAGCTTATTACTTCATAACATGTACTTATTTAAATATTTATTAAATGAGTCCAACAAGTTGGATTAACCCGATATAATTTATTTATCAAACGAATTGTGTCGTATAATTCATTTATTTCAATGGGTCGTATTAGAATTAACTCTTTAGAATTCGTTTGGTTTGCAGAATAAACCTTTCGAATAAAATGATTATTCCATAAGAATAGTCATTCTTATGTTTAGTAGGGGTCTATGCCTTGGAATGGTTATTCTCATTGGAATAATTATTCCCTTACGAAGATGAATACCTATTTCTATAAAAAAATTAGAGGAATAGCTATTCCAATCAGAATAGACTAGATTTTCCAACAAAAAAAAAAACCACTCTTATTTTTTATTTTCTTTCAATACCCCAACCCCCATTTACAGTGGTTGGTTCACTATCCCTATGGATGGTCAGCCAGACCCCAAATGGTGCTAGAGCCCGGCGCCATTTGGGGGTGGCACAGGCAGTGGTCGGCCACCCACTAGTTTTCAATTTTTTTTTTTTAATAATTGAAGTTTTTTTAATATATATATATATGATGAGTGTCAAATATTGTATATTTAGACCCTTTAATTTATATTTGTTAAACCTTTAACTTTGTTATTTTTTAATGTTTATGGTTAGTTTTTGTATTTTGGTATTTTTTTTAGATCATTGAGAGAAAACGGCAATTTTAAAGTGAAAAATGCAAAGTTTGGAATGAAGCACAAAGTCAAAATCGAATTGGATTAAATTTCACATTCTGCACAAGTCATAGTATTTTGATCATAACTTTCAGCTAAAGTATCGAATTAAAATAAAATCAGTGGTGTTGGAAAGCTAATTCAAAATACTACAAATCATTGTGAAATAGGATTTTCTTAATTCGAACGTCTGCTATGCTATAAGGGCCCCGCAATATAAGTGCGCGAATTCCAATGCTCTATCGACTGCTGACAAGCCTATTAGGGTTTTATAGGGGTAGAGGCCCTATTTTGTAAAAGTTTGCTTAAACCCTAGTGTTCCTTTTTCTTATTAGAGTTTAGAGGAGTAGATATGTCATTTTGTAAAAGTTAGGTTTAACCTAATCTTCTGCTACAAATACCCCCTGCTAAGCACCACTTAAACACACATCCTAACATTGTACATAGCAGCAGCTGAGTTCTTTGGCTTCTATTCTTTGTAAGTTTTTATTTTTATGTTCTTAATGAAATTTAGTATTTTCTTTTTAGTGATGATTAGTTAATTTTTCAACTAAGGTTGATGATGAAACCTCACATTTGATAATATTTTCATTCTTGTTATTTTATCTTATGCAAATCCGATATTTATCAAATTATTGTTCAAGTCCAATATTCAATTAATTGATTTATGTCTTTTGATTGAATGATTATTTATGAAAAGTTGGATATTCAATGTGTTTCAACTGATGGATACATCAAATGATTTGGTTGAAAGAGGATATCCATTGTGATTTGTTTGTCAAAACGGATACATTGGATGATTTGATTTCAATTGGGTATTCGTTGTGATTTGTTATTAAGTTGAATTCATTGAATGATTTAATATAATTTTTACGGAACCTTGAATAATGAATATGTCTTAATTGTTTATCGGATGTATGAATAAAATACAAGAATGTGTTATTTGATATGGTGAGGTAGATTCTAAAACCTTAGTGTTTTTTTTATTGATTGTTTTTAATTGAGTTTTTATTTTACATTATAAAATCTCAAAATTCGGAACTAGGTTAAGATAAAATTAGTTTATATAGAAATTAATTTTTGCAACTCAATTCCCTGTGGATTCAACATCGCACTTGCACATACACTATATTGCAAACAATTCGTGCGCTTGCGAGTATTAAAATTTGCACATCAATATATAATGTGGAGTTTTTTTTTTTAATAATTTTGATTGGATTCCAATTAAAGTAAATGAGTTGTTACCAAACTAAAGATTAGGAATAATCATTTCATTTCACTTTTTTTTTTTAATAATAACTATTTTATTTTTCAATAAAATATTTATTTTGCAAAATCAAACGAAACCTTAATATGCCCAGATCGATTAAAACTCCACCCCACACCTTAAATAGTCAATCCTACTTTAAAATAAGTTTTATTTTATTTTATATATATATATATTTTATCATTTGTTCAGAGAAAAATATATTATATTCGGTACACAATCTCTGTCGGAAAATGATCGTTACACTTCACCTGCACAACTTGTAGACTCACACCAGACACAAGGAAGTGGGGCCTAATGTGTAGGTCCCACTTCCTTGTGTCTGGTGTGAGTGCAGGAGTTGTACAGGTGAAGTATAACAATCACTCCTCATCTCTGTCGGACATAAATATCGATCCTTGTCAGTTGTCATGTCTCTGTCAAACTTTCATCGGCATCTATGCTTACTCGCCCAAAAAACGAAAAAAGTAATAATAATTATAAAAAAAAAATAAAAAAAATCCTATGCTTGCTTTGCATCATTCGGTGATACTTTGATGCTTATTTTTTCTTCTGGGCGGTGATGCTACGGTGGTTGAAAACATTAAATCTTTAATATTTTTCTTTTTTGCTAAGCATTATTTCGTCGTTAATTGAATGACCTATAAGAGCAATAGCAACAGCTTCCCAACCATTTTCTCTAATTTAGAAAAAATTTAAGAAACCAAACCACTTTTTCTTTCCCTATACAAAAACAATTCACAACAGCTTCTCTTTATCTTTCCCTATATATTAAAATAATATTTTAAATTTTTTCTTTTATTTTTTTTATTCATTTATTTTCTTCTCTCTCTTTCTCTCCCTTCTTCTCCTTTATCTCCTCCATCCGTTCTCAAACTCTGGTTCTCCACCTCGAAGGCGTCGATTTGCTTTGCAGCTCGCTCGATCTTCAACGACTCTCTCTCGCGGAGCTCTTCCACCAGACAAAGCAACTCCGTGACGTCGAGCGAGCGGGGCTGGACCTGTGCGGAGGAGCGTGGGAAGTACACGCCGAATGGATGTGAGACCACCACCTTTCTGGGGTACCTTGGTTGAGCTCAGTGATGGCAACGGTGGTTTTGGAGGCGGCGTTTCCTGCTTCAAACGCACCGGTGAATTTTGCAGCCCCATTGCCATTCTCACCTTCCCAGCCACCATTGGTACCAATCCCTCTCTCTTACTTTCTCTCTCTATAAATACGCTTTTGCAATCTTGGGTTGGATATTTTGTTGGCTTGTTGCACTGTGGATTTCTTTGTTTTTATGAGAAATGGCCCTTCATTCACAACTTCTCTCGTATATCCTTGGAGAAGAGGGAAAAATTCTATAGAAATGGTCTACAAGGGCGTGAAGGAGAAGAACAGGAAACACAGATATACGAGGACAAGGGCGTGAAGGAGAGAGGAGAGAGACGTGCTCTTTTATTTCATTAAAATAATGTGTTGGGTAGCAACAGTGCTAACTATCCAAGCAAGTTCATGAATAATGAAGAGACTGCTGTGGTTTGTATTTTGTAATTTTTTTTCAAATTTTTCCTATTTTAAGGAACATTACTACTTATAGGGCATCTGTTACTAGTGCTCTAAGTTATAACACGCTTAAACATTAACAAAGAAAACTAAATAACATTCTTATCTCATCTCATTACTTAACTGCATTACCTATTAATTTTTTATTTTTCATTTTTTCATGCGCCATGTATATCTGGCTCTTCGGATCCTTTAAAGTAGTCAAGGTTTTTTTTTTTAAAAAAAAGTAAATAAAAAAAAGGGTTAAATACCCCAGAGGTACCTGAGTTTTACGTGTTTTTAAATTTAGTACCTAAGTTTCATTTTGTATCACAGGTAGTACTTGAATTTTTCCTAGGTAGTACCTGTCAGATTTCTCGTCCAAATTTCAACTTCTCGCCACGTGTCAACCGCTGAGGTTGACACGTGGCACAAAAAAAAAAATTTAAAAATTAAAAATAAAAAAAAAAAAAAAATGATTAAAAAAAAAAAAAAAAAAACTAAAAAAAGGAAAAAAAAAAAAGAGGGGTGGCTGAGCCACCCCCTTGGCCAGTCTGGCCGGTCTGGGGTGGCCGAACCACCCCATTCGGCCACCCCACAGTTGAAAAAAAAAAAAAAAAAAAATTTTGAAGGGTTTTGGCCCTAGGGGGTAGCTCGGCCACCTCCTAGGGCCACGGGGGTGGTTCGGCCACCCCCCATGGTGGCCAAGGGGGGTGGCTCAGCCACCCCTCTTTTTTTTTTTTTTTTTTTTTTTTTTTTTTCTTTTTTTAGTTTTGTTTTAATTTTTTTAATTTTAATCATTTTTTTAATTTTTTAATTTTTAATTTTTAATTTTTTTTTTTTGGTGCCACGTTTCAACCTCAGCGGTTGACACGTGGCGAGAAGTTGAAATTTGAACGAGAAATCTGACAGGTACTACCTAGGGTTTTTTTCTTCCAAATTCAGGTACTATCTGTGATACGAAATGAAACTGAGGTACTAAATTTAAAAACACGTAAAACTCAAGTACTTCTGGGTATTTAACCCAAAAAAATAAAAAAAAAGGTAGACTAGTTGATTTACTTGATTCCTTGGAAATTACGACGAAATTTCGTAGCACATGTTTAGTAAGCAATTCCGGACAGCACTTGTGAGTGAGTCGTGACGTAGGTTGCGTTTGGAAGCGTAAGAGCAGAATGGATGTGAAAAAACATTTCACTTCACTTTAGGAAAAGAGCAGTGCTACATAAGAGTAAAATTTTCAGAATTCATCCAAAAATTTTGGATCATCCAAGCTTTGGGTAATACTGGGGAGAAGGAAAAAAACCGGATTTCATCCGGAAATTTGGCTGTTCAGTGGCATTTTTGTAATTTCTTAAAATTACAAAAATGCTACTGAACATCCAAATTTCCGGATGAAATCCAATTTTTTTCCTTCTCCGTAGCACTGCTCTCCAAGCTTTACCCTTAGGAAAACCAAGGAGTAATACTTGGCTAAAGCAAAATTTCCGGAATTCATCCGAAAACTTTGCTTCAGTAGCACTGCTCAAAGCCAAGAGTATTATATTATTATATAGGCCTTAATCTTATCGCATCTAAATCAGGAAAAGTCAGATGAAAAAGGATAATTCTTTACTACATGGGAAAAGTCAAGAGTTATTGGATCTACCAAAATTATTTACCATTTTATTATTGAACAACCTAAAGCACGGTGTTTAGCCTTATTATTTTTTCTATTTCTCTCTAATTACCTCATAAAATAAATGAAAGTATAACGTTAAAAACTATATTTTCATCCTACAACTATCACACTATTTATGTGACAATTCGAACTAATTCTAAGGTTAGTCATTGTTAAAAACGAAAGTCAAAAGTTAATTAAAATTGTCATATCAACATTTTTGTAATACAAAAATTTGATTTACAACATTATTATAAATAAAACATATACGACTCTTTTTTGGGTGAAACTCCGTTAATAAAGAAAAATGAAATACAAAAGGAAGGGGTTGGTTGAGCACCCCTACACTAACCCGAGTACAAACATTACGGTGCACAAATTAAACTAAAACCTTAGGAATGAACATATGAGTAGAGTAAACCAAAATTAATGGATTAATTTAGAGTACCTTTGACGCTTGATGCTCTGGCTTATGAGTAGTATCAAAATCCACGTGGACAAATGCTCGCTCAACATCTGGAAGTTGTTCAAGCTTCTCTTGGAGGGACTCCCCGATGTTATGTGCTTCACCCAGGGTCATGCCACCCGGTAACACAATGTCAACCTCCACAAAGTAGTTACGACCAAATGTGTATGCTCTAACTGTTTCAATGTGCTCAATCATCTTGTGGTGGTTCCAACTTAGATATGTGAGCTTCGCCAGATACTCTGGCGGCGCTGTCCTCCCAATCAATGATGAAACATTCTCCATCACTGTCTTTGCCCAATTACTTATTGTATATAGAGCTATCTGCATTGTTGTTTAACACTAATGCATTAGTGTTTAATTCATTTTGAGAGCCAATATAAGGTCGGATTAGTAATTTTTTACACGACCCTACGAACATAACATGAAATTAACAGATTAGGTTTAAGGAGTCTCAACCGTTTAATTCAATGGGCCATGTTATGTTTAACTTATATAGTTTTATACTCATATCTTGACATAGCTCGTACTCGACACATAATGACATTTAGTACTGACAATTTTTGACATGACTCGCAAATCCAACATGAAATTAGCGGGTTATAATTGAGGGATCTAACATGTTTAATTAAATGGGTCGAGTTAGGGTTGACCTATACAATCTGATAGTTATGTCTCGACTCAGCCTGAACCTGACACGCAACATTTAGTGTTGATAATTTTTGACATGACCCAACATAAAATTAGTGTGTTAAAGTTAAGGGTCTGACTCATTTCATTAAATGGGTCATGTTAGGACTAGCCTACATAGTCTAATATTCATATCTCGATACAGCATGAACTCGACACACAACATTTAGTGTTGATGATCTTTGACATGATCAACGAATCCAACACGAAATTAACGATTTATGGTTAAGGAGTTAAATGAGTCAGACTATGTTTGACCTATATAGTCTTATACTCATGATTCGATATGATCCAAACCCAATATGTGAACATAAATTAATTGCTACCCTTAAATTTGTTAGAATATATCAGGAGGTCAAGAATATAAGTTACAGTTGAAGATTATCACATACTCACAATTAAAAACTGTGACTTAGAGCATTCCCAATGGTTTATGTATTTTTCAATCTAGAATAGCTAATCAAAATCTATTTTATCTAGTTTAGCTAATGAATTTTAAATGCATTATACATCCGATTATCTATTCTTAACTCTATATTATTTTTTTATTATTTTTAATTAATTTATTTCATTATAGTATTTTTTTCATGTGGGTCCCGCTTCATAACTCCACTACTTTACACACTTTCTCTTAGAAGTTCACTATAAAGAAAGAAAAAAAAGGAAGAATGTGGAGTGGTGGAGGGAAAAAGGAAAAAAAGCGAAGCTAAAAAAGTGGAGATAAAGAATACAAAAAAATAGATAAGTGAATAGTATAACTCTACTTGTAGAGTTCCACTATTTATGGAATTAAGAAAAATCTATTCTAGAGTTGGAATACATAAGCTGATGGAGTCTTTTTAACACTTTTGTTATCTATTCTAACTTAAAGTTACAAATAGATAATCCATTGGGAGTGCTCTTAACTACAGTTGAAGACTACCACCTAATGAAGATTGTGGCCTTGCTACAGTTGAAGTCTATCACCTAGTCAGAGTTGAAAGCTATCACTTAGTTATAGTTGAAGTCTATTTGTATCATCTAATTCTCCTATAAATAGAGAGTAATGCTACATATTCTCTTTTTGTTTCTCCAAAATTGATGTAGCTCTTAAAATCACTATTGGATCAAAATCCAATAGTGATTTATCGTAAATTCAATAGTAATTTTAAGAGGTGCATCAATTTTTAAAGGACACAAAGATGATATATATATAACATTACTAAAAAATAGTAATCGATTATATTGTAAACATTACTCAAAGAAATAAAAGTAAAATATAATTCTTTAAGCTTTATCCTACGAATATAAATCCTAAACCAAAACACATAATTCTTTACGGCTATTTTTATATTCGGCATTAAATTACGTTTCAAAATGATCACATATACTTACAAGAATGGCCCCAGTAGCATCGAGCCACCAGTAGTATTTGATGGCCAAAACAGCTGCTGCTAAACCGATTGAGTTGGTGATGACGTCGAAGAGATGGTCTTGAGCATATGCCCTAACAATTTCATTTTTAAATCTGCGACAGTAAACCGTAAGCACAAATTTTACTACTGTCACCGACACCATAATCCCAATCATCCATCTTTCTTTTATGGGGTCCCTTTCAGGCTGAGTCTGCATATATAAAGTTAATGGTGGCTTCAGAAAAATATTAATGGGTTAAATTAATATAAATAGAAACAGTAAATGACCACACCAGTACTTTTACTTTGTAGTGTTTTTTTAGGGCAAATTAGATGGAACTATTTCAATTTTATTAATTTAATTAAGTCCGAGTTTATGACCATTTTAAATCTGGAACTTTTGCTTATTTTTTCATCAAATAAATAATTGAAATTATATAAATTACACAACATTAAATATTAGTTGCGTTTAAGACCCTTTTGAACCTTTTTTTGGATTATATATATACAGTTTGTCTAACTCATTCATAATTGCGTTTATAACCCTTTTATAAAAACATGCATATATATGTTACAATTATACACATATATATACACAATTTGGTAAACCCTAAAAGTTTTAAATTTGGTTTAATTACTCTTAAATGATTATCACTTGTCTTAAAAGTTTAATATAAAAGGAAGATGTAAATTTAATCATTTAATAAATGCTTTAACACTCTCCTCACGTGTGGGTCAAACAGCCTATTAATAAGGTTCAAACTCAAAATCTTGGTTCTGATATCTACTTAAATCAAGGTTCGAACTCAACAATTACTATCCAGTGTATCCTGCTGATCTAGTTGCGTGCATGGTTATATATATATATATATATATACCTTTGTAATAAGTTGTCGAGTTGATTCGAACAATATTTGTAATCCAAGAGTCGCCATTACTGATGCAAAAATAACAATGCCCTGCAAATTTGTGCATTCAATCAAAATAAGAAAATTGAGAACCTCTATTTTCCTACGGTTATTCAATATTCATCATTTTCAGATGAAAAAAAAGGGGAAAAAATGATGAAGGTGAAGCAATGACATCAGAACATTTAGAGTAATTATGCTACTCGTCACGTTCATTTCTTACACACATTTGATATTAGCTAAAGTGATATGTTTTGAGTTGACATGAGAAACTGTTTAAAATATGTCACATGAGTCAATGTAAGATATGTGTGTGTGTAAAAGAGTAATTCTAAATACTCAACTCTCTCATCTCACTTTCATTCTACTATGTTAACGTAGCAATGCCCATTATCCCAGTGAAATGACAGTGGGATGAGAATTGAGTATACATGCATGCATGTAGCATTAATGATCTTAAAGAAAACCCCTCGTCTTTAAAAGAAAAGAAATAACATCATTTGTAAACTTATAACATCTTCAACTTATATATTATTATTTTTTTTAAAAAAATGTAATCAGGAAGTCTTACCACAGGTTGCATTCGGTCCTTTCCAATAGGATAGAGATGTTGATTGGGTTTTCGCATAGCAGAAGCAGTAAACCAAAGGATAAAACCCGATAAAAGATCCAAAAGGGAGTCTAAGGTGGAAGCAATCACTGCCAGCGATTTACTCTCAACCGCAGCATACACTTTTGCAACAAAAATCACTACGTTTGCTATGTTTGATGCATGTATTGCCATCCTCTCGCTCCTCGCAAGTTGCTCCGTTTCATCCTGAAAATCAACATTTTTGTATGCATTTTAGTCTAAATATTAACTTTTATATTTAGATTGCTCTTTTAATTTGTTGTTAATGAATATATATATTGCTTTTGTACATATTGTAATTATATAAAGGAGAAAATACAATTTACCCCCTAAAGTTTGACCACTTTTTTAATTTTGCCTCTAATTTTAAAAAAATTGCAATATATTCCAACAAAGTTTTCAAAATTCTCAATCTGACCAATTTGTTAGTGATTTCCATTTTCTTTGATAGAAAATGGCTTACGTGCACCGCACATGCGTTTTTTTGTACAAAACTTCCAAAATTACCCTTTATATACATGTTAATTCCCAAAATGCCATTGTTTAAAAAAAAAACCAAAAAATAAGAGAAAATGAGGTGATCGTCGACTACCCCCTTGGCCATTTGGGGGTTGCTTTTGACCCCTTGATGGTTGCCGAACCACCCCCATGGGCCATGGGGGTGCATGGCTCGCATCCTCCATTCTGGTTAGATAGGGGTGGCCGAGCCACCCCTTTTGGCCCATAGGGATGGCTACGACCACCCTTTTTTATTGTTTTTTTCTTTCTAAAATGGCATTTAAGTCTTTTCAATAATTTTAGTAAAAATAAACTTTAATCACTAACGGGTTGGTCACATTGAAAATTTTGAAAACTTTATTAGGACACATCGCAACTTTTTAAACATTGGAGGCAAAATTAAAAAAGTGAACAAAATTTGAGGGGTAAATTTTATTTTCCTCTTATATAAAATATATAATTGTAGCTAGTTATAAAAAAAAAAAATGAAATATATAATTGTAAGTTGTAACTACGTATTAATTTGCAGTGAAAATTTTGTAAGAAGCTCCACAAGAAGTGAAAGATGATTATAACTAATGCATATGTAGTACTTCTAGGCCAAGACACTTGTAGTGTTCATTATATATAAAAGCGAAAGATACAAAGAGGAATCAGAATAAAGCCTACTAATGTGCATTAATTCAGCAGAAAACTCTACGTAGGCCTCAAGCCTTGATCAACACTTTGAGCTGCTAGCTATTTATTAATTTTCTTAATCATTGGAAATGAAGTAAACTTGTTAATTAAGTTGACTGAATATAGTGAACAACAAACCTCTGTCAAACAGCTTCCAGGCAACTTGCCTTGATCAGTAAATCCGTCCACTTCATTGAATCCTTTGAGAATGGTTTCCTGCCTCTTGTAATATGCCGCAAGTTTTCTTCGTCTCTCTAACAAAGAGAGATATAAATTACCACTTATTCTAAAAGTTTAAACTAATAAGAAGATGTAAATAAATTTAATCAATTAATCAATACTTTAACATAAGAAAATTAAAAGAAAGTTTGTTGTAATTTAACCTAATTGAGCACAAGAGAAGAGAAAATACTTATTGTCTTGAAAAAATATCCAAAACCAAAATCAGAATATGTGTGTTTCTCTGGCAACTGAACCCCATCCATGTTGAGTTGCCATGCTGGCGTTGCAACAACACCTTGCCCTGGTGGGGTTGCAGCAGGTGATAGAAGCTCAGTTCTGTAGTCTGCAGAATCCGTGCGAAGATCGGTCTCCATTTTTGTTACAAGAAGAGAAAGGAAGAACTCTCATTCATTAAATAGAGCAGAATTAACAAATTAACAAATTAGACATTAAATAAATAGTGTAGCTTCCGTCACGAGTTAAAAAGAAATTATATTCAATCAGGCCAGACTGCGGCCGCATGGTGAATGCCATATATAGGAGCTGACTTTGTCTGTTTCTATAGGCATTACTTAGTATGAAAGGAATCCTACTGGGGAAATATCTTCATATTCTTAACAACTCAACTAAGACGTACAGCAAATAATACTTTAGTATAGTTGGGCAGTTGAAAGTCTACCTAATCACTATATACATATATATAATCTTCGAAGTCCACCAGATGAAACAGTAGAAATTTATGAAAAATATAAGATAAGGGAGAAGTATGCTAACGCATGCTCTATTTGTAGGAAGATCGTGGAAATTATAGCGACTATAAAAGATAGGAAATTGATGGCAGATGTATAAAAAATTCCAACACAAACTCGATCTTTTTTTTTTTTTTTTTTTTTTTTCTGGGGCTTAAAAGGTCGTGACAGTGCTTTTGATTGTGTTCTACATGGAACTGAAAGCGGCTCATTTTCATTGCGGTTTTCCACGGACTTTCAAGAAGTCTAGATCTATTAGGATATGCAATAATTTGTGTTCAGAGGTGTAAACCGTATTATATAGGTGGGTAATACCTTTATTCTGCATGTACCTGTACTTTGCGGTAGAAGGATTTTAGGGCTTGTTTGGCAAGTGACATTACAGAACAGAGTATTGGGTTGTTAATTTTTGAAATTAGTAAAAAGTGATGATGTGATATAAAATAAAAAGAATTTGTATAAAAAAGTGAAAAAATTTTGTATTGTAGTGAGTTTTTTTATTTGAATAGTAATAAAAAATTATTGATGTGATATAAAAAAGTGAAAAAAGTGAGAATGTTTTGATGTTGATTAGTAGTGAAAAATATAAAAAAATGAAAAAAAAAAAGTACATGAACAGTACTGTAATGTATTGTTCCTTGACAAACAAGCCCTAAGGGTATCCTAAACGAGTGAATTCCGCCCATAACCACACGGATGAACGGTTTTTTTGTACTAACTGCTAATGGTATCCACTTTGCATTTTGGGCTCTTTTTTTTTATTTTTTATTTTTTATTTAATTTTTTTAAAGCTTTTTTAGATGGGCTTAATTCAATTTTTGAACTGAATACACTTGCAAATTATAATTTGGAAATACAAATTGAATTGTAAACATTAGATAATACAAATATTTATAAACCGAAACAACTTTTTTTTTAATAAGACAAAACTATTCGAAAATATTTGTGAGGTTTTAAAATATGAGGGATTTATGTAATAAATTATAAATCCCCATCATCAGGAACTTTTTATGCTATTTTTCAGATGACCAATTTTTGTGTAAAGCGAGCCCCATACCTTATCCCCAGCAAAAAGTGTACCTCACCCAACCTCACTTTCTGTGATCCCTTCCAAGTTCCAACTCTCTCTTCAGAATATTTACTTTCTTTAGTCCCTTCTAAAAAAACATTTTATGAAATTGAATGGCTATCCATTTTATTTTGTGGGCGCGACAAGACAGAAAATAAAATAAAATAAAATAAAAAAAATTTAAAAAAGAAAAAAAGTTAAAAGTTAAAAAAAGAAGAAGAAAGATATAGCTTTTGGAGTGTTTAGGGATGGTTCCGGTGGCCAAAGCCATTTTTGTCTTTAAGATTAGTTTGGCTACCTTGAAATGAGGGTTAATAATTTTTTATTCAATTCGTATATTTGATTCGGGTTTGGGGTTGATCCGTTTGACCTGTTCAATAACAAGTTCATACCAACTTTTTTTTTTTTTTTTTTCTTTTTTTCTTTTGTCCTGAGTATATTATTGATCAAAAATACAAACATAAAACTCCTACATCACAAAGCATAAAGCACTACAAAATCATAACTACATGCTATGAGGTTACATAGTCTTAGATACAAACAAAATTTTTACAATAAAATGCTATATATCTATGACTTTCATCTTTCGCTAACCCATATACAAAAATAGTTAAAGAGCAGATCTGCTCCAAGCAGACTAGATTTAAGACAATGATAGCCAAATATCTGAAAAATTTATTTAAACGGGCTGTGAGAAATAGCCTTTCACACCGGACTATCCAGATCGTGAGAAATCGTTCCTCACACCTGATTAACCTTCATCCCATAGATCGCCCATGATGGCAGATCTAAAGAGAAGAAAATTTTTATTCAAAGCAAAAACACAACCAACAAAAAGTAACAGCGGCCAGAGAGGAGATGAATGGCACAACACAAAGGTAGATGTGCGGATGTATAGCGGAGATGCTTAAATTGCTGATCTGGTCGGAGAAACACCTACAAACAAAAGAAAAAACTAGAATATGAAGGGGATGGTAGGAGCGGGGAATAAAAGTAAAAAGGAAGAGGAGGAGGGAGCACTCTCAGATTTGTTTTTTGAAAGGTGAAGTCTAGGGTCGACTTTCTTCAAGAAACGAGGCCATGGGTGACTTGGTTAATCTGTTTATAAAATCAGATTTTTTTTATAAACTCTCTATAGACATAATTTCAGAATGAATGGAATTGTCAAGATCAATTTAATTATTAGCTTTGTTTGTTAATATATTTTGAAAGTTTTTTTCTTTTTTCTTTTTAGTTTGAAAAGGCGTTTTGAACGTAACATAAAAATAAAAACAGTTTTATGTTTTAAATTATTCGTTAATATGTTTGTTTTGAAAAAAACAAAAACGATAAGAAGAATAAAAAAAACTTTAATAAGTAACTTTTATTTTGGCATCTTCGCACTTTCTTCGGCTTAACTTTTATTTTGACATTATTATTTTCAAAATTAAATCCAAAGGCCTAAAATCCACAAATAATAGTATTTCAGGAAGAATGATGTCAATAAGACAAAAAGCAAAGTTTCCACCAAATGACATCAATTTTAAAGATGGGATCATACATCATAGTGCCTGCATGTCCATCAAGCCAGTATGGTCCACCATTTATTTGGTGTTTATCCTTTAACTCTAATTAACTTTCTTTTTGTCCACCCAAATTTCCATTTTCTAATCACCACGTCTATTACTTACTACCCTCCAAGGACGCAACCCCGAAGTAGAAGTGTTAGAAGGTACAAGAAACTAGAAACTGAGCTGGAGCAACTGTGTGGTTAATCAATCAGTCTTTCTTAGACTACTGGGTAACCATTTCTCTCTCTCTCTCTCTCTCTCTCAAGGTACAAGAAACTAGAAAGTGAGCTGGAGCAACTGTGTGGTTAATCAATCAGTCTTTCTTAGACTACTGGGTAACCATCTCTCTCTCTCTCTCTCTCTCTCTCTCTCTCCATATATATATATATATATATCAAAATCTTTCGAAAATATCTTTACTCTGACCATTAAAAAAAATCAAATTTATCATTTATAATTAGGAAAAAAAAAAATTTAATCCCTAGATTTTCATCTGGTTTGAATTTAATCTTTAGGTTTTTAATTTCAATAATAAAGTCATTAGATTTTGCTTATGTTTTAAATAGGTCCCTATGTTACTTTACCGTCAAAGTTAACGGTTGGCCATCTGCCACGTGTGTCTCATTTAATTTATTAGCATCCTCTTTAACAACATTGATAAGTGCCACATCATCTATCTATCTATCAATATATATATTAAAAAAAAAAACCACTGTGTTAGTTATCAAAACAAAAGCCCTACCCCACACCTCACTCCACATTATTCATCCATTAGAAATCAACAAAGTTCTAGTACGAAAACAATAAAATAGGTGAGATATGTAGCCTCTACGACAAGGAATTATTTGGGATTTGTTTTTCGTAATAAACATAAAAACTAAAAGCAAGCCATTTGTTGGTTTTTAAATGTTGGTTACATTCTGAAGACAAAATGTTACTCTATTGTTGAAGAACTTGTGACTCAGAACACTCAAAAAACTTCTAGAAGACAAGTTGTTTCAACAGTATCCGGATAGTCAAAAGCCGTGTCCGGATACAAGTTATAGAAAGTTTCATTTTTAGCAAGATGTTCGGACAGCCTTCAGACATGTTCGGACACAACTGGCAGAAAGTCTGTGTTCTCAGCATGTTCGGACATCCCAATAGACGCAACTTACAGTAAGGCCCTGTTCTCAACATGTCCAGATAGCCCAATAGACACAAGTTCCAGGAAGCCCCTGTTCAACAAGATGTCCGGACACTCAAGACAAGACAGCAGACATAAAAAAGTTTCTTGCAAATGTCCGGACACGCTTCACAGAAAGTTTACTTTTTTATACATGTCAATCCATTCCTGACTTATTTTAAGGTTTTCATAGCCTATTTAAAGGGGCTTCTAGGCAGTGTTTTTTTAAGGATTCCAGTAAAGAATTTCATTGTGCTAAGAGAAGATTATTTAGGCTTAAACAGATTTATGTATTTCTCTTAGAGTCTTTTATGTATTTTGTTGTTTAACCATTCAACCATTGAAGTCTAATTGGAGAGGAGCTCCAGATAAGAAAGTCAATAGAAGAACTCTCCAGAAGGGCCTGAGAGAGAGGCAGACAAGTAGGCTCTTGTTAAAATTCAAGAGAGTGACTATTGCAAATGGTTGTGAGTACTAACTTCTTGTAATTAGCTATTTCTTCTGATAAGTGATTTTTTGAGTTTGGTTGCCCCGTAGTAGTTTTTCTCTTTGGTGTAAAGAGTTTCTACTTCGTAACCAAATATCTGTGTTATTTACTTTTATTGCTTTACGTATTTGGTTAACTGTTTGGTTGAGGTTGCTTAGGAGTCTATAATTATTTTTCACCATTCATAAAAACAAAACAAAAGATCATAAAAACATGAAGAGAGGGACTGGAATATTTTGGAGCCCTTGCAGCCATAGCAAGTAAACCCAAACCAAAAGTTGCGAGTCATGTCGTCTAATATATCACTGGATGGTCTTTTAATGTACAAGCTTACATGAAACTTTCCAAAATGTACGAACTTTCATGATATTTTCGAATATCTTGATGGTGATTTGTGATCCAGTTGGTTTGCTCTCTCTTCAATATATAGAATAATTTCGATTCCAAATAGTGGAGAATTTCTGTAACGACCCACCCCTAACAATACGATATTGGTTGTTTTTGGTTCCCTAGAACCAGACTTCTCAGGAGGTCATCCATTCTGATACTACTCTCGCAGAAGTACGCTTAACTGTGAAGTTCTGATAGGTTCATGGCCATCATGGCTTTAAAATGTGTTGTGTCAAAAATGATGTGTTTATACATATAAGCACATTCCATTCTCAGGCGATGTGGGACATCACAATTTCAGACTTGAAAATTATACATGACTAGAAAAAAAAAATTGCAACTTCAAAAGCAACTACAATCCAAAGTTTGACTCATAGCGTAAAACATCACTATTGGGTTTCTCTCAATCTTGATGTGCTTCTCGACCATGTGCCCACAAATCTACATCCTCCTTGTATTGTTAGGGATGTATGTGTAAGAGTTGTAACTCCATGTTGCTCCACACTTTGGGATACCTATATAATATATTAAAATTGTTAAGATTTATGACACAAACTTACTTACAATCTATAAACTAATAGCATTAATGTAACTTACAGTATTTGTTGCAGTTGCCGGATAACCACCATTATCTTTAGATTCTATTATCTTCTTTGGCCATTTCTTGTGGGTTGGGTGTTCTGGCTTAGGACATGTTCTAAAATTGTGACCCGACCACTACTCCACAATTCCCACACTTTACATCATAACCAGCTCTAGAAACCTTGTATGGTTGTACTTCTTCATCTACATGCCTCTTCCTCACCTTCTTAGGCTTACTAGATCGGGATCTCATGAGTGGAGGTAGGATAACTTCATCGGTCTTGATTTGTGACCATTCATCCGGTTCAGGCATAGCTTGCATGCGGGGTTCATATGCTTGAATGTATTTATCCATTTGGTAGCAATCTGCCAAGTACATCGCAAACACATGCTTGTTCATGTAAATGGCAGAACATGCATGAGAGCACGAGATACCATTTAATTTCCATCTACCACATGTGCATGTCCTGCTCTCCAAATTCACCACCCTTCTTGCATCATACATGTGGTCAACCTTGAACTCTGAAAAATAGATGATTTCTAATTTAACCGTGTGGGTGTGCAACGTGTAACAAAATAATGTAAATGTGGAATTTAAATAACACAATTATTTTGTTAACGAAGTGGAAACTCAATTAAGAGGAAAACCACTCCAGGGCAACCAAACCCAGGAAATTCACTATCAGAAGAAAAAGATAGTACATAGACAGTAACACTTACATACCCAATGCAGCAATCGTATCTAGCACTCTGACACGTAACCCAACATGAACGCCTCCCAGCCAAGTCTCATAATTGAAGGGGTCTTATATGGATTCCTTTACCTTAAGGCTCCTCTCTAAGATAGACTTCAATAAACTAGCACAGCAACAGCTCAACGACAACAGCTCAACGGCAACGGCAACGGCTAGAGAGCTAATGGATCAGCACAATATCTCCCTAAAATATACTCTCTAAGCTCTAAAGAATTCAATATCGAATACTATAAATAATACATGCCTAGAGGCCTCTATATATAGGCTCAGCAGACCTAAATCGAGTCTGGAATGGATTTCTTTAGGTAGCTTCTGGACGGTAGCTAAAAGTGTCTGGATGGACAACTGTGTAATCGACTTTCCATAACACGCTTCATGCAATACCATATTAGGGCCGTGTTTGGATGGTGTTGTCCTAGTGTTCGGATGGTTGCACTTCTGTTGCACGCAATTTCCATAACAATGACTGGCATCCAGATGGTGTTGCCCTGATGTCCAGACGGTTGCAATTCTTCTCCACATCTTGCCTTATCAAGGATAGCGTCCGAACGGTGTAGACTTGACGTTCGGAGGTATGCAGTTGTCTTCCCATATTTGTGCCTACGAGGGAAATCCTTTTATTTGTCGAACATTGACTAGCGTCTGGACGATATTGCCACGTCGTTCGGACGGATGCATTTAAACGCTTGATTCTTCTTGAACTCTGAATAGCGTTTGGACGCGTTGCTACGACGTCCGGACGGATACAAGCTTGAACAGTTCGAATCTTCTAGACACTAATGGGTGTCCGGACACATGTATGAGTTATCCCGACGGAAACTTGGGATCCAACTTCTCTGACTTGGAATTTGCACAAAATCTTCTTTGAACTTCTTGAAGTACATTTCTCAAACGAAGACTTTGAAATAAACGGCATTCCTAATTATGCAACAACATTACATAAAACTGATTTTGTCAAACAGAATGTAGCCAATCACAAACTAACAAACTCCAATTCATTTTGCCATCTACAGATACAATTCCCCGCATCATCCTTAGACCTCTCCAACTTTTTGTGAATCTTAGGACATATAGTGTGAGATGCTTGTCAAGCTCCATCTCTCTTTTGTTGGCATCTCATCATTAGATGCTGTATTATTATTTCCATCATAATCAAAATAGGCTTATCCTGTGCATCTTTTATCCAAGCGTGAAAAGTTTCTACTAAATTGTTTAACAACATGTCACTTTTACAAGTTGTTTTGAATGTGTGTCTTGACCACAACTTTGGATCTATCTTCTTCAAATAATCATACACATCTTGGTCCATAGTCTGTATGAAATTCATATGGTACTCAAATTGCTTGAGTGTACTTGCCCAGGCTGCACCCCACAATTCATCTCTAAAGGCCTTTCCTTTCCACCCTTTGCCTTGAAGTTAGCGTGCATATGTCGTACACAAAATCTATGTTCCACTCATCGCAGTAAGTTGTCGAATGTTTCAATAAAGCCCTACAAAAAAAAAAAAAAACACATTAAAACACACTTGAATAGTACATAATCTAAATAGGAAAAAAAAAAACTAGACTAATAAATTTTTTTTTTTTTTGGGTATTTTACGATTTGATAGTCTGACATAAAAGTCCATGCACGCTCATCAATGGAACCAATGTCTTCAATAAGGATGCTCAAAAACCAACTCCATAAGTCCTTAGGTTCAGACTCCACCATGACATATGCAATTAGAAACATATCATCGTTCCCATCTTTCCCTATGGCACACTGATGAGTGCAAAATATTATATATTTAAACTCCTTAATTTACATTAGTTAATTCTTTGACTGTGTCTTAATCTAATATTTTGTGTTAGATTTGTGTTTTTAGTGTTTTGTAGATTGTTAAAGGAAAACGGCAGCTTTAAGGTGAAAAATGCAAAGTTTGGAAGAAAGCATACTTTGAGAAGATATAGATGATGTGGTTATGTTTAACCAAATCAATGAAAGGATTAAATCAAAATTTCTCTAATTGAAGTCAAAATTGGATTGGATTAAATTTCAGATTCTGCACACGTCTTAGTATTTTGACCATCCCTTTCAGCTCAAGTATAGGATTATGGTGGAACTAGCAGCATTGGAAAGGTAACTCAAAATAATACAAATAATTGTGAAATAGTATTTCCCTAATTCGGACGTCTGCTATGCCAAAAGTGTCATGCAATATAAGAACGCAAATCTGGACGAATCATATTCTGATTTGTACTAGGATTGTTTCCTAATTTGGCTAAAAGATTGAAATACGATTTTTTCTGGAATCTCTAGGGCTTCTAGGGTTTGTTTGCTCCATATAAATAGACTGCTAAGTCTCAAGAAAAGGAGGTTGGAGACCAGAAACGAAATTCCACATATTTTCTCCCTTTTAGTTTAGTTTTTCTTTAGGTTTAGGTTTTATTTTTCATAATCATGTGTAGCTAAATTCTCAACTAACGTTGAGGATGAAGCCTCATTGATGAAGAACAACATTACTTTCATGTAAGTCTTTATTGTCCGATTTTATTGGGCTTAATGTTTCAACTGTTTTACTTATTTTCAATGTGTGAAATGATTCTTGAATATCTTTTGTTATTTAATGATACATTTGATGAATTGAGATACTTTCATATAATTGATTGCTTGGTTTTTTTTTTTTTTTGTTTTATTTTTATTTATATAACAATTGGATATCCCTTGTGATTTATTCTACGGATACAATTGATGTTTTGATGAATATTTGATATCTTCTTGTGATTTACGAATACATTTGATGATTTAATTGAAATCAAATTTCTTTTGTGATTTGTGTAAATAAATGGATACATGGAATGGTTTTGATTAACTGTTTGAAGTATAGTAAAACATACCTAAGATTTAATTGTGAGAACTTCGGATTAATATTGATGAACATGGAGTATGTTGTTATGATTCAGTGAGTGTGGATTCTTAAACTTTAGTGTTTTTCTTTTAATTTATTTTTCTTTATTTAATTTATGTTTTCTTTTATTTGCAAAAAACCAAAAACCAAACATTTTTCGGAACTAGGTTAGGATTTAATAAGTTTAGATAAAAAAATTGTTTTAAAGAATACAATTCTTTGTGAGATCGACCACGCACTTGCAAAACTCTTTATTGCAAAAGATTCGTGCACTTGCGAATCAATAAAATTTGTACAACACACACATTAATTTCCCACCAAGATGCCCTTTTAAGTGGCACGCATCCACATATACAATAAGCCTACATCCAAACACCCATCCTTTCTTACATGCATCCATACACGCGTACATTCTTTGAAAAAATAACCCATCCTTTCGAATAAATACGTTGCTGCCCGGATTCCATCTTAGGATAGCCTTTCCATATTCTCCCGTATGCTTATATTGTTCTTCATAACTTCCATCAACTTGATTTATTGCCATCTTCTTAGCATAATAGCAATGCATAATCGGAACTTCAACATTGTAATCTTTGTGAACCTGCTCCTTAAGTGCAGTGATAGTCCATGTGGAATCATCTTTGAAGTTAGCCTTATACCGGTTGGCAATAAAATTCATATGAACTTTATGATTGTAATAATTGCTCTCACATTTCTAGGTAGAGTGAAATGTCTTAATCTGGAATAAACCCTTATCACTCGTTAAGGATGCGTGGATTCTCCATCCACAATTTTCCTTGTAAACAACAGTAACCCTCACCCTATCATTGTGTTTATACACAAAATCAAAATGATTTTGTATAGCATAAGTTTCAGCGGCTTTCTAAAGTAATCTCTATCCTTGAAAATGTGCCCAAAAGTGAAAGTTATGTTCTTATTCATATCATGGACTGCATTAAACTCTGCATACCTCTTCTTCCTCGGTTGATCACCTTCTTCTTCTTCACTATCTAAACTAATCAAAGAATCATTATTTGCATAATCAGATTCCACACCATCATCACCCAAATTTGTAGATATCATGCCCCAAAACTGGGGAAACCAATCCACATTATTTTTAATGTTGTGTTCCATATTATATGTGAATAGATCATTGTCCTCATCGTAGGTCTCATGTAAATCACTCAATGGAATGCTACATCCAGAGTTGTTAGACTCATTCCCCTCACACCTCAAGTTTAGTCTTGATGCACTACCTCTACCATTTGCCCTTGCACCACCTTTAACTTTTACCTTTGAACCACTTCTACAATTTACACTTGAACTACCTCTGCCATTTTCCTTTCCACCACTTCTACCCTTTGCCCTTACATTGCCCCTCATCACTCTTACACCACCCCTAGTAACTCTTACCCTAGAGACACCCCATTTAAGTTTTTTCCCTCGAGGTATCACCACTAATCACGTTCTCTACACCATTACTTAAACCAACCACCACATCAACATCCGTATCATTTCATCCATAATCAAGTACTTCAACCTCTACAAGGACATTCATCAATAGTGTAGTAGTTGGTTGCTCATTAATAGTAGGTTCATTTACCCTGTGATTCACATATATGTGATCACTTTCCTGTTCTCCTCAATAATCCTCCCAATCATCCTAATAATGTCCATATCAGTTTTTAATTCAATCATGCCTTCCTTCAAATTTTCCTCACCCAACTTGTAATAGAATTGTATTGTGTTTTTGTACCCAAGCTGTAAAACCCCGTATTTTAAGATATTAAATAAAATATCTTAAAATATGATTTAAGATCTAATAATAAGGCAGAAGAATAAATATGAATATTTATATTCATTTATTAAGGAGCGTTTATAGTTTTAGTTTAATAAAAGTTCAAACGGACCTTAAACTTTAGAATAACGAAAATAGGGTCAAACAAACTCCGTTTTGGTTGATTCAAAAACCGGAGTGCTCATCTCGAAGTCCTCTAACTACTCTCCAAATTTCATAATTTTTGGACTTCGTTAAAGATATGAAAACAACCGCAAAAACTACTACCCCTGTTGTGGACGAAAATTAGCATTAATAATTTATGGCCTATTTTATTCATATGCAAACTCAGCCCAGCCTTTAAAACAGCCCAGCCCAACACGTTAAAGACCCAGCCAGCCCCCATACACGTTGATCACGCCCAAACTTGCTCTCTACGTTAGATTTCCTGTACACCAAAAATATCTTCTACTTGCTGCCCAAGGAATTTCATCCCAGCATTGATCATTCTTGCTCCCTAAGCTGAATTCCAGCCATTAGATGAGATCAAAAGGAGTTGATCTTGGCCATCCAATTCAATATAAAAGAGAGAAGGTACTCCTCCCACGTTCAAGGCATCAATTCTCACTAAATTCTCTCAAAACTCTCACTCTCGGTGGTTTCTTTTGTGAACAACAAGTTCTTCTCTTCTCTTTGCTATCTCTATTTCTCTCTTTGAGTTCCAGTAGCAGCAGTTCATGTTCTTCACAGAAAACAATGCAGCTTTGAAGAACTCTCAAAGAAACTCTCACACCTTCTCTGTTTCGAATCACTCGCCCTTTCTCTCTCTGTGTTTCGGTTAAATAGCAGAAAATTAGCAAAGGAACTCTCTGTTTTCTCTCCCAAAACAGCAGCACCATTCCTATTTACTGTAGAAATACAGTAAAGAAAAGAGAAGCTGAAGAACATCTCAGAATCTCTCTTGCTCTCACACACCGTAAGTCTCTCCCACAAGTCCTTTGTTTTCCTTCCCCTGTGTGTGCGCGTGCAAGTGAAAGAAAACAAAAGGAAGAATAAAAGGGAAGAAAGAAAAGATAAAAGAAGAGATCTCTCTCTCTCTCTCGTACAAAAAGGAACAAGAAGCCAAAAAGAAAAATAAAAATAAAATGAAGCCAATAAAATGGACCCACTCTTTCATCATCTTATTTTTTAGTTGTTTTATATATATATATTAAATAAAAGAGTAGAAGAGGAAAAGATAAGATAAAGAAAGAAAAAGAAATAAAAGACAAAAGGACCTCTCTCTTCTCTCTCTGTATGTGTTCCAAAAACAAAGGAATGATGGGTGTTATATATACACCAGATTTTATGTAATGTATATGTATGTTTAATTAATTGATGAAGGAAAAGAAATAATAAGAAGATACCTTAGTTTAAGTTTTAGGCTTTAAATTTTAGAATATTCTTCTAAGCTTCTTCTTACAATTTATTTAGGTGAAAGCTCGACCTTGACGCTAATAGCAAGTCCAGGTAAGGGGATACAACACCGAAAAACCTCCAACAAGATTTTATTATAAATCTTTTGAAAAAGTGTTGGGGAATTTTACAAAGCGTTTTCTTATGTGATTTTTAATGCCAAGCTTTATTACTCATATGTTATTGTTCAAGAATTTTGTGCATAAATCACAGTTATGATTAAGAACATTTTTTTAAAATTATGATTTATGCATAATTATGGTTAAGACTAAGAGCATTTCAAAGATATGATTACAGAGAATTCCAAAGTATATGATTTTATTCATGAATATAGTTTTGAAAGAAAAGAAGATCTAAAGTTGAAATTCTGCACATGACTACAGTTATGAACGCGGCTCATACAGTTTTAAAGTAAAGTTTACAGTGATTGCAGAGCCTACATAATTACAGAAAACGTTCATTTGTAGTAATAATTGTTTAAACCTGAGGCACTATTACAGTTAGGATCGGTACTGCATAGGGTAGCACGGCAAGCATACCGTAAGTCGGTGTGTGCTACCAGCCGGGGTTGGCCTTCACCTAGGGAAGATCCATAACCCGGATGACTCTCTCCTGTGACGACAGGCTGAGTCCATAGGTCTGTGTGACAAAAGCCAATGTGCTCCGCTCACGGATAACATCGGTGTAGAGTCTGTAAAGGGTTAAACCACAGATAAATGATTAAGGAGAAAACAAATAAAAAGAGTTTATTAAATCATTATAAATTTCATATGCCATTATTTATATTCCTCATTCACTTGTTCTGTTAATTGTTCATATGATTATGCCTCCTGCCTTAAAATAATACATTTCATATCACGAATCATGCTTTAACACGTGCTTTCTTATAAAACATAAACAGTCTAGCATATCATTTCTTAAACAATTTTCATAACTTTAATCTCCAACTTATACTCACTCTAAAATCACATATCATATCCATACTTCTAAGCATCATCATAATTTCAATATAATCAAAAGTACTCAAATCATCCAAAACAGATCATAATCAACATACAATTGGTTTAGGTTTGTAAAACAATATATATAATTTGCTATGCATCATATATGGAAATAATAATTTTCAGTGAGTAGAATTGAACTGTCATTATGTATGACTAAAGATTAGGGCATGAAGGTTTTATAGCATGTTTTACTTCCCTGGTGTTGTATTTTCCTTATTGAGTTGTCGAACTCACCCATTTTTCCCCCAACCCTTCCAGATGACCCAGTGAGACGATGTCATTTCTTGATATTGGCGTAGACCTCGCTAAGAGCAATAGATCATTGTGAACTGACTAGATGTTTACTTTGTATAGTAAGTTTCTTCGGAGTTCAAGGCGTTGTAAATAATTATTAATAGACATAATTTATTAAATAAGAAGTTAAAAATCTAGATGTTGTAAATGCACGCTTCCATTTAAATGTTTTTAGCACTCAAGTTCGCGTTTTCCCTTATATCCCAAAACGGGGGCGTCACACAAGCTCTTTTACTTCACTAGCAAGATCCACAATAGAGAGTACATAAAGATCAATCTCCCCGCAATCTGTGACCTCTCCTCCAACATAAGATGTACGTAAGCCATCAAAAGATCCACCATGATGCAGTAACTGCTGCACCATATATATAACACAAATGGAAACATAAGATACTTAGTAAATAGTAACAATGAGTAATGCTACACATACAACTATTTTTTTTTTGTTCTTTTCTTTTCCTTATAGTACCTACCAAGAGCTACCACTAAACATTTATATGGTGGGCCCATTCAGAGTAATTGAGACCAATTTCAAGTCATTTGATACTAGAGACAAAATCTGAAATTCCCATTTTCTTTTTAAAAAAGGAAATTAATTTTTTAGTTTTATATATATATATATATATATATATATATATATATATATATAAGTGACATGTATCGTTATTTTATTGGATATGACATGGCAACTAACGGAATCCGTCAAATAATTTTATAGAATTTGACAACAAAAAGTAAGTGTTATTTATGTATATCCCAAGGAGCTATCCGTTCATTTTAATACTAAAAAAGACAAAATATATAACAAATCAGGTAAACCAGAAAATAATTTTACATTTTTCTCTAAATTATAAATTGGGATTTTTTATGCAATTTTTTAGATAACTAATTGTTTGCCTGTAAACAGTGCAACCATACCTTATCTCCAGCAAAAAGTGTACCTCACTTAACCTCACTATCTGTTGTCCCTTCCAACTCTCTCTTCAGAATATTCGCTTAAACGATTGAAATTGGGGTGCTACCCATTTTATTTGGCCAGCGAGACAAAAAATAAGTAAACAAATTAAGAAAGTGTTAGAAACTCTTGCTTGTCCACCCAAATTTCCCATTACCACGTATATTCCTTGAGGAATGCTAGAGCTCCTTCTAGTGTTCTTCTGGTGTCCATCTGGAATGACATAAATGTAACAAAAAAAAAAATAATTGCATCCATGTCATCCAGAATGACATAGATGTAATTTTTTATTACATTTATGTCATTCCAAATGGACACCAGAAGAACACTAGAAGGAGCTCTATCATTTCTCATATTCCTTTCTTACTGCCATCCACAAGAGACATATTACATGTATATCTTTTGTAAATCTCTCATATATTTCTGTTGTAAATTAACTATTGGATTTATAGGACCCACATGTGGGTCCTTGTGAGTCTTACAGATTAAATGATTAATTAAGAAAAGAGATGTACAAAAAATATAAAAAAAAATCATTTCTCCCTCCACAAACGCTACCCTTAAGGATAAATGTTAGAAAGTGTTAGAAAGTACTAGATGTTGGTTTTTTGTCTAAATCTGTTGACAAAAATGTTACGATATCAGGGACTCCGTATTTCCAGAAGACTTTCAAATTAATATTGCAAGAATATTAATCAAGAAAGGAAAGGACCGAACAAGGGAAGATTTGCAATATATTTCTCAAGAAATGAAGGAATTTGTTGAAGAAGATTTTCTGAAGACTTTAAATACTCAGAAAATTTGGTTTCCCTGCAAAGTGTCTAGACGGCCAAGATCAATGTCTGGATGGAAGCCATAGAGAATTCATGTTTGCTACGTGTCCGGATGGCCCAGCGGAAGTGAGCCACAAAGAGGCTTTGTCTGCAAGGATGTCCGGATGCAAAAGTGAAGACTACGGACGTAGAAGCTTTTCCATGTAGATGTTCGAACGCTAGGTCAGTTTGTTCAGACGTGCTTCAACAAAATATGAAATTATTGATACCTGTCCGGATGCACGATGACCTGTCCGGATGCCGCCGCCTAGAAATTCGTTTCTGACTTGTTTTAGGGTTTCCAAAGTCTATTTAAAGGGGCTTCTAGGTAGTGTTATTGTAAGAAATCCTGTAGAGAATTCTAGTGTGTTAAGAGAAGGTTTATTACGCATAAAAGTTATATGTATCTCTCTTAGAGTTTATTTTATGTTGTAATCGTTCAACTGTTGAAGTCTAATTGGAGAGGAGCTCCAGTTAAGGAAGTCAATTGAAGAACTCTCCAGACGGATCTGGGAGAGAGGCAGACAAGTAGGCGCTTGTTAGAGTTCAAGAGAGTGACTACTGCAGAGGGTTGTGAGTACGAACTTCTTGTAACTAGCTATTTCTTCTGTTAATTGATTTCCTGGGTTTGGCTGCCTTGGAGTGGTTTTTCTCTTTAGTGCAAGGAGTTTCCACTTTATAACCAAATATTTGTGTTATTTCTCATTATTGCTTTTTATATTTGGTTTTCTATTTAGTTGCGGTAATTTAGAAGTCTAAATATATTTTCAATTGGTATCAGAGCAGCTTCACTCGTTTTGGATTAATTTCCTAAGTGTAAATGGTAGCGCGCCAAGCGGCTACGTGGATTTTAAATTTATAAGTTTACCACTCGCAATAGTACGTATCGATTGTACTATAGTAAGGGTGATCGAACCACAGAGATTATTGGTTGTTTGGCGTAATGGAATATTAAAGAGCGTATTTAATTTAACTTAAAGATAAAAATAAAAGCAAGAGTTGTAAAATTGAAGTTACAACAAGTAAGGAAAAGGGAAGCGGAAATTGAAAACAAACTAAGAGAAAACTTAGGGTGTTGATCTTATCCAATCCTCCACCAATGAAATGCTTAAAGTCTATATGGACCTTCCTAACATGCTTGATATGAGCGCGTAATGGGCGTCAACCATTACGACGACCTCGACGTGAAAACACTTTCGTTAAGATGTAGTTATAAAGCACCTAGTTTCACATTAATCTACTCCACGTAAAGATTAAACTATAATTGAAAAACATTTACTCTACCAAAGGTGTGGAGTGATTAATGCTCCCTAGCTTACTACTCTACAACACATCCTAATAAGTATACAAGATATACGAAAATTCTAACTAGGCCACAATGATAAGGTATCTAGTTTCACACCGGTCTATTCCATGTAAAGATTAGACTACAATGGAAAGACATTTTATACTACCAAAGGTATGAAATGATCGGTGTTCCCTAGCATACCCTATAAAGTGACTAATAAATAGGTAATCATGCATCAAGTCATAAAGAACCATTGCAAAAGACATCATTCTTATTTCTAAGAATGTTGGTTTTACTCAAGAAATCTAAGAAAATTCATAGACAAGTTTAACTATTTTCCATGAATAAATAGATTGGAATCTTGATACCAAAACCTTTTAGCATGGGTTTTGATATCCTCTAGCCCTTAAAAATCATCAAACATCTAAAGAAAATCCTAAGAACCTCAAGAACACTACATAGGTTTTTGGATTGGATTTTGATCAAACCGTAAGAACTAATTTAGCTAGACATGAATTGAATCTAATCTAAGCATGAATTTAAAGGAAAGCAGTAAAGAAACAAGAAAGAAATGAATCAAAAACAACTATATTGAAATTATGAAATTCAGATTACAAAAAGGAAGAAAAACCTAAGCTAGAACATGAAGAACAAAGAGGAAAAAGAAGAAGAAATTGCTATATGGAATTAAGCCCAGAAAACGTGCATCAAAGTAAACTAAAACATGAGAAATTAGAGTGATACACCTGAGAAAATCCGAACAAACCCCAAAAGATGCATGTTTTAACCTAAATCCATAATCTCATATATATAGAGAATTGGATTTACAAAAGACTATCAAAAGTTAATTCTAGCCGCACAAACAGAGCTGGTCGGCGTCTATTTCTGTCCACAAAATCCAACTTATGATTTGAATTCCATAAAGAATGCAAAGATCTGGAAATATTTGATTTTCTGGAAGACGGAGAATTCGATCGATCGACTTTTATTTCGATTGATCTAACTTTCAATCGATCCAATTTTATTTCGATCGATCAAACTGCCTTAGCCAATTCTTCAACTTGCAGGAACAATCCCGAACTCTGGAAATGACTGAAGTACTCTTGATGTATTTTCAGGTTTAATTCAAGTGTTTTGAATTAGATTTCAACTAAGACCTGAAAATAAGACATAAAACAAAACTACAACAAAACGTTATATATACAATACGAACTAGGTCTAACAAATGTAATTTAAGGGGTCTTGAATCGAATAATTCAAGACTTATCAGTAAACCTAGACTCCTCTTTATTATATCTCTTCCCCTTATTTCTGTCCCTTCCTTTGATGGATCAAATTATGGCTATTGGAAAGCATGAATGAAATTTTTTCTAAAATCAATAGACGTTAGTCTATTGCCAAAACTGGATGGACTCCACCAGTGACGCCAATAGCTGAATGGACTGTTCCTAAAAAATAAACTCGTGTTGTGAATGACAAAGCTATGAATGCTATATGCCAAACACTTTCACCATCGAAATTCTCACGAATTTCTCATTGTGAAACTGCTAAGGAAGCATGGGAGGTCATAGAAACCACATATGAAGGTACTCAACTTGTAAAATTTGCAAAACTTCAAATGTTGGTTTCTCAATTTGGGGGAATTAAGATGTTGGAAGAAGAGTCTTTTAATGAGTTTTATACCAAGATAAGTGATTTGCGAAATTCTATGATAAATCTTGGAAAGAAAACTTCTGATGCTAAAATCATTAAGAAAATTTTGAGATCTCTGCTTGAAAGATTTAGAATTAAGGTTTCCACTATTGAGGAAAGAAAAAATCTTAATGATATGAAAATTGAAGAACTTGTTGGACCTCTTCAAACTTATGAATTCTCCTCGCCTCCCCTTAAGAAAATTAAGTCCATTGCTCTTAAAGCTGCAAAATAAAAAGTAAATAATTCTTCTGATGAGGATTCTGATGAAGAGGTTGGATTAGCTATGTTTGCTAGAAACTTTAGAAAGTTGATGAATTCTAAAAAATTTAGGAACAAAAATGCTAAATTTTTTGAAAATTCTAAAAGAGATTCCAAAGAAACTAATCAAGAAAAATTTGAATCTGACAAAAAGGATCCATGTGGTCTTAAGTATTTTAAATGTTCAGGTTATGGCCATATTCGTGCTGATTTTGGAAATCTGAAGCAGTCCAAAGGTAAGGCTTACAATGCCACTTTGAGTGATGATTTGGACAATGATGAGACTCCAGGTAAGGACTTTAATTATTTAACTTTTGCTGCTTCATATGATAGTCTATATAACTTTAATGATTACTACTATGAAAATTGTGCTACAGAAGATGAGAAAAATGAGTTCCAGAGGGTTTACAATAAGCTGTATGTAAAATCTACCGAGTTAAGAGAAGTTAACAAACAACACGTGAAACGACTTAATGATTTGGAAATTGAAAGAAGCAAATTGATTGAAAAGATTAAGTGTTTAGAAGATGAACTAATTGAATCACAGATGCAATTGGAAAAATTTTCTAGTGATAAGCTTGTTCAAATGCTAAAAGGTCAAAAATGCGCATATGACCAAACTGGCTTAGGATTTGATAAATTTGCTGCATCTTCTTCACAACTTGCTTCTACTTCTAAAATTGTTTTTTTTAAGTCTGAAATGTCTGAGCCTCATGTTGCATGCTTAGATAAACGTAGAATATCATTGTTCATGAGCATGTTGAATCTGATATACCTGTTAAAAAGCATTCTAAATCTAGAATCATACCTACCTGTTAAGAAGCATGATCCTAAGAAAGGTAAATCTGGTACTAGGCCTCCCTTGACTCATTATGCTCCCCCAGCAAAAGAGACAATCATCTCAAAAGTTTGTCCATACTTTCCACCATTGTGGCAAAATTGGTCATAACCAATCTAGCTGCTTCAGGCTGAAGCCTTGTGAGCCTAAAAATAATCATATTTAAGAGGGTTTATTCAATATGATGAGGGATGTTTTGACTAGGTTGGACAAGGGTCACAACCATACACCTAGGATTAAGAAGGCTTGGTTAAGGAAGGATGATACTATTCACCCCTTGAGGGGGAGGTAGTAATGGACTCACCTAGAGTTAGGTGGTCACTTGATATGCCTAGGATCATTGTTCGTTATCCTAGAGCATGTTGAGTTTCATGCATTGCATTTTGGGTTTATTGGCTTATATATTTGCTTATGCTTTGCATCTAGTCTTAATATCTTTCTTTCTTCAAAATTCTCTTAATATTTTGATCATATTTTTAGAGAACAATTAGCAAATTTACATGAGAATGACAGAAAAAGCACGTCAGGCGGCTGCTTTTATGTTATGGTTACTTTTCAGGTGATATCAAACCTCTCAATGGGGGTAGGTTTGAATCTTCTCACATGCTAGGATTAGAATTTGTTCCTTAGTCTTCATAAAAGCATGTTCCTGTTTTTATTTTTTGTTTGTTTGTTTGGTTGTGTTAAAATAATAATAATAAAAAAAAAACACGGGGAGATGCAGTTTTTTTTTTTTTTTTTTTTTTTTTTTTTTTTTTTTTTCTTTCTTTCTTTTGACAAGCTTTTCAGATATCTCAGTCTTTGTGCTTTACTTACATATATTTGAGATGATCTATTTTGATATTTGCTTAGTTTTTTTGCTGCATCTGAAGCTTGATAGTTTATTCCTTTCACGCAATTGCTTTTTGTGTACTATCAAAAGCTTCCTTGAGATATTTTCTCTCTCTGGTTTTGACTCTAAATATTCATTTGAGAGTTTTTTTTATTTTTTATTTTGTAAGATAGTCAAATTGACCAACTCGCTAGTTGAATCTTGAACCTAAAAATTATAGCATAATCTCTAGATTACAACACTAAGAATGAAATCAATAAATTCTTAGAAAATATGGATAAAAAGTCCACTGCTGAATATGCTCTGAAATTGTTCTTACACTTGTCCCTATAGAAAGAGTCAGTAATCAAATCATTGCGGAAATAGATAATCACTAATGGACTAAGTAAAAGAAAAAGTGTTGTTACTTAGGGGGGGTGTATCAAATGAGGGCGACTAGGCCCTAGTAAGATAAGATTTGACTTTTGACTCATCAAACTATAAATTCTCTTTTGAAGGGAATTTAAGTGTTTTAACTTAAGCCGTGTTCTTTTTGACTTAATTGGATAAGCTTTCACACACTACACGCATGGCATGAGTTGAGTAAATTTTCTATATTCATATTTTTGCTCATAAATTCTTCACTCTTGTTGGGGATAAAATCAACCCCGAGGACACGTGGATCCTGACCTTGAGTCACCTCGGTGTTACATCTCGGACATTCATCGTGACCCTGTGTAGAAGGATTGTCTCGGTATGATAACACCTCAGACCTACCGAACTCAGCAACTATGCGAAATATCCTGAGATCTCCTAGTATGATCGGAGCGAACATATCTCGGATATTTACACCTCAGCGAAATATCCCGAGATCTCCTAGTATGATCGGAGCAAACATATCTCGGATATTTACACCTCAGCGAAATATCTCGAGATCTCCTAGTATGATCGGAGCGAACATATCTCAGATATTTACACCTAGGAGGATTGGTCGAAGAACACAACAACTGTCTCAGAGGTATCTTCTTAAACTCGACTAATAAATGATTAAATGTTAACAGAGCACTGGCATGAGTCCATCCCTGAAACTACAACTATCTCGGAGTAGGACAAGGCCCATATCTCGGAAGCTTAGAGGCTAATCTTTATCCCATAATTAGTGGGGATAAAGCCGTAATGGAATAGAACAAGGATTGAAGAAGCAGAGTGCTATCCAATTCGGACTCTACTGTTTATTCAAATCTCCTGAAGATAAGGTCGAGATTCAAGCCCACTAGGACTCAAACTCCTAGTCCAATTGGGTTTCAAGAGTCCCAGTAGGTCTGTAACGTAACCATAAGCCTATAAATAAGACTATTACGCTAGGTATGAAAACACACAGATTCTCTCAACTTTTGAGATTACGGATACTCTCCAGAAAATTGATTTGAATTGACTTAGACATCGGAGTGGGCGTAGTCGGCACCCCCGACTAGTCGTTTGTTATTTTGCAGGTTTCGAGGTAGTCTGATCGAGGGAGGCAACGAATCACCAGGCGACACGTCACTATACCGGAAACTGTACCCACAACTCTCATTTATATTTTTGGATATTTTTGAGTAGCTATTTGACTGTTTTTTAAGTTTTAAATACATGCGTGGTTTGGAGCTAACATTGGAAAATTTTCACTATGCTATTTTTGCCTCTTTTTTTTTTTTTTTTTTTTTTTTTTTTTTTTTTTCCTGTGTGAAGTGTTCGGACACCCTTGTCTTGCGTCCAAACTCGATAATCAGTAAGTTTAAATCAGAATGCATGTCCGGACACGCGGTTCTTGCATCCGGACACCTCGTGTCCGGACACGAGTAGAGAAAACTTAAAAACTACAATCTTTTCTCTTTTCTGGCTATCGTTTCTTTTTGGGCTTGCATTGTGGTTCTTCCTTCTCCGATTTTTTGTTTTCTGCTTATTGAAAAATAAATTTGACTTCTAATTTGCCAAGTGTGTGATAGTGTGCAACAAAATATTTAAATTGCAAAATTTAAAAGAGACAAATATTTTGTTGACGAAGTGGAAACTCTGTGAAGAGAAAAACCACTTCGGGGCAGCCAAACCTAGGATATCCATTATTCAGAAGACAAAGCTAGTTCATAGAAATTAACACTCACGTTCCTCGATGCAGCGATCATCCCTATGACTCTGACACGAAACCCATCGTGAACGCTACCCAACCAAGTCTCCTACTTGAAGGGGTCTTCAATGGAATCCTTTACCTTAGGGCCAGCCTCTAAGATAGACTTTACACGAACCAAAAGGCACACAACGGAAATAGCTAGAGAGCTAGCAGATCTTCAATATCTCCCTAAACACTCTCTCTAAGCTACAAGGAATTCACTACCGAATTCTGTACATAATACATACCAAGAGCCCTCTTTATATAGGCTTTACAAATCCTATTTCAACTCAAATTAGGAGTGCTACACCAACACAAATTCAGACTCTGGGCATGCATCCTGACGTTTCTCTTGGCTGTTTGGATAGTCAAGTTGTATCATTTTTTGTTAGCTTTCCAATGACACCAATTTCATCCTAATCCAATATTTGAGCAGAAAGTTATGATCAAAATACTGGAGGGCGTCCGGATAGCTTGACCGAGCGTTCGGATGGTCAACTGCAACCGTCTTTTCAAAATAACACTGAAAGCTTCCATAACAAGGCCGTGTCCGGACGGTGTATCCCTGATGGTCAGACAAATGCAGCTGTATCCCATACACATGTCTGAGAAGGAAATCCAATTTCTCCTTGAACTCTGATTGGTGTCCGGACGGTATTGCCACGTCATCCGAACGGATGCACTTGAACGCTAGAATCTTCTCGAACTCTGAAGAGCGTTCGGATGAGTTGCCATGTCATCCGGATGGTTGCAACCTTGAACTATTAGAAGCTTCTAGACACTGAATGGGTCCAAATGGTATTACCACCTTGTTCGAACGTTAGTTGCTGACCGATGAGCGTCTGGACTCTTAGAATGGGCCATCCGGACGGGAACTGGGAAACCGATATTTCTGACTAGAAAACTGCACATAATCTTCCTTGAACATTATTTTGAAATGAAGACTCTGAAATAACCGACATCCTTGATAATAACAGCAACATTACATAGCAGTGATTTTGTCAACAGAATGAAGCCAACACAAAATACTAACACTTATCTCTTGATTTGCTTGCAAGTTCTCTTCATCACGTTGTGACGACCCTTTTTTTTTTTTTTTTGAAAACATATATCACAAATGAGTCCTCATAGTGGCACGACTAAATGTCGCTCAGCCAACCTATGGTACACGCTCCATAACATGTACCTGATAAACAGAGTTATATATAACAACGAAATATCATATGATACCAATATGATCATAACAGAAAGCACATCTATAGATAACTTGTGGTTCATGATGTGTGTTTTAATGAGTACTCGCAAGCGCACGAATCGTTTGCAATATAGTGTGTGCAAGTGCGAGGTCGAATCCACAGGGAAATGGTCAAATGTTGGTGTCTTGTTTAATTAATTTCATTTTAACCTAGTTCCAAAGGTTTGAGGATTGATTCAAGAGTAAAAGACTAAACAAAAGAGATGAAATGAAATGTGCAAATTAAAAGGAACTAAGGCTAAGGAATCTACCAAACCAAATCCAACAACTCACACTTCTTGGTTTCTACTTGAACATTCAAAGAACATTAAGCTTAGGATGTCATTCAAGTTTCTCAACCACATATTCTAGAATCATTAAATGAATCCAACTCAAAGATAAATCACAAAGAGTACCCATTTGAAATCAAATCATCCAATGTATCCATTCAATGAACAAATCACAATGGATATCATCATTCAAACCGATAAAACAATGTATCCATCGGTTGAAACACATTAAATGTCATATATCTACCAACAACCACATTCATTGCAAAAGATAAAGCATTTAAATGAATGGAATTTGAATAACAACTATGATATATCATCAAATGTGCAAGTATTATAACAAGAGTGTGAGTGTCATCAATGGAAAGGTTTCATCCTCAACCTTAGTTGAGGTTACTAGCCTTCCATGACTAAGAACACCACAAGAAAATGAAGAACAACTGTGGAAATAAAAGGAAAGCTTTACAAAAAGAAAGTGTCTAAGAACAAAAGCTACTGGAATACACTACAAAATGCACGAAATTAAACCTAGCTACTGTTCTCTGAACTCCCCTAACAAGGAGGTATGGCTATGGCTTTTATAGAAGGAAATTAGGGCTAGAAACCCATGTAAAATGACTCCTCTAACCCTCTCTAGGGTTTCTCTCTTGCTAGAGACAACCAAGGTCATGCAACCATCGTGTTCTGCTGCGAAAATCAGAGGGATAACTGCTTTTTGTCATGGAGAAGCTCCTGATTGGGTGTTCTGGCGCGCTTCTGCAAAAGTAAGTTCTGAGAAATTTCGATCGATCGACTTCGGGCAAAATTCGATCGATCGACTTTTAAGTTCGATCGATCGAGTTCTTCAGAACTTCCGAATTTTCCAAGCAATTCCACATGAATTTTTGCCATTCCTCACTTATTAACCTACAAAACATAAAAACACAAAAACTACCCAAAACATCAGAAAATAACAAGGCTAAAGGTCTAACTTATGTAAATCAAGGGGTCCAAATAGACAATATTTGGCACTCATCAGTTCATACAAAAGAGCCATACATGAGTCTATCTGTTTAACGCTTTACAATAACACCACTATTACAAAAGAATGGCTTTACAAAGTAATACGTGACACATACGTCACAAGCCATATCCAAAAATATACAAAAGAGTGGACTCCTTAGTCCATCACATTAGGATTGTTGTTGTGGGCTTCAATCGTAATATCCCAGATACAAAGCTATCAGGTCATCATCTGCCTCAGGAGTACCTGCAGTCACAACATCAAAGTCTGCACGGTTGTGGGGTTAACCACATCCGCACATGTGAAATGATGAGTTTACTGTCTCAGCATGAAACATATCGAGACTTCAGTGATATTAAACTAATTGAGTTTTCGCAAAGAACCAACGTTATTCTTTTAGCCTTTCGTGCACCTTAACAACTACCCATTTTATAAACTTTTTTCTTTGAAAACACTTGTAGCTGATATGGTAAATACCGACTATTAAAAAACATTTAAATCATATTATACAACTGAGATTATACGTAGAAGTTCTGTTGTTGGAAACAACTACATACACTCTCACCTACTATAATACTTTTGATTCAGTGGCTTAGGCTTACATACACACGAGGGCATTCGCATGCACGTAGACCTTAACCTAGAAAACAATGGCATCCAATTAACAGTACTAAGACATCCACACTAACAAAAATGGGAAACACCATGCCTACCACGATCATCTTATTACCTTGAAGGGTAACTCGCATGGATATTATATAGACATTAGCATCACATAACACTAGGCCTACCACAAACAGCTTATTGCCTTTGATAGTCAGTGTGATCATGCGAGTACTAAAGTTAGACCCTAATATACAAGCACGTCTTAGCTGAAGAACAATGACAACTAGCGTGGATATTACGTAGCCATTAGCATTACATAACACCATGCCTAACACCATCAGCCCATTACCTTCGAGCGGTAGCTCGCATGGATATTACGTAGACATTGGCATCTCTACTTCTAGGTGATGCAATCATTTATGTACTCTCAAACTCAATGCATTTTAGAAATAATAAAACATGGCATCTAGTTTAGATACACTAAGACATCCACATTTCTTAAAATAAGTGATATTAAAGCCTACCACCATCAACTTATTACCTTTGAACGTCAGTGTGATCATGCGAGTACTAGAGTTAGATTCTAATATACAAGCACGTCTTAGATGAAGAACAAAGACAACTCACATGGATATTACATAGATATTAGTGTCACATAACACCATGCCTAACACCATCAGCTCATTGCCTTGAAGGACAACTCGCATGGATATTATAGACATTGTCATTTCTAATTCAAGGCAATGCAATCATCTACACAATTTCCAACTCAATGCATTTAAATCATGCAACCAGTCGATTGAAATATACATATGCTCTTGCAAAAATATGATATATATATATATAATGAAATTAGCATACACAAACACACCAACATATATGTATGCATATGCAAGTCCCCAAAGCCCCTGGCTCAAGTAACCGAGTCCCTAACTCAAATAGCCAAGTCCCTAACTCAAGTATTAGAGTCTCTGACTAAAGTATCCAAGTCCCTGACTAAAATTGTAGAGCCCCTGGCTCGAGTGTCTCCCGGGATTGTGTAACCATGCACCAATGCAATATGCTACAAAACAGTTTACGATAACTCTCCCAAATCCACAAACATACCACAACACTAGTTCCTCAAACACCATTTACAATATTCAAAACTCCCAACCGCAGCACACAGTCACACAATTCATTTCACACTCCATATACAATATTCAATTCTCCAAAATATCATTGATAAGTTCAACATACTCAAAAGTACTCATATTATCCAAAACATATATATTCAACATACAGTTGGTTCGGATTTATAAACAACATATATATTTTGCAATTCTATATTACATAAAAATAGTAGTTTCTCAATGAGTAGAATACTCACCTTAGGCCGCTTGTACACCAAACTCCAAACGACTCTAAATTCAACCCGTAAAGTGCCGCTAAAACATAACCATTTAGTTTCCTAACCAATAACCACACAAAGTAGCACTTTGAATCGTTCAAAGGTTACATTACTAAGTTACCTATTAATTAACTAAACCTATACATAGAAGTATTCTTAGGTTTACAATTAAAATCTTCAATTTATACAAATTACTAACATTATGACCTAACCCTGTAAATACCTATTTTTCATGGAAGCCATAGATAATTTGGGATTAATCAACACTCTAAATGCAATTAATCCACAAATTAACATTCTAGGGTTTAAGCACCTAAAAGCCTCAAATTAATTCAACCCATCAAACTTAGGGTTTCTAAACACATACCCCTAATCATAAAATACTAACCCAACCACAAAAATGTTAACCCATGAGTATTTCCTTATGGTTAATCACACAAAACAACATTTAAATAAAATACCCAAAAGTTAGGGTTTGAGGAAAACTTTCCAAAAGTTCACGAAACCAATGCTAAGGTTTGGGTAGCCTCATGCTAATTCCAAGTAACCCAATGCCCAAAGAAAACACCAGATTAAACTCACATTTACAAGATTTAATCAAAATCTCCAAAACATGACTTTAGTAATTTACCTCAAAACGATCGGTAGAAACGTAGATCCTTACTTGTAGATCACGTTTCCGAAATCGGATTTGAGTTTGGTCAGTTGGATCTTCGTAGATCGGTGTTCCTAGGTGAAAAACCAAAGGGAATTTGAGAAGCTCCCCCCTCTTTTCTAAAATAAATGGGAAAAGAGGCTCTTAGGAGTTTATAATGCATGTAAAGGCACTAGGCGCCTTTCTTTTTTTGGTTTTATTTGTGCTAGGCCACCTGGCCCTTCATTTTACGCATGTGGGGCACAACCCCCCCCCCCCCCTTTCTTATATATATATATATATATATTTTTTTTTTTCATTTCATTTATTACTTTTGTATTTTCTATTTGTTTTCTTTTCTACATTCTTTTATTTTCTTTCATTAAAAAAAAGTATTCTCTTGCATTATAAATACACCTACTTGAGTTTAATCAATTATTTACCCAAATTTCATATTTTAATTACTGCAAAATGTCTTGGACATTACACACATTATCAAGGAACATGCTTCATTCTCTCTTATGTTTTTGGATTAGTTTTTGATTTGTGGCACTGTTTTTCTAGGGAAAACGTTTGGATAGTTAGGGTTCTCTAACCCTATTTTTGGTTTATAGATTAATCTTGTTTTTTTTTTTCTTGTTTGAGTACTGAGGTTGGGATAATCATTGAGATTGTTTATGTGCTCATGCATGTATGTATTGGGGATTATTAGAAAATCACATGATGTTGTTATTTTCATAAATAATGTGTGCACATCAAGTGTTCGACAAAATGCCCGAATGAAAAATTCATCATTGTTTGGCATTCTTTTTGGTACCTAATTGCTTATTGACCTCATTTATCGACTAACTGTGTTGTCATTATAATCTTGCGTGTTTGGGTATATTTTTATGGCATGTTTTCAGATGTCTCTCCTCTACACCGACTCTCAAGGTTGCACCTGCAAGAGGACTAGGGAGGAAGCTGTTGCTGCTATTGAATGCATCAATTCCAGGACCATAGTAATTGAGCGTGGAGTCTTGAAGCCTGACATTAGAGTTGCTCCATTTGATTTCATCTACCAGATCTTTCAAGAGAATGGATGGCTTAGCCTTTTCGATGCAGTGTACATCTACCCGAGGCTCGTGTATGAGTTCTATAGGAACTTGAAAATTGAAAACATGCACCACCAGTTCCATGTCTGGAAACAAAAGTGCGAGGCACTTCATTGCACATCAATGCCGAATTAATCAGCGAAGTCACCGACATTCCTCTCTTTCATGCCATCGGTACTCCTTTTCCGAACTCAATGACTTCTCCTTCAAGAGAGGAACTTATTGGCTGTTTTGATCCCAGATGAGAAAATATTTGGGAAGAAATCAAGAACAATATTCTCATTGGCTGGCTTTAGTCTCCTCAACGACTGTTGGCTCGGATAGTCATGTAGAACATCTAGCCCATTTCCCACCACAGTGATGTTTCACTGAACATGACGTGTTTGATCTTTGCTATAATCAGTCGAGTTCCTTTTTGCATGTGCAAGCACATAATCATGACAATGATAGAGATGTAAGAGGATAATCACATTGCCTTGCCCTTTGGAGGACTTGTCATGAAGATCCTCAAGAAGAAGTTGACAAACATCCCTGCAAATGAGCCAGTGAATATGCCTGAAGGACCTTTTGGAAAGGCGACTGTGATGAAGTCAAATGCTCAATTTCATTGATTACGGGAATAGGATGATCTAGCTCTTTCCGCTCTTTCAGTTGCCTCTTCTTCCCATGTTAAGCCCTCAAGTGATGCTGTTTTGAGTATGCTAACTCAAATAATTGATCGGCTACAATCTATAGATACCTGGATGACTGATCAGTTTCATTCCATGGATAACCGGCTTATCTCCTTAGATGATCGATTTCTGACAATGGATCAGCACATGCAGCTCATGGAGGCAAACGTGACCTAGATCAAGATCAATGTACGAAACACTCTCCGTCATGTAGTTCCAGAAGACCAGCTGGATCAAGTGCCATGATGCTTGTTTTATTTTATTTATTCATTTATTTTGAAATAGTTGATAAATTATTTTTAGACTGTTGAAATGTTTAGTTATTCTAGACTTAATATTTTTGGAATATTTGTGACATTTTATTTTTGGATTTAATTACTCTGTTTATCCTTTGTCATTTTGTGACAAAAAGATGGAGTAATTTTAATTTTGGGGCTGTAATCGTTTTTGTCCCAGAATGGCCAAAGGGGGAGTTTGTTGGTTTTTTGGCTAAATTCCGTCGACAAAAATGTTACCATATTAAGGACTTTGTATTTCTAGAAGACTTTTAGAATAATACTGCAAGAATATTAATCAAGAAATAAAAGGACTGAACAAGGGAAGATTTGCAATATATTTCTCAAGAAAGGAGAGAATTTGTTGAAGAAGATTTTCTGAAGACTTTAAAGACTTAGAAAAGTCGGTTTCCTTGTAGAGCGTCCGAACGACCAAGATCAATGTCCGGACGAAAGCCACAAAGAGAGTTCATGTTCACTATATGTCTGGACTGCCCATCGGACGCAAGCTACAGAGAGTTCATGTTTGCTACATGTCCGGAAGGCCCAGCGGATGCGAGCCACAGAGAGTCCTTGTCTGCAAGGATGTTCAGATGCAAAAGTGAAGACTGCGGACGGAGAAGCTTTTCCATGCCGATGTCGAAACGCTAGGTTAGCCTGTCCGGATGCGCTTCAGCAAAATATGAAATTGCTAATACCTGTTCGGATGCACGATGACCTGTCTAGACAACTCCGCCGCCTAGAAATCTGTTCTTGACTTGTTTTATTGTTTCCAAAGCCTATTTAAAGGGGCTTCTAGGTAGTATTATTGTAAAAATTCTTGTAGAGAATTCCAGTGTGCTAAGAGAAGGTTATTATGCATAAAAGTTATATGTATCTCTCTTAGAGTTTATTTTGTGTTGTAACTATTCAACCGTTGAAGTCTAACTAGAGAGGAACCCCAGTTAAGGAAGTCAATTGAAGAACTCTCCAGACGGGTCTGGAAGAGAAGCAGACAAGTAGGCGCTTGTTAGAGTTCAAGAGAGTGATTACTGCAAATGGTTGTGAAAACTTCTTGTAACTGGTTATTTCTTCTATTAGTTGATTTCTTGGGTTTGGCTGCTCCCCAGAGTGGTTTTTCTCTTTGGTGTAAAGAGTTTCTACTTCGTAACCAAATATCTGTATTATTTCTCTTTACTGCTTTTTATATTTGGTTATTTGTTTTGGTTGAGGTAATTTAAGAGTCTAAATATATTTTCACTAGACTAGAACATGCGCTGGAGCAATCCATAAATCTTTCTTTAGACTAGTGCGTGACCATTTCTTCCCATTAGTCTCTAAAAAAAAAAAGTCAACTTATTTTCTTCATATTAATAAACAATTTCTTTCACTTCTCTTTACAAAAAAAAAAAAAAAAAACTACTTATTTTTACTTTATATCACATCTGTTAGAATATATTCTAAATAAATTTTGAATATAATATTATTGATTTATATTTCCTAGTCTAAGTCGACTTATTTCAACTATAAATTGGGACTTATGTTTTGTAAACAATCAAGTAATGAGCACAATGTAGCCCTTGGGGATAATTCAGAGTGTTGGATGTAGGTGTCTAATACTGACCCATCTGTAATTCTTTGTGTTCTTTTATCTCTTGCTTTCGCTATTATTATAATTGTATTTTAGATTTATACACAAATCACAACATGGTATCAAAGCCACTTTCTTGTGCCCTTTAATAAATGTCCATTGACATTTTCCAGTCTCCTTCACGATGGTGACTCCTCTAGAGTTCCTACTGGTTCGTTCATCCACTACTTTACACGGATTTCTACCATCCAGGCTTTCTATCACACTGTTCAAACACATGTACGGAAAGCTTGGAGGCCGATCTACATAACCCTGACAGAATCAGCAAAAGCTGCCATGTCACGCACCCCAAGAAGGTTCTGTCTGACAAGCCACGTGCTCCACGCTTCTGCAAGTACATCCACAAGTCGTCAAATCCCTCCACGAGCCCGAGCTCATCCCTCTTGCTTTTTACATGTCACACTAGATGTCAGCCCGAAGTTGCACCTATGCTTGCGTCACACCAGATCGTAGCCTGTAGGTCTATTCTCCATCTACTGCAGTCCTAGGGTCCTAGTCTCCTTTTTTATGGACTCAAACACACCAGATCATGCCGATCAGCCACGCTCACAAGCTCTTCTACACTCGCCCACACTAGATCAGAACCCAAATCAGCAAAGCTCACAAGAATTATAGTGCACCTGCATGCACCAGATTTGAACCCCATCTAGCAAGTTGTTTTTTTTTTTTAAAAAAAGAGAGAGAGAAGAATACGTGGATTGCATTCTACGTGCCCTACACGAGTCGGGTTTAGTGCGCCAACTTGACAACAGCCCAAGTGGGGCTTATTCATTTTTTTTACTTTGGCTCGTAGTCAACCCCTTTTTAGTTCTTGGCCCGCAATCGACCCCCTTTTCAGCTTTTGGCCCATTGTCAACCCCATTTCAGTTATTGGCCCGCAGTTGGCCCCTTTTCGGTTCATCGCCTATAGTCAGCCCCTTTTGGTTCTTGGCCCATAGCGCCTACCCAATAGCTGTCTAAGTGGGCTCATCATTGTTTTTCCTTGGCCCATAGTTAGCCCCTTTTCGGTTCTTGGCCCACAACACCTACCAAAAACCATCCAAATGACCTCATCATTTTTTCTTCTTCTTCTTCTCTCCCTCCCCTCTCTCTCTCTCTCTCTCTCTCTCTCTCTCTCTCTCTCTCTCTCTCTCTCTCTCTCTCTCTCTCTCTCTCTCTCTCTCTCTCTCTTAAAATTTAAATTAATTTTTTTCCTTCTTGGCCCACAGCGCCTACTGATAACCGCCCAAGTGAGCTCTTCATTTTTATTTTTTTTGTTCATGGCCGTAGTCGGCTCCTTTTCATACTCGGGCTGTCACCTATCGTTGTCACTGGCCTTTCGTCGCCAGTCTCTTGTTTCCTCTGGAAGCATTTGTTAGTCTTCACCACCTGTTGTCATCTACTACTCGCCAGGCTCTTGTCTCTTTCGGCAGCGTCCGTTAGTCTTCACTACCTGCCTTCGTTTTCTATTTTTAAACTCAAGCTTATAGAATTATCCACATTAAGTTTGAGGGGGATGTTAGAATATATTATAAATATATTATGTGAAAATTGAAATTGACTTCTAAATAAAACACAAGTGTGTGCAAAGTGTGCAACAAAAATATCAATGCGGAAAGTAAACAACACAAAGATTTTTGTTGACAAAGTGGAAACTCAATCAAGAGAAAAACCACTCCGGGGCAGCCAAACCCAGGAATTCCACTATTCAGAAGACAAAGCTAGATACAAGATAGTAATACTCACATATATCCGATGTAGTGGTCGTACCTTGCTCTCTAACGTATAACCCAACACGAACGCTTCCCAACCAGGTCTCCTACCTGAAGGGGTCTTCAATGGAATCATTTACCTTAGGGCCAACCCTTCAGATAGACTTTAGATGTAGCGCAACAACAACACACTTGCAATGGCTTCAGTGGAAAAATAACGTCTCTGAGCAGTTGTGGAATTCAATATCGAATTCTTACAGTTCTCAATGCCCAGGGGCCTCTATTTATAGGCTGAGGTGCAGAATGGGCTACTGCTGTAATATGTACGGATTCTGTCCGGACGGTGAACCTGGGCCGTCCGGACGGACAACTGTGCGACAGGATTTTCTGAGAATTTCGCTGAAAATCTTTCCTGTTTAAGAGCCTCGTCCGGACAGTGAGACACAGTCGTCCGGACGGTCGCACGTCTGCTGCAAGTAATTTCCATATAGGGCTTCGCACGTTAGGACCATGGGGGATGAACGTCCGGACGGTTGAACTTGAACACGCAATTTCCATATCTGCAATGCGCGTGTCCGGACTATGATAGGCAGTCGTCCGGACGGTAAAAGTCGAATCGGCAATTTCCATATTAGTTGCATGCACGTTCGGACCAAGGCTGTCTGACGTCCGGACGGTGATATTTGAATTGCGATTCTTGCCTTATGTATGAGGGTGTCCGAACGGGAATCTACGTTGTCCGGACGGCTGAAGCAATCTTCCCACAAATGAACTTGGAAAGAATCCGAATCTGATCGATCACTGAGAGGCGTCCGAACGGGCTGCTGAGACGTCCAGACGGATACAGCTGGAACAATAGCTTCTCGATACAGTAGAGGTCCGGACCGAAAATGCACGTCGTCCGGATGGATGATGCTTGGTCTGACTGGCGTCCGGACGGTAAGGCATGTCGTCTGGATGGATGGAACAATGGACAGATGGGCGTACGGATGGGATGGCACGGTCGTCTGGACAGCTGACAGGGAACCGAAATCTTCGATCTTTCACGCAGTGCAGAGTCTTCTGAGAGTGCTCTGAATAATGGAATCCTTGTTTACAACATCTTTACACACACAAGTGATTTTGTCCAGAATGAGGCCAAAATACTAACAAACTCCCCCTTTGGCCATTATGGGACAAAAAATCACTTGACCGGTTTGGAAATACATTCCTGGTCCAAATAAAAATTACTCCCCATTTTTGTCACAAAGGGACAAAGGGTAAAACAGAGTAAAAAAATACACAACTGTAATAAAAATTACTCCCCCTAACGGTCTCAGAAGGACCCGGGAAACAGAGTAATATAAGTCCAATAGTTTTACAGAAAAAAAGGAAAGGACAAAAAAAGAAAACATCAAGCTGAACGGAAGAAAGAGGAGCAGCATGGTTAGGTCCTTCACAAGTAGAAGAGCACACGCATGTATCCCTGTCTTGAGAAATTAGTCACAAAGCATGTCACAATTATTCAAACATATAGTCGATAGACAAGGATAAGATAGGCACAGATTCCCTGGCAAACAGAGTAACGAGAGTAGCGCTATTAGCTCATGCAATGTGTGGGAGTGTGAAGACTTTGCCCAAAGGTATGAGTTTCAATATTTTGACAAATAGCAACCAGATTTCCTATACAAGAGAGAAAATAAATGGAAGATAAGCCAAACGTCCAACCTTATAACTTACTAGGGCCTAGCCACCCTCATCTGATACACTCTCCCTGAGATGCAGCACCTAAGTGATTTACTTGTACCATGAAGAACAATGTAAATGTTTTACTTGCACATAGAGGGCAAGGCATAAAGCAAATGTAGCACATAAGCAGTGAATATACACGTTAAAGCACATAATTCATATGATTAACTGCTTGTTTCTTATGGTGCTGCAAATTAAAGGGAATGCCAGAGTTTTTAGGTGCTTGGTTCAACTAGCATGTGGTCAATTTGGTCATCTTATTAAAAACCTCTTCTCTTATCCAAAAATTCTGGAAACACAAAGTCAGAGAAGGAAAGATGTACCTTTAGGGGAGTCTTTGGATAGTGCACATTTTCATCACACGAGGAAATAAGCTATCAATCATAACAAGTGAGCAGGAAACCTTTGCATATGTCAGACTTATGTTCTCAACCATATGTAAGAATAATTCATCAATGCATAGTGAACTAATAATCCAATTAAATACATGAGAGAGCTGACATACCTTAGAAGGGACCAACCTGCTACAACCTCCCAATTTTATTTTATTTTTCAACATCATGCTATCAGAGGACAAAAATTTCATCCTAGCATGGAACATCATATCTATGACATGGCACAAACACCAATGGCTTTTCGAAGGGACTCAAACCTGGTACCATCTAATGGCTTGGTAAGAATGTCAGCCAATTGGTTTTCAGTGGGGATGAACGAGAGGGAGACTACCTCGGATTCCACAAGATCACGTAAGAAGTGATGTCTAATGTCGATGTGCTTGGTTTGAGAGTGCTGAACAGGATTCTTGGAAATATTGATAACACTAGTATTATCACAGTTGATAATCATAGTATCCTGAGAGAATCCGTAGTCGCCTAGCAGTGCCTTCATCCACAGTAATTGGGTGCAACAGCTACCCGCAGCAATATACTCAGCCTCAGCAGTGGAGAGGGATATAAAGGCTTGTTTCTTGCTCATCCATGCTACAAGGTTGTTCCCCACATAGAAACATCCTCCCGAAGTGCTTTTTCTATCATCAGTATTTCCAGCCCAGTCTGCATCAGAGTATCCTGCAACAACAAGATTTGTTTCTCTAGAATACCAAATGCCATAGATAATGGTATCATTGACATACCTGATGATACGCTTGACTGCAGCGAGATGGGACTCCTTTGGATTTGCTTGAAAGCGAGCACAAACTCCCACACTAAAAGCAATGTCTGGTCGGCTGGCTGTAAGATATAGGAGACTTCATATCATACTTCTGTAAAGAGATGGATCAATAGATTTTCCTGCAAGATCACTGCTAATCTTGACACTGGTGCTCATGGGAGTGCGGGCACGACTCTTTCCATCCAAACCAAATCGTTTGACCAGATCCTTAGCATACTTGGACTGAGAGATGAAGATGCCTTTAGCAGTTTGCTTGACTTGAAGGCCAAGGAAGTAGTTCAGCTCACCAATCATGCTCATCTCAAATTCCTGCTTCATCTCTTCAGAGAACTCATGGGCAAGAGAGTCTAATGTAGTTCCAAAAATGATGTCATCAACATAAATTTGAGCAATGAGTTTGTGAGTACCTTGTTTCCTGATGAACAAGGTTCGATCAGCTTGTCCCCTTGTAAACCCCTTAGCCAGGAGACAAATGGTGAGACGCTCATACCATGCTCGAGGAGCCTGCTTAAGCCCATATAATGCCTTCTTCAGTTTGTACACATGATAGGGATGATGAGGATCTTGAAAACCCTTCGGCTGTTCTACATAAACTTCTTCTTGAAGAACACCGTTCAGAAAGGCACTCTTCACATCCATCTTGTATAGCTTGAACCCAAGATGACAAGCAATGGAGAAAATAATTCTGATGGATTCTAACTTGGCAACTGGATCAAAGGTTTCATCAAAGTCTACTCCCTCTATCTGAGTGTATCCCTGAGCAACAAGGCGAGCTTTATTCCTATCCACAGTGCCATGCTCATCTGTTTTATTCTTGAAAATCCATTTAGTACCAATGATATTATGTTAAGCAGGACGGGGAACCAAGGTCCAAACATAATTTCTAGTGAATTGATGGAGCTCATCATGCATGGCAGACACCCATCCTTCATCCTGTAGAGCTTCATCAACTTTCTTGGGTTCTGACTGAGCAAGGTAGCAGCTGTAGGAAACTTGATTGGCTACTTCACTGTTAGGCTGAATGACTCTGCTTCTTAGCCTACGCCCTTCATCTATGGTTCTGAGGAGCTGCTGAGGAGGATGATTGTGCTTCACCCATGCTTGCTTAGGCTGATTAGCATAAACATCCTCATCTTTGGAAGTAGTGGGAGTGATATCCGAAGCCGTGGGAGAGGGAGATTCCTCTGGAGACATGTTCGGAGAAGACTTAATAATATCAGTTGAGGCTAGATCAACTAATTTAAGCTGATTTTCTTCACTGCTGCTTGGTCTCTCATCTTCTTCATCATCAACAACCACGTTTATGGATTCCATCACAATCTCTGTCCTTTTATTGAAGACCCTGTAGGCACGACTGTTTGTGGAGTATCCCAGGAATATACCTTCTTCACTCTTGGAATCAAACTTCCCAAGATTCTCCCTGTCATGAAGGATATAGCATTTACTTCCAAAAGTTTTGAAGTACTTTACCGTGGGTTTCTTACCTCGCCAAATTTCATAGGGAGTCTTGTTTGTTTCGGACCTCAGGTAGACTCTGTTGATAATGTGGCATGCATTGTTTACTGCTTCTCCCCAGAAGTGTTGAGCAAGATTACTTGAGTGGATCATCACACGAGCCATCTCTTGAATAACCCTGTTCTTTCTTTCAACAACTCCATTTTGCTGAGGAGTGATAGGAGAAGAAAATTTCTGCTTGATTCCGTATGAGAGATGATGAGTACCAAATATTGTATATTTGGACCCCTTGATTTACATTAGTTAGACCTTTAGTCTTGCTATTTTCTGATGTTTTTGTTAGTTTTTGTGTTTTATAGGTCAATAAGAGAGGAATGGCAAAATTTCATGTGGAAATGCTTGGAAATTCAGAAGTCCCGGGAAGTCGATCGATCGAACTCAAAAGTTGATCAATAAAATTTTTCCCGAATTCGATCGATCGATTTTTCCCAGAATTGACTATTGCAGAAGCGCGCCAGAACATCCAATCAGGAGCTTCTCCATGACAAAAAGTAGTTCTCCCTCTGATTTTTGCAGCAGAACACGCTGGTTTCATGACCTTGGTTGTCTCTAGCAAGAGAGGAACTCCAGAGGGGGTTAGAGGAGTCATTTTACATGAGTTTCTAATCCTAATTTCCTTCTATAAAGCCATAGCCATGCCTCCTTGTTGGAGAGAATCCTCAGAGCAGTAGCTAGGTTTAATTTCGTGCATTTTGTAGTTTATTTCAGTAGCTCTTTTCTTTAGATATTTGTCTTTGTAAAGCTTTTCTTCTATTTTCATGTTTGTTCTTCAAGTTTTTGTGGTGTTCTTAGTCATGGGAGGCTAGAACTCTCAACTAAGGTTGAGGATGAAACATCTCCATTGTTGACACCCACACTCTTGTAGTACTACTTGCACATTTAATGTTATATCATTATGTTGTTCAAGTTCCATTCATTTAATGTTTTATCTCTTGCAATGAATGTGGTTGGTGGCGGAAATAGGACATTTGATGTGTTTCAACCGATGGATACATTGTTTTATCGGTTTGAAAGACAATATCCATTGTGATTTATTCTTTGAATGGATACAATGGATGATTTGATTTCAAATGGGTACTCTTTGAGATTTATCTTTGAGTTGGATTCATTTAATGGTTTTAAGGTTTATGGTTAAGAAACTTGAATAACACCCTAAGCTTAATGTTCTTTGGGTGTTCAAGTGGAAACCAAGAATGTGAGTTGTTGGATTTGGTTTGGTGAATTCCTTAGTCTTAGTCCCTTTTTTTACATATTTCAATTCTTCCTCTTTAACTTAGCATTTTTGGTGCATGATTAACCATCAATCTATTGGAACTAGGTTAGAATGAGGTTGATTAAGCAAAACTCTAACTTTTGACCATTTCCCTGTGGATTCGACCTCGCACTTGCATAACGCTATATTGCAAACGATTCGTACGCTTACGAGTACTCTTTAAAACTTACAACCAGTTTTTGGCACCGTTGCCGGGGAAATCGGATCAAAAATTGGTTTTTGTTTGATTGATTTTTTTTCTACTAGTTAGATAGATTTTTGTTTCATTTTTCTGTTGTTTAGCTTCTGTTCTATGTTCTAAGTTTTTCTTTTGCTTCTCCCGGATCTGTTTCTGTAGCTGCTGCAAGTTTCTGAGTGCCCTGTAAAGTCAAAATCAGGTAAGTATTTCTTTTCTCTAGTCAATTTTGTTTCTGTTTTACATTATTTTACTGTTTGTTTGATTTATTTTAGTTTATTTTAGTTTAATTAAAATTTTGTGCAGTTTTACGCTTCATATTACTGTCGATTAGTTTTTGATTTGTGCTAAAAAAAAAGAAAAAAAAAAAGAGAATTTCTGTTCTATTTCTGTTTCTGTTCCTGGTCCTGCGTATAAGTTCCTCGGTCCAGCAGAGACTTTGCCTGTGATCATAGCTTCAGATCCTCATGCTGCTCAAGAGGAGAGGTTGTTAGACGTCTTAAGAGAGCAAAATCAAGCTATAGGCTGGACCATTGACGACATTAAGGGAATCAGCCCCTCGGTGGTGAAGTACAGGATACACTTGGAGGAAGACGCCAAACCATCGAGGGAGCCACAAAGTAGGCTCAACCCATCCATGCAAGAAGTTGTGAGAGGAGAAGTAATCAAGTTATTGGATGCAGGGATCATCTATCCAATTTCTGACAGCAAATGGGTGAGCCCTATTCATGTCGTGCCCAAGCGAGCTGGAGTAACGGTTGTGCAGAACAAGGAGGGCGAGTTGGTACCAACCCGAGTTCAGTCAAGATGGAGAGTCTGCATCGACTACCGCAAGTTGAGCACCGCCACCAGAAAGGATCACTTTCCTCTTCCTTTCATTGATCAGATGGTGGAGCGGTTGGCTGGGCACAAGTACTACTACTTTTTGGATGGTTATTCCGGATATAACTAGGTCCCCGTGGACCCTGAAGACCAAGAGAAGACGACCTTCACTTGTTCGTTTGGGATGTTCGCCTACCGACGCATGCCTTTTGGGTTATGCAATGCACCCGCTACCTTTCAGTGGTGCATGATCAGCATCTTTTCTGACATGGTGGAGCATTTTCTTGAGATATTCATGGACGACTTCTCGGTCTTCGGTTCAACTTTTGAGGAGTGTTTGCACCACCTCACTCTGGTCTTAGTGAGGTGTAAAGAGAAGAACCTAGTGCTCAACTGGGAGAAATGTCATTTTATGGTGAAGCAAGGGATTGTACTTGGGTACGTTATTTCTCATCGAGGGATAGAGGTTGACAAGGCAAAGGTGGATCTGATATCCAACCTTCCACCCCCACGTACGGTAAAAGAGGTTCGCTCTTTTCTGGGCCATGCAAGATTCTATCGTCGATTCATCCTGGACTTCAGCAAAATCGCCCGGCCCTTGTGCAAGTTGTTGGTAAAGGAGGCCCCATTTATTTTTGATGAGGATTGCAAGAAGGCATTTGGGGCCTTGAAGAAGATTTTGACGTCCACACCTATCATTCGGCCCCCTAGCTTGGGTAAACCTTTTGAAATCATGTGTGACGCGTCAGACTACGCGGTTGGAGCTGTTTTGGGGCAGCGCATTGATAAACTCCCCCATGTCATCTATTATGCGAGTCAGACTCTGAACGATGCCCAGCTGAATTATTCAACCACTAAGAAGGAGCTGCTGACAGTTGTTTTTTCTTTGGACAAGTTTCGATCCTACTTGCTAGGATCGAAAGTCATCATTTACTCGGATCACGCGGCATTGAAGTATCTTTTCTCCAAAAAGGATGCCAAATCTCCCTTCATTCGGTGGATTTTGTTGTTACAAGAGTTTGACATTGAGATTCGGGACAAGAAAGGTTCCGAAAATGTGGTGGCTGACCATCTCTCGAGGATTACTGTAGATTTCACTGAGGAGGCCACCCCCATCTCTGAGACCTTCCCTGATGAGCAATTGATGCATATTGCTCATACTCACTCACCGTGGTTTGCTGACATAGTAAACTATCTTGCCATCGGCCAAATGTCTTTGCATTAGGGGTGGGAAGATAAGTCCAAATTCATGGCCATGGTGAAGAATTTTTTCTGGGACGATCCTTATCTGTTCAAGTATTGTCCCGATTAGATCATTAGGAGATGTATCCCCGAGCCCGACCAATCTAGTGTCATCTCATTTTGTCACTATCATGCTTGTGGAGGCCACTTCAGCGCGAAGAAGACCGCTGCAAAGATTTTGCAGTGCAGATTTTATTGGCCGACCATCTTTCAAGACGCTCACACTTATTGTGTTTCATGCGAGCCCTGTTAGAAGCTATGGAGTATTTCACGCCGAAATATGATGCCCCTCAACCCCATTCTTATTGTCGAGATCTTTGATGTGTGGGGCATCAATTTCATGGGACCTTTCCCACTCTCCTTCGGCTATCTGTACATTCTGGTTGCAGTGGACTATGTGTCCAAATGGGTGGAGGCTGCTGCTTGCAAGACCAATGACCACAGAGTTGTGGTCCAGTTTTTAAAAGACATTATCTTTGCTCGTTTTGGTACTCCTCGAGCAATTATTAGTGATGGAGGAAAGCATTTCTGTAACCGGGTCTTCGAGCAGCTGATGAAGAAATATTGCATCACGCACAAGGTTACCACTCCCTATCACCCTCAGACGAGCGGTCAAGTGGAAGTTTCAAACAGAGAGATCAATAGGATTTTGGAGAAGATGGTGAACCCATCAAGGAAAGATTGGTCTCTTCGTTTGAACGATGCAATATGGGCGTACCGGACAGCCTTCAAGACCCTAATTGGCATGTCACCCTACCGTATTGTATACGGAAAAGCATGTCATCTGCCAGTGGAGTTGGAGCACAGAGCCTACTGGGCCATTAAGCAACTGAATTTCGATCTCACAAAGGCTGGCTCACTGAGGAAGCTTCAACTCAACGAATTGGAAGAGCTGAGGAACGATGCTTATGATTGTGCTAGGTTGTACAAAGCACGGATGAAGAAGGTTCATGACCAGAACATATTGAGACGATCTTTTGAACCTGGTAAAAAAGTCCTTTACAATTCACGTCTGCATCTGTTTCCAGGGAAGCTCCGATCTCGATGGACAGGCCTTTTCATTGTTCATTCAGTATTTTCTTATGGGACCGTTGAGATTGAGGACCCAAAGAATGGCAGTACTTTCAAGGTGAACGAGCAAAGACTGAAGCCATTTTTGGAGTTACCGAGCCCGGAGATTGAGACGACCCTTTTAGAGGATCCGAGTTACTCGGAATGATTGTCGTCAGGATGGAAAGTCTGGCTGAAGACTGAAAACTTCGCGCTTGTGGGAGGCAACCCTCATTATTTTTCCTTATCATTTGATCTTATTTCTTTTTGTTTTACTTGTGATTTTCAGGACAATGTCTGCCGTTCAAGTTTGGGGGGAATGTTCTCTTGCAGTGTGCCTAGCTTGCATCACCCACTTCGGTATTGTATCTCTCGCCACATTGGGGACAATGTGTCATTTTAGTTTGGGGGTGGGATAGACATGTTTGTTTGTTATCATTTATTGTTTTTGTTGATATTTTGTGTTTATTCACAAAAAAAAAAAAAAAACTTTTATTGTTAGTTGAGAATGGTTACATTTTACTATGGTTTGCATATCATTGGTTTGTCTAACATGTTGAATTTTGCATGTCATGAAAATCAGAAATCTTTTGACTCATCTGTTGGATTATAGAGACTTGACATGTTTAAATCATTTATTACAAGCACAGTAGCATAGGATCTGTGAGGCATGAAATTTGATTTGAGAATGTGTGTCTTAAGACTTGTAGGATAACTTGTTGATGAAACCTTGGCTTATTATCAAAAAAAAAAAAAAAAAAAAAAATTGGCTTAGAATATTATCACCAAGTTGAGTTCTCATTGAGTAACCGGGCCCCTTGCCTCACTAAGTATTGGGTGTTCGCGTAAAAAGATGAGAATTTCAGGATTGGTTGTTGGATTTGGTTTGGTGAATTCCTTAGTCTTAGTCCCTTTTTTTACATATTTCATTTCTTCATCTTTAACTTAGCATTTTTGGTGCATGATTAACCATCAATCTCTTGGAACTAGGTTAGAATGAGGTTGATTAAGCAAAACACTAACTTTTGACCATTTCCCTGTGGATTCGACCTCGCACTTGTATAACGCTATATTGCAAATGATTCGCGCGCTTGCGAGTACTCTTTAAAACTCACAACAAGAGACAGAATTCTTCGAATTTGGAATTTTCGAACTCTCTTCCATGATCACTGCGGATTCTTATAATCTGGTAGTTTTGCTCAACCTGAATCTTCTTGAATAAATGCTGAGCTGCATCAAAAGCATCAGATTTTTCCCGAAGAGGAATAACCCAAGAATATCGAGAGAAATCATACACAATAACCAGAATATATCTTTTCCCACCTAGACTAGCAGTTCTAGTGGGACCCATGAGATCCATGTGCAGCAATTCTAAATTTCTGGAAGTTTGAATACCTGAGGTCTTCTTATGGGCTGCTCGAGTTTGTTTCCCCAGTTGGCAAGAACCACAAATTCCTTTCCCAGTCTTCTCCATTTTGGGCAGATCTTTAATAATTTCTTTGCCTGCAATTTTTAACATATCGGAGAAATTTAGATGCCCTAACCTCTGATGCCACAGCTCACTGTCATCTATGGTTGCTTTATTGCAGAAGATCTGAGGATCTGTAGTGAGACCAGGAAGACCATAGCGATTGTCGGCAGTTCTTTTTCCCCCCATAAGCCATTTGCCACTGCTGTCAAATATGTTACATTCCTTTTTGGAGAATTGTACCACCAAATCATTGTAGCAGAATTGGCTAATGCTGAGGAGATTTACCTTGAGCCCTTCTACATAAAAAGCTTCCTGAGATGTTCCGAGGCCTGGAATGTCGATGATTCCTTTTCCAATGACTTTGGATTGGCTTCCATCTCCATAGGTGATCCGTCCACCTTTGCCCATCTAGACTTCTTTTAGTAAGGTCTTGTCACCTGTCATTTGTTTAGAACAACCACTATCCAAATACCACAAACAAGTATCAAGAATTTTCAGTGCAGTATGTGAAACTAAACATAAATCATCTTCCTTTTTGACCCAGATTTGTTTGGAAGCTTTCTTATGATTATTGACCAGGACAGATCTTTGCTCATTAGGGGTGAGGTTAACTTCTCACTAATGAGCTTAACTTGATCACTTAACATATTGACTTGCTCTTCAAAACCTAGTTCATATTTTCTAGGGGCAAGAGTTTTGTTCCAAGGTATTTGAGACCTAATCTGGAAACAATTTGGGCGAATATGACCAGTAACTCCACAGTGGTGACATGTAGGTATAGACTGATTTGCCCCTTTATCCCCACAAATAGAATGAGTATGATTATGAGACATGATAGGCTTAATGAACATGGTTCTATTAACAGACATATCATGAGAAATAGAAGCAACTTTATCCATACTCAAATTTGACATGATAGAAGTCAAAAATAACACTCAAGAAATGAATCTAACCAGAGTGTACCAAGCTCTGATACCAATTGAAAATTGAAATTGACTTCTAAATAAAAGACAAGTGTGTGCAAAGTGTGCAACAAAAATATCAATGCAGAAAGTAAACAACACAAAGATTTTTGTTGACGAAGTGGAAACTCAATCAAGAGAAAAACCACTCCAGGGCAGCCGAACCCAGGAATTTCACTATTCAGAAGACAAAGCTAGATACAAGATAGTAACACTCACATATATCCGATGCAGTGGTTGTACCTTGCTCTCTAACGTGTAACCCAACACTCTACTATGCGCGCGTCCGAACCTTGATAGGCAGTCGTCCGGATGATTGAAGTCGAATCGGCAATTTCCATATTAGTTGCACGCGCGTCCGAACCAAGGCTGATTGACGTCCGGACAGTGATATTTGAATTGCGATTCTTGCCTTATATATGAACGCGTCCGAACGGGAATCTACGTCGTCCGGACGGTTGAAGCAATCTTCCCATAAATGAACTTGGAAAGAATCTGAATCTGATCGATCACTGAGAGGCGTCCGGACGGGCTGCTGAGATGTCCGGACGGATACAGCCGGAACAATATCTTCTCGATACAATAGAGGTCCGGATGGAAAATGTACATCGTCCGGACGGATGATGCTTGGTCTGACTGGCGTCCGGACGGTAAGGCACGTCGTCCGGACGGATGGAACAGTGGACAGATGGGCGTCCGGACGTGATGGCACGGTCTTCCGGACGGCTGATAGGGAATCGAAATCTTCGATCTTTCACGTAGTGCAGAGTCTTCTGAGAGTGCTCTGAATAGTAGAATCCCTGTTTACAGCATCTTTACACACACAAGTGATTTTGTCCAGAATGAGACCAAAATACTAACATTATGAATACAATATTATTTATTTATATTTAATACTCTATGTCAATTTGTATTTTTGATTTAGATTTATTTGTATAGATCGACTTATTTAACTATAAATAGAGACTTATGTACTGTAAATCATCAAGTTTTCATCGAAATCTATGCTTACTCGCCCAAAAAAGAAATAATTAAAAAAAAAAATCCTTTTCTTGCTTTGCATTATTCGGTGATACTTTAATGCTTATTTTTTCTTCTGGGCAATGATGTTTTGGTATGTTTGGCAACCCAATTTTTCAAAAAACAAATCATATTTATCTAACTTTTTTTAATTTTATCTCACAAATTCAAACTTCGAGATTCGCATAATAAATTATAAATGAATTAGTTTTTGAAAAAATCGAACACCCATAAATTGAATGACTTATAACACACTTAAACATTATCAAAGAAAACTAAATAATAATCTTATCTCATCTCATTACTTAATTGCGTTACCTATTAATTTTTTTTTTCTTCTAATTTTTTCATGTGCCATAAAGTAGCCGAGTATTTTTTTTTAAAAAATAATAAAAATGAAAAGTAGTCGAGTTGATTACTTGGAAATTACGATGAAATTTCATAGCACATGTAAAGTAAGCAATTCCCAGTAGCACTCGTGAGTCGTGATGTAGGTTGCGTTTGAAAGCGTAAGAATAGAATGGATGTGAAAAAACATTTCACTTTGGGAAAAGTTAAGAGCATTATATTATTATGGGATAATTGCACTATTGGTCATTGTGGTTGGCCTAAATTACAAATTATTCTCTCTGGTATGTAAATGAATTCAAAGGTCCCTGTGGTTAACTTAATTTATAAATAACTCCCTAGAGTCAAATTCCGTTAATTTTTTTGACAAATTATGTTAAATGCCACGTCAACGCCAGTAAGATGGCGACACGTGTCAATCTTAATAAAAATATATAAATCTATTAAAAATATAAAATAATAAAACTTATTTTTTTAAAAAAAAAATTAAAAAAAAAATAGCAAAGGGGTGGCTGGCCAACCCCAGCCAATGGGGGACTGGGGATGTCCGCGCGTCAACCCCAGAGGTGGTAGGGGGTGCCACGCGACCACCCCCGGCCGTACCCAGTATTATTTGAATCTCAACACCCTTTGTATCCGGTTCGTCTTCTTCCTCATCGTCATCGAAATTCAAGCCCTAGATTAGAGAAAAACCCTAGATGGGCCTCCTGAATCCAGGTTGTCTTCTTCCTCATCGTCACCCTTTGTATCCGGTTTGTCTCCTTAAGAAGTGCTAGTACCTCGCCGAGAACACAGACGGCATGCGAGTCTTCAAGCACTGTGAGGTGTCGGGGGTGGCCGCGCGCCACTCCCGGGCACCTCTGGGGGTGGCACGCAGCCACCCCCATTGGCTAGGGGTTGCCAGGCCACCCCTAAAGGGGTGACTGTCGGTTGGCAGCCAGCCCTTTGCTATTTTTGTTTTTAATTTTTTTTTTTCAAAAAAATCAGTTTTATTATTTTGTATTTTTAATAAATTTATATTTTTTTTTATTAAGATCGACACATGTCGCTATCTTATTGGCGCTGATGTGGTGTCGACATGGCGTTTAACGAAATCTGTTAAAATTTTTAACGGAATTTGACTTCAGGGAGCTATTTGTAAATTAAGCTAACTACAGGGACCTTTGAATTCATTTTGATATCAGAGGAAGTGATTTGTAATTTAGGCCAACCAAAAGGATCAATGGTACAATTATCCATATTATTATATAGGTCTTAATCTTATCGCATTTACATCGGGTAAAGTCAGATGAAAAAGGACAATTATTTACTACATGGGAAAAGTCCAGAGTTATTGGATCCACCAAAATTATTTACTATTTTATTATTGATCAATCCAAAGCATGGTGTCTAGCCTTATTATTTTTTCTAGGGCAAAATACAATTTAACCTCTCAAACTACCACCATTTTTTCAGATGACCCCTAAACTATCAAAACCTTTGAAAAAAAGCTCATTTTGGCAGAATATCCCCATAATACCCCTGCCACGTGTCATTTTTCAATTAAAAAATAAAAAAAATAAAAAAATAAATTTTTATTTTATTTTATTATTTTTTTAAAAAAAGATGGCCATTTGGGGTGGCTTCATTTCCCAACTGCAACCTAATTTTCCCGACACCCCTCTGGCCACCGTCCGTTTGCAACGTCGTGATAACCGATTTTATAGCCGGGCTCGGCGAGCTCCGATTCACAATCATCAACTAGCTAATCTCGACCGAGCTTAAGCTCAAGCTCATCCCGCTCTGGAAAATATCCTCCACCTGAGAGAAAAGCTTTTGATCCTTGAGCCCTAGGTAGTTATTGGCCAACGTTTTGAATGCCAAAAAATCACAGAGAAGAAAATGGATATGAACATCAACGAACAAGCTCTCGGCCGTTGATTTCTCTGTTATAAGCTGATCAAGATCTTTCACAACGATGATAGACTTGCTCATTGTTTGTAACAAAACAAAATTCAAATTGGAATCATTCATAATTTTTGAAAGATCAATATCATAGACATTCAAGGGCAGGAAATTAGCCATGTCCGCGTCCAGAGAGGCGGGGACGAGTTCGGTGAGCTGCAGGCGTGCATCGTGCCCAACGACGATGCTGGAAGGAACCAGTACGTCCTCCGGTCGATCACAATGTTTTTTTTTTTTTTTTAAAAAAAAAATTGAATTATTTTATTATTTTTTAGGGAAAATTATCTTTCACCCCCTGAATTATTCACGGGTTGGCGATTTAGCCTCCAATGTACAAAAATTGTTAGATGACCCTCCCGATCTTACCAACGTGTGGCAAGTTATACCATCCGTCCACTCGCTTGTTTGTTTGGACGGAAAGTCGGTCAGGTGCATTGCACATGACCTTTTAATGCATTTTTCCTTCAAAAAATGCCCCCACGCCATTAGCCTTTATAACTGCACATGTCTGGGGAAGAAGACACATGTTGAGAAATAACTCAATCTCTCATTTCCTTAACCTTGTCAAGCCCGACACGACACCCACCATCTCCACCGGCCGGGTCTCTCTTGCGGCTCCGACCCCGACATGGCGTCCACATGGCGCCAAATATTCAAAAAATACAAACAACTCTAAGGACAAAATTAGCAAGTAAAAGTGTACAAAACCATACAAACATATAAGAGCATCCTCATCAACCTCTCTAAAATTTTCTCCAAATTTAACTCAAACAATCTACTTTTTTGATTTTATCTCTTACTTTTAAAAAACTCCATACATCAAACTCTCTAAATATTTCTCTATTTTAACTAAATATTATATTTTATTAGTTTTGAAAATAAATACTTTAACTGTCAAAATTGATTTCCTTCATCAACTAATTTAAATTTCCTAACCTTCATCCAACGTCCAACATTAATTCCCTTCAACAATGTGCTTTAATTAAATTAATTGAACCAATTAACAATAAGCCTGAACTTTCAAACCACTGTGCTTTAATTAAATGAATTGAACCAATTAACAATTAGAGAGATGAATGTCCAACGTTTAACGTCCCTCATCCCTCAAACCACTGCACTTTAACGTCCAACAACCAACCAAAGAGAGATGAATGTCCAACGTTTTTTTTTTTTTTTATAAAGAACGTCCAACGATGTATAATAGAGTTAGGATGTCTTTATATCTAACTCTGTAAATGTGTTGACAGCAGCCCACGATGTAGCCCAAGATGCTGCTGTCAACACAGTAGCCCAAGAAACTACCACTAAGACACTGCCACTGAGGCAGCACACGTTGCACCAAAAACAACTACCACTAAGCTGCCTAAGGAAACAACATCTGTCGATATTGCAGCACTTAATGCTGTAATATCAAACACTGCCAGCAAAGCTTCAAGAGCTACATGGAAACAATCAGCCAACCATTGATGATGTAGACACTGATTATGCAGCATATCATGCCACAATATCACACACTGTCAGCAAAGGAATTTCCCAAGACATGCATGGAGACAATCTGCCAATAGCCGATGATGTCAACACCACACCCGCCAATTATGCAGCACATCACACTATGAAAGGAAAGAAAGAGGACCAAGAGATGTGCAATCAAATTGTTTGCAAGAAGAACGAAAATTAAATTAAATCTAAACCATTAAACAAACACCTTTCTTTTACCAAATGAAAAACAAAAACCAGAAAGAGGAAGGGTACAAGCAGCTGTCAACCTTTAATGGAATAACACGATGGGATGGGAAGGCTAGCTAGAATGATTTAATGGAATATCATCAATGAGTCCAATTATAGTCTAGTAGTAAACATGGAAGAAATCAATGATGAAATGAAATTCAGAGAGGGAGGAGGCTAGGAATACAAATATTTATGTAGTTCGATCTGTAATTTCATTTTATATGTTAAAGCCTCAAGTGTTAGTGCAATCAACGGCTCTTGAAGTATAAATATGGAGAAATAATGAAAACTGTAGCCCATTAAGGCAAGGGGACCTAATCTAATTAAGTATTCATTATAAATAATCCAAACCCTCTTCCCCTAGTGTTTATAAACATGGTGATCATAATGCTCTGGCACAAAGCCAAGAAAACCAGCAAAAGCTCCAAAACCCCCCAAATTGCAGTTTGCCCCATTTGTAAATATGCAGTTCTCCTTATGATATCTTGCTCCTTATCAAACCAAATGTGCTTGATTGATTTCTTGCTTTCGTCCTCTTTAGTAACCATGTATATTTGCTGAAATTTCAGATTCAGGAATGCACTGGTGATCAAGAGAACAAGGTGTCGTGCAATACATATGTGTGTATTAAGATGACATTAAAAAAATTGAAAAGCCAAAAGGAGTTATGTTCCATCTCTGCTCCCATAAACAGGAACTGTTCATCTAAATAACAAATCCACTTCCCAAAATCAAGAATGCACAATTTGTTTTAAGAAAGGAGTAAGCAACACAAGTAGAGAGAAAAAGGCAAAGGAGAACTTTTGAACAGTAGAGAGAAATAAGCAACAGAGGCTACTCAAAACAAGACAAATGAGAGAAATGCCACAAGATTTTCATGCATTGAACCAGGAAGATACAAACTGGGTTGGTACCAAACAGAGGCTACTCAAAGCAAACAAATAAAACTTAATCTAAGAAACCCATACAAAGAAACATCAACAAACTCATCAAGCTGCAAATGGGGATAAAAGAAAACCCATACCCCTTTGAACTAAACCCATTCATAGCCCCATCCCCCTTTGAACTGAACCCCAAGAACCCAAGCAACCGAGAGAGAGAGAGAGGGAGAGAGAGCGGTACCGAAGCAACGGTGGAGCTGGAACGCGCGAGCTGGAGTCTCCGTTGAAATCGCACGAAGTGAAGAAATCGCCCTCAGTGAAGAAATCGCACAAACCAAAGCACACAGTGAGAAGAAGGTGCCAAAGAGAGCTGGAAAAGAAACTGGAAGGCGCGGAGGAAAGTGAAAGAAGCGGGAGAAAGGAAATAAAATGATATAAAATGAATGGCGTGAGAGCAGATGTGCGTTAGATTTAGAGAGACTTTCTGACAAGAGTTATTTTGAGGAAATTATGGCCAGCTCGATGCAGGACAGGTTTTGAGGAATTTCTCTATTATTTGGTGAAATGTTTGAATTACCGACTTTGATGTGGATGCTCTAAGAGAAGCCCAATGGGGACCAAAATATTGAGTGGAACTACAGCGCCGAAGGTAGCTGAGCTGCCAAAAGCCAAAGTGTCGAGCTTGATCAAGACCACATTAACCAGTATGTATTGACTTTGCTTAGTAGACATGAAAATGGTTAGGGTGTTACTAATGAAGTGGCTCAAAGAAAGTGAAATTGTGAAGAACTTATTTCCTCGTACTGAAACAGAGGAGATCGGCATCGTGTTTATTTGTGTGAGAGAGAGAGAGAGAGAGGGCTAAGCGTGACCAACTATTTTTTTGCAAGAGAAATGATTAAAACACTCACACTACACAACAATGACACAACACCAAGGCACAATGAAGTGGGGCCCACACATGGACCCCACTCCATTGTGCCTTGGTGTTGTGTCATTGTTGTGTAGTGTGAGTGTAAGGATCACTCCCCATAAATCACTCTCTGCGTGCAACGTGTATTTCATATACTTGTTGGTGGCGTGGACCATGGCACCAGCTTCTAGTCCGTCCAGGCCATTGCATAGGAGGAGCAACTGCCTCTCTTTGTGCTCTTTGGCTCCTCTCTTGCCTCCATTCTGTTCCCTCTCCTCCACCAGTCCTGTGCATCACTTTCGGCTCTCCATTGCTTGGCAATGCCTCCCTTTCCAAAGCTATTTTGCGAGAAAGATGGGGTGGCAACTTCTGTCATGTTGTCTCAAAACATGACATCATGCCAAGGCTGCTCTTTGCACTACCATCCCTCTCTCAGCTTCATGTCCTTCTCCAGTACTAGCACCTGTCTATGACTTCTCCACAGTACTCTTCTGAGAAGCTTGCTTTCCAATTACGCAATAAAGACATATCTGAGCTCTTTCGCTTTGTCTTGTTTCATTTGCAAGCGTTAGCACAGGCAGAACAAGAGACGCCGACCACAAGTACTAGTACTTCATTTTGGCCATTGGGGAGCTACTTGTTTTGCTCTCAGGAGGGAGCAATTTCTGTCGATAACGCTCTATCTGTCGTTAAGATGAAGCATTTGATGCTTATCACAGCTTCTCCAAGCAGTAGCATTGAGGAAGATGCATGCTGCGCGGGGGTTTTGAACCGGGTATTTGGTGGGTTTGAACGGGATATAAAGGCCGATGGGAACACGGGTATTTTGGGAATGATTTATGTTGTTGCACATGACCGAATTTCCATCCAAATTGACAGGTGAGTGGATGGATGGTATTTATTGCCACACGTTGGTAAGTTTGAGAGGGCCCTTTAATAATTTTGGTACATTGGGAGCTAAATCGTCGCCTCATGGATAAAACATGGGGTAAAGTGTAATTCTCCTTATATTTTAATTGAAAAATGACACGTGACAGGGGTATTATGGAGATATTTCGCGAAAATAAACATTTTTCAAAGGTTTTTGTAGTTTTGGGGGCCAGATTGCAAGCCTTAGTAGTTTGAGGGGTCATCCGAAAAAATGGTGGTAGTTTGGGGAGCTAAATTGTATTTTTTTTTTTTCATTTTTTTTTTCTATTTCTCTCTATCTACATCATATGATAAATAAAAATATAATATTAGAAACTACATTTTTATCTTATAACTATTACACAATGTTGGCGTGACAGTCATAATTAAGTCTTAAATCGGTCATTATTAGTAAAAAAAATTTTAAGTTGATTAAAACTGTTACATTAACATTTTTGTGATATAAAAATGTAACATTATTCTAAATGAAACATACACGACTTTATTTTGGGAGAGACTCGATTAATAAAGAAAAACGAAATACAAAAGGAAGGGGCCGGTAGGGTACCCACCCCTACATTGACCCGAGTACAAACATTACAGTGCACAAATTAAACTAAAACCCTAGGAGTGAACGAACATATGAGTACGTAGATTAAACCACTATTAATGGATTAATTTAGAACACCTTTGGCGCCTGATGCTCTGGCTTATGAGTAGGATCAAAGTCCACGTGGACAAATGCTCGCTCGACATCAGGAAGTTGTTCAAGCTTCTCTTGGAGGGACTCCCCGATGTTATGTGCTTCACCCAAGGCCATGCCACCCGGTAACACAATGTGAACCTCCACAAAGTAGTTTCGGCCAAATGTGTATGCTCTAAGTGCTTCAATGTACTCAATCTCCTTCCGGTGGTTCCAACTCAGATATGTGAGCTTTGCCAGATACTCTGGCGGCGCTGTCCTCCCAATCAATGATGAAACATTCTCCATCACTGTCTTTGCCCAATTACTCATTGTATACAAAGCGATCTACATTGTTGTTTAACACTAATGCATTAGTGTTTAATTCATTTTGAGAGCCAATATAATCTCGGATTAGCAATTTTTGACATGAATCACGAACTTAACATGAAACTAACAGATTAAGGTTGAGGGGTCTCAATCGTTTAATTCAATGGGTCAGATTAAGTTTAACTTATATAGTCTTATACTCATGTCTTGATATGACCCGAACTCGACACATAATAACATTTAGTATTAATAATATTTGACATGACCTGCAAACCCAACATGAATACAACATGAAATTAACGGGTTATGATTGCTCGTTTAATTAAATTAGTTGGATACTCATGTCTCGACACAGCCCAAACCCGATATGCAACATTTAGTCTTGATCATTTTTGAAATGACCCGTGAACCTAACATAAAGTTAGTCAAATAAGTTAAGGGATCTGACATGTTTCATTAAATGAGACAGATTATGATTGACCTATATAATCTGATATCCATGCCTCGACACAGCTTGAAATTGACACACAACATTTAATGCTGATAATCTTTGACATGATCAGCGAACCCAATACAAAATTAGAGGGTTATGGTTGAGAAGTTAAATGAGTAGGACTATGTTTGACCTACAAAGTCTTATACTCATAATTCGATATGATCCGAACTTAACATGTAAACATATCAAGAATATATTCAAGAATCTAAGATATAGTCGAAGACTATCACGTACATACCCACGATTGAATATTGTAACTTAACTACAGTTGACTCACAATTAAAGATTGTAACCTAACTACAATTGAAGTATATGACCTAATTAGATCGAGTTAAGTTGAAAACTATTACGTAATTATAATTGGAGTCTATTTGTATTATCTAATTTTTCAATAAATAGGCCAGGAGTCGTTATATAAATGTAGTTCTTTTGGCTTTATCCTAAAGATGTAAATCATAAACAAAACCATATAATTCTTTATGTCTATTTTAATATTCCGCATTATATTATGTTTCAAAATGGTCAAATATACTTACAAGAATGGCCCCAGTGGCATCGAGCCACCAGTAGTATCTGATGGCCAAAACAGCTGCTGCTAAACCGATTGAGTTGGTGATGACGTCGAAGAGATGGTCTTGAGCATATGCCCTAACAATTTCATTTTTAAATCTGCGACAGTATACCGTAAGCACAAATTTTACTACTGTCACCGACACCATAATCCCAATCATCCATCTTTCTTTTATGGGGTCCCTTTCAGGCTGAGTCTGCATATATAAAGTTAATGGTGGCTTCAGAAAAATATTAATGGGTTAAATTAATATAAATAGAAACAGTAAATGACCACACCAGTACTTTTACTTTGTAGTGTTTTTTTAGGGCAAATTAGATGGAATTATTTCAATTTTATTAATTTAATTAAGTCCGAGTTTATGACCATTTTAAATCTGGACCTTTTGCTTATTTTTTTCATCAAATAAATAACAGAAATTATATAAACTACACAATATTAAGTCTTAGTTGAGTTAAGTTACAAGGAATTGTGTTTAATTGGCAAATCATAGAACTCAAATCTGATAAACGCATTAAAAAATAAACACTAGTTCAATTTTGAACTTTTTTTGGATTATATACAGTTTGTCTAACTCATTCATAATTGCTTTTAAAACCCTTTTATAAAAACATGCATATGTTACAATTATATATATATATATATATAGTAAACCCAAAAAGTTTTAAATTTGGTTTATACTATGCACTGCTGATCTAGTTGCGTCACTTGCGTGGTTTGTTAAACACGGCTAAGACTTATGAGTTATATTAATTAGTTAAAAATGTTTGAAAATTCATATGTAGGAAAATATTATGTAATGAATAATAATATTTAGTAGATTGTTGTACGACTATTATATAACTAAGATAATGTGACAGTAAAAATCAACTTTAAAATCATTAAGTGCTTGAAAAAACAAAAAATCAAAATTGTCACATCATCTCAATTATATGACAGTCGAATGCCATTACATGCATTGGTGGGTGCCATGGCACCCACGTACTAAATTTTAAAAAGTTTATTAACCCAATATATACATATACGCATGTATATATGCATAATTGCATATGCGTACCTTTGTAAGAAGTTCTCGAGCCGATTCAAACAATATTTGTAATCCAAGAGTCGCCATTATTGATGCAAAAACAACAATGCCCTGCAAATTTGTGCATTCAATGATCAAAATAAGAAAATTGAGAACCTCTGTTTTCCTATGTTTTCATCATTTTCATATGAAAAAGGGGGGAAAAATGATGAAGGTCAAGCAATGACGTCATAACATTTAGAGTAATTATGCTACTCGTCATACTCATTTTATATTAATTGGCTGACGTAACTTTTTTCTTTTCTTTTTCTTTCTTTCTTTAAGTGGCTGACGTAAGAAGCAGCTTAAAACACGTTACATGAGTCAGCGTAGAATAAGTGTGAAAAGTAGTAATACACAAACATTTAATACTCTTGCTCAAAATCGCACTAAATCTACATGTGTGTGTGTGTGAAAGAGTAATTTTAAATATTCAACTTTCATCTCACTTTCATTCTACTAGGTTGATGTAACAATGCCCATTATTCCAGTAAAATGGCAGTCGGATAGGAATTGAGTATATATGTTGCATTATTGATCTTAAAGAAAACCCCTTGTCTTTAAAAGAAAAGGAATACATCATTTGTAAACTTATTACATCTTCAACTTATTATTATTATTATTATTATTTAAAAAAAATGCAATTAGGAAGTCTTACCACAGGTTGCATTCTGTCCTTTCCAATAGGATAGAGATGTGGATTGGGTTTTCGCATCGCAGAAGCAGTAAACCAAAGGATAAAACCTGATAAAAGATCCAAAAGGGAGTCCAAGGTGGACGCAATCACTGCCAGCGATTTACTCTCAACCGCAGCATACACTTTTGCAACAAAAATCACCATGTTTGCTATGTTTGATGCATGTATTGCCACCCTCTCGCTCCTCGCAAGTTGCTCCATTTCATCCTGAAAACCAACATTTTTGTATGCATTTTTGTGAGTGACAGAGGTCAAGATATATACTCGCTTTTTGAGACCTTGCAACCATGCATATATAATAGCCTCCAGTGGTTTTTTTTTTTGTTTTTTTTTATTTTCGCTTTTTATTTGCATTTGAGTCAATATTTAAGTAATACAATTGTCTATATCAACTTTCTTTTATATTTAGATTGCTCTTTTAATTAGTTGTTGACTTATATATATATATATAAGTTGTAACTACATACATTTATATGTTTTAAGTGATAGTAAAATTTTGTTGAATTGTTTATTTATTTTATTAATTAATTTTTGTTTAACTACTATATCTTTTAATCTTAGTCCCTATGAATCAAAATCTTGGTTCGTATTTGAAGTGAAAATTTTGTGAAGATATTGTAAGAAGCTCCACAAGAATTCAAAGATGATTATAACTAATGCATATATAGTACTTCTAGGCCATGCCAAGACACCTGTAGTGTTCATTAATTATATATAAAAGCGAAAGATACAAAGAGGAATCAGAATAGAGTAATGATTCACTACCACCTAAATATACAACTTTTCACCACCTTGCCTATGTGGCAAGGTGGTCCCCCACCTTAATTTATTTTTAAAAAATAAAAAAACTCAAAAAGTAGTGGGGGACCACTTTGCCACATAGGCAAGATGGTGAAAAGTTGTATATTTAGGTGGTAGTGAATCATTACTCTTCAGAATAAAGCCTACTAATGTGCATTTCAGCAGAAAACTCTACGTAGGCCTCAAGCCTTGATAAACACTTTGAGCTGCAATTTATTAATTTTCTTAGTCATCGGAAATGAAGTAAACCTGTTAATTAAGTTGACTGAATAGAGTGAACAACAAACCTCTGTCAAACTTCCAGGCAACTTGCCTTGATCAGTAAATCCGTCCACTTCATTGAATCCTTTGAGAATGGTTTCCTGACTCTTGTAATATCTCGCAATTTTTCTTCGTCTCCCTAACAAGAGAGTGTTAAATTATCACTTATTCAAAAGCTTAAACTAATAAGAAGATGTAAATAACTTTAACGAGAAGGTTTTTTCTAATTTAACCTAACTGAGCACAAGATATGAGTGTACGTAAACAAGAGAAGAGAAAATACTTATTGTCTTGAAAAAATATCCAAAACCAAAGTCAGAATATGTGTGCTTTTCTGGCAACTGAACCCCATCCATGTTGAGTTGCCATGCTGGCGTTGCAACAACACCCTGCCCTACTGGGGTTGCAGCAGGTGATAGAAGCTCAGTTCTGTAGTCTGCAGAATCCGTGCGAAGATCAGTCTCCATTTTTGTTACAAGAAGAGAAAGGAAGAACTCTCATTCATTAAATAGAGCAGAATTAACAAATTAACAATTATATATATATATATATATAAAATAAATACTGTAGCTTCCGTCACAAGTTAAAAGGAATTTATATTCAATCAGGCCAGACTGCATGGTGAATGCCATAATATAGGAGCTGACTTTGTCTGTTTCTTTAAGCATTACTCAGTATGAAAGGAATCCTACTGGGGATTTATCTTCATATTCTTAACAATCTTTAGGCATTACTTAATTAGTACGTATGAAAGGAATCCTACTGGGGAAATATCTTCATATTCTTAACAACTCAACTAAGACAGCAAATAATACTTTAGTATACTTGGGCGGTTGAAAGTTTTTGATTATGTAATCGACCAAATTTAAATGACAAGTTCAAGCGCGCGCGCCTTGTGAGCAAATTGGTTTGTTTCTCTTTAGGCCTCGTTTAAGTGCTTCCAAAGAAGATTCTCTTTCTCACTCTAATATGAAACATTTCTATAAATTGTTTTTGAGGTTCGGTTCTGTGCGTTCCAAGCAACCCTACGTATTAAATGGTACGAATCCTCTGTTTGTGAACCATTGGATGGTACGTGATAAGTGGATTGTCTGGTAGTTCAATTCCTGTGTGACATGGAAAGAGAGGCGTACGGTAAGAGCATTCCACTGTATCATAAGTTCTTTATTTAACGACTTTATCCCAGTTCTTTTTTTTTTTTATTTCCTTTTCTTTTTCTTTTTCTCTTTATCTTTCTTTTTATTCTTATTTTTTTGGTTTTCAATAGGGTGAGCTGTTGAGATAGAAAGGGGACTACCGTATTGAAAGAGGAATGATTATTGTACAACTTTTAACATTATTTTTTACAACTCTATTAACATTTTTTCAAACTAATCATTGGATCTGTTTTTTTACATATGAGTCTTATACGTCCAATGGTTGATTTTTAAAAAATAAACAAAAAATTATTTGAGTTATACAAGAGTTTTACAGAAGTTATAAACGTATCATATCTAACTCATATTGAAATGTGTTACGTGTAAGTGATCTAAGGAAAAAGTTTTCATTATGATATATTAAATTCACGTGTTCAAAATAAATACGAATTTTATATATACTTTGAAAAGAATATGTTTAAGGTTCAAATTTTATGTGGGTGCAAACAACATTTAGGGGCCATGCCTGCGAAGAAGCTGAATCTCACCCAATATGTATAGGGGATACTTTGTACGAGTCCGAGACTTATCCTTCAAGCTAGGGATGAGTATGCGAAGTTTTAAAAATGCATATTACACTTTGGATACATGTCAACGGTGGAGCCATTAATTTATTTTTGAGGTGGCCCAACTAAAATGTAATAATATTTTTTTTTTATCATATACTATATTTACTGTATACAAAATATATAATAAATACAATTCAAAATATAATAAAAGAAAGAACTAAACGTACTAAGTAGAGAAAGAAATACGAGTAAAAACTCGTCAAACTCTAAAACTCAGAAACAAGAAGATGAAGTGAAGGGCAACCCGCAGGGGCGGAGCTACCCCTGGCCTTGGGGGTCCCCCCAACGCCAGAGGTTTCTCCCCCCAAAAAAAATCCTAAAAAAAAATAAAATTAATTAATTTTACCCCTAAATTTTGTTATTATTATAGTTTTGACCCCTCAAATCTTAAATCCTAACTCCACCCCTGGCAACCCGTGCAGATCGAGAATCAAATGGCCTTTAGAAACAAATAGAAATGAACTGCCAAACTAAAGATTGGAGTGATTTTGTGGCTGTAGTACGTAAAAGGTCATGCCAATATTTATACTACCCTACAAATTGTTGACACAATTATCATTCGTATACCAACGTTAAAAGACTTGAAGCCGAAGGGAAGCTTACGTACGTCTTCTTGCTATTGTTTTACACAAAAGTTAAAAGACTAACTCTCGTAGAAAAACAAAGTTAAAAGACTAATATATAATGTCTCATAGAAAAACAAAAACAAATTCTTGGAGAAAAATGCTCGAGGGGCCATCAGCCCATTACTACAAGAGTTCTAAAAAAAAAAAAAAAAAAATCATTTGTGCCCATCACTTAGTCTTGCCGCTAATAAATTCAACGCTAATGAATGAAATTCTTGTATGCTCCGTTTGTTTCGACGTAAAATGATTTCTGAAAAATGATTTCGGCATTTTTCGGTGTTTGGTAGGGGCGAAAATAATAGTCAACCGGAAAATGATTTCTGTTTGACAAAAAATGCTTAGTAAATTTCGGAAAATTATTTACGTTTTTTAAAAGCGTAAATCATTTTTCGAAGACGCCAGACGCAGTCGATCTATTTTAAACGGCACAGTCGACCTTCACGTTCAAGCAGCCGACCACCATCGAAATATTGTCGGTATCGGAATCCAACATCCGTTAATGTCGCCGGAATCTGGCGACGGAATCCGGCCACCTTCGCCGGATTCCGGTGACCAATCTGACCGGAATCCGGCCATCTGGCCGGATCTGGCCAGAGAGCCGGATCCCGGCCGGCCCTGGCCAGAACGGCCGGCAGGCCGGACGGATCTGGCCAGATCCGGCCAGCCTGCTGGGATCCGGCCAGATCAAACCGGCCTTTTGTGCCGGAATCCGGCGAAACTGCCGGAATCCGGCCACTTTCGCCGGAATCCGGCTATCCCAGATTCTGACGAAACTGTCCGGATTCCGGCCTTTATCTCGAATTCTAGTTATATTAGCCGGAATCAGGTGAAAATAGTCAGAATCTAGTCGGTCAGTGACCGAATCTCGTCATCGATGATTTTTATATTATTTTACATTAATATTTTTATGTTGTGAATAAAAATTGATTTTTATAAGTTAATATGATTGAATAAAAATATAAAAAAATATTTGTGATTTTCCGTACGCGCCAAACACCGGAAAATGCTTTCGACGGAAAATGGTTTCCTGAAAAATGACTTCCCTGAAACCATTTTACGACGGAAACCATTTTACGTCGAAACAAACGGAGCAGTAGTGTCGGGTTATTGTCAACTGTATCAACACAAACAAACGGAATATGTGGTTACACCCACGTGTTGAGCGCTAATTTTACTATACCTTCCATTTGAAAAGCTAAAATCTCAAGTGTGGAGCCATACTTATTGGATATGAGAGTATAAGCATTTGGGATAGTGATAATTAATATTATATGAAAAATTCGCACCTAAATATATTTTACATGCGGTCACTAACAAATGGAAAAAGATCTAAAACCAAATACTCGTAGATTAGATGTTAAAGACGAATAGGATTTTTTTTGAAGTGTCATAAGTGGATAATTAAGGTCGAGCCTAGAAATATCATTTACTGAATGGTATATATGGCCAATATTAATTAAGAAAAGTCATAGGAGAAAAGAAATTAATTACTTTTTCTTTTCTTTTTTCTAATTAAGTTAATTACTTTAGTTTTAAGCCATTATGGTCATGACATATATGGCTTACATGAGGCCCATATTAACTGACTTTGATTTTCAACCAATCATAACATGACACATATTCAAGCTGAAATAAATTAAGTTGGCCTTCTTGAATATATACTATCTAATAATTATATGTCTTACTATACTGTGATAAATTTACAGCTAGATTTGAACATATGGCTTGCCTGGCCTCTCCCCTGCCAACTTCATAAATTTATATTCCACATGCTATAAAAGGGGCAACATCGTTCATGTCCGTACTTGGAAGCAAGACTTACGCAATATTGTTAGGAATGGGAAGAAGATTCTTTGGCCTCGTGCTTTTGTTGTTCATTCTATTGGCTTCTGGTATATATAACTCTCTCTCCCTCTCAGTTTCACTATAATTTCTTTTAAAGAGTTGATGTACTTATAATTGCTGTACGTGCCAAAAGTTTCTAAGTAGTTTATTTTTACTAATAAAATGAACATATACCTTTAGAGGGGTGTTATGTACACACCACTTTTAAGGGTCGTTCTCTTCTGAAATTGTTCCAGCTAGAGATGATATATATATATATATATATATAACTGATCCTCTTTTTGGTCTTTTTGGTGTTTTTATTCTCATTGGTGTTGTATCCACAGAGGAGATGGTGGTGCATGTTGGCGCAGCTGGGAAAAAATGCGAGTCCAAGAGCGAAGTGTTCACCGGCGTCTGTTTGTCGGATGAAAACTGCTCAAGGGTGTGCCAGACTGAAAATTTCGAGACGGGTAGATGCGAAAGGCATTTCCTATTGCGTCGATGCTATTGCAGTAAAGACTGTTAGATTGGTGTTGTGGAAACAATGCAAGAGCCTTTAGGAATTTGGATGCTCCTAGCTAGTACAACTGTTGCATGTACTTGATTAGGTTACCCTTCTAATTAAGAGTGAACACTAATAAAGTTTGGTTAATTATCTCTTGCTTAATTATGCTGTTTCCTGTTACATTACATCCCACTCAATCATAATATTTACTAATTGATTTGTTAAACATTTCGATAACGCTATATATATATTTTCAAAATTAACTTCCTTCGATAAATCATTGATAAACTATATATTTTGTAATAGAAAATAGAAATGATGAAGTCTTGAAGATTGGATTTGTAAATGATTTGTGAGAAGAAGTTTACAGAATTAAGTAGTCTTGATGTAGTGAGCATAATATCTCACCTCATATCTCAAAAGTTTAAACCGGCAAAAAAATAATTAATTTAATCATTTAATTAATATTTTAACAAGCATAACAAATTACCTCATTAATTGAAATGGAAAAAAAAAAAATCATTTAGAGATGAAAGACAAAGTTAAATTTATGTGGATAGATATAATATATAGAATATTATAAACTGTGCGGTAAAAGAGTTACAAACCGAAGTGATTTCCTAGTTAATTGTCATAGTTACATGTATCACAAATTTTCCTTAAAATAAATCTACGACATGGGTTTTCTCTAAGGGTCCGTTTGGATTTGCGATTTTAAAATATACGATTTGAAAAAGTGATTTTTAAAAAACGCAGTTAAGCATTTAGCAAAATTGTTGTTTAGCCTTTGAAATAATAAATTATCCTCTAAAATTTTGTATTTACAAAAAATCACTATCTTACCTGCGATTTGAAAAAACAGATTTTCTGTGTTTTTCAAATCGTAATTTTTAAAAACGCAGTTCCCAAACGATTTATATTCTGGGATTTGGTTTAAAATCGCACTTATTGTCTATAAAATCGCAATCATAAACGCTCCCTAAATTGGGTTGAAATAATTTATTTAATTAACGTATTTTTTCAAAATGCATATAATTCTCATATATATTTTTAATAGAGTATGTAATTCTCACATGCATTTGTAAAAATAATATAATAATTATATATTTTTTAAACACATTAATTTAATAAACTAAATTTAAACACATAAAAAGCAATAGATTAAAATTATAAGTTACATTTGGGATCACCCAAGTTTGCCTAAAATGAAATAATAACGTATTGGTAATGACTTCATTTATTGCAGGGGAAGGACGCACAAATTTGAAAAAGTGTGCGATAAAAATATATCAAGGAAAATTACTCTTGCACAACAGTTGTGTAACTGTTGTGCAAGGTTTCAGAGGCATGGGGTGGGTCCCATGTTGTGGGTTTCATCATAGAGAAATGATCCTTACACACATTGTTTACAACAACGCCACAACAGCCTACGTGGAAAGTGGTTTTAATTTTTTTTTTTCTTCCATTTTTTTTCTTTTTCTTGGAAACTGGTTGGAGGGAAAGCTGAAATATAATTTCAGCACCAACGCTGCCCCCCTCTTTTTCTAAAATTTCACTGTACGCTGCCCCCCCATCCCCCCCCCTCGCTCTCCTCTCTCTGGACGTCCGGTCGGTGACGTCACCTGCTTCTCTCTCGGCGGTCAGCCTTCTCCGTCGTCCGGCTTCTCTTCGACAGATTCTCTCTCTCTCTCTCTCCGACATATTTCCTCTCCGGCTCTCCGGCAGATTTCCTATCTCTCCGGCAGATTCGGTCATCTCTTCGCCGGCAGATTTCCTCTCCGGTAAATATTTGCTGCATTACTTTTTTGTTGTTGGCCTAGCAAACAAGATCCAAAAAAGAAAAATTCTGCAATAAAGCATCGGCAGCACCAAATAATACTCTGTTTTGTCGCAGCTGGACTAAATTCTGTCCCTTTCTTTTTTTTCACGCAGAGCAGCAGCTCATCAAGAGAAGCCACGCTTTCTTTGCCAGCTTCTCTCTGCTGTGTGTGTAGTGGGCTTACGCTTCTCTGTCCCAACGGTATATTCCACAAATTTTTCATCTTTCGATTTGGGTCTTCAACAAATTTGCAGGTAAGCTTCGATTCCTCTTCTTAGCTCTTTCTTATGCTGTAATGATTTCGGGGGGTTTTGCCTTTTGTGTTGTAATGTGACTCAGAAATGAAGGTTTTGAAGGTTTAATTTTTTTTGTTGTTGTTGTTGAATATAAATATAATGGTTGAACATGAAAATGATTGAGAATGTGTAATGTGGAGGTAATGATTGAATGTGGAGAAATAACTAATTTTTAGGAGTAGAGTTTCTGGAGTGCCTTTTTCTTTCGGTTCTGACTTTCTTAATAAATGCTGAAACTGGATAGCGGATCTTCTTTATTGTTGGATTCTGATTCCATTAACCACTTCTTCATTGTTTAGTTCTGGGAGACCTATGGTCATTCGTGTCACATTCTTGGAAGTATATTGGATAATTCATTGGGCATTGCTTAAGTTGCTTTGAGTGTTAGAAGGGAGGTTTGGACAGAAGAGCACTTGTGTAGAAGATTGCTGTATTGGTCTGCCTGATGTGGTGACTTTTGATGTGTTGAGTTGTCCTGCAATAAGCTTAAGCTTATGTTTTGAGATTTTTATTAATTGGATTAGGGCTTTGGGCAGATTTCCCTCCATAAATGATTCATGTTAGCAAATGAAAATTACAAATGAGCTTGGTGTAAAGGTAATCAATATCAACTATTACTGTTAGGTTCTTAAATGATCCAGTATTCCCTATGTTCCCAGGTTCTAAGATATCTATGTGTCTGCATAAAGAATGAAACCTTATTTAAAATATTTGATTTTTTTTTCTTGAATTTTAATCGGGCTTCCAAGTTATAGGGTAAATCATTAAAACCACTCTCTAAAACTAGTGCTATGACTGCCTTTATGTAGTTTAATTTGTAAAATATTGTCAAATTACATGCTTTTAAGGTTATTAGCTTAGCTTTTATGTAGTTTAGTTTTTTCATTCAATTAACTTATATTACTTTTTAATATAGCACTTTCCTAAATGGACTCTTCAAGTTCACGATTGGATAATGAGTATGAATTTGACGATGCTCTAACCCATCAAGATGACTGTCAAAATGGTTAGTTTTTTCACTTTTGTATGAGTTATAGTTTTGTTTTGTTTTTTCTTTATTATTATTCTAGGCTTTTTTATAAACACATTTTGTATACTTTTTTGGATAGATATGGGTGAAAAGTTTGAAGAGTCGAAGGATTTAATGACATTTATTTCTGATGAAGAGTTGAATGAAGAAAATGTTGAAGAACCGAATGAAGAAAGTGATGAAGAGTTTAATGACATTTATAAGGAAGAAAATGTGGTACTACCTGTGGTGTTAAAGGATGATGAGAAAGTTGAAGAACCGAAAGAATCAATGATATTTAGTTCATTAGACGAAGTCTGCTCTTATTATAGGAAGTATGCTAAGCAAGCTGGTTTTGGTATAGCGCAAAGAAGCTCGAGAAAAAATAAGGGTATAAAAGGTTACGTAATACTTATATGTACTCGTGGAGGTACAGAGTGATCTAAAACAAGTGATTGTGCGAAGCCAACTCCAGCAACTAATAGAACAGGGTGTGGTGCCAGGATTTGTTCAAATTTATGTGATGATGGAACGTGGTTTTTGAGTAAAGTTGAGTTGACGCATAATCATTCGTTAAGCCCGGGCAAAGCAAGATTTTTTAGAAGCAATAAGAAAATTAATGATGCTGCGAAAAGAAAGCTTAAGCTAAATGACAGAGCAGGAATACGTTTGTGTAAAAATTTCAATTCATTAGTTGTTGAAAGTGGGGAGTTTGAGAATCTTTCCTTTAGAGAAAGAGATTGTCGGAATTATATTAACAAAGCAAGAGAACTCAATCTTGGTAAAGGAGGTGCTCAAGCACTTTGTGATTACTTCAGAAGAATGCAAAAGCAGAATAATGGCTTCTACTATGTGATAGATATAGACGATGATTGTAGGTTACGAAATGTTTTTTGGGCTGATGCACGGAGTAGGGCAGCGTATGATTTCTTTGGAGATGTTATTACGTTTGACACAACGTATTTGACCAATAAATATGACATGCCATTTGCTCCTTTTGTAGGAGTGAATCATCATGGTCAATCTATACTTTTAGGGGCAGGACTAATTTCAAGTGAGGATACAGATAGTTTTGTGTGGTTATTTAAATGTTGGTTGGAGTGCATGAATGGCCAAGCCCCTAAAGCAATTATTACAGACCAGGATAAAGCTATGAAAAATGCAATTGCTATTGTTTTTCCTGAAAGTCGACATAGATATTGTATGTGGCACATTATGAAAAAACTTCCTGAAAAATTTGGATCACATGCTAATTTTGATGGCATTAAGAGTGCCATAAATAAATGTTTGTATGACTCTCAAACATGTGAAGAATATGAGGAAAATTGGAAAGATCTACTGGAGAAGTATAATCTTCATGATAATGCATGGTTGGATGGGTTATATATGGATAAGACATTTTGGGTGCCGGCATACATGAAAGATACGTTTTGGGCGGGAATGAGTACTACACAGCGAAGTGAAAGTATGAACGCATTTTTTGATGGTTACATGCACTCACGAACCACATTGAAAGAATTTGTTGATGAATATGATAACGCTTTAAGGAGAATGGTCGAGAGTGAGGCACGTGCTGATTTCGATTCTTTCAATCGCACAATCCCATGTATAAGCACCTTGCAGTTAGAGAAACAATTTCAAGTTGTTTACACAAATGCGAAGTTCAAAAAAGTACATGAGCAGTTTGTGAAAATGATGTCTTGTAATAACGCTCTTCTCAAAAGTGAAGGTGCGATTTCTACCTTTGAAGTTGTTGAATATGTTGCCGTTGGAGATCACTTAATAGAAAAGACATTTCTTGTTTACTTCAATGAAGATGAATTCGAAGTTAAGTGCACATGTGCATTGTTTGAAGTAAGAGGCATCTTATGTAGGCATTCACTTTCCGTGTTACGGACAAAGAAAGTGACAACTTTGCCACAAAGATATGTTCTTGAAAGATGGAGGAAAGATTTTAAGCGAGAGTACTCGAAGGTTAAGAGTAGTTATGATGCCATTAGTGATAATCCACATGCCCAAATACATGACAAAGTGAGAAACAATTTGGAAGAATTACTGTCGCTCACGTCAGTAAACACGGAGAAATGTTGCATGGAACTAATGAAAAGAATTGATCAATTAAAGGAGTTGTGGCGTTGTGAAAATCAATCTTTTGTCATTCCAGCTACTGTCACATCTTCTAGCTGTAAAAAGGTGCTTAGTCCTGTGAAGGTTTCATGTAAAGGGAGGCCACGAACAAGGAGAAAGGTGGCTGTTATAGAAATAGTGGTGAAGAAATCCAAAGTATCGAACAAGCCACCAAGAAACAACAATGATAAAACGAAGAAACGAAAAAATCAAGTTAGTGAATTTATTATTTATTATTTATTTTTTTTATTACTTCTATCCACATTTTACTTACTTAAAAAACATGTGTACTTCTCCACATTGCATAAACTATTTTTTAATTGTAGGCCTCCAAATCAACGGAAAATCAAGACAACAGTAGTCAATCTCCATTGCCTTCTGTGCCTTCTGCAGCTCACGATCATAGTACTCAGGTGATTAGCCAACATCTCTTTATTTATTAATTGATTTTTGACAATTATTTGATATTTCACGTACTTATTTAGTGTTTGTTTTTGCAGGATCACGTACTGATCCAGTGCGGTCAACTATACGTCTTCTGATGAATGGTTTACTTCCACCTTGAGACCAATATGTCACTTCATGGTATTTGATGCTCATTTTGGTTGTCGTTATGTCTTCAGACCAATGTAATAGTCTTGTTTGATAATATGTATGTGTTTTCTTGCAGAGTTAAAATGAATATTTTGTGTGGGAGTTGTAATGGAGCTAGCTTTCAGATGGACTCCTGGATGTATTGAAAAAGATTGACTCCATTATTTTATTTTTTATTTTTTATTTTTATGGTTCTTATATAATGTTCATATATGTTGTGTACTATATAAAGAGGTTGAGGTGAATTTTGGATGGTGTATGCATGAAATGGCATGATTTATGTTATTTTCTTTACATCTTGTTCTGGATTCTTTTTTTTCTTTTTTATTTTGTTGGATGTTAGGTTTGGAGCAGCGGTGGAGGACAGAGTTCATTTGATGTGTTGAGCTGTCCTGCAATAAGCTTAAGCTTATGTTTTGAGATTTTTATTAATTGGATTAGGGCTGTTGTGGCCTGTGGGTTGGAGCTATAGCGATGGAGGGAGAAGCAAGGGAAGGACGATCCTTGTCTGAGACCCCCACTTGGGTTGTTGCAACTGTAATCACTGTCATGGTTACTTTTGGATTCTTCTTTCATGGCTCTTTGAAACGCTATGTAAAGGTAAAGAAAAAATAGGCATGTTTTACAAGCTGCGTGCCTTTGTTTCTTAAATCTTGAACTTTGTTTGGATGCATGTTTTACAAGCTTCTTAAATCTTGAACTTTGTTTGGATGCATGGAACGTGGTTTTAGACGGTCAATTTGTGAAGTCTAAAATAGCTTAGTTTATATTCGCCAACAAGCTTCCTTTGGTTACCACTTTTACTAGGGAAAGTGCCCCTTTGATTTTTGAAAGTCCCATTAAGAAACAGGTAAGTGGGCGTGTATGCTGTGTTAATTTTGGCTGTAGGTTACTGTTTTGTTTGAAGTGAAGAGTTTTAACAATCTCTCTCTCTCTCTCTCTCTCTCTCCAATTTTCAGTTGTTGCTATTTGCCATTTCAAATGACACAGAGAAGGTTGTCCCAATATTTTTGGAGGCAGCAAAATCTTTCAAAGGAAAGGTATGATCACATACTTTAATATTCTATGCACGAATTTTGAGAAACAGTTGGAATTGTATGCAAGGAAAATTTTATGATTTGGAAACCAGAGTTACAGACAATGAAAAAAAGGCTCTTGTTTTTTTGTGCATTATAGGGAAAAGATTCCTGTCAAATTCCCTGGAGGAGTGAAAGAGTGATTTGTTTTTAATGCACAAGAAAAAAAAAATTGCTTGATAAACCCTTTGAATGACATTTGAATTTGTAAAGCTGTTTCGTAGTGTTTAGATCAACTTTGTTGCAAAGTTTCTGTACGTTTTTTATATTTCTTTTTATAGTCAGTTCAAAACCAGGAATTTTCTCATTTTTAGATCCTTACAGTCATAATCTTTTAGAACTTTTGAGTTGTGTCTTTGATTTCTCTTTTTAATCTTGATTTTGAGAAGTGGTTGGGGATTCATGGCTCTTGCCCTGTTTGCAGGTACAAGATGCCTGTTGAGGAGGAAGAGGTGGGCAAGAAGAGGGATGAGGAAGGGGGAGAGAGGGAGATTTGGGTTAGTTTTTCTTTCAATAGTGGTAGGAGAAGTGGGGATTCAAGTCAAACTCCAACCAGTGATTCCAATGATCCCAGTGATTCTTCCTCCAGTCCTAGGCCTGATCATGAAACGGAGGTCTAGAAAATTATATATGAAGAGTTTTTTTTTTTCCTTTTGTATTTCGGAAATACGATGTACAGGAACGAAGCGTGATTATGTTTTTGTTTGAAGGAATAAATGGATTACATTTTTGTGTCATCTCTTTCTTTCTTTCTTCTTGTATTATTTATTTATTTATTATTTTTTTTTTAAAAAAAATATGGAAATTGGGATTATCAATAACAAACACCAGAACCAGTGACCTATATAGCAAGGTCTTAGAAATTACTCCATACAAGATATAACATATCCTTGGTGTGAAAATTGAATGGCATATTGTAAAGACAAAGAAAAATTAATAGAATTTAGCAATTAATAAATTGTACTTATTAAATGATGGGTCTAATAATTAAATTTTAGGTGATAGTATTTATGTTGAGACAATAAAATAAGTCGTAGATAAAATAGTAGAATTAGAATAATTATAGATATCATAGTGGGTTCAGTTGAATAAATAATTAATTACATTAACAAAAGTGTGGTTTAAATATATGTGGGGCTAGAGGTTAAATTGTTAAATGATAGAATTACTAGAAATGAGGGTCCTGATGTAATTATCAGAAGTTTGGGTTTTAAATTAAAAAGGAGATCACACTTGCCACGTGTCACCACCGTACTGGTTAGAAGAAGATTACCTCATCTTCTCCAAACCATCCATATGGTAACAAGTGTCCCACCTTATCCTTTCTTTTCTTTTTCCCTTTTTTCCTATCCGGTGGACCACTCTCTCTCTCTCACGCTCCCCATTTCTTTTCTTCTTCTTCCTTTTCTCCCTAACCCAACGCACCACTCTTCCTTTTTCTCTTTTCTTTCTTTCTTCTTTCCTCTTCTCTGTTCTTCATTTCCCTTCCACCCGAGAGACACCAAACGGAGAGAGAGATGCTAAGACAGAGAGAGTGAGATTGGAGATGAGAGAGATCCGGTGGACCCATGAGCCAAACCCGACGAGCTAGGAGCTTAGACCCGCAACCCATGAGCCAAACCCGATGAACCCACCAAAGCCGTGTGACCCGATCCTCCATGATCGGTGGCCAGGACTGAAATCCGGCATTTGGAGGCCGTTCTCCGATGGATTTTCGGCGAGCTCGCAACCCAGAACCCGTGCAACCCGTGACTGTGACCCGTGCGACCCGCAACCCGCCTGACCCGAGAGAAAGACCCGGTTCTTCAATGTGTTTTCCGGAGACTTTTCCGGCAAAATCAGAGGCCGTTTTTCAGTAGATTGGTTGAGGAAAATCCCCAAGGTATAAATTCTATAATTTTGTGGATTAGTTTGATTATTGTGGAATTAGGGTTTGTTGATTTATTTTGGGTATTTTACTCTTGATTGGATTATGGTGGGTTGATTTTGTTGGGTCATTGGTTGATGGTTTCGGATGGTAGTGTTGGCTTTTGATACCCTGTTTTGGATGTTGGCCGAATGGTTGTATGAGGATGATTTGGTGATTTTGGTTATGGAAAATATTGGACTGATTTGGAAGGATTTTATGGTGTTTATGGTTGAGTTGTGGCCTTGACAGGGGCTGATCTTGGGGTTTTTCTCCTGCCATGGCCTTGTGTGTGTGAATTGAAATAGTGGATTTGTAGTGTTGTGTTTGTGACTTGTGATTTCCTATTGCGAATTGGTCAAGTGGTATTTTGATGTTGATGTTGGTTAATATTTAGTTGTTAGAGATTGAATTTAATTATCTTAGATTATTATTTTGGATATGTGTCGAAGAGCTGATACTAACTAAGAATGGAGATGAATTTTTAGGATTCTCGAAGCTTGGTTTAGTTCCCTTGTTTTTATGCTTATTAATTGAGGGAAGAGGTGAGTTTTAGAGATGATTTTGGAAGGTCCCGATTGGGACTTTGTGGTGGATTTTCTGTTTAACGACATGGGAGTTGGTTTTGGGTTTAATTAGTTAAATGTTAATCTTGTGTTGATGGGCTAGGATAAGAAGTTTGATGGTAGGGTTGTGCTTTCGAAGATATGTAAATTTGATGATGTTGGTTAGTGTTTGATTGTTAAAAATTGAGTTTAATGATGTGATTGATTTGTTGGTGTTTTGGATTAGTTGATGATGAATTGGTAACATGGTTGCTAGGTTTATATATATATATATATTGTTAGGTTAGTAAATGATCAACAAGCCATTAAAAGGATTGGCGATAGGTGAATCTTGGCTTAATGGTAGATTGGGGATTGTAATGTTGATGATTGGTACTTTATGAATTATTAGGGGGCTGTTTTGTTTAGTCATTAGGTTAGGAATAAGTTTGGTTAGTTTTATTAAGGTTGTTGGAATTAGTGCAAGAGTGGTTGATGTATAAGTTTTAGTAAATGGGTTCACATTACAAATTATGATTGTGACTTGACCTAAGGAGTTGTAAAATTAGTACCTTGAATAAGGATACGGTTCTAAGATCTAAACTACCTATCGTGATTAGTAACGAGTAGAAAATAAAGTATAGAGTATGACAACGCTTGTATTTAAGAATTAAGGACTAGATAATGTTACAAACCTAAGCCTATGGTTAATATCAAAAGAGGACAACGATTCTAAAAGTATGTTAAAGAGCTATAGATTATTCAAATAACCATAAGTTTGTAAATACAAGCTAGTAAGCTTATGAAAACACATATGTGGTTTAAATCCATTAGGTAGCGGCTTAGTACCTAATCCACCTATCCATGTACACATAACATTTATGTGTATTAATGGATTAGGCTTAAGTGTTTTATGTGCATATGTATATATGTATACATATACATGCATATGGCTTAAGTATAAATATTGTTAACTTAGTAAGTAAATGACAAGATATAAAGATGGTTAGTAATGGTAGTGTAATGCAACAATAATGAATGGGCTAATAAAATAATAAACACACATTTGTGTTAATAAACATGATATAATATAAACCTAAACCTAAATGTGGACTTAATAATAATTTAAGATTGTTAACTAGACTTAGAAGCGAGTAACACGACGTGTGAGCACGCGGGTAGTTTTAGGGTCATAGAATGAGTCCCAAAGCATAGTCTAATGTTGTAATGTTTGCAGGATAGTGTCCTGATTGGAGACTTCAATTGATTCTCTAATGTAGAGTCCAAGTGACTAGAATCCGAGTGGATGTTCAAGTCAAGAGTCCAATGCAGCCAGGTGATATTTTACTCACTGAGAAACTGTTATTTTTATAGATTATAGAATTGCAAAATATATATGTTGTTTTATAAGTCCGAACCAACTGTATGTTGAATATATCTGTTTTGCTTGATTTGAGTACTTTAGAGTATGTTCAAATATATCAATGATGTTATGAAATGATGTATGAATGAAAGATTTAAATTATGCAAAGTAGAATGATAAAGTTTCATGTTGATTGGTTTATCGTATTTGAAGAAAGCATGAATTGTAAAGAATAGGAGTATAGAGTTTGTATTGTAAAGCTTAAAGCATGAGCATGAGCATGAGCATAAGAATGAAAGGAATGAAAGGACAAAGTACAAAGAATGAAAGGAATGAAAGGACAAAGCACAAGGAATGAAAGGATTGACATAAGGAATGGAAGGACAATCATGAGCATGCATATCATTGTTAAATTGTATAATGTTTTCATGATATAGAATATTGTAGTTTTTGTACTAGACGTATTAGTATGCCTAAGAGTTTTAATGGCAAAAGAGCTTATGTATACTGCTATCGTCTAGTTGCATAATTTTATAACATTGAGCTTGGACGAACAAGAATACTGTCATGGTTCGGTATGAGTAATACAGCGTCCTAGGAGTAGGTAGATGAATTGTCGTGGCACGTCAGTAAGAACTGCTTGGATACCCGAGTTTTACTCTAGTAACCGCATGGACAACTACGTGCTCGACATGAAGTTGTAATGCCCTAGGATTCCGTGTTAACCATGTTCGGAAAATGATAGTAAGCTTGTACTAAAGAGCGAGATGGCATGTTTTAAGCTTAGTGTGCTTGGTTTTGACGCTATTGATTGCGATATCGGTGTGGCTTGGGAGTAGGTAGATGGATTGTCGTGGCACATCAGTAAGAAGTGCTTGGATATCAGAGTCTTACTCTAGTAACCGCATGGACAGCTATGTGCTCGGCATGAAGTTGTAATGCCCTGAGGCACAGTGTTATCACAGTTAATAACGTTAGGCCTATGTGCACTTGAGCTACCAACATAAAAGTATTATTGTAGGTGGGTTTATACGTGGTTGCTTCCATGCCAATGGAACTTCTACGTATGGCTCCAACTACATAGTATGTTTTAAATGTTTTCCGATAGTCGGTGTTTGCTATATCAGCCATGGGAGTTTTCAAACAAAATTTTTATAAATTGGTAGCTGTTATAGTGTACACGAGACTAAAAAGAAAAAGTTGGTTCTTTGCGAAAACTCAGTTAGTTTAATATCACTGAGGTGGTGAACTCATAATTTCACCTATACGGATGTGGCAAACCCCCACAACCGTATAGATGATGTCCTTTTGGCTGCAGGTACTCGGGTCGTAGTTGATGGGGGTTGTAGACGTGCATTTGGGATATTATGACCGAAGCTTGCCGCGATGGTCGTAATTGCGGGACCTTGGGCGTCCTCAGTTTTATAAGTTTTGTTATAGCTTGTGACGCATGTGTCACTCGTTTTTGTATAAAGCCATTTCTGTTGTGTATATATATTGAGGAAAGACTTAAACACATAGATGTTAAATTGCTCTTCTTGTTATTAATTTATGATAGATGTTTAAGATGTGATTTCCGCTATTAGATTTATATTTTCCGCTGCATAGTTAGATAGTTGTCATACTCTGATTTACCAGGTACATATTATGGGATATGTATCGCATGTTGGCTTTGCGACAAATCGTCGTGCCACTGTGAAGATCCATTTGTATTTTAAGAGATTAATGTTTATGAAATGTTTTGTATATAAAAAAAAAAAAAAAAAAATGGGTCGTCACACATATTATTCACATGGTTGAGTCCTGCTCGATGGAATAGGAATTTATTGTTGTTGGATTCATTGCAAGAACCGTGATTATTTGTTGTATTGTTTTGGTTGTTTGCAGAGAGTGTTTGTAAAAAGATGATTTTGTTTAAGGTGCTTATTCATCAAAAAAAAAGAAAAAGAAAGATTCATTGCAAGAACTGGAAATGGTTTATTAGTATGTACTTTCATAGTCTTGGTCAGCTGATACATAATGGAGTTAGAGTTTCTTACGGGTTTTTCTGGATACCAAATGCACCAGCATCTTTCCTTTCTTGCAGAATCTTGATCCCTTGGGAACCAGCTTCTAGACTCACTGTCTGGCCCTCCAAGTTGATTTACTCCAGAACTTCAACAAATCTTTGATGAAGTTCTGGAGTCCACTTTAACCTGGGCTTTGCATAAGTGGACAAAACCAAATTCACTTAAAAGATACCAAATTTGTCCATTTAACAATATGGGTTTGACTAATCATATATAAAATTCAGAATTTCTATTGTTCAACTAATAAGAACATAAAATATTTGACAATGACCGACATTAACCTAATAATGTTTTCATCATTTCATTCTAACATCAAGTAGCTAACTATAGAACCGCTATAACCACTGAAATAAATTACAATGCCCAAAATGATTACAACTACTGCTACCCAAAACATCTTTCTATTAAGACCCAACTCCAACCGAAGTCTCTCATATTGTTCTTTGTGTTTTGTTTCAATTAGTTTCTCAAGTCTGTCAATATTGGCCATTGTCATCTTCTCAACTTTCTCAATATCGGCCCGTCTCCCTTCCTCTATGTCTCTCATATGTTCTTCCAATCTCTTCTCATAAGAAGTAATTTGGTTATCAGCCCACATAAAAAAATCACAATCCCCAGCTTTCTGCGTTAAAACATAATAATAAATGTCATAAATTACTAATGAAAAAATAAATCACAATTAATTAATTTAAAATTTAAAATTACCTTATACTTTATACAATCGTACCACTTTCTTCCGGGGTTGTCACTAGTCCATGAATACCTTAAACGTGCATGCGCTCCACAATAACATAATGGATGGGGTATTGACGCATCACTATTTACTGACATTTTTTCGGGCCTACGCAAAAATAAACAAATAAAAAATAAATAATAATATCATTGAACGATAATCTATAGCATATCCACCTTCCTTGGCCTATAGGTCTATAATCACCAATGCTAAATAAGAGTCCCCAATCAAATCATCTTTCCCCTTACATCTCTAAGGAAACACAAGATAAAAGCCATGAATAATCCTTCAAAATATTTAAATGACAAATGCCCAACAAATTTTCACAAGATTTTCTGCAGAATTTCACATTTCTTGCCCTTTTTTCAATGCCGAGATCTTCAGATTTATTTTAAAGCAAGCAAACCCACATGTAAAGCATGGACCAAAGAATTTTGCCAATTCAATTTTTCCAAAAACAAAGAATTCATGCCATAACAACCTAGCTAAACAACAGAGAACATCAAACAACAGAAAAATAAATAGCCATTCTTCTTATATACAACATACATACAAAGAAGTAATATAAACAGAACAATTATCAAAAGTCTTCATCTTCATGAACAATCTGAAAATTGAAATTACTACTACAAAACAACCAGTTAACGCATTTGCATTCCAAACCCAAAATTGCAGATAATGAAAAATTTAATGACATAGATACGCAATTAAACACAGCATCACCTCCAACTAATGCATAATAGACTAGATTGGTACACAGAATCTTTTATAAAGTAAAAAAAAAAAAAAAAAACACACACACACACACACACATACACAAACAGAGTGAAGATGCCGACCCCACAGTTCTAGATGGAAGGTTTTCCAGCCCAAGCCTGCTCCAATTTTGGCTGTCTTGAAACCTAGTCCATTCAGAGAGAACCCAGAACAAAGAAAAAAAAAACCAGATCATTGAATGTTGAAATACCAAATCGAACCCAGAACATAACAAAAAAACAAAACAAAAAAAATTCAAACGGGTTGTAAATCCCACTCTTCTTGGAAAAGATTTGCTCATCTATAAAGCTGGGCAACCTAGGGCATCCAATTTTTTTTTACCAGAAGTAAGGGGGATTTTTGGGAGGTGAGGGGGGGCATGTGACCCCTCTCGACCCCCCTCCCTCCTGATCTATAATAGATCAATACCCATGTTTCTATTTTCTATTCTCATTGACACCCATTAAAAAGTTATGATATTTTTGTGTTACAAGATTGAGTTTTTCTTATGGGTTTCATATATGCAATTTAATGGGTTTTGGTCATTTTTAAAAGGAAGAGGACGTTCCCCACCCCTTAAACGATGTCAAAAGGAAATTCATCAAACGTCTGTTTCACAAAAAAACAAAACAAAAAAACTTCAGAAAAACCTAACCTTGGCTCCGTCTCACTTGCCGGTGGAGATGGTGCCGGTGAAGGACGGCTGGAGACAGAGAGAGAGAGAGTTATAACCAGATCTTACCGCCGGTGAATAACGAACGAGTGGAGAGAGAGATACGGGCCGGCAGAGAAGGACGGATCGCCGGCCGGAGAAGAGACAGAGAGAGACGCGTTAGGAGGGGAAATGCGATGCACAGAGAGAGCGTCGCCGGAGAGTACCTTTTTTAGCGTCGACAGATACAGATCCGGCCGCCAAATCCGTCGGAGACAAAAAGCCGGTGAAGGATGGCCCGGTGGAGGGTGGCCGACCACCAAGACAGAAGCCAACCACCGAGAGGGTCGGTCACGACCGGTGAGCGAGCGAGCGGGAGACCAACGGTGGTTTCGGACGGAGGAGACCGACCACCAGTGAAGTGGCGCCGGGAAGGGGAAGACCAGCGGCGGTTTCAGACGGAGGAGACCGACCTCCAGTGAAGAGGCGCCGAGAAGGGGAAGACCAGCGGCGGCAACGGTAGTTGGAGAGACGGCAGTTGGAGAGAGATAGCTGCGTTGGAGGGGAGGGGAAATGAAAATTTCAATCCCTTCCAACCAGTTTTCAAACCCAAAAGAAAAGAAAAGAAAAAAACAAAAATAATAAAAAATCACTTTCCACGTAGGCTGTTGTACTGGTAATGACTTCATTTATTGCAGGGGAAGGACGCACAAATTTGAAAAAGTGTGCGATAAAAATATATTAAGGAAAAAGACTCTTGCACAACAGTTGTGTAGCTGTTGTGCAAGGTTTTAGAGGCATGGGGTGGGTCCCATGTTGTGGGTTTCATCATATGGGGAGTGATCCTTGCACTCTTTGTGCACAACAATAGTACAACACCAAGGCACATTTGGGTGGGTCCCATGTTGTGGGTTTCATCATATGGGGAATGATCCTTGCACTCTTTGTGCACAACAATGGTACAACACCAAGGCACATTGGGGTGGGACCCAATGTGTGGGCCCCACCCCAGTGTGCCTTGGTATTGTGTCATTGTTGTGCATTGTGAGTGTTTTAATCATTTCCCATCATCATATAGATCCCACATGAGACCCATCTCATGTCTCTAGAGTGGTGCACAACAGTGCACCAATCACTTCTCATATAGTAATAGACTTCAACAGTTGACAAGGCATTTGTCCTACCAATTGTAAAACATAGATTTGGCTTACATGCGCGCTGTAGAGAAATAATAGCACATCTCCTGAAATTTTAAATCAAGGGCTAAGATTAAAACTTTCCCATTTCAACCTAAACGGCGTAGCTTTGAATGGAACTAACAGAGAATTTCTAAACGTGGTTTGCACCACCTCCTCCTTCTCCACCAATTTCCACTTTCTCTCCCTCTTTCTACAAATTCGTCTTGAAAAACAACAAAACAGCAACGGGTCAAATTTATGGTTCTGAGCTCATCTCCTCGGGACCATTCTAGCAACCGGGGGCAGGAGCGGAGGCACGTTACACCGAGGGTGGGGGTCCATGACCACTTCAAAAAAATTTGAAGTTTTTTTTTTTTTTTTTTTAAGGGTTAATTATATGATAGTCCCGGCAAAAATGAAATTCAACCCTCTCCCCCCAAAAAAATTTACTTTACTAACTACTACTATAATTTTTCTTCTTTCACAAGAAAAAATAAAAAATAATGCCCTCAGGCCTCAGTTACAACACGCACCTGAATCTTACAAAATAATAATAATAATAATAAATTTAAGGGTTAAATACTCCTATGGTCCCTGAATTTTCACAACTTTATTTTTTTTAATCCCTGAGTTTCAATTTGCATCACAGACGGTACCTCAAATTTAGGAAAATACCGAATTGGTAATTCGGTTAAGTTTTCTGTCAAAAAACTAACGGTTCGCCACGTGTCAACCTCAGAAATTGACACATGGCACTATATAAAAAATAAAAAATAAAAAATCTTTAAAACTTAATTAAAAAATATATTAAAATTTGAAAAAATAAAAAAAAAATAGGGTGGCTGAGCCACCCACTTGGCCGGTCTGAGGTGGCCGAACCACCCTTCATGGGGTGGTTCAGCCACCCCTTGATAAAAAAAAAAAAATCAAGATTGGTTTTGGCCATTGGGGGTGGTTCGGCCACCCCCGAGGGCCAAACCCTCCAAATTTTGTTTTTTCCGTTTTGCCCTTGGGGCGGCCGAACCACCCCACATAGGCCACGGGGGGTGGTTCAGCCACCCCAAGGGCAAACCCAATGTTGCCATTTTTTTTTCTGTCTAGGGAATGGCCGAACCACCCCATCATCTGTGATGCAATTTCAAACTCATGGACTAAAAAATAAAGTTGTGAAAACTCAGGGACTAAAAAGGTGTTTAACCCTAAATTTAAAAACCCAGCAGCACACCGCAGATAGGGAAACTAGGAAACTAGGAAGAAGAAAAAACAAGTATTGGCAGCACGCATACGCAGCAGATAGGGGAAAAAAAATTAATCAGCACTCGGTAGATCCTCTCCAACATGGCAACACAATGTCAATCAAAAAATCACACTACACAAGAAAAAATGGGGCAAAATTTACTTTTCAACAACTCTCAAATTTCCTTCAAAGTCTCAATCTCACCCTGTTACCCAGTCCCAAGAAAAAGAAAAAAAATACTTGGTGGTTCAGTGGTTGTGAAAATACCGAGAGGCGAGAGAACTGAGAAAAATGGTTTTAGAAACACCAAGAGGTCCACAATATGGATGTGCATCCACCGTTTGCCACCCACACACCACCACCAGCAGTCAGCACTCATCAGGCACCATGAACTATCTGCTCTCTTTTCTCTGTATGCTCTAAATTTCTAATATGATTTTGTTTTAAAATTTGAAACTTTTCTAAAAGAAAAATTCATAGGTGACCATAAGGCTCTAAGAGAAGGAGAATATCATAAAAATGTGAGAATCAATAAATGGCCGAATCATAGTGGGGGTTGATAAGAAAGACGCTATTTTTTTTATTTTTTTTTCCTTTCTGTGTTGTGTTTTAGACTTTCCGATTGAGTGTTTGTTATGGGGAAGTGTGCTCTTACAACTGGGGTTGTTCTCATTGTAATTCTAAATCGACTGTGACATACCAAATCTTTTGGCCTGTAAGCTTCGACCTGTCATGTACTCACGAATGTATATTACGTGGTAACGACATAGATGCTTCAATTTTCAGACAAAAAAAAAAAAAGGCCAAAATGGTATGACATATTGAGTTTCCCAACGTTTTCTAAGGAAACAAACGGAAGTCAAGAAAAGAAAATCACCTCGATAATCCAAAGAACGTCATTTAAACCATACCGGCCACCACCAAATCACCATAGGGTTTTTTACTTCTAATCTCATTCCATGTTTCATTACAACTATAGACACCCTTCTTTGATGCGGTCATTGTGTTGTTTTATAGTTGTACTACCTTTAGATGTTAGATTCGAAATGGACCTCGAAGCAGATGCAACCATTAGGTGTAGTACTGATATCGATCTGATTATACTTGAGGACTGGTTGCAGGGTTTTTAAGGCCGCTCATGGTAAATAGTATTTTTGGTGACGTTCTAGGCTTTACTTTTGAGGCTCAATTGTGTATTAAAGTTTATTTTTGATCTTTTATATCGGCAATATGTATAGTATGATTTCATTTAATGTAATGATTCTTAGTAGATACTCTGGTTGTAATAAATGATGATAGAGTATTTTATGTTTCCACTACGTAGTATTCTCTTTTTGAGAAACAGAGATCCCTAAGTCTTATTCCTTGTGAAATAGGACTGGGAGTTGAACCATGAAGTTAAAAATTACTAGTTAATTAATTTTTCAAAGCGTTACAAATGGTATCAGAGCCTTATGCTCTGAAAACTAGAGGAACTGATCTACCAAAGCACATGATGAAATAATTGTACAAGGAATACAGAGTTTTGACAAAGAAAGATTTTGAGGACATTGGATTTGAGAATTTTATAATAGGATATGGTGTTAAGTATTCCCAATCCTAGTCCCTATAAGGATTGGGAATAATTTGGACTAGGATAGTTCGATACAAGTGCTAAGTATAGATCTACGTTAAGATATAGGATAAGTTGGTATTAGGATAGAAGCTTAGTGAGGATTGATTTGTGATAGGGTTTAACGTCTTAAGCGAGACTCGACACATGTTCTAAAGGAAGGACCGACGATCCTTGTGACTGCAGAGATAACGACGCAACCAAGACAAGACCTCCTAGCTCAATGAAAGGACGAGGGATGTGTTGGACACCACCCAGGCATTGTAGAAAGTGGCAAGTCTTTTGGCTGGGGCATTGGTCAACATTCGAGGAGAATAGGCTCCAAGTGGAACGAAATGTTGTTCATTTAAGGAATTTGATAAGTATTTGTTCTCTGTGTTTGAAGGAAACTTGGACTTTGAGGGAGCGAAAAATTGGCTTTTGAACTTGAATGAGCTACTACGAGTTATGGATTGTATTGAGGAGCAAAGAGTCAAGTATGCGGCCTACAAGTTTTTTTGGAAAAACAAGACAATTGTGGTACCACCCAAGGGATTCACTGTAGCTGGACGGTAGTTTAAGAAGTCTCTAGGAAAGTCATTGGAGTGAGATTTTGAGAGGTTTATCCAAATTTAGGAATGCCTAATAGGTCAAATGATTGCTCGTTTGTTTAGTAAGTGTGCACTTTGGAATTGGGTTGTGTGCTGTAAATGGATCGAGATGAATAATGGGTTGTGACCCATATTGGTTGTTAGAATGATTGTAGCATATTAGTATAAAAGGATCCATCTGTGTAATTGTAAAGGATGTCAAGAACCTTTAAAACCAATTCGTTTTCTTTCGAATCAATTCAATTTTCTTCATTTTCCCTAATTCTCATTCCATTTTCTCTAATTCTCATTCCATCGTCACAAATTCCTCAATTACAATTCGTCATCATCCAATTGAGAGGATCTGGATAGTATTCATATTATGGTCAAAATTTAAAGTTAATACATGTAACAGTATACATGATATCAATATTGACACATCTTTTAAAAAATTTAAATAATGTAACATCATATACATCGTTAGATACATCAATTTTAAATTCTTACCATGAAATGGAGAGGATCCTCATCCACAGCAAACTTGGTTGTCCACACCCTCACTCTCTAGAACACTATATTAGGGGTTTTGGGTAAAAAAATAATAATAATAATAAAAAAAAAAACAAGGAGTTCATTTATGCATATGGCGTACCTATAATTATGGTGTTTTTAGACTACCTATAATCATTTCTTACTCTAATAGTCTGAACATCTTGGGGCATTTTTATAATAATGTCATTTGACCTAAAACTTTTGGTACTATCCCGATCTCATTGTACATATTGAACTGGTTATCTATAATTTTATGGGACATATATGTGACTTATGTTATCACGTCACTTAAAATTTATAAATGGTGTGGCACTATCTATACCGTTAGATATTATAAAATTTAATCTTCACCATAGAAGTGTCTCTCAATTTCAATTGAAACAAAGACAATCCTATTCCACTACTGCTAGGTGTGGCTTGCTTAATTGGGTTTAGACGGGTAGATTCACTTTTTTGCCTATCACCAAAGCTTTTCTATGCTAGAAATAAGGATCCAAATATTGGAAGTAAAATTAAATGAATGACATAAAATTTGAATATTTTGTGCATAGCTAAATTCATAGGCATACATTGTGGTATATTATTTAAAAAATTTAAATGACTCGGCAATATACATAACATATATTTCATTAGATATTTTAAAATTTTACACAGATCATGAAAGAGATGTGTATGATGTCATTCATTGCACATCTTTTCTTTTTTTTTTCTTTTTTTTTTTTAACAAAATAACCGGAGCTACCATGCATTAATCTGAAGAGACCCGAATGCAAATACAGTGAATAGAAACACTTCGACACCCAACACACTAAGCCAGAAAAATCTGACTTGGGTGTTGCATACAAATAAACAAATATTACAATGACAAATGTTTAAGCCACTTTTTAACAATAAAGCACCTCTAACAAAGAAAATATGGCTAATCTAGCTAACAAGCCATAAAAAGTCCAGTAAAATCTGCAAATTTAACAGACAGACTTTCAAAAACTACTCTACAAAAACAGAGAAAAAAAAAACTATAGAAAGCACCCAACACAAGCCAACATCGAAAGAGAAACTGCATCTGTCTTGCAGGAACCGGTGGAAAAACAAAGACCTAGCCTCAAAAGTAGATGTAGAATAAAAAAGCTCAGCCAAACTTTCACCGGCAATTAGTAGAAATATTAAGGAAAAAAGAAGCTGATGCCTTCTCTCGCCTTTTCCATTGAATTTAGAGCAAATAACCTTCAATATTCCATTACCTTCTTAAAGAACATTACCACATGAACCACAAAGTCAACTCAGCACAAAACTATATTTAATATTTATATGTTATTTCCAGACAAGAATACAAACAATGTGCCTCAACACTTCAAATTCCCAATAGTTTTCACCACCGTACAAAGTCAAAAGACTATAAAACATTCACACACACACACACACACAGAAGTCTACCTTGAGTCACCAACAAAATCATTGGAAACAACATCCTCATCTTCGTATCCAAGAATGCCTTTCAGTGGCCCCTTTAAGGCATACCTTTATTAAAATATTCAACGAGCATAGTCAGTGATATATCAAGTCCAATCATGACAACCCAGCCCCAAAACCACCAATATGAATACAAAAGATCACTAAGACAAAAAAAATAGAAGACATACTTGATGGCTGCCTTAACATCTTCATAGGAAGCACTCTTCTCAAGTCGACAAGTTAAGTCCACTACAGAAACATTAGGTGTTGGGACACGGAAGGCCATTCCAGTAAGCTTTCCATTAAGCTCTGGAAGAACTTTTCCAACAGCCTGCAGTACCAAAAATAGAAAATTATCATTACATTCACCACTAAATCAAACGATTGTATCCCAATGCAATTGTTGACAATTATATATTCCTAGGGATACCGTCGTACCTTTGCAGCACCAATTGAACTAGGAATAATATTTTGTCCAGCTCCACGGCCACCTCACCAATCCTTCATTGAAGGACCATCCACTGTTTTTTGAGTTGCTGAACATAGAAAACCATAAATTTGTTACCAAAACCAGGAAACATGAGTTAACCACAAGAGAGAGAGAGAGAGAGAGAGAGAGAGACCTGTAGTCGCATGCACAGTTGTCATTAAACCCTCTAAAATACCGAACTCCTCAAGAACCACCTGCAAAATATATGCACAAAAAATAATATAAATCAAGAGAATAGGTAGCTTATAGTGCAAGAAGAAAAGTAAATGATGGAGCACTGACAAAGGCTATGTCCTATTTGAAAGAGAAATGAAAAAAGACATAAATTAGGCAATTCAAATTAACCTCTTACAAAACTTAACCATTGAGCACAAAAGAATCATTTAAAAAACAAAACAAAAACAAAACAAAAAACTCTTAATAAGCCTTAAAGATGCAATCAGACCTTTGCCAAAGGAGCGAGATAATTGGTAGTGCAGCTTGCATTGGAAACGATATCCATGTTCGTGTTGTATGTTTTCTCATTTACTCCTACCACAAACATAGGTGCATCAGCTAATGGAGCTAATATTACTACTTTCTTGGCACCACCCTGCAGATCAAAGTCAAGAAATGACGTAGCGGAAGACTAAGGTAACTAATCAAAGAACAGCGTCTTCGATTCTGCAAGGAGAAGCGTCTTCGTCTTCTACCCCAAAAGATAAAACAAGCCCGCAGGCTAAAAGAAAGATAAAACTCCGCAAAGTATTTGAGAGAGAATTCTCTGATTTTATAACAATTCAATTGATTCTTTTACATAATAAGCAAGCATATTTATAGAAGAGAAATACTTGTAGAAAAAGTAAACCTATCCCTAGTAGTAAAAGTAAACCTTTAATAATACCAATAGTAAACTTTATTCTAGTAGTAAAAGTAAAACTTATTCTAAAAGGAAAAGAAATACATAAAGCAAATCTAGTCCTAATGAGTAAAGGAAATAAAGTCTTAATTCTAATAAGGAAATAAAATAAAATAAACTCTTGGTTTGAATATCAAGTCTTTCCTTTTGTACTTCCATTGTCTGGAAACAGGTAAACTTTTTAATCAAACGGCTCTGCTTCAATATTATTTTTGGCATCTCTTCTATTTTCGTTTGCACCGAAAATATTATTAAATTCCGTCCTACATCAGACACCCCCACTTGAAAAAAACTCGTCCTCGAGTTTTCTTTGCGATAAATCACACGAGGCTCTTCCAAAGAAAGATACTTGAAGAAATCTACATAGATAGCGTGCGGCTCTTCCGGAGAAAGATACCTGGAAAAATCTATGTAGATAGTGCCAAGACACGACGTTTCCTTTTTGTCTCCTTCTATAATAATTTCTCCAAATATTTTTTTCTTAATGTCACCTTCAACTTGATTGTCTTCTTTAAAGGAATCACCATTGTCATTTATTTCTGTGGTGATCGTGATGAGCTGCGCTTGTGGTGGATATTCTTCCACTGGTACAGTAGTTGGAACCAATGGTTGTGGTTGCACGTATTGTTTCTCTAACGACAACTCCATTTTTTTACCGTAACTAACATTATCTTCATATATGGGTTTCCTATTTGGAAATTCATAAATATGGTTAGAAACGGGTTGAACGCAACTTACATCATCATCGCTAAGATCTTCATAGACCGGTGGTTGGTTTATGGGTGCAAGTCGTTGGTGACGAGTATGCCTCACTCGGATCCCATAGTCAACATGGGTATCATTGTACCTGTGATTACGAATAGGACCCATGAGCATGCGCTCCATCATCTCTCGCGTCTGTCGCATCTCCTGTAGCATCGTTTGCATGATTGGTTGGAATTCTTGGAATTCAGCTCTCCAAAAAGCTTCCCTGTCACGAGCAGTGTCGTTAAAGGGATTCTCATTGTTGGAAAAGGCATCATTATAGAATTTATTACTGTGATATAAGTTGGCCATCGAATCCAGATAATGCCGGCTCGGATACCCCATGAGTTTAGCTCTTAAAAGAGCCCCTCCCCTACAAACAGCGTTGTTGGAGAAGTTCGTCACCGTTGCGCTGATTGGCCATGATCAGGATAAAAGCCTGCTCTGATACCAACTGACGTAGCGGAAGACTAAGGTAACTAATCAAAGAACAGCGTCTTCGATTCTGCAAGGAGAAGCATCTTCGTCTTCTACCCCAAAAGATAAAACAAGCCCGCAGGCTAAAAGAAAGATAAAACTCCGCAGAGTATTTGAGAGAGAATTCTCTGATTTTATAACAATTCAATTGATTCTTTTACATAATAAGCAAGCATATTTATAGAAGAGAAATACTTGTAGAAAAAGTAAACCTATCCCTAGTAGTAAAAGTAAACCTTTAATAATACCAATAGTAAACCTTATTCTAGTAGTAAAAGTAAAACTTATTCTAAAAGGAAAAGAAATACATAAAGCAAATCTAGTCCTAATGAGTAAAGGAAATAAAGTCTTAATTCTAATAAGGAAATAAAATAAAATAAACTCTTGGTTTGAATATCAAGTCTTTCCTTTTGTACTTCCATTGTCTGGAAACAGGTAAACTTTTTAATCAAACGGCTCTGCTTCAATATTATTTTTGGCATCTCTTCTATTTTCGTTTGCACCGAAAATATTATTAAATTCCGTCCTACATCAGACACCCCCACTTGAAAAAAACTCGTCCTCGAGTTTTCTTTGCGATAAATCACACGAGGCTCTTCCAAAGAAAGATACTTGAAGAAATCTACATAGATAGCGTGCGGCTCTTCCGGAGAAAGATACTTGGAAAAATCTATGTAGATAGTGCCAAGACACGACGTTTCCTTTTTTGTCTCCTTCTATAATAATTTCTCCAAATATTTTTTTCTTAATGTCACCTTCAACTTGATTGTCTTCTTTAAAGGAATCACCATTGTCATTTATTTCTGTGGTGATCGTGATGAGCTGCGCTTGTGGTGGATATTCTTCCACTGGTACAGTAGTTGGAACCAATGGTTGTGGTTGCACATATTGTTTCTCTAACGACAACTCCATTTTTTTACCGTAACTAACATTATCTTCATATATGGGTTTCCTATTTGGAAATTCATAAATATGGTTAGAAACGGGTTGAACGCAACTTACATCATCATCGCTAAGATCTTCATAGACCGGTGGTTGGTTTATGGGTGCAAGTCGTTGGTGACGAGTATGCCTCACTCGGATCCCATAGTCAACATGGGTATCATTGTACCTGTGATTACGAATAGGACCCATGAGCATGCGCTCCATCATCTCTCGCGTCTGTCGCATCTCCTGTAGCATCGTTTGCATGATTGGTTGGAATTCTTGGAATTCAGCTCTCCAAAAAGCTTCCCTGTCACGAGCAGTGTCGTTAAAGGGATTCTCATTGTTGGAAAAGGAATCATTATAGAATTTATTACTGTGATATAAGTTGGCCATCGAATCCAGATAATGCCGGCTCGGATACCCCATGAGTTTAGCTCTTAAAAGAGCCCCTCCCCTACAAACAGCGTTGTTGGAGAAGTTCGTCACCGTTGCGCTGATTGGCCATGATCAGGATAAAAGCCTGCTCTGATACCAACTGACGTAGCGGAAGACTAAGGTAACTAATCAAAGAACAGCGTCTTCGATTCTGCAAGGAGAAGCATCTTCGTCTTCTACCCCAAAAGATAAAACAAGCCCGCAGGCTAAAAGAAAGATAAAACTCCGCAGAGTATTTGAGAGAGAATTCTCTGATTTTATAACAATTCAATTGATTCTTTTACATAATAAGCAAGCATATTTATAGAAGAGAAATACTTGTAGAAAAAGTAAACCTATCCCTAGTAGTAAAAGTAAACCTTTAATAATACCAACAGTAAACCTTATTCTAGTAGTAAAAGTAAAAATTATTCTAAAAGGAAAAGAAATACATAAAGCAAATCTAGTCCTAATGAGTAAAGGAAATAAAGTCTTAATTCTAATAAGGAAATAAAATAAAATAAACTCTTGGTTTGAATATCAAGTCTTTCCTTTTGTACTTCCATTGTCTGGAAACAGGTAAACTTTTTAATCAAACGGCTCTGCTTCAATATTATTTTTGGCATCTCTTCTATTTTCGTTTGCACCGAAAATATTATTAAATTCCGTCCTACATCAGACACCCCCACTTGAAAAAAACTCGTCCTCGAGTTTTCTTTGCGATAAATCACACGAGGCTCTTCCAAAGAAAGATACTTGAAGAAATCTACATAGATAGCGTGCGGCTCTTCCGGAGAAAGATACTTGGAAAAATCTATGTAGATAGTGCCAAGACACGACGTTTCCTTTTTTGTCTCCTTCTATAATAATTTCTCCAAATATTTTTTTCTTAATGTCACCTTCAACTTGATTGTCTTCTTTAAAGGAATCACCATTGTCATTTATTTCTGTGGTGATCGTGATGAGCTGCGCTTGTGGTGGATATTCTTCCACTGGTACAGTAGTTGGAACCAATGGTTGTGGTTGCACGTATTGTTTCTCTAACGACAACTCCATTTTTTTACCGTAACTAACATTATCTTCATATATGGGTTTCCTATTTGGAAATTCATAAATATGGTTAGAAACGGGTTGAACGCAACTTACATCATCATCGCTAAGATCTTCATAGACCGGTGGTTGGTTTATGGGTGCAAGTCGTTGGTGACGAGTATGCCTCACTCGGATCCCATAGTCAACATGGGTATCATTGTACCTGTGATTACGAATAGGACCCATGAGCATGCGCTCCATCATCTCTCGCGTCTGTCGCATCTCCTGTAGCATCGTTTGCATGATTGGTTGGAATTCTTGGAATTCAGCTCTCCAAAAAGCTTCCCTGTCACGAGCAGTGTCGTTAAAGGGATTCTCATTGTTGGAAAAGGCATCATTATAGAATTTATTACTGTGATATAAGTTGGCCATCGAATCCAGATAATGCCGGCTCGGATACCCCATGAGTTTAGCTCTTAAAAGAGCCCCTCCCCTACAAATAGCGTTGTTGGAGAAGTTCGTCACCGTTGCGCTGATTGGCCATGATCAGGATAAAAGCCTGCTCTGATACCAACTGACGTAGCGGAAGACTAAGGTAACTAATCAAAGAACAGCGTCTTCGATTCTGCAAGGAGAAGCATCTTCGTCTTCTACCCCAAAAGATAAAACAAGCCCGCAGGCTAAAAGAAAGATAAAACTCCGCAGAGTATTTGAGAGAGAATTCTCTGATTTTATAACAATTCAATTGATTCTTTTACATAATAAGCAAGCATATTTATAGAAGAGAAATACTTGTAGAAAAAGTAAACCTATCCCTAGTAGTAAAAGTAAACCTTTAATAATACCAATAGTAAACCTTATTCTAGTAGTAAAAGTAAAACTTATTCTAAAAGGAAAAGAAATACATAAAGCAAATCTAGTCCTAATGAGTAAAGGAAATAAAGTCTTAATTCTAATAAGGAAATAAAATAAAATAAACTCTTGGTTTGAATATCAAGTCTTTCCTTTTGTACTTCCATTGTCTGGAAACAGGTAAACTTTTTAATCAAACGGCTCTGCTTCAATATTATTTTTGGCATCTCTTCTATTTTCGTTTGCACCGAAAATATTATTAAATTCCGTCCTACATCAGACACCCCCACTTGAAAAAAACTCGTCCTCGAGTTTTCTTTGCAATAAATCACACGAGGCTCTTCCAAAGAAAGATACTTGAAGAAATCTACATAGATAGCGTGCGGCTCTTCCGGAGAAAGATACTTGGAAAAATCTATGTAGATAGTGCCAAGACACGACGTTTCCTTTTTTGTCTCCTTCTATAATAATTTCTCCAAATATTTTTTTCTTAATGTCACCTTCAACTTGATTGTCTTCTTTAAAGGAATCACCATTGTCATTTATTTCTGTGGTGATCGTGATGAGCTGCGCTTGTGGTGGATATTCTTCCACTGGTACAGTAGTTGGAACCAATGGTTGTGGTTGCACGTATTGTTTCTCTAACGACAACTCCATTTTTTTACCGTAACTAACATTATCTTCATATATGGGTTTCCTATTTGGAAATTCATAAATATGGTTAGAAACGGGTTGAACGCAACTTACATCATCATCGCTAAGATCTTCATAGACCGGTGGTTGGTTTATGGGTGCAAGTCGTTGGTGACGAGTATGCCTCACTCGGATCCCATAGTCAACATGGGTATCATTGTACCTGTGATTACGAATAGGACCCATGAGCATGCGCTCCATCATCTCTCGCGTCTGTCGCATCTCCTGTAGCATCGTTTGCATGATTGGTTGGAATTCTTGGAATTCAGCTCTCCAAAAAGCTTCCCTGTCACGAGCAGTGTCGTTAAAGGGATTCTCATTGTTGGAAAAGGCATCATTATAGAATTTATTACTGTGATATAAGTTGGCCATCGAATCCAGATAATGCCGGCTCGGATACCCATGAGTTTAGATCTTAAAAGAGCCCCTCCCCTACAAACAGCGTTGTTGGAGAAGTTCGTCACCGTTGCGCTGATTGGCCATGATCAGGATAAAAGCCTGCTCTGATACCAACTAACGTAGCGGAAGACTAAGGTAACTAATCAAAGAACAGCGTCTTCGATTCTGCAAGGAGAAGCATCTTCGTCTTCTACCCCAAAAGATAAAACAAGCCCGCAGGCTAAAAGAAAGATAAAAATCCGCAGAGTATTTGAGAGAGAATTCTCTGATTTTATAACAATTCAATTGATTCTTTTACATAATAAGCAAGCATATTTATAGAAGAGAAATACTTGTAGAAAAAGTAAACCTATCCCTAGTAGTAAAAGTAAACATTTCCTAATACCAATAGTAAACCTTATTCTAGTAGTAAAAGTAAAACTTATTCTAAAAGGAAAAGAAATACATAAAGCAAATCTAGTCCTAATGAGTAGAGGAAATAAAGTCTTAATTCTAATAAGGAAATAAAATAAAATAAACTCTTGGTTTGAATATCAAGTCTTTCCTTTTGTACTTCCATTGTCTGCAAACAGGTAAACTTCTAATCAAACGGCTCTGCTTCAATATTATTTTTGGCATCTCTTCTATTTTCGTTTGCACCGAAAATATTATTAAATTTCGTCCTACATCAAGAAACACTGACTTAAGGTGTGTTGTGAGTGATTTCCAACCAAAAGAAACCTATGGAGGGAGGGAGGGAGGGAGGGAGGGCGGGCAGGGTGGGAGAGAGATAGAGAGAGAGAGAGAGAGAGAGAGAGAGTGAGAGAGATAATACAGCAGAATTAACTATTACGCTAACCTTCTTATGCGCTGAACCCTTCTCAATTGTTGTGAAAACCCCAGAGAATTCAACAACATACTCGACCCTTAAATCACCCCAAGGAATCTCCGCTGGGTCCCTGAGAACAAATAATCATAGCAGCTAGGCCCTTAGTAAATAGAACTTGAGATGTTCCTCGCAATTATACTGAATGGAAGAATTATGTTATCAATCAACCTAGATTCTAGTGGAAAACCTCGCAACAGACATTTCAATACAAAACATGAGGATAAGATGTTAAGGACATTACCTTTTGCTTACAACCTTAATCTGCTTCCCATTAATTTCCAAAGTAGACTCGTCCAAGACCTTGATGGTTCCCTTGAAAATTCCATGAGTAGAATCATACTTCAACATGTAAGCCTACATAAGATGAAAAGTGACTTACAACCGTAATTTCATACCTTGAGGCGCTCAAACAACTAATCAGATCTCTTATCCTAATGAAAAAGAGAAGCTACAGCTAAACAGTCCAACTCCCACACCCTGTAATGGAATTAGAAAAGGAAAAATGCAAATACGAAGCAATTGAATGCACACTCATAAATTAAACCATATATCGAAACAGAGTTGGATGTTCAAGCCTTCATACATTACTACATCAATAATGATAAAATATTTCCACATAATGAACGAGTTATTTGAGCTCAAAAAAATATCTTAAATTAATCACAAACAGCTCAAAATTGTAAAGCGACCAAGGTGAATAGTAAGGGTGACAACATGGGTGTCTCATATTTATATGTACACAATTCCAGCACATGGAAGCCCTGGGAAAAAATTAAAATGATATGTAATTAAGGCTTTGTTACATGTAGACCACTGATGGACCAGAACCTGATTCCCTATGAACTGGCCTATTGAATAAAATGGTGGAATATTGTGCAATCAAGATATCAAATCAACACCATTCACAATAAATCCAAATACACTGTTGTACACAGCATGGAACTGGCAAATCACTGTTTACTCAAGTATATAACCACGTAATCAGCAAAAAATAGAGAATAGGGAGAAGTAACAAAACCATCTACTTAAACCATTACCACATAAGGAATAACTAGTAGTGGAAATGCAATATTTAACTGGATCCTACAACAACGAACACATATTCATCATCTGAGAGATCTTCAATGTTGTGATTTACAAGAAAGAAAAAGTAGATGTACATACCATGTACTTGGCATCAATAAAAGGGTCATTGACTGCCACCACGTCAATATCATTTCTGGAGGATGCAATTCGCAATACCAACCTTCCATTCCGACCAAAACCTGTCAAAGATGACCATCATGGATATGTTGTCATCATTAGAAGAATGAAATAAATTCTGTATGCCATACAAATTTTACATTTTTTTGTAGATAAGCAAATAAGCCACCTAGCTCAGTCATTGATATTTCAAATGGTACATCTTAAAAACGATAGCCTTTTTTCTACCAAAGACAAAAGATAAGGAATGACATAAGCAATCACTGAGCAAAGCATAATTGAGAAAGGTCACTTCCAATATGCAAGTTGATACATCATGTTCCTAAAACATAGGAAGTTATCCCTTCACTCAACAGGTCTTGTCAACTCTGATTTGGCCAGTTGGCCCATGCTCTTTCATCATAAGAAATAAACTTAGATAGAAACTCCAATTGAGTTACTATTTCAAACATGCAGTTTGTAAACCATACAAACTGTATCAAGTGAGTTACTATTTCAGACATGTTTTGTGCTTGTATGTGTGCTATTAAAATTTATGTTCTTCAACAATTCTTTGGAGGTACTAGTCATCACAAAATTTGCATAATCACTTCAAGAACTGAAGGATGAAATGACTCACCTAAGATGACTTGCTTCGTTAAATGAGGACAATCTGCAGTACTTGCCTAAATACATCTAAATACCTAGTAGGTCCATATCATCAAACCAAAGTGCTAACTATAATGCAGGACATCTGTGTGGCAAAGGAATTCTCTGGTCCAATCCTCTAAATTCAATCAAATATGTTGAAACATTTTGTAAGAGTCATTCCAGCGGCAAGGGAAACAACAAGCAAGGTATTGAATTTGAGGTCAAATATATGGTCTAAATTCACACTAAGCATTATTTGAGAGAAGTAATCACCACAATCCAACTCCACTTCCATCCAAAAGCATCACAGAATCTCTAGTACATATTTTTTACCGTCACAACTAACTCAACCCCAAACCAAAACCAACCCTTTAACCCTTCCATTGTGAGGACAAACTCAGACCTAGATCAGAAGCAAAGCCCAACGCAAAGCCTTTGACTGCTTGTCCTATTCAAAGAAAACAACAGAGTATTGAACCCTAGCCAAGTAATTTATCACATTGGATATACAAACAAACAAGGTTTGATTTGTGATCCAAGAAATCTTCAATAGCTGTTATCATCCACCAAACTTTCTAAACTACATCATAATAAACCCATAGTCTGACAATTTTTTTAGTTATTGGTAAGTTACACGCACCCGATGAGACTTAAACTCACAACTGTTAACAATTTGGGAATAATCTCTGTTTTTCATATCTTTTCCATTGAAACAATACAATTTAAATAGCCATTCAATCATCCTATTTTTGGTCTATACAAACATTATGCCCAGTATCATGCTATAATCACAGTACGCTCATCTCCTTCCATATTAGCACATTTTCCATTCTAGAATATTTACTTCCCATACTTGACATATTTACACAGCTCACGCCAACACTCCCCCTCAAGTTGATGCATATAGATCTTTCATACACAACTTTTCGAGTGAGTTGTATAACTCTTTACTCGATACTGCCTTAGTGAGTATATCTGCTAGTTGATCTTCAGACTTCACAAATGGGAAGCAGATTATTTTCCCTTCCAAATTTTCCTTGATGAAATGCCGATCCACTTCCACATGTTTTGTACGGTCATGTTGAACTGGATCGTGAGATATCGCAATGGCAGATTTATTGTAGCAGAAGAGCTCCATTTCTGAAGTAGGAGCAAACTCGAGTTCAGTAAGAAGTCTCCTGATCCACAGTAGTTCAAACAGTCCCTTCGCCATTCCACGAAATTCAGCTTCAGCACTAGAAAGTGCCACTACTTTTTGTTTCTTGCTTCTCCAAGTGACTAGGTTCCCGCCTACGAACATAAAGTAACCCGAGGTAGATTTTCTGTCTGAGATACTTCCAGCCCAATCTGCATCAGTATAGCCACTAATTTCTAGATGACTATTCTTTGAGAACATGAGTCCCTTTCCAGGCGATGCCTTCAAGTATCTTAGTATCCGGACTACAGCATTCATATGATCTTCACTCAGATTATGCATAAATTGACTGACTACACTCACAGCATAAGCTATATCTGGACGGGTGTGTGAGAGATATATTAGTTTCCCAACTAACCTTTGGTATCTTCTTTTGTCAGTTGGAGTTTGATCGGGGTATTCTCCAAGCCTGTGATTCTGAACAATTGGGGTATCAACTGGCTTGCATTCCAACATCCTACCTCTGTTAAAACATCCAGTACATATTTCCTTTGGGAGAGAAATATTCCTTCCCTAGACCGGGCTACTTCAATTCCCAGAAAGTACTTGAGACCTCCCAAGTTCTTCATTTCAAAATCAGTAGCCAGTGCCTTCTGTAGTCTCGATATCTCTTCTTCATCATCTCCTGTGATAATCATGTCATCCACATAGACAATTAAGACAGTTACCTTATTCCCTTTATGCTTTATGAACAATGTGTGATCTGAGTTGCTTTTCCTGAACCCATACTTCCGCATCGCCATACTAAATCTCCCAAACCACGCTCGAGGTGATTGTTTCAGACCATATAAGGCTCGTTGTAGTTTGCACACAACTTTGGCGTCCGTGGAGGCCATGTATCCTGGGGGAAGGTCCATGTACACTTCTTCTTCAAGTTCGCCATGTAAGAAGGCATTCTTCACATCAAACTGATGTAGCGGCCATTCAAGGTTAGCTGCAAGAGATAACAAAATTCTTACAGTGCTGAGTTTTGCAACTGGTGAGAACGTCTCTTGATAGTCGACCCCATATGTTTGTGTATAGCCTTTTGCCACCAACCTTGCTTTGTATCTTTCTACTGATCCATCTGCCTTGTGCTTGATGGAGAATACCCATTTGCATCCTACTGTCTTCTTCCCTTCAAGTAGTGGAACTAAGGTCCATGTGTCATTCTTTAGTAATGCCTCCATTTCTTCCTTTATTGCCTGCGTCCATTTTGGATTAGACAAGGCTTCCTGGATTCCAACTGGGACTTGAATTGAGGAAAGTACATGCACAAATCCTCTTAGGGGTTCAGATAATCTCTTGGTCGACATGTAGTTGGCAATAGGATACTTTGATCTTCGCTCTTCATCGTCAGGGGAGTATCTTTTTGGTGGCTTGCCACGATTTGTCCTGAAAGGTAGTACATATCCAGTAGGAGAATTCAAGTTACTGTTATCTAAATGTGTGTCAAGAGTGCTTACCTCAGGGATATTCTCAGGAGAAGGACCTGCGGGTACTGTGGAAGGGGGGGGCTTGCATTGTCCGGAGATGTGTCATGTTCAACCTGTGGTTCTTCTTCTTCACCATGTGGTTCTTCACCATGTGGTTCTTCACTCATCATTGTATTACTATTTTGCCAGTCAAAGTGCACCCAATTATGTTCTTCACTCTGTGTTTCCCCCTGAATGGTAGAATTGGGAGCAGAAAAGAAAGGTTCAGATTCCAAAAAGGTTACATCCATAGTCACGTAGAACCGACTGTTAGAGGGATCATAGCATCGGTAGCCCTTCTGATGCACGGCGTAGCCCAAGAAAAGACACCGAAGAGCACACGGGTCCAGTTTGGTTCGCTGGTTCTTGTGAAGATGCACATAAGCCACGCACCCAAATACTCGAGGAGGGAGCATGAGGGTCGTGGGTAGGGAGACATGAGAGGCCAGGGCCTGGAGTGGAGTCTGGAACTGCAAGACTTTTGAAGGGAGTCTATTAAGAAGGTAGAATGCGGTAGACACCGCATCGGGCCAATATCGGGTCGGCACATGCTTCCCATGTAGTAGAGCTCAGGCAGTCTCAAGGATATGACGGTTCTTCCGCTCAGCCACACCGTTTTGTTGAGGCGTTTGAGGACAGGATGTCTCATGAATAAGTCCATGGTTGTCAAAATAAGCGCGGAAACGCTGGTTCACATATTCACCACCATTGTCAGAGCGGATAACTCGGAGTTTGGCAGAAAATTGAGTTTGGACCATCGCATGGAACGATTGAAAGATCGAGAATACCTCGTCTTTATTTTTCATCAAATAGAGCCATGTCATGCGGGTACAATCATCAACAAAGATAACGAACCAACGAACTCCCGAGATAATAGATATTGGGGAAGGTCCCCACACATCAGAGTGAACAAGTGTAAATGGAATACTGCTTTTATTAAAACTTGGCAAATAAGAAGTACGGTGACTTTTAGCTACAATACAAGTAGGGCATTTCAATTCAGAGTGCACCGTTTTAGAGAAAAGTTCAGGGAGTACATGCTTCAGATAACCAAAGTTTGGATGCCCTAATCGTTGATGCCATAACTGGATTTGCCGTTCCCAACCATCACTGCGTACGTAAAAAACATGACCGGTGCTAACGTCATCCACATAATAGAGGCCCCCCCTTTTAGTACCATGCCCAATTATCTCCTTGAAGAGAATATCCTGAAGAAGACAAAAATGAGAGTAAATTAGGACAACACAATTTAATTCTTCAGTAACTTGGCCAACAGATAGTAGCTTATGTGACAGTGATGGAATAAGTAATGTATGTGATAGTTGCAGAGACGGGGATAAGGACACAGTGCCCGCTTCTGTAACCGAAGAGACTACCCCATTAGCATTTTCAACACAAGTGTGTCGCGGGGTAGATCTCGTAGTAAAATCGGTATCGTCGAAGGTCATGTGATCTGTCGCCACAGAATCAAGGATCCAAGCATTGCGGTTGCCATCACTGGAGGAGGTTGCTAAACCTGAGCCAATCTTACCTATATCTGAGACCGGGTCCGCATTTGGGGACTTGGTTTGAGGAATCAAAGAAAGGTGAGGTTCGGCTGACATTACAGCTACAGTGCCGGTGTTAGTATCTGCACCTCCAGATTCCTTTTTTCTCTTAGCCTGCAATTCATACCACCAGTCAGGGTAGCCATTTTTTTTGAAACAATTATCACTTAAGTGATTTTGTTTGCCACAGTGAGAGCACTTCACAGCAGTGGGGGCATTTTCGGCATTTCATAACCTAGGGGTCACGTGTGGCTTTCCTTGGTGTGGGCTAGAGGCCGCACCAACATGTGAAGGGGCTGGATTTAGTTTCAGCCCCTTTGTAGCCAAGACAACGCCGGGGTTCACTTCTGGTTCACCGGAGCTCATGACGGCCTGCCGGAGTGCTTCCCTGCGGACATGGGCGTAGGCCTGCTCAATCGAAGGAAAGGGGCGCATCTGGAGCACGTCACCCCGGATGTGGTCAAGTCGATCATCCAGCCCATCGAGGAAGAGGTAAACCCGGTCTTCTTGGACTAGGGAGTTGTAGTGGTGGATATCGGTGGGGCACTCCATCGGATTTGGGCGGCGGAAGTCAATTTCACGCCAAAGGCCTTGAAGGTCGGTGTAGTATTTCTCCAGGGAGCCGCCGGATTGTCTCAGCCGAGTGACGCGTTGCCGGAGTTCATAGACTTGGGAGGTATCACTTCCGTCAAAATAGGTCGTTGCAATGGCATCCCAGACCGATTTGGCCGTGGGAAATCGGATGAAATTGCCAATAAGGGTTGGGTCCATCGAATTGATCAACCACCATTTGACAATGGCATTGTCAGTTCACCACTTTCTAAAGGCTGGGTCGATCGTCGGCGGTTGGGGAGAATCGCCGTTGATAAATCCCAGTTTGTCTTTGCCGGAGATGTACATCTCGACAACCTGGGACCAAAGGGCATAGTTGGAACCGTCCAACTTAATACCGATCGGAGCAGTCAAGGTTTCGGTGGACATGGTCGAGGTCTGAACTTTTGAGAGAGCTTCGGTCATTTGATGGGTGAGGGTGGTGAGCATGGAGCTAGTCGGTGGTGGAGGATCGCCGGTGTTGGTGACAGGTTCGGCCATTGTTGACAGGTAAGGGCAGGGCAGGGTTAGGGTTTTTTCTGAGAATAGGGCAAGGATCGAATTACATGCTCTGATACCATGTTAACAATTTGGGAATAATCTCTGTTTTTCATATCTTTTCCATTGAAACAATACAATTTAAATAGCCATTCAATCATCCTATTTTTTGTCTATACAAACATTATGCCTAGTATCATGTTATAATCACAGTACGCTCATCTCCTTCCATATTAGCACACTTTCCATTCTAGAATATTTACTTCCCATACTTGACATATTTACACAGCTCACGCCAACAAAAACCTCACCCTCTACCTTGCTACAAAGGAAGGAAATACTAGTTGAGCTAAACCTCATTGGTAAATCCATAGTCTAACAACGACACAAGAACTACAGAATTTGTTAGTAAAACCGTGAATATATTTCAAGAACACATTTCATGCTTAAGTGATGGCTTGAACCTTCAAGCCCTAAACAAGGAACAGCTCAGGAACCCCTTCTACAAGTAGCTTACCTCTGACATCCCCGAGCATTTGTTTTCACTCACTAACAACCTTTTTTTTTTTTTTTTATAATTAATTGGCCCCAATGGGAAGGGAATGGAATGGAAGATTCAAACTAATGACCTCTATTTCATAAGGCATGGTCATCAGCCGTTAAGCTTCCCCTCGGGGTTATACTTATTAGTAGAACCATAAAAGCAAAAAATTACTCATAATACACAACTATCTACACTAAAACACAAATAGAATTACCTACAGCTTAAAAAACATGTAATCATCAAGTCAATTATCAATATAAAATTTCCATTAACAGATGGTCCTACAACTGCAACAATCGGTTATATTTATGCTTTAACGTATAATATTATGCACATGAATAATCAATGCCAAAACAAAAGGTCCATTTGCGAAAAAATAGCACAACAACATGCAAAGCAATAGTATTTCTAAGAACAAGCAAAACAAAGCACAACTGTACTCATAAGAAAACACACCGTTTATTCCAACCTTCGGCTTCCCACCAGTCCGTGATTCTATACAAAACACACAAACGGAAAATGAGCACCAAAGAAAGCAGAAACCGTCTAACTTATCACTAAGAACAAAAAAATGTGTAATTTGCATTTTCGTACTTTAACAGAAAGAGAAGGTTTTTCTAATTTAACCTAACTAAGCACAAGATATGAGTGTACGTAAACAAGAGAAGAGAAAATACTTATTGTCTTGAAAAAATATCCAAAACCAAAATCAGAATATGTGTGCTTTTCTGGCAACTGAACCCCATCCATGTTGAGTTGCCATGCTGGCGTTGCAACAACACCCTGCCCTGCAGGGGTTGCAGCAGGTGATAGAAGCTCAGTTTTGTAGTCTGCAGAATCCGTGCGAAGATCAGTCTCCATTTTTGTTACAAGAAGAGAAAGGAAGAACTCTCATTCATTAAATAGAGCAGAATTAACAAATTAACAATTATATATATATTAAATAAATACTGTAGCTTCCGTCACAAGTTAAAAGGAATTTATATTCAATCAGGCCAGACTGCATGGTGAATGCCATACTATAGGAGCTGACTTTGTCTGTTTCTTTAGGCATTACTTAATTAGTATGAAAGGAAATATCCTACTGGGGAAATATCTTCAGATTCTTAACAACCCAACTACGACAGCAAATAATACTTTAGTATACTTGGGCGGTTGAAAGTTTTTGGTGATGTAATCGACCAAATTTAAATGACAAGTTCAAGGGCGCCTTGCGAGCAAATTGGTTTGTTTTTATACAACTCTATTAACATTTTTTCAAACTAATCATTGGATCTATTTTTCTATATATGGGTCTTACATGTCCAATGGTTGATTTTAAAAAAAAAAAAAAAAAATTGTTAAAGTTGTACGAGAGTTTTACAGAAATTGTAAACGTATCATATCTAACTCATATTGAAATGTGTTACGTGTAAGTGATCTAAGGAGAAAGTTTTCATTATGATATATTAAATTCACATGTTCAAAATAAATACGAATTTTATAAATACTTTGAAAAGAATATGTTTAAGATTCAAATTTTATGGTGGTGCAAACAACTTTTAGGGCCATGCCCGCGATGAAGTTGAGTCTTACCCAATATGTATGTATGGGGGACACTTTGTAAGAGTCCGAGGCTTATCCTTCAAGGGATGAGTACGCAAAGTTTTAAAAATGCATATAATATTTTGGATACATGGCAACAGTAGAGCCATTAATTGATTTTTGAAGCCAGGGGGCCCAACTAAAATGTAATAATATTTTTTCTTTTATCATATACTATATTTTACTGTATAAAAAATATATAATAAATACAATTCAAAATATAATAAAAGAAAGAACTAAACGTACTAAGTAGAGAAAGAAATACGAGTAAAAACTCGTCAAACTCAAAAACAAGAAGAAGATGAAGTGAAGGGCAACCCGTGCAGATCGAGAATCAAATGGCCTTTAGAAACAAATAGAAATGAACTGCCAAACTAAAGATTGGAGTGATTTTGTGGTTGGAGAACGTAAAAGGTCATGCCATTTATACTACCCTACAAATTGTTGACACAATTATCATTCGTATACCAAAGTTAAAAGACTTGAAGCCGAAGGGAAGCTTACGTACGTCTTCTTGCTATTGTTTTACACAAAAGTTAAAAGACTAACTCTCGTAGAAAAACAAAGTTAAAAGACTAATATATAATGTCTCATAGAAAAACAAAAACAAATTCTTGGAGAAAAATGCTCGAGGGGCCATCAGCCCATTACTACAAGAGTTCTAAAAAAAAAAAAAAAAAAAAATCATTTGTGCCCATCACTTAGTCTTGCCGCTAATAAATTCAACGCTAATGAATGAAATTCTTGTAGTGTCGGGTTATTGTCAACTGTAACAGAATATGTGGTTAATTACACCCACGTGTTGAGCGCTAATTTTACTATACCTTCCATTTGAAAAGCTAAAATCTCAAGTGTGGAGCCATACTTATTGGATATGAGAGTATAAGCATTTGGGATAGTGATAATTAATATTATATGAAAAATTCGCACCTAAATATATTTTACATGCGGTCACTAACAAATGGAAAAAGATCTAAAACCAAATACTCGTAGATTAGATGTTAAAGACGAATAGGATTTTTTTTGAAGTGTCATAAGTGGATAATTAAGGTCGAGCCTAGAAATATCATTTACTGAATGGTATATATGGCCAATATTAATTAAGAAAAGTCATAGGAGAAAAGAAATTAATTACTTTTTCTTTTCTTTTTTCTAATTAAGTTAATTACTTTAGTTTTAAGCCATTATGGTCATGACATATATGGCTTACATGAGGCCCATATTAACTGACTTTGATTTTCAACCAATCATAACATGACACATATTCAAGCTGAAATAAATTAAGTTGGCCTTCTTGAATATATACTATCTAATAATTATATGTCTTACTATACTGTGATAAATTTACAGCTAGATTTGAACATATGGCTTGCCTGGCCTCTCCCCTGCCAACTTCATAAATTTATATTCCACATGCTATAAAAGGGGCAACATCGTTCATGTCCGTACTTGGAAGCAAGACTTACGCAATATTGTTAGGAATGGGAAGAAGATTCTTTGGCCTCGTGCTTTTGTTGTTCATTCTATTGGCTTCTGGTATATATAACTCTCTCTCCCTCTCAGTTTCACTATAATTTCTTTTAAAGAGTTGATGTACTTATAATTGCTGTACGTGCCAAAAGTTTCTAAGTAGTTTATTTTTACTAATAAAATGAACATATACCTTTAGAGGGGTGTTATGTACACACCACTTTTAAGGGTCGTTCTCTTCTGAAATTGTTCCAGCTAGAGATGATATATATATATATAACTGATCCTCTTTTTGGTCTTTTTGGTGTTTTTATTCTCATTGGTGTTGTATACTCATGCACAGAGGAGATGGTGGTGCATGTTGGCGCAGTTGGGAAAAAATGCGAGTCCAAGAGCGAAGTGTTCACCGGCGTCTGTTTGTCGAATGAAAACTGCTCAAGGGTGTGCCAGACTGAAAATTTCGAGACGGGTAGATGCAAAACGCATCTCCTATTGCGTCGATGCTATTGCAGTAAAGACTGTTGATTGGTGTTGTGGAAACAATGCAAGAGCCTTTTGGAATTTGGATGCTCCTAGGTCCTAGCTAGTACAACTGTTGCATGTACTTGATTATGTTACCCTTCTAATTAAGAGTGAACAATAAATTATGCTGTTTCCTGTTACATTACATCCCACTCAATCATAATATTTACTAATTGATTTGTTAAACATTTCGATAACGCTATATATATATTTTCAAAATTAACTTCCTTTGATAAATCATTGATAAACTATATATGTTGTAATAGAAAATAGAAATGATGAAGTCTTGAAGATGGGATTTGTAAATGATTTGTGAGAAGAAGTTTACAGAATTAAGTAGCCTTGATGTAGTAAGCATAATAAGTCACCCATATCTCAAAAGTTTAAACCGACAAAAAAATAATTAATTTAATCATTAAATTAATATTTTAACAAATCATAACAACTTACCTCATTAATTAAAATGAGAAAAAGAAAATCATTTAGAGATGGAAAACAAAGTTAAATTTAATTATGTGGATAGATATAATATATAGAATATAATAAACTGTGCGGTAAAAGAGTTACAAACCGATCGAAGTGATTTCCTAGTTAATTGTCATAGTTACATGTATCACAAATTTTCCTTAAAATAAATCTACGACATGGGTTTTCTCTATGGGTCCGTTTAGATTTGCGAATTCAAAATATGCGATTTGAAAAAGTAATTTTTAAAAAACGCAGTTAAGCATTTGGCAAAATTGTTGTTTAGCCTTTGAAATCATAAATTATCCTCTAAAATTTCGCATTTACAAAAAATCACTTTTGTTGAGACAGTTTCCGGTAGGTGACGTGTCGGTCAGAAGTTGGTCTAAGTTGCTCCCGGTTGTATCTGATTCACCTGAAAAGTAAAGCTGCGTCGGGGGGTTCCGACAACCCCACTCCGATGCTTTTGTAAGTGTATAGTTCTGAGAATAAATGCGCAGAATAATGCCAAAGAGACTGATTAGCATGTACCTTAGCATCTGAAGTAGTTCTTGTATTTATAGAGGTTGTGGAGCAGTTCCATTAGCTTCACAATTCGTGCACCAGGCGGTTGGAGGAGACGTGGCTCCAAATAAACGAATGTTCCGGGTTCCGTAGATCTCGGTGGCATCATGGGATTCCACGACATGCATCGTGTCCCTTAGGTTTCGGGTACCGCCGAGACGCATGCCTTCCATGACGTGCATCGTGTCCCTTAGATTCCGGGTACCGCCGAGACGCTTGCAGATGCGGATATCAACTAGCATTTGGATCGCCTACTCAAGCCAGTTGCAACAGACTTGGGCCCAAGTGGCCTCAATGGGCCCGGGTAGATTATGCTCTTTTGATATTTGGGCCTGGTCGGGTGGATAAGAGAGGGCCTACTTCCTGGGTTGGGCCCAACGCCCGAGAGGATCAATATTTGTCCCAACAGTTACCCCCCAATTCTCTTAGGTAAATTTTATACTTGAGAGAATTTAGGAATAATTGATTGATCTTTACTTTGATGTATCTTGAGTTTTGGGTCGGGCGTATAATACCGAGAGCAATCAATGACCTATCTTCGTATCCCTCTCGGAAGTATTGTTTTGTCGGTTGCTTTGACTTGTCCATACCTTATCCACCCGAGACCCTTCGCACGCCATTTTCTTTTTACGGAATTTCCGCTTTTTCCTTTCATCTCGCAAATCCAAATTTTCAAACTTTCGAATTTCCTTGAAATCCGTGAGCCGCGTGTCAAGTACGATCTGGACGCCGGTTCGTTTTTCAAGGCGTGTCTTGTCTCACTTGGCAGACCGCCAGGGCTTTCTGGCTGCCGGTTTTGGAAGAGTAAATTCGAACGAGACCGTTCATCTTCCGGTAGACTGCAACCGGTCAACTCCGTGGTCCTTTCGATCTGTCGACGTGCGTCAGCAGCACATTAAAATTGATTTGACGTTGGTTCGCCTTTTGAGGAGCGCTGTGGTATCAGACGTGTAACCGGCGACGGTTCAACTGCCGGTTTGGGGGGACGAGATTTGTTTACGTCTCCCTGTCTTCCGGTTGTTCATGACCGGCTTTCCCCTGTTGCATTGGAGTATAAATTCCCTCTCCCATCTGCATTTCGTATTCTTGTCTTGAGCTTTCTTATCTTTTTCTTAGAGCTCGTATTTTTCCTCTTTTGGGCGCTCATACAAACCTTGTCTCTCCGCACCATGTCCGACACAAGGGAGCTCCCAACGGTTGTCGTTACGGAGTCTGAGGAAGAGGAATTATTATCCGAAGACGAGGTGGTGCCCGAGCAAGTTGAACGTCAAATGCCTCTTGTGCCTCTCGACCACCGAGGAGTTTCAAAGGTCGGTACCGGGGATGAATTTCGCCTCCGGAACAATTATGATATACCCCCCACAGTTCTGTTACATTTTCAAAATCCTGTTACCCGAGAGATTCGTGGGGGCGATCTCGTTTTTTATGAGAAAATGCTTTTAGCCGGGCTGCGATTTCCTTTGCCAGACATTGCCCGGGAACTTGTACTATTTCTTGGGGTGTCCCCAAGCCAGCTTACACCGAACGCGTGGAGATACCTCCTCGCCTCTTTCATTCTGTGGCTAACAGTGTTGGGGGCTCGGATGACAATTCCGGAGTTTTTCAACATCTATCGGGCGGCATATAAAAGAGAGGGGGTTGTTGAGTTCACTGTTAGGAACAACCCCATCTTCATATATCTTTCTCAAAGCTACTCCAACAACCGGGGTTGGAGGTCAGATTTTTTTCGGGTCTCGGGAGATTGGGAGTCGGTAGCGCCCTTATCGTCCGACCAAAGGATATCAAGAGTCTGGAGTCCTATCCAGGTTGACCTGCGAGAACTCCGGCCTTGAATGCGACCGGCAAGAGAAGGGTGGCCACAATGTTGCTGTTCTCTCAGACTCCAGGGAACGATACGAAGATAGATTATGACAACATAGTCACCGATGAGAATATGCGGAAGGTTTTCGGGTATCAGATTCCTACCGAGAAGGTTTGTTATGATCGGAAAGGGAAACAAAAACCGAAGAAATCTGAGGGTGAAGCGGCTGGCCCTCCACAACTGAAGGCGTCGAAGGTGGCTTCCGGGTCTAAGAAGGTCATAAAACCAAAGAAGACCGGTAAGGTGACCCATCCTCCGAGAACGGTAGGTAAGGCGACCCAAGTTCCGAGGACGCTGATTGTACCTCAGGATAGAGCTCCCGAGAATACGGTTCCGACCACCTCTTTGTCAGCCGTTATTAATCCCGTTGAGGTTGGAAATCCAATGGAAGCATCTGGTGGAGAGACCATGGTTGTTCAGCCCAATGATCTTTCGATTGGGGTCATTCAGGCGTCCGATGTAATAGAAATCGGAGACGAACCTGAGTTAGAGCAAGAGGCTTCCGGTGTTCGGAGCACGACCAAACGTAAAGGGAAAGAAGTGGCGTCCGAGTCGCTGAAGAGGACCCGGTTTGCCCCAGATCCTTTGGAATATGCGCTTACACAGGCTACTGAAGTCGTGCTTCTTTTTGGTCGGCCGCGCTTTGTATTGCCCACTTTGCCGGTTACACGGGAGGAACCGGTTGAAGAATCCGAGACTCCGGATCGGTCTCCGGCTAAGAAGATGGAGGCTCGCTTGGAGTTTGATGCCGGCTTGGCCTCCGAGAATCACATTCCATCGGAGCATGAAACACTTTTAGAACCCCAAGATGAACCGGAATCTGGGGATCATGTGGTGAAGGAATCGGAGGGTCACCTGGAGACCGTGGAAATAGACTTGTCCATGCCGGATGGAGGAGGTTCGGATCGAGTCGAAGTTGCGGAGTCCTCTGGACCCGAAACTTGTGAGAATCAAACGGAGGCTCGAAATCTTTCTCCGGGATTTATGGAAGCCGAAACTTCCCGACAGGGAGCATTAATCAGTTCTTTGAGGGAAGGCCTGCTGGCCTGTCCTCTAGAGACTTTAATGGGCTTGATCCCAAAGGGGTCTTCTTCAATGTCCGGGACCACGTCCCCCGGAGGACTTGTGGAGGCGATGCTTCATACCCAATTGCAGGCAAGCTTCGTGATTTCAAAAATATCTTTCTATACTTCTTTTTTTTTTTTTTTTAACTTTTCCTTGCGTTTTTTCAGTGCGTTATGAGGTCGGTTGCCTTGTGGCGTGACCATCGGGGTGTTACTGAAAGTCAAGCTGCTCTGGAGGCTAAGGTAGCCGAGCTTCAGTCCCGGGTTCAAGAGCTGGAATTCGAGGTGTCCCGAACCACGGACTTGGAGTCCGAGATAGAGACCCTGAAACAAGATATTCAGACCAGAGATCAGATAATCAAGGCTCGGGACATGGATCTGGCTCAAGCCCGGAAGCTGGCAGATACATCTCATGCTCAAGCACTTGAAAGTGAGAAGACCCTCGACAGAGTACTGAGCAATCTGACCGAGGCTAACGAAGCCAAAACGGCACTGTCTTCCCGGGTGGAAGACTTAGAGCGGGAGAAGGACTCGCTGGTGGCCGATAAGCAATCTCTGTCCGAGAAACGGAAAGAAATTCAGGCTCGGTGTAAGAGGCTTCGGAGGAAGGGTCATCACTATAAGTCCAAGTCCCGGCGTTTCAAGAAACAACTTGCTCTGGTTCCTTGGCTTCGAGGCCTTAGTTGGGGCCGAGGATCCAACTGGGGTTTCGAGAGATTGAGGACCATGCTCCTTCACCCGGAAGTTTTTAAGGTCGATCCCGAGACTGTGACTCCTGAACTTCTTGAGTTGCCTGAGACTGCAACCAAGGAGCTGTAGAGTTTGGGAGTGGAATTTTTCCCAGACGTGGAGGACTGGACCGAGGATGCTCCCAACCCTTACCGAGATGACTTAACCTCGGGACCCTCTGTCTCGGAATGCACTCCCGGTAGGGAAGAAACCGAGGAACCTGGGGCTGGCGATGCTGGGGACTCGACAGGGAGCCCACTTCTGTAATATATTTATTCTTCTTTTTGGGCCGGTTGTACTTTGGAATGAAAACTAATGTAACCCGGTTGGCTTATGATATAGAATTAATTTTTATACTTTTGTATTTTGACGTGTTCACATAAACTTTTGTTTCGCTTATGCTACCGAGTTGTATTTGATCTGGCCTGGTTTGATTCGAATCGAGACATTCCTTAATGAATTTAGTCAATATTGAGGAATGACCGGTGCGCGCTCTGGGTCGGTTGTATTTCGAACCGAGAGAGCGACGCTTTGATTTGATCTGGTCTGGTTTGATTTGAACCGAGACATTCCTTAATGACTTCAGTCAATATTGAGGAATGACCGGTGGGCGCTTTGGGTCGGTTGTGTTTCGAACCGAGAGAGCGACGCTTTGATTTGATCTGGTCTGGTTTGATTTGAACCGAGACATTCCTTAATGACTTCAGTCAATATTGAGGAATGACCGGTGCGCGCTTTGGGTCGGTTGTATTTCGAACCGAGAGAGCGACGCTTTGATTTGATCTGGTCTGGTTTGATTTGAACTGAGATTCCATGCTTTGAATTGAATTGAGAATAAACATACATTGTCGGTGCCCACTTGATAACAATAGTAAGCACAATATAAGCAATTCACATAAAATATTTCTTCAGATGCTCGGCGTTCTAGGCTCTTGGTAATTCTTTGCCGGTCGTATCAATCAAATGGTATGCCCCTTTGTCGTGGCATCGTATGACTCTGTATGGGCCTTCCCATTTCCCTCGAGTGGATCTTTGGTGATGGGGCTTACCTTTCTCAGAACCCAATCTCCGAGTTGGAACTTTCGTGGGCTTACTTTTTTGTTGAAGTAACGGGCAGCTCGGTCTTGGTACGCAGCCCATGTTACCTGCGCTTCATCTCTTCTTTCTTGTAGTAAATCCAGATTGAGCTTGATTCCCTCGTCATTGAGCCCCGGATTGTAGTGTGATACTCGGAAGCTGGGTGATCCGACTTCGGCGGGGATGATTGCCTCTGAGCCGTAAGTTAAAGAGAAAGGAGTAGCCCCGGTGGGAGTGCGTGTCGTGGTGCGGTAGGCCCAAAGTACCTCGGGTACATATTCTGCCCAAGCTCCTTTCTTTTTGCCGAGCTTCTTCTTTAGTGTTCTGAGAAGAGTCTTGTTCGTAGCTTCCACTTGTCCGTTCGCCGGTGGATATATCGGGGTCGAGTAATAATTTCTGATACAGAGTTCGGTGGACCATTTTCGAAACGGTCCACAGTCAAACTGTTTTCCGTTGTCGGTGACAAAAGCGTGTGGGATGCCGAATCGACATATGATTGAACTCCAGAGAAATTTTACTACGTTGGCGGTAGTGATAGTAGCGAGTGCCTTGGCTTCAGCCCACTTGGTGAAGTAGTCTACCGCGACAAGCAGAAATTGCCGCCCACCTTTTCCCGGCGGCATAGGCCCGACTATGTCGACCCCCCATTTTGCGAATGGCCACGGCGAAGTGATAGGGCTTAGTTTTTCAGGGTGTTGCTTCATCACCCGGGCAAACCTTTGACATTTGTCGCATTTTCGGACGATTTTGACTGAATCCTTATTCATTGTTGGCCAGTAGTATCCGGCTCTCATCGCTTTGTGTGCCAACATCCGAGAGCCCGAGTGGTTCCCGCAGACCCCTTCGTGTATCTCCTTTAATATGTATTCCGCCTCGGAACTTTTAAGACACTTCAGAAGTGGCTCGCTATATCCTCTTCGATAGAGTACTCCTCCGATAAGCACGTATCGGGCTGAATGCATTTTTACCTTCCGAGCTCGCGGCTTTTCCTCGGGTAGGGAACCGTTGCGGAGGTACTGGATGACGTCAGTAGCCCATTCAGGTTCGTCTGATCCTTCTTCAATTTCCATCATGTCGAGCTGTGGAAGGATTGAAGCCTTGGTCTGTATCACCACCCCCCGTGTGGATGTTCTGACGACAGGCCCGGTACCGGAACCCATTTTGGAAAGAGCATCGGCTCGGGCATTATCTTCCCGAGGAACTTTGGTTACGGCGGTTCTGTGGAAGTTAGATTGGCATTTGCGTACCTTATCGAGATATTGAATCATCTTCTCACCTTGTGCCTCGGCCGATCCCTGCACATGGCTGACTACCACCTGAGAGTCGCTTCTGATCTCCACATTCCGTGCTCCCATTTCCCGAGCTATTGAAAGCCCGGACAAAAGTGCTTCATACTCGGCTTCATTATTGGTGGTCATGAAATCCAGTTTGATCGCATATTGAAAAGTTTCTCCATCCGGGCTTGCTAAAGTGACACCGACTCCGCTCTTTTGGTTGGCCGAAGAACCATCTACATACGCTACCCATGTTTCCTTCTCGGGCAGTTCCTCACTTTCGGGCGTATTGCTAAATTCTAGTAGAAAATCAGCTAGCGCCTGACCCTTGACAGAAGTGCGAGGGTGGAACTCTATGTCAAACTGCCCCATTTCTACCGACCAATTTACCAACCTCCCGGATAGATCCGGTTTTTGTAATATCTTCTTCAGCGGATGCTCGGTTAACACTCGTATAGCGTGTGCCTGGAAATATGGCCTTAATCTCCGGGCCGAGATTATTAAGGCGAAGGCCAATTTTTCAATCCGAGGGTACCTCTCCTCGGCTCCATGGAGTGCTTTGCTGGTGAAATAAACCAGTTTTTGAATGCCTGAGTCTTCTCGGACTAAAACTGAACTGACTGCTGAGGGTGATACTGCCAGATAAAGATACAAGATTTCTCCTTCCTCGGGGCTGCTTAATAGCGGCGGGTTGGTCAGATATTCTTTTAACTTCTTGAAGGCTTCCTCGCACTCATTGCTCCACACGAAGGCTTTTCTCAAAATCTTGAAGAATGGGAGACATTTGTCGGTGGACCGGGAGATGAACCGGTTAAGGGATGCTATTCTCCCGGTCAGTTGTTGCAGTTGCTTGGTGGTCCGGGGAGGTTGCATACTGAGGACAGCACTTACCTTCTCGGGATTCGCCTCGATTCCTCTTTGCGATACCATGAATCCCAAGAATTTTCCGAAGGAAACGCCGAAAGCACATTTGGCCGGGTTGAGCTTCATCTTGTGACTCCTTAGTGTCTCGAAGGTTTCCCCCAGGTCGGCTATATGGCCGGTGGCTCGTATGCTTTTGACAAGCATGTCGTCAACATAGACTTCCACGTTTCGTCCGATCTGATTTCGGAACATTTTGTTGACGAGCCTCTGGTACGTAGCCCCGGCGTTCTTTAGACCGAACGGCATCATTTTGTAGCAGTATAGACCTCTGTCAGTAATAAACGACGTTTTTTCTTGGTCGGCTTCATCCATGTGAATCTGGTTGTACCCGGAGAAGGCGTCCATGAATGTTAAAAGTTCGTGACCGGACGTAGAGTCTACGAGGAGATCGATCCGGGGTAATGGGAAACTATCCTTGGGACATGCTTTGTTAAGATCGGTGAAATCAACACACATTCTCCACTTCCCAGTGGCTTTCTTGACTAAAACCACGTTGGCCAGCCATTCCGGGTAGTTTACCTCTCGGATAAACCCAGCCCGCAGCAGTTTGTGTACTTCCTCGGCAATGGCCTGGTTCCGTTCCGGTGCGAAAGTCCTTCTTCGTTGCTTAACCGGTCGAGCTTAACCGGTCGATAGCTTGGATCCACCATTAACTTGTGGGCTATTATGGATTGGGGTATTCCCGGCATGTCCTTGTGGCTCCATGCGAATACATCTTTGTTTTTCCTGAGGAATGAGACCAGGGCTTCCTTCATTTCAGGGGGAAGCTGCGCGCCGATACGGACCTTCTTCTTCGAGTCACCGAGCTCAAATTCTTCCAGTTCCTCGACCGGCTCCCCCAACGGTGATTGCTATTTTTCTTCATCTTTTTTCTTCTCTCCAAGTCTCGCGGCTTCCGGGAGCTTCTTCAAACTTGTATTATAAAACTCTCGGGCCATCCTCTGGTCTCCTTTTTCGACACCGACTCCTTCTTCGGTGGGGAATTTCATGCTCAGGTGAGGGGTTGAGGTCACATCCCTAAATTCGTTGAGAGCTGTTCTCCCGAGGATGGCGTTGTAGGCTGATGGTCAATCGATTATTAAGAACCGAACCATCACCGTCCTCTGCCTCGGGTACATTCCTGCTGTGACCGGAAGCTCAATGGACCCGAGTGGGAGCACTTGCTCTCCTGTAAATCCCACAAGCGAATATCTCGCCGGGATCACCTTACTTTGATCGATCTTCATCCGCTCGAAGGCTGACCTGTAATGGATGTCAGCCGAGCTTCCTGTGTCAACCAGGACGCGGTGTATTTTGTGGTTGGCTACGGCCAGACTTAGTACCAGAGCGTCGGTATGTGGAAGAGATACTCCTGCGTAATCATCATCCGAGAACCCGATCACTTGTGCGTCTCGTTTTTGGGACTTTGGAGGTTTCTGCACCGAGTATACCTCGAAATCCCATAACTGCCTTGCGTATGCCTTCCGTGCCAAGCTAGATTCTCTGCCTCCTCCGAAGCCCCCCGAAATCGTCTGTATTTCCAGAAGGTTCTCCTGCCGTTCTGTTCTGGCTCGGCTCCTACTTCTTTCTCGTGCATCCCGAGGATCTGGCCTGCGTTCTGGTTCCCTTCCTCTTTCTTGATTTCTTCCCCGATCATCCCGGGGATTGTTTTGATCCTGATGGAACCGATTCTGATGGTGGCGGTTGCCGTGCTCCGGATTCTGCTGAATTCTCTGATCTGCGAGGAAACGGACAAGTTTTCCGTTTTCTATGAAACGTTCAATCATAAGTCTCAAGGATATGCAGGCTTCTGTACGATGCCCGGTGGTGTCATGAAACGCACAATACTGGTCGGCGTATCGTGAATGCGGATTTGCGAGAACCGGTCTGGGCTTCCGGTACGTCGGGTCTCGCTTTATTTCCAGGAGAACATCCATAATAGGTGCATTGAGGGGTGTCCAGTTGTTACCCCTTAGGGACTCCTGATCCCGCTTCGGCCTGGCCTCTTCTTCTGGAACCCGCTTCCGTTCTTCCTTCCGAGGATTCTTCTTTTTTGGGTTCCCGGAAGTGGATGGGCGAGTAGTCTCGGGTCCCAACAGAGCCCGGAGTGTCTCCTCCTGGTTAATGTACTTCTCGGCTTTACTCATAAAGCCATCTAAATTCTGAGGGGGCTTCCTGGCTATATCAGCCATTAGTGCTCCATCTTTTCGGATTCCCTGAAAGAGAGCTCCGTAGATGAAATCATCTGTTGTTGCTTCGGCTTCAAGTCTAGCCTGGTTGAACCTCATAAAGAAATCTCTGAGGGATTCCTCGGGTCCTTGGTGCAATGACATTAAGGATCCCGACGGCTTTCTTCTGACCCTGCCGGCCATGAACTGCGTCAGGAACATCCTGCCGAGGTCCTCGAAATGACGGATGGAATTTGGCGGGAGGCTCCTGAACCAGTCACGGGCATTGCCCGAGAGGGTCAAAGGGAAGGCCCGGCAGGCCACCATCTCGGGTGTTCGATGGAGATCCATGTGGGTTCTGAAATTATCTAGGTGCTCCACGGGATCTTCAAGTCCCGTATAAAATGGGATCTCTGGGACTTTGAACTTCTCAGGAAGGCAAATATTTGCCACCTCCTCGGTGAATGGAGAGGTGGTCTTCTGCAAAAGGTTTTCCACCAGGGAAGCTTTTCCCTTGTCGTTCCGTTGAATAGCTGCGGTCAGAACATTGCATCTTTGCTCCAACCGGGCAATCATGCCTTGTACCGCCCTTGCTGCCTCGGGTTGAGCAGGTGGAGGATTTCCTGGGACTTCTTCTTCTTTGTTCGGCTCCTCAGAGCCTTCGACCCGGCTGCCATGCTCTCGGTTTCCTGGGTCAGTGACAGTTCGGTGAAGTTCTGGAACCCGGGCCTGGAGGACAGCATTCATAGTGGCCAAATCCTCGATGCTCTTGGCCATCTGCTCCATTCTTTCATTCAGGAGAGTGAATTGGGGATCGTTGGAGTTCCCTTCGTCTCGGGTATTTCGGTCATCCCGAGGCACTCGGTTGGTTTCTGATCGAGTATTCACCATAACGGATTTTTTTTTAGGAAAACAATATAAGTCGTTCCCACAGACGGCGCCAAACTGTTGAGACAGTTTCTGGTAGGTGACGTGTCGGTCAGAAGTTGGTCTAAGTTGCTCCCGGTTGTATCTGATTCACCTGAAAAGTAAAGCTGCGTCGGGGGGTTCCGACAACCCCACTCCGATGCTTAAGTAAGTGTATGGTTCTGAGAATAAATGCGCAGAATAATGCCAAAGAGACTGATTAGCATGTACCTTAGCATCTGAAGTAGTTCTTGTATTTATAGAGGTTGTGGAGCAGTTCCATTAGCTTCACAATTCGTGCACCAGGCGGTTGGAGGAGACGTGGCTCCAAATAAACGAATGTTCCGGGTTCCGTAGATCTCGGTGGCATCATGGGATTCCACGACATGCATCGTGTCCCTTAGGTTTCGGGTACCGCCGAGACGCATGCCTTCCATGACGTGCATCGTGTCCCTTAGATTCCGGGTACCGCCGAGACGCTTGCAGATGCGGATATCAACTAGCATTTGGATCGCCTACTCAGGCCAGTTGCAACAGACTTGGGCCCAAGTGGCCTCAATGGGCCCGGGTAGATTATGCTCTTTTGATATTTGGGCCTGGTCGGGTGGATAAAAGAGGGCCTACTTCCTGGGTTGGGCCCAACGCCCGAGAAGATCAATATTTGTCCCAACAACTTTCTTACCTGGGATTTGAAAAAACAGATTTTTCGTGTTTTCAAATCGTAATTTTTAAAATCGCAGTTCCCAAACGATTTATATTCTGGGATTTGGTTTAAAATCGCACTTATTGTCTACGAAATCGCAATCACAAACGCTCCCTAAATTGGGTTGAAATAATTTATTCAATTAACGTATTTTTTCAAAATGCATATAATTCTCATATATATTTTTAATAGAGTATGTAATTCTCACATGCATTTGTAAAAATAATATAATAATTATATATATTTTAAAACACATATTAATTTAATAAACTGAATTTAAACACATAAAAAGCAATAGATTAAAATTATAAGTTACATTTGGGATCACCCAAGTTTGCCTAAAATGAGATAATAACGTACTGATAATGACTTCATTTATTGCAGAGGAAGGATGCACAAATTTGAAAAAGTGTGCGATTAAAATATATTAATGGACTTCAACAGTTGACAAGGCATTTGTCCTACCAATTGCAAAACATAGATTTGGCTTACATGCTGAAGAGAAATAATAGCACATCTCCTGCAATTTTAAATCAAGGGCTAAGATTAAAACTTTCCCATTTCAACCTAAACGGCGTAGCTTTGAATGGAACTAATAGAGAATTTATAAACGTGGTTTGCACCACTTCTTCCTTCTCCCCCCATTTCCACTTCCACTACTTTCTCTCCCTCTTTCTGCAAATTCGTCTTGAAAAACAGCGAAACAGCAACGGGTCAAATTTATGGTTCTGAGCTCATCTCCTCGGGACCATTCTAGCAACCGGGGGCAGGAACGGAGGCACGTTACACCGAGGGTGGGGGTCTATGACCACTTCAAAAAAATTTGAAGTTTTTAATTTTTTTTTTTTTTTAAGGGTTAATTATATGATAGTCCTGGCAAAAATGAAATTCAACCCTCTCCCCCAAAAAAAATTTACTTTACTAACTACTACTATAATTTTTCTTCTTTCAAAAAAAAAAAAAAATTTAAGGGTTAATACTCCTATGGTCCCTGAGTTTTCACAACTTTAATTTTTAGTCCCTGAGTTTCAATTTGCATCACAGACGGTACCTCAATTTTAGGAAAATACCAAATTGATACTTCGGTTAAGTTTTCTGTCTAAAAACTAACGGCTCGCCACGTGTCAACCTCAAAAGTTGACACGTGGCACTATATAAAAAATTAAAAATTAAAAATCTTTAAAACTTAATTAAAAAAATAGAAAAACAAGGGGGTGGCTGAGCCACCCACTTGGCCGGTCTGGGGTGGCCAAATCACCCCTCATGGGGTGGTTCGGCCACCCCTTGACAAAAAAAAATAAATAAAGATTGGTTTTGGCCTCGGCCACCCCCAAGGGCAAAACCAATTTTACCATTTTTTTTTTCTATCTAGGGGGTGGCCACCCTAGACCGGCCGGCCACCCCCTTGGTGGCTAAGCCACCCCTTTTCTTAAAATAAAATAAAATAAAAAATCAATTTTTTTAATATTTTTTATTTTTTAATTAATTTTCAATTTTTAATTTTTTTATATAGTGCCACGTGTCAATCTCAGAGGTTGACACATAACGGACCGTTAGTTTTTGGACAGAAAACTTAACTGAGGTACCAATTCGATCTTTTCCTAAAATTGAGGTATCATATGTGATACAATTTGAAACTCAGGGACTAAAAAGGTGTTTAATCCTAAATTTAAAAACCCGGCAGCACACAGCAGATAGGGAAACTAGGAAAAAAAAAACCACGTATTGGCAGCACGCATACTCACAGTAGATAGGGAAAAAAAAATTAATTAGCACTCAGTAGATCCTCTCCAACATGGCAACACAATGTTAATCAAAAAATCACACTGCACAAGAAAAAATGGGGCAAAATTTACTTTTCAACAACTCTCAAATTTCTTTCAAAGTCTCAATCTCACCCTATTACCCAGTCCCAAGAAAAAGAAAAAAACACTTGGTGGTTCAGTGGTTGTGAAAATACCTAGAGGCGAGAGAACTGAGAAAAACGGCTTTGGAAACACCACGAGGTCCACAATCTGGCTGTGCATCCACCGTCGGCCACCCACACACCACCACTAGCAGCCAACACTCATCAGGCACCATGAGTTATCAGCTCTCTTTTCTTTGTATGCTCTAAATTTCTAATATGATTTTGTTTTAAAATTTGAAACTTTTCTAAAAGAAAAATTCATAGGTGACCATAAGGCTATAAGAGAAGGAGAATATCATAAAAATGTGAGAATCAAGGAATGGCCGAGTCATAGTGGGGGTTGATGAGAAAGACGTTTTTTTTTTTTTTCCTTTCTGTGTTGTGTTTCAAACTTTCTGATTGAGTGTTTGTTATGGGGAAGTGTGCTCTTACAACTGGGGTTGTTCTCGTTGTGATTCCAAATCGACTGTGACATACCAAATCTTTTGGCTTGTAAGCTTCAACCTGTCATGTACTCACAAATGTATATTACGTAGTAACGACATAGTTGCTTCAATTTTCAGACCCAAAAAAAAAAAAAAAAAAAGGCCAAAATGGTTTGACATATTGAGTTTTCCAACGTTTTCTAGGGAAACAAACGGAAGTCAAGAAAAGAAAATCACCTCGATAATCCAAAGAACGTCATTTAAACCATACCAGCCACCACCAACTCACTAGAGGGTTTTTTACTTCTAATTTCATTCCATGTTTCATTACAACTATAGACACCCTTCTTTGATGTGGTCATTGTGTTGTTTTATCGTTGTACTACCTTTAGATGTTAGATTCGAGATGGACCTCGAAGCAGATGCAACCATTGGGTGTAGTACTGATATCGATCTAGTTATACTTGAGGACTGATTGCATAATTTTTAAGGCCACTCATGGTAAATAGTATTTTTTTTGTGACATTCTAGGCTTTACTTTTGAGGCTCAATTGTGTATTAAAGTTTATTTTTGATCTTTTATATCGGCAATATGTATAGTATGATTTCATTTGATGTAATGATTCTTAGTAGATGCTCTAGTTGTAATAAATGGTGATAAAGTATTTTATGTTTCCACTGCGTAGTATTCTCTTTTTGGGAAACAGAGATCCCTAAGTCTTATTCTTTGTGAAATAGGACTGGGAGGTGAATCGTGAAGTTAAAAATTACTAGTTAATTAATTTTTCAAAGCGTTACAGATGGTATCAGAGTCTTATGCTCTGAAAACTAGAGGAACTGATCTACCAAAGCATATGATGGAATAATTGTACAAGGAATACAGATTTTTGACAAAGAAAGATTTTGAGGACATTGGATTTGAGAATTTTAGAATAGGATATGGTGTTAAGTATTCCCAATCCTAGTCCCTATAAGGATTGGGAATAATTTGGACTAAGATAGTTCGATACAAGTACTAAGTATAGATCTACATTAAGATCTAGGATAAGTTGGTATTAGGATATAAGCTTTGTGAGGATCGATTTGTGATAGGGTTTAACGTCTTAAGCGAGACTCGGCACATGTTCTAGAGGAAGGACTGACAATCGTTGTGACTGCAGAGATGACGACGCAACGAAGGCAAGGCTTCCTAGCTCAATGAAAGGACGAGGGATGTGCTGGACATCACCCAGGCATTGGAGAAAGTGGCAAGTCTTTTGGCGGGGGCATTGGTCAACATTCGAGGAGAATGGGCTCCGAGTGGAATGAAATGTTGCTCATTTAAGGAATTTGATAAGTATCCGTTATCTGTGTTTGAAGGAAACTTGGAATCTGAGGGAGCGAAAAATTGGCTTATAAACTTGAAGGAGCTACTACGAGTTATGGATTTTATTGAGGAGCAAAGAGTCAAGTATGCAGCCTACAAGTTTTTTGGAAAAACAAGACAATTGTGGTACGACCCAAGGGATTCACTAGTGATGGAATTAGGAAGCGAGAAGGCTATTAAATGGACCCAAGGGATTCACTGTAGCTGGACGGTAGTTTAAGAAGTCTCTAGGAAAGTCATTGAAGTGAGATTTTGGGGGGTTTATCCAAATTTAGGAATGCCAATCTAATAGGTCAAATGATTGCTCGTTTGTTTAGTAAGTGTGCATTTTGGAATTGGGTTGTGTGCTGTAAATGGATCGAGATGAATAATGGGTTGTGACCCATATTGGTTGTTAGAATGATTGTAGCATATTAGTATAAAAGGATCCATCGGTGTAATTGTAAAGGATGCCAAGAACCTTTAGAATCAATTCGTTTTCTTTCAAATCAATTCAATTTTCTTTTTTGAAAGTTAGGTTGTCCTCCAAACAACTCATCACCATTTTTCCCAATTCTCATTCCATCATCACAAATTCCTCAATTACAATTCATCATCATCCAATTGAGAGGATTTAGATAGTATTCATTTAATGATCAAGATTTAAAGTTAATATATCTAACGTTGTATATAATGTCAATATTAACATATTTTTAAAAAAAATTAAATAATGGGACATCATATACATCGTTAGATACATCAACTTTAAATTTTTACCATGAAATGGAGAGGATTTTTGTCCACAGTGATGAGTGCCAAAAAGTGTATATTTGGATCCCTTAATTTACATTAGTTAAACATTTAGCTTTGTTACTTTCTGATGTTTTGGTAAGTTTTAGTGTTTTTGCGTTTTGCAGGGCAATAAGAGAAAAATGACAATTTTCAAGGCAAAAATACATAGAAAAGCTGGATTTTCGAAAGTGCTGAAAAAATAGATTGATCGAATTAATATTCGATCGATCGAAAAGTAGATCGATCGAATATTAAGTAGATCGATCAATTTTAAAATCGATCGATCGAATTTTTGCAGGACAGAAACCCTAGCTAACTCTATAAATACGTCTTTTTCTCATTTTCTCAAAATGAGGAGCCGCGGCAGAGACCGTCTGGGCGCCCCAAATGGCCGATTTTGACCTATCTTAGGGTTCTTGGGTGATTTTCACCTAGAACCACCTTCATTTGTAAGTTTATTTATGTTTTTATTGATTCTTCTTGTTCATTTACGTTTTCTTTAGTGATGTATAACTAAACTTTCGTCTTGGGTTGAGGATGAAACCTCACCATTGAATAGAAGCTGAGTTTCATTGCTTGTTTATGCTATTTGAGTTTATGGCCTTTGATTTCTCATGGTTCTACTCCGATTTTTGAGATTATTATTGGATATCTCTTGTGATTTCCGGATACAAGTGATGATTTGATATAGTTTCATTAAATTGATGGCTTGGGTTTTCATTTATGTTGGATATTCATTGTGTTTCATTCTATGGATACATTTGATGATTTAGTTGAAACTAGATATCTTTTGTGATTTGTGGAAGAATGGATTCATTGAATGATTTAAACAATTTTTGAAGCAAAAGTAGAACATACCTAAGATATCCATTTGAAAACCTCAAAATATGTGTGACGAGCATGAGATTAGGTTGTTGTGATTTGGTAAGTGTGGATTCCAAAACCCTAGACCCCTTTATTTTCATTAATTTTGTTTATGTTTTCTTTTGTTAAAAATCCCTAAATTTGGAATTAGGTTAAAATAGGATTAGTTTGAATAGAGATTAATTTTCGCAACACAATTCCCTGTGGGATCGACCTCGCACTTGCAAAACGCTATATTGCAAACGATTCGTGCACTTGCAAGTATATTATAATTTGCACAACAAGTTTTTGGCGCCGTTGCCGGGGAATTGTTTTGTTTGTGGAAATTGATTTTTGTTTGAATTGATTTTATTTTTCTACTAGTTTAGATAGATTTTTCTTTCATATATTTGTTGTTTTGTTTCTATTCTCGTTCAAAAAAAAAAAAAAAAAAGTTTTCGTATTCCCGGTTCTGTTTCTGCACTTTCTGAGTGCCCTACGAAGTCGATCGATCGAGTATCAATTCGATCGATCGAGAAAGCATTCGCCCTATATAAAGTCGATCGATCTAGAAGTAATTCTATCGTGCGAATTTTCTAAGCAGCAGAAAACCGGAAAAAAAAAAAAAAAAAAAAAAAAAAAAAAAGAAGTTGTTTTTAGTTTATTTTGTTAATATTCTGTTTCTGTTTTATATTATTTTATTGTTTGTTTTTCTTTGATTAATTTATAATTAAAAAAAAAAAAAAAAAATTGGTTCATATCTTTGGTGGGATATTTTATTACTATATGGTGTAAGTGAAACATGAGTTTTTACTTTGATAATTATTGTGATTTTTCTACACAACATGTTTCACCTAGTGGTAGGACACTTGCTCCAACCAACTACCCTTACAGTTTCAACCCACATGAACCATGTTCATATTGCTCTGATCCTTATCATAGTGCTAGTAGTTGTCCCTCCTGGGGACAATTCTGCAATCTTTCTTATGAGCAAATGAACCCCAATTTCTCTAGTCCGGGATTTGATGCAAATCCCAATTTTTACAACCCGGACTGGAGCAATCATCCTGATTTCTAGTGGCAAGCTCAAGCCATGGGAAATTGTGCTCCCCAATTTCAAGAACTGCACCATCCCGATTATCCGCAGTTCGATAACCAATCTTCTCATCCTTCATCCTACAATTATCCAACCTCTTCTTCACAGTCCACTTTGGAAGACACTCTCAAGGTCTTCATGGAGCTCACAGGCCAGGTTATTAGTAACGTGAAGAATGTTGTTATGGAAAACACTCAGGTGATTGCAAGGATAGAAGGACAGCTCGAATATCTGGTTGCTAAAGTCACCAGAATAGAGGAAGAAGAGTTTCGAAGTCAGTTGATGGCTGAAGGGCACTACATGATTGATGAGGATAATGCTAGCTATTCTTGTCATGAGCATGTCCCTATCATCACCATGTTTGAGAATGAGGAAATTGTGGATAGCAATGAGGAGGAAGAAAAGGAGGAGCACCTTGAGCACACAGCGCCCCCGTTAAATCCAAATTCGTCCAACAACAAGGAAATGAGTACTGAAGCTCATTCCTTCATCATTCTACTCGAGGGATATCAAATTTTAAAGAAGAAATGGTGGAAATGATTGGTTGAACATCCACATGATCGGGGAAGGCGCTGTAAATTTTCTTTTACCTTTTTGTACAGTTGATTTCTTTCATTTTATTTTTATTTCTTTTCATTCTTACTTTTATTTCTAACAGCAATTAACCTTTCGATATTTGTTTCTATGAGAAATATTGCTGTTAGTTTTTGTTGATAGGTGTTTTGGTGTTTAAGTTTGGGGGACGCCTTGACCTTTCACACCTCGATGTTTCCGTATTTCTGGCAATGTATTTCTACACTACATATTGCGGACAATGTGTAATTCAAGTTTGGGGGTATGGAAAAACTTTCTGTCCATTTGTTTGTTTGTTTAATTTTTCTGTTTGTTTGGTTATTTTTAGTTGTCGATTTATTCTTTAAAAAAAAATAAAAAAATAAAAAAAAATAAAAAAAATTGTTGTTGTCAAGTTTGAGTTAAACTGTAACTGTGGTTTGCATTTCATTGGTTTGCTTAAAGTTTTGAACACATCATATCTTTAGAAATCTGAATCTTTTGACTTATTTTTGGGCTAGTGAGACTTCACTTGTTTGAGTTGAATTATCACAAGCACATTAGCATGTAATCTATGGGGTATGAATTTGTGCTTAATTGTGTATTTTGAGAATTGTTGGATGACTTATTGATAAATAACATTGGCTTGCAAGATATTTATATATATATATATATATATATATATATATATATAAAAATAAAAATAAAAAATAAAAAAGGATCATTTTGAGTTTTTCACTGAGTAACCGGGCCTCTTGCCTCACTAAGCATTGAGTGTTCGCGTCAAAAGGTGAGAACTTCAATTTGGTTAATTGTATGGCTAGTTGGGCTTCGTAGCCTTTTTTACTTGAGTAATTAAGTCATTAGGGATGTTTCTACATCTATTGCCCTAAGACCATCTGGTTTGGGAGTCACTGGGCCCAAAACTCGTTACATGGGTCAATTAGAAAGCTTAAGGGAGCCGAGCATTGCACAGCCTACACAAAAACAAAAAAAATATATATAAATAAAATAAAATAAAATAATTTGCATATCTCGCCTTGGTTGTTTCATTTGATAGGAATTCCAATGATTTTTGAAGTACTTATCTTGAGGTTAAAATGAAACCTCATAATTGCATGTTGATTTCACTCTACACTTTTGAGAAAATGTGATGTCTTAACTGTCCATTTATGAGTGATTTGATGTTGGATCCTCTGTTGATGTTTATGATGGGGTTTGTCTTTTTAAGCATGCCAATGACGTACGAACCATGATTTGTGTGAAAATTCTTTCTTGTTGACAACATAGTGTTTCAATGTTTGTGGGTATCATTTCTGGCAAACCCTCACGAGACTTCACTCGTCCACTAGGGAGTCCTAGGGGTTTAAAAGGCTTGTTGCATATGCTAAATGCAATCGTTTCTCCCACGAAAGAGGACTTAAGTTTCATGATTTGATTTTGTTTTTCATTTAGTTTTGCTAAGGGACTAGCAAAATGTAAGTTTGGGGGTATTTGATGAGTGCCAAAAAGTATATTTGGACCCCTTAATTTACATTAGTTAAACCTTTAGCTTTGTTACTTTCTGATGTTTTGGTTAGTTTTTGTGTTTTTGTGTTTTAGCAGGGTAATAAGAGAAAAAATGACAATTTTCAAGTCAAAATACATAGAAAGCTGGATTTTCGGAAGTGCTGAAAAAGTAGATCGATCGAATTTTTGCGAGACAGAAACCCTAGCTAACTCTATAAATACCTATTTTTCTCATTTTCTCAAAATGAGGAGCCGCGGCAGAGATCGTCTGGGCGCCCCAAAAGGCCGATTTTGACCTAGCTTAGGGTTCTTGGGTGATTTTCACCTAGAATCACCTTCCTTTATAAGTTTATTTATATTTTTATTGATTCTTCTTGTTCTTTTACGTTTTCTTTAGTGATGTATAACTAAACTTTCGTCTTGGGTTGAGGATGAAACCTCACCATTGAATAGAAACTGAGTTTCATTGCTTGTTTATGCTATTTGAGTTTATGGCCTTTGATTTCTCATGGTTCTACTCCGATTTTTGAGATTATTATTGGATATCTCTTGTGATTTCCGGATACAAGTGATGATTTGATATAGTTTCATTAAATTGATGGCTTGGGTTTTCATTGATGTTGGATATTCATTGTGTTTCATTCTATGGATACATTTGATGATTTAGTTGAAACTAGATATCTTTTGTGATTTGTGGAAGAATGGATTCATTGAATGATTTAAACAATTTTTGAAGCAAAAGTAGAACATACCTAAGATATCCATTTGAAAACCTCAAAATATGTGTGATGAGCATGAGATTAGGTTGTTGTGATTTGGTGAGTGTGGATTCCAAAACCCTAGACCCCTTTATTTTCATTAATTTTGTTTATGTTTTCTTTTGTTTATGTTTTCTTTTGTTAAAAATCCCTAAATTTGGAACTAGGTTAAAATAGGATTAGTTTGAATAGAGATTATTTTTCGCAACACAATTCCCTGTGAGATCGACCTCGCACTTGCAAAACGCTATATTGCAAACGATTCGTGCACTTGCGAGTATATTATAATTTGCACAACACACAGCAAACTTGGTTGTCCACACCCTCGCTCTCTAGACCACTATATTAGGGGTTTTCGGTCCAAAAAAAAAATGGAGTTCATTTATATATATTGGCTTACCTATAATCATGTTTTTTTTACACTACCTATAATCATTTCTTACTCTAATAGTCTGAATGTCTTGGGGCATTTTTGTAACACTGTCATTTGACCTAAAACTTTTGGTACTATCCTGGTCTCGTTGTACATATTGAACGGGGTTATTTATAATTTTACGGGACATATATGTGACTTATGTTGTCACGTCATTTAAAAATTTATAAATGGTGTAGCACCATCTACACCGTTAGATACTATAAAATTTAATTTTAACCATAAAGGTGTCTCTCAATTTCACTTGAAACAAAGAAGATCCTATTCCAATACTGCTAGGTGGGGCTTGCTTAATTGGGTTTAGAATCGGGTAGATTCACCTTTTTGCCTATCACCAAAGCTTTTCTATGCTAGAAATAAAGATTCAAATATTGGAAGTAAAATTAAATGAATGACATAAAATTTGAATATTTTGTGCACAGCTAGATTCGTAGGCGTACATTGTGGTACGTTATTTAAAAATTTTAAATAATGTGGCAGTATACATAACATATATTCCATTAGATATTTTAAAATTTTACACAGATCATGAAAGAGATGTGTATGATGTCATTCATTGCACATCTTCTTCTTTTTTTAACAAAATAACCGGAGCTACCATGCATTAATCTGAAAAGGCTCGAAGACAAATACAATGAATAGAGACACATCAACACCCTACACACTAAGTCAGAAAAATATGACTTAAATGTTGCCTACAAATAAACAAATATTACAATGACAGATGTTTGAACCACTATATAACAATAAATGACCCCTAACAAAGAAAAGAGGGCTAATCTAGCTAAAAAATCATAAAAAGTCCAGTAAAATCTACAAATTTAACAGACAGACTTTCAAAAACTACTCTAAAAAAACAAAGAAAAAAACAACTACAGAAAACACACAATATAAGCCAACATCAAAAGATAAACTGCGCGTGTCTTGCAGGAACCGGCGGAAAAACATAAATTCGGCCTCAAAAGTAAACGTAGAAGAAGAAAGCTCAACAAAACTTTCACCGGCAACACGGACGGAGAGGCCGCTTTCCTACAAGACGTCTTGTGTTAAGCCTTCCTTCCTGAAGAAACCAAAAACAAAAAATAACACAAAGCTCCATAACCTTAGAATGACTAGGAGACCCAAAGCTCCATAGCCATAGAAGGACTAAGAGAACAAAAGCTCCACTAGATCTAAACTATGGGAAAAACAAAATACCTTCATAACCCTAGAAAAACTAAGAAGAAAGCACCATTGGGAGAGGGAGGTGTGGAGCCTCTCTCCTTCTCAAACACCTCTCTTCTTTCTTCTCTCTTTCTTTTTTCTCTTTAGGCCCCCTCCCTGACCAACTATGATAGGAACTCTCGGTGAATTGAACGAAATGGAAGATAGTTTATAGATAAGACTCCAATTAGGGAATGGAGACAACCACAAATGACATAAGCCAATACAATAATCAATACCTAAACTACATGCTACGCCTTTCTTTTATACTAGAGCTACCACTAACATGCTGCCATATAACTACCCATAGATAACTGCCCACTACTAACGATCATGCCCACTACTAACAATCATGCAATCTTCCACTAAGATTACATGTAACTGCCTTCCCCTGTATCCCCTGCTTTCTAGCCACGTTCTAATGGTATTTCCGCACTTGCTGGCAGCTCCTCATGCAGTTCCATATATCGTGGGTTGGGGTGAGGTGTACGAGCGGTCCGTCGTGGAGTGCTATCAAACTATTCGCACAATTCCCGATTTGCTATATATATATATATATATATGATTTTGGATCGATAAGGAATTGTTCATTCATTGCACATCTTTTTGTACAGAGATAAACAAAAACATATGAAAAAAAAATAAAACTAAACATTTCTTTTGTCCCCCAAGTCTTTCGAGTTTTGGTCGAGGCTGGCGGCCTGTTTGTCTTCCACAACAAATTTGCCGTCTTTGGCTTCTCCTCAATCTCTCACCAGCACTATCCTGAAAATCATTAATTAACCTCTAATTCTTGAACAACCCACTTTTTCAATTCGATAACCTTTTTTTCCTGACCCACAATAATAATAATAAATAAATAAATAAAAGGCCCAATCTCTCTCTCAGAAAAGAAAGATGCGCACTTCTGAGCGCCATTTTCTTTGACTTGCTGTGGGTAGTGCTCTCTGCCACTATCGCACTTGTGAATTTTTGACCGAAAATGAAGATGGAAGAATTGTGTATATATAACAATTGTATAAAAATAAGTGATGAGATGTCTTGATTTGATTGGTTAAATCATTTGTTTGTCACAGGCGTATTTTCCATTATTTTTTTTATAAATAAACTGATTGTTTCAATTTACTCCCAAATATGGCAACTTCAATAGCACTTTCTAAAAATCATAGAATGAAGTACATTTAGTACATACCACATCAAACAAGTTAAAAACTCCTTAAGGAAAAGAAAATTAATAATACAAATACTTTTGTTTTCACCTTCTTCTTTTTTTAATCTACATCTTCACTCATACAAGTCCTACATATCTAAAAGCTAATTTTTAAAACAGTTGAATGCGAGAAGAAGCGAAAAAAAAAAAAAAAATACAAAATTGACTCTCTCTTCTACTTTATATTAGAAGGATCGGGATGGTTCAAACAAAACATTCACTCCACTTGGGAAAAACTTACCGGTAGATGTGCGATATGGGTATACAAGCGGTTATGATTGCAGTTATTCCCTCCTAACCACAACTGTTTCAAGCAATTATTATTTTTAAATAACCGCAACCACAACAACTAGGCCGATTAGCGGTTAATTGCAACCTGCAGTTATGCAGTTATTGAAGGCTGATTATTAACCGCTAACCGCTTTCATATAGTTCTAATACTAAAAAAATACAAAAAATAGATCGTATCTTTATCTAAGTGAACATTCACACCTAATGCTATCTCAATAAAGTATCACGGGTTCAACTAAGAGGGGAAAGTGGGCCAGTGCTTTACTAAATCTAGAGAAAGAATAAGAAAAGAAATAGAAAGTGGATTGGTTTACTAAGAGTCAGATGGGAGATGCGGCGTTAAGAAAAATAGAAAGATAAAAAGAAACCCTCAGTTTTAAACCTTATCAAGTTTTACAAAAACTAAAACAGGTTTTAATTATTATTATTTGTAATATATAATATATATTATAAACCAGATATCAATAATCCGGTTATTAACCGCTTTTGTTAATTTTTAAAACAGCTAATTGCAGTAGGCCTAAGCAATTATGCAGTTAACGATTATTAAAAATTAACAATCACTCCATTTCTACGTTCTTAAATTGTGCAGTTGCGCTAAATGCTATACTTTTAGGCCATACCTTATTTAGCGATAAAATATTATTTTATAAAATAAAATAATTGAGATTTCCTCATTGCAATCAATCAAAGAGTGTGTTTGCTGAGTGTAAATTTATAAACCAAAAAAATATTATTCTAAACCAAATTACAAAAAATGTATCATTTGAAAGCGCATTTTATAAAAATTGTAGTTTGAATAAAATTTAAAAAAATAAAAAACTACATTTTCAAATAGCAATTAGGTACATTTTAATAAAATACTATTTTAAAAGTTAAACTGTAATTTTAAATGCCAAATCGCAATTTTATCAAATGCGTTTTCAAATCATACATTCTAAAAATACTATTTTTAAATCACTTTTTAAAACTACAAACCCAAACGGACTCAAAGTCAACAAATCTCACTGCACCAAAATGTAACCGAATTATGTATAGATCACAAAGTCGAAACATTATGTATTACCAGAATGAGCTAATACATGTTGAATACTCATTATTTTGAAGCCATATCATGCAATGCCTCACATGATGGTGAAGTCCATTCAAATGAAAAACTGAAACCTATCACATTTTTAACCTAGTATTTGGAGCAAACTCCATAGCAAGCATTAAAAAATTGCAGCAGCAAAAGTCTGGCGGTATTTAGTTGTGAGATGCTACCAATGCCATGTGCTCTATAAGGTCCAATACTCGGTTGCTGTTAAGAAAACCAAACAAATATAATAGGTCAAACCATCTCATGAAAGCTATTACAAAATGTGTATGCATTTGCCTTTTGTGTGTTGGTTGCTGAGGAAGAGAGAGAAGCATGTACCTGTATCCCCACTCGTTGTCATACCATGAAACAAGCTTCATGAAGGAGGTACTGAGCCCAATTCCTGCCTTTGCGTCAAATATACTTGACCTGGAATGAAACAAATCCGTCCAAACTAAGTTATTAAAGCCAACAAATAGAGGTTTTGCAAAACATTTGTAATTGTGAATCTCAAGATCATCTTTGACTGCAAAGAAAATTGGAATTTGTGAAGGGGGGGAATGCTAGGTACAATTAGTAGAAATATTAGGGAAAATAGAAGCTGATGCCTTCTCTCTCCTTTTCCATTGAATTTAGAGCAAATAACCTTCAATATTCCATTACTTTCTTAAAGAACATTACCACATGAACCACAAAGTCAACTCAGCACAAAACTGTATTTATATGTTATTTCCAGACAAGAATACAAACAATAAGTCTCAACACTTCAAATTCCCAATAGTTTTCACCACCGTACAAAGTCAAAAGACTATAAAACATTACACACACAGAAGTCTACCTTGAGTCACCAACAAAATCATTGGAAACAACATCCTCATCTTCGTATCCAAGAATGCCTTTCAGTGGCCCCTCTGAGGCATACCTTTATTAAAATATTCAACGAGCAAAGTCAGTGATATATCAAGTCCAATCATGACAACCCAGCCCCAAAACCACCAATATGAATACAGAAGATCACTAAGACAAAAAAAAAATAGAAGACATACTTGATGGCTGCCTTAACATCTTCATAGGAAGCACTCTTCTCAAGTCTACAAGTTAAGTCCACTACAGAAACATTAGGTGTTGGGACACGGAAGGCCATTCCAGTAAGCTTTCCATTAAGCTCTGGAAGAACTTTTCCAACAGCCTGCAGTACCAAAAACACAAAATTATCATTACACTCACCACTAAATCAAACGCTTGTATCCCAATGCAATTGTTGACAATTATATATTCCTAGGGATACCGTCGTACCTTTGCAGCACCAGTTGAACTAGGAATAATATTTTGTCCAGCTCCACGGCCACCTCGCCAATCCTTCATTGAAGGACCATCCACTGTTTTTTGAGTTGCTGAACATAGAAAACCATAAATTTGTTACCAAAACCAGGAAACATGAGTTAACAACAAGAGAGAGAGAGAGAGAGAGACCTGTAGTCGCATGCACAGTTGTCATTAAACCCTCTAAAATACCGAACTCCTCATGAACCACCTGCATAATATAAGCATAAAAAATAATATAAATCAAGAGAATAGGTAGCTTATAGTGCAGGAAGAAAAGTAAATGATGGAGCACTGACAAAGGCTATGTCCTACTTGAAAGAGAAATGAAAAAAGACATAAATTAGGCAATTCAAATTAACCTCTTACTAAACTTAACCATTGAGCACAAAAGAATCATTTAAAAAACAAAACAAAAACAAAACAAAAAACTCTTAATAAGCCTTAAAGATGCAATCAGACCTTTGCCAAAGGAGCGAGACAATTGGTAGTGCAGCTTGCATTGGAAACGATATCCATGTTCGTGTTGTATGTTTTCTCATTTACTCCTACCACAAACATAGGTGCATCAGCTGATGGAGCTGATATTACTACTTTCTTGGCACCACCCTGCAGATCAAAGTCAAGAAACACTGACTTAAGGTGTGTTGTGAGTGATTTCCAACCAAAAGAAACCTATGGAGGGAGGGAGGGAGGGCGGGCAGGGTGGGAGAGAGAGAGAGAGAGAGAGAGAGAGAGATAATACAGCAGAATTAACTATTACGCTAACCTTCTTATGCGCTGAAGCCTTCTCAATTGTTGTGAAAACCCCAGAGGATTCAACAACATACTCGACCCCAAAATCACCCCAAGGAATCTCCGCTGGGTCCCTGAGAACAAATAATCATAGCAGCTAGTCCCTTAGTAAATAGAACTTGAGATATTCCTCGCAATTATACTGAATGCAAGACTTATGTCATCAATCAACCTAGATGCTAGTGGGAAACCTCGCAACAGACATTTCAATACAAAACATGAGGATAAGATGTTAAGGACATTACCTTTTGCTTAGAACCTTAATCTGATTCCCATTAATTTCCAGAGTAGACTCGTCCAAGACCTTGATGGTTCCCTTGAAAATTCCATGAGTAGAATCATACTTCAACATGTAAGCCTACATAAGATGAAAAGTGAGTTACAACCATAATTTCATACCTTGAGGCGCTCAAACAACTAATCAGATCTCTTATCCTAATGAAAAAGAGAAGCTACAGCTAAACAGTCCAACTCCCACACCCTGTAATGGAATTAGAAAAGGAAAAATGCAAATACAAAGCAATCAAATGCACACTCATAAATTAAACCATATATCGAAACAGACTTGGATGTTCAAGCCCTCATACATTAGTACATCAATAATGATAAAATATTTCCACATAATGAACTAGAGTTATTTGAGCTCAAAAAAATATCTTAAATTAATCACAAACAGCTCAAAATTGTTAAGCGACCAAGGTGAATAGTGAGGGTGACAACATGGGTGTCTTGTATTTATATGTACGCAATACCAGCACAAGGAAGCCCTGGGAAAAAATAAAAATGATATGTAATTAAGGCTTTGTTACATGTAGACCACTGATGGACCAGAACCTGATTCGCTATGAACTGGCCTATTGAATAAAATGGTGGAATATTGTGCAATCAAGATATCAAATCAACACCATTCACAATAAATCCAAATACACTGTTGTACACAGCATGGAACTGGCAGATCACTGTTTACTCAAGTATATAACCACGTAATCAGCAAAAAACAGAGAATAGGGAGAAGTAACAAAACCATCTACTTAAACCATTACCACATAAGGAATAACTAGTAGTGGAAATGCAATATTTAACTGGATCCAACAATAATGAACACATATTCATCATCTGAGAGATCTTCAATGTTGTGATTTACAAGAAAGAAAAAGTAGATGTACATACCATGTACTTGGCATCAATAAAAGGGTCATTGACTGCCACCACGTCAATATCATCTCTAGAGGATGCAATTCGTAATACCAACCTTCCAATCCGACCAAAACCTGTCAAAGATGACCATCATGGATATGTTGTCATTGTTGGAAGAATGAAATAAATTCTGTATGCCATACAAATTTTACATTTTTTTGTAGATAAGCAAAGAAGCCACCTAGCTCAGTCATTGATATTTCAAATGGTACATCTTAAAAACAATAGCCATTTTTCTACCAAAGACAAAAGATAAGGAATGAAATAAGCAATCACTGAGCAAAGCATAATTGAGAACAGTCACTTCCAATATGCAAGTTGATACATCATGTTATGTCCAGTTGGCCCATGCTCTTTCATCATAAAAAAATAAACTTATACAGAAACTCCAATTGGGTTAATATTTCAGACATGCAGTTTGTAAACCATACAAACTGCATCAAGTGAGTTACTACTTCAGACATGTTTTGTGCTTGTATGTGTGCTATTAAAATTTATGTTCTTCAACAATTCTTTGGAGGTACTAGTCATTACAAAATTTGCATAATCACTTCTAGAACTGAAGGATGAAATGACTCGCCTAAGATGACTTGCTTTGTTAAATGAGGACAATCTGCAGCACTTGCCTAAATACATCTAAATACCTAGTAGGTCCATATCATCAAACCAAAGTGCTAACTATAATGCAGGACATCTGCGAGACAAAGGAATTCTCTGGTCCAATCCTCTAAATTCAATCAAATATGTTGAAACATTTTGTAAGAGTCCTTCCAGCGGCAGGGGAAACAGCAAGCAAGGTATTGAATTTGAGGTCAAATATATGGTCTGAATTCACACTAAGCATTATTTGAGAGAAGTAATCACCACAATCCAACTCCACTTCCATCCAAAAGCATCACAGAATCTCTAGTACATATTTTTTACCGTCACAAGTAACTCAACCCCAAACCAAAACCAACCCTTTAACCCTTCCATTGTGAGGATGGAACTCAGACCTAGATCACGCAAAGCCTTTGACTGCTTGTCGTATTCAAAGAAAACGACAGAGTATTGAACCCTAGCTAAGTAATTTATCACATTGGATATACAAACAAACAAGGTTTGATTTGTGATCCAAGAAATCTTCAATAGCTGTTATCATACACCGAACTTTCTAAACTACATCATAATAAACCCATAGTCTGACAATTTTTTTTGTTATCAGTAAGTAACACGCACCCGATGAGACTTAAACTCACAACCTCAACCCTCAGGATTATACTTATTAGTAGAACCATAAAAGCAAAAAATTACTCATAATACACAACTATCTACACTAAAACACAAATAGAATTACCTACAGCTTAAAAAACATGTAATCATCAAGTCAACTATCAATATAAAATTTCCATTAACAGATGGTCCTACAACTGCAACAATCGGTTATATTTATGTTTTAACGTATAATATTATGCACATGAATAATCAATGCCAAAACAAAAGGTCCATTTGCAAAAAAAAAAAGCACAACAATCTGCAAAGCAATAGTATTTCTAAGAACAAGCAAAACAAAGCACAACTGTACTCATAAGAAAACACACCGTTTATTCCAACCTTCGGCTTCCCACCAGTTCGTGATTCTAAACAAAACAAACAAACGGAAATGAGCACCAAAGAAAGCTGAAACCGTATAACTTATCACTAAGAGCAAAAAAATGTGTAATTTGCATTTTCGTACTTGGAACAGTTGGAGGAATTTCTGTAGCGATGGCCTTAACGGGCTGGATGCTCCTCACAGTACATTTCCTGACAATCAATTCAACGCTTCCAATGTCAATCACAAGAAGAGAACATGAAACTCGAATATATACGCATATACATATGCATATTTACATAAATATATAAAACTAGAATTTACTGGATTACTCAACTGTAAGGAAAATGAGCCGCTGGGAACAGATGTACCGAAAATGCTTGATTGAGGCTTCCAAGAGTTGAGATTGCAATTGGAACCGACGCGTGTCAACTGAAAATATTAACAGAAATTTCGAATGGTCATCAACCACAGCTGCTAGCTCAAAAACTTACGAAAAATATATATGAATAATAATAAATTAGAGTGTTTGATTATTTTTGTTAAAAGTTGAATGATTAATAGTCGAGTTAAAGAAATCAAGCTCGATATAGAGGCATGTAATGAAAAAGAATTAATCATAATTGTATCAAAACAGTTACAAAATTGTAGAGATTTTGCTTTTTTCGGTTTTGAGCAATGAAGTGCAAACAAAATTTTGATTCCCTTCACTGTGCAACATTTTCTCGGCAACCAAACGCCTTAAAAAAGTCGAAGGAGAACACAGCCAAACCAAAAAAAGCACTCAAACAAAACCGAAAACCGAAGAAAACAAAAAGGCGAATCGAAAGGAAAAAGCACATTCAAGTTCGTGGAAATGGCTGTGGTGGAGCGTGTTCAGAGCGTAATAAGACCTTGGAGAAGCGATCGGACGACTCGACCAGAGGAGCCGTAACCGTAGATCTGAGGAGAGAGGACGAGGCCATCGCAGCTGAAAATGAGAAAGTACTGTGCACAAACAGAGCCTTTCTCACTCTTTTGGAATGAGAAGAACCAAAACCCTAACGAAGAGAACCGCAGCCAAGGGAAAGTATTTTATGCGTGCCTTTTGAGATTTTTTTATTTCAAATTTAAAATGCGAAAAACCAAGCGGACCTTCTTATGCAAACGCAACGCTCTCTCTCTCTCTCTCTCTCTCTCTCTTTCCTTCTCTGTGACCTCTCTCTCTCTTCTGAACTCAGGTTGGTGGCATATTCGAGGCCATATCCTCTGCTTTCATCGCAGAGGAGTGAAGAATCTCAACCGTTAATAAAGCGGGTCCCTGAAGAGGGACCGTCGTGATGTGTGTGGTTTGCGAAATGCGATGGGATTGGTAGTACGGGATATTGATTTTGAATGGGGTTCAAATTGCGTAGGTGAGTCTGTCGTGACGTGCTGAGATCCGAACAGGACGTGGAAGCCATCGGAAGCCACGTCTGAGAGACCAGTCTGGGCCTTGTCTTGGGCTTTTTCCCGTTTTAGATTTTAAGCCGGTCCTACCAGTCGGTGAGGTTCCGTTTCTGATTTGGGTACAGTTCACCTACTTATCGGATTTTTTAAAGGTAAATGTATCTAATTATATATATATATATATATATAACAATTAAGTATAGTGTTGGGACCACGCCTAATGAAGCTGAAGTTACTACTTCGAATCCTCCATTCTCTCTCCTCCATTCTCTCTTTTGTGTGGACATGTCAAAAAAAAAAAAAAAAAAAAAAAAATATATATATATATATATATATAGTGCTTAATAGACACAATCTTCAAGAGACATAGGAGAATTTTATCAATAAAAACAAGTTCCTCGTTAGGAATAAGCGCTTTTTTCTTAAATCGGTAGACCATTTCATTGCCATTACGTTTTACATGACTAACCTTTCATTTTTGTAGACAACTCAATGCACCTAGAGTATCATTAATGAGGGTATCATTCGTACTCTAATTTATTCAATCTCTACAATGCCTGAACTATCTGGAAAGCATTATCTTTCATTTCTACCCTTTGCATACCCAACTCCTTGCAGAAAACCACAACCCTCAAAAGCTGCAGAAGCTTTAGCAACAACATGATCGATAATATGAAAATGTATCTAAGTAATTTGTTATTCATCTGATAATTATGATTTTATTGATTTTTCGGTGTAAGCTTTAATCAAACTTTATCATCTGATTAACTAAATATTATTTTTAGTTTAAAAAAAAAATTGGGTTTAATCATTCTTTTAAGATTCAATCCAAACCAAACAAGTTTATTAATAAGTTCAATTTGTACTATTCTTAGACTTCCTACCATATATGTAAGAAACTTAACTTCAACAGAAGATTATTGCTCTTGCAAATATGTAAATATCTGATATTTGTTTGTCAAAAAATCTGACAAGAATTGGTCTATGTGTTAGGAAATCTAATAGTATTAAACTTTGGGTTGCCCAGTCCTAGTTGTGTATTTTCTTTCTTGTAAGTTTGTTCTCGTATTTATAAAAAAAGAAAAAAGAAACTGGCATTTAGTATATACAAGCAATATTAATTTGTTACTAATTATAAGGGGTTGATTGGCTAATATAAGTATGTTTAATTTTCATTGTCCATATGGATTATCAAAGATTTTATAAAACGTTGAGATTTCAATTTAACAATACCAATTATAAGAATTGAATTTGGCTTAGGTTTTATAAACAAAGTACAAAACATATATTATTAATTTTTTCAACGGTCCAGGTTTAATTTTGAAAAAGTGAACGCACTCTCTCGAACTAAGCCAAATCCCCAATTACATGTATTTATTTCTTCCTTGGCATTGATCATTATGAGATTTTAGGAGTTGATGTGATTTCACTTGGATTAAGAAATAAGGGTGTCAATCTTTTTCATGCCAACTATGCAAAACAAAGAAACGACAAAGCAAACTGATGACATTCAAATTTTTTTAAAAAATATAAAAGAAAATAAATAAATAAAGAAAAAAAGAAAAAGGGTCAATTACCTCTTCGAAGTATCTAAAAGTCCATTGGTATTTAAATACAAGTAGTTTTTTTTTTATTAAAAAAAAAGAAAAGAAAAAAAAAAGAGTAAAATAGATGAACAACATATGTCACTAATTAATTGTGGTCTTAAATAATTCACACTCTATTTTGTTTTTAAAAGGAGTTAGACTTCTCGTTTGATGCATTGAAAGGTTCAACTAAAATTTAAAAGTTATCGAATTTATTATGAATGTAGCAAGAAATATTATTTACTTTTGAATGCAATTATTAAGATTTATCTTGACCCTATTATTAAGATTACCTCCTCTATGGATATTTTGAGACAGATCGAATTGGATTTCACTATTTATCACCTGATATTTACTAAAATATATGATTTTTTTTTTCATTGCTTACCTCACTATATAGTTGTGATGTGATCTTACTGTTGAATCATGCTATTTTTTAATTTTTTTTATTATATCACTTGTTTTTAAGCCTTTTAAAGTGCCAAAAAGTGGGTTTCACTATTCACCAAGTCTATTTACTTAATAGATTAATTTTTATTATTATTATTATATTTGTACCTTTCAAACTTAATAATGTGATTCCATTATTAAAGTTGGAACTTCCCTTTATTTTATATTCTTTCTTTTTGTTTGTCTTGTAGCTCCCTTTCCCCGTTTCTTTTTGTATTGGTCATCAGAAACAATAAATAAATAAATAAAAATCTGGAAACAATTATATTTTCTCTCTTTTCAAATCCTTTGCCCATGTCAACATTTCAGTAATTTTCACTATTAAACTATACTCAAATTGCATGGCCCCTTGATGAACCTGGATTTTTTTTTCTTTTCTTTTTTCTTTTTTTTTTCGAAGAAGACAATTTAGAAAAAACGGGATTCCATGAAACTATTTTTCCTCATATATAAAATTTATTAAATTTTAATATATATATATATAACTAACTTTCATCATATTTATTTCAAAAGTAATATTATGCAAAAAGAGTTAGGACCCTCTAGAATTTCTGATAACATAATATTTATTATATTATATTGTAAATAGTAAATACAGATAAAAAAAAAAAAAGTTGGGAATTTGAAGAACCGCACGGAGCCGAACCGCATGATTTGTTGGTCGGGTTGTTCGAAGTGGTGGCGGTCAATTCTAGAATAAAATCCTAAAAAAAGGGACGCGTAGAAACGAGACAACGCGTGGGATTCGGGGTTTGGAGGGCGTTCTTTGACTTCTTTCCCAGGTGGGAGTCGTTTTAGGGTAGCTGGGAAATTGCACGTGGGGATTTGTATGGGGATGTATCTACCCTTTCCTTCCTTGTATGTAAATGTCAGGTTTAATTTAAGGCATATGCTTCCGTGGGTTGGTGACTTGGCCCCAATAATCCAGACAATGACATAAACGTGTGTACTCAATAGTTTTGGAATATAATTTTTTTTTTAAGTTAGATAAAAAAAAAAAAAAAAAAAATAGAAAAAGTTTTATTTTTAAGCTTTATACTTTTTAAAGTTCTTATCAAACGGATCAACACTTAGGGGTGTGCAGATCTCACCCGTACCCGCGAACCCGCCCCGCCAATAACGGATATAAGACATTTATAGAACAGTACATACCCTAAATATGCCAACCTGTGATTTATGGGGCGGGTTGTAGTATTAATTTTTTTCCCACCCGCACACCCACCCCGCCCCGCATCCCTTTATACTCATACCATCAAATTTTCTCCAAAAAAATTATAAGAGTCACGACTAGGTGTGTGCCTTTGATTTCATCAAATTTTTCTCAAAAAAATTATACGAGTCACGAATTGCCCAGATTGTATACCTTTGATTTCATTCAATACAGTTCTGAAATGGACAGTTCTGCACCATCCATTTCATCTCTATTCTTATTTCATTCTCATATACACTTTCATCTCTACATTTCACATACACATACCCATTCAATCTATAATCACAGAAAAGAATAAAAAGTTCTTTACAGTTGGGTTTTGAATTGGGTTAGCAAGATTGTGAATTATTTTTCTAGTTTTGGACCCAGGAAAAAAAAGAAAAGAAATACCCGAACCCGTATGAACCCGTCCCGATCCGTGCTACCCGAGGCTCAACGGGTTGACCATTCACTATGTGGGTTGCGGATCTCGATTTTCAAACTCGTTCACTGTGGGGCGGGTTGTGAGAAACATGTTAATCCGGCCCGCGCCCACCCCTACCAACACTCCAAACCGGCTCTAAGAGGCAGACATCTATTTAACCTTAAACTTCTCCCATGGTAATTTTGAGAAGGGTCCTAAAAATTGGAATTTGCATTTCAACTCTATTGATAAGTAATTGGGTCGGCCATAAAAATTGGTATTTGCACTTTGAACACTTGATTCTTCTCGAACTCTGAAGAGCGTCCAGACGTGTTGTTAAGACGTCAACACATCCGGACGGATGCAAGTTTGAACAATAGACATTGATGGGCGTCCAAATGCATGTATGGGTCATCCGGGTGGAAGCTTGGAATCCGATTTCTCTGATTTAGAATCTGCACAAAATCTTCTTTGTACTTCTTGAAGTATATTTCTGAAACAAAAACTCTGAAATAAACGGTATCCCTGAATATGTAACAACATTATATAAAAGTGATTTGTCAAACAGAATGCAACCAATCACAAACTAACATTTTGTAATGTTGCTTAGCTTCACTTTTGTTGTGTGCCACGGGAGTCTTTGATAAAAGCTTTCGTTGATTCATCTCTCTTTGAGTTTTGTTTTTAACCATAAAATTTTTATGATACCTTTCAACATGAAGTCTATCAGTAGGTCAGTAAAAAAGTCATTTATAGGAGATTGGCCAATGATGAGTTAGAGTGGCTAATTAAATATATTGTGTGAAGTTAAATAAATAAACTGCTAATGTAGATGCCACATAGAAGAGAAAATGATTGAGTTCCCTTCAAAATGAAAAAGAAAAATATTGATTATTCTAATAGGCTCCACATGGAGTAAACAAAAAGATAAAATGGGCTTGTTTGAAAAACACCATCATTTTTTCTCTAAAAAGTGAACATCAAAACATTCTAGTTTTTATATCACATCAATTACTTTTTAGCAACCTTTTTTACTTTTTCTTACAAAAGATTCAAAACTTGTTTCTATTTCATATCACATCAATTATTTCTTATTACTATTAGAAAAAATGAAAAAATATATATATATATATAAACCATTTTTTATTGCCAAGGTATGTAAAAAAAATGCCATTTTTTTATTATAATCTTATAATATCCTTATTATCTTAAAAATAAAAATAAAAAATTAATAAAATAAAAAACTAAACTAAACTATTTTTGAAAACAAAAAAGGAAGAAAAAAAATTGATAAATGCAAAATCAGTCCATGTGGTTGGTCTAAATTATAAATCGATCCCTAAGGAATAAAAATAGGGATAGTGCAAAATCAATCATTGCGGTTGGCCTAAATTACAAATCACTCTTTGCGATATAAGAAATAATTTAGAGGTACACGAGGTATGCCAAAATAAAAATTTAGTCTCTATAGTCAAATTTCGTCAAAACACTTGACAGATTCCCTTAATGTGCCACGTCAACACCAACAGAATGATAACACATGCCACTTATATTTTTTTTATTTATTAAGAGTGACATGTGTCATCATTCTATTGGTGATAACGTGGCACACTAACGAAATCCGTAAATTGTTTTGACGAAATTTGACTGTAGAGACTAAATTGTTATTTTGGTCTGCCCCGAGTACCTCTCAATATATATATATATATATATATATAACATATATGATTAAATTTGTGTAATGATTTAAGACTAACGAGTCAATTAAAAAAAAGATATGAAATATGACAAACAAGAATTAGGATCTTTTTGTAAACAATATGGTTTTCCCCCTTTGATAGCGCCGTCTACTAAGCATAAACGTAAAAATAAAATAAAATAATATAAGTCATATAAAAAGTATTATAGATAAAAAAAACTCTAAAAAATTTCGGTCAAATAAATTTAAGCATAATAAGAAACAACATGTATATTATAAATGTGGTCAAACTGGTCATTATAAAAATAATTGCAAAATAAAAGACAAAATTAAAGAACTTAATATTGATGATAAATTAAAATCTCAACTCTTAAATATACTATCTGAATCTGTTACAGAATCTGAAGAATTATTACAAATTGATGATAATGACACTACATCCCAAGAAGAATATTCTGATTCGAGTGAAGAAAATGAAATAGGATTATATTTCTGCAAAAATAAGAATGTGTGTACTTGTAGGAAATAAATAAATACTTTAACAAGAGAAGAAAAAATAATATTAGAACTTCTAGATCAGATTGAAGATTTACAATTTGAAATAAATAATATAAAACAAGAGATAAAAGAATTAAAACTTGATTGTAAAATTTCTAATGAACAATTAGTACAAGAAATTATAACACTAAAAACAGAAAGACAACAAACAAGTAAAAACTTGCAAAAAGATAATAAAATTAAAGTAGAAGAGATAGTAGAAGAAATTCAAGAAAATAATAAGCAGAATTTAATAGATAATAATATATTCATTTATCTTATAGATAGAATAATCTTTCAAAAATGATATGTTGAAGTAACATTAATAATTAATGCTGAATTTCAAATTACAACGGTAGCTTTACTAGATTCAGGCGCAGATATGAATTGTATCCAAGAAGGAATTATACCTACAAAATATTATAAAAAGACAACTGAAAAATTGCATCAAGCTAGTGGAGCAAAATTAAATATAGAATATAAAATACCTAATGCCCATATTTGTAATGATGGAGTATATTTTAAAACTATGTTTATTTGAGTAAAAAATATTACTTCTAGGATAATATTAGGAAATCAATTTCTAGCGTTACTTAATCCTTTTATAAAAACAAAAGAATGAATTAGTACTGAAATTATGGGAAAGAAAATCTTATTCAAATTTATTCTACCACCAATGACTAAAGATATTAATATATTAAAAGATATTTCCATATTCCAAGAAATTAATGCCATTTCCAAACAAAGAAGAAACAGAAAAGAAAAACAAATTATGTTTTTAAAACAAGACATAAAAGACAAAAGAATAGAAGAACAAAACAATTAAAGGACCCATCATTACAACAAAAGATTAAAAAATTTCAAGAGATAATAAAATCAGAAATTTGTGCTAACATTCCAAATGCTTTTTGGCATAGAAAAAATCATGTTGTCCAATTACCTTATGAACCAAATTTTAATGAAAAAACAATACCAACAAAAGCTAGGCCTATTCAAATGAATCAAGAATTATTAGAATATTGCAAAAAAGAGATCCAGGATTTACTACAAAAAGGATTAATAAGGAAAAGCAAATCACCTTGGAGTTGGTCAGCCTTTTATGTTCAGGAAAATGCTGAATTAGAAAGAGGAGCTCCTAGATTAGTCATAAATTATAAACCACTAAATGAAGCTTTAAAATGGATAATGTTGGAGAAATAATCGGCTCCAAAGACACGTGGGCCGAGCCCATCGGGTCGGCCCGGCCAGATCAGACCTAAGTAAAAGACCATTCGTTATCTCCAAAAAGACACATATCCCGAGTATATCAAGATAAGACTTTTATCAAATATGGGATAAGGTACCTAATAGTATGGCATCAGCTGAAGAGGTAGTGTCCTATCTAGTTTGGACTCTACTACCCAATTCAAATTCTATGAAGATAAGATTAAAGACTATGTGATCTAGGACTCAGACTCCTAATCAAATTATGCTCCAAGTATTTTAGCAGTTTTATAACTGTGAGCTGTGAGCCTATAAACAAGACCACTACACCAGGTATTTTTCAGGGGCAAATTCTCTAAGCTTTGAGATTATTGATACTCTCCAGAAAATAAATAGTTTGAACTGACTTAGGCATCGGAGTGGGGGTATGGTCGGCACCCCCACGAGCCGACGAGCCGTTTATTATTTTGCAGATTACGAGGAGAGCGAAGATCAAGGAAGGTAACGAATCACAAGGCAACACGTCACCATACCAGAAACTGTACCAACAGTTTGGTGCCGTCTGTGGGAACCGACGTAGTTCTCTCAAAAATAAATCTGCAACGGTGACTGCGTGATCAAATGAAGATTGAAATCCCAGATCGGAATCTAATCACACCAAATCAGTGCTGGAAATATACAGATGTGGTATCATCTAGATCTACGCTGAGAGATAACAATTTTACACGAGTGTGCAGTTGCAAATTCATGGTGGGTCCAATTTTGTTTCTAAAAAAGAAAAAGAAGCATCGTTGCTTCTTCCCCCAAAGAAAAAAAGGCTACATCAACAAGAGGATATTCGGGCCTCTTCTTCCTGAACTGCAAAGTCCAGACCCAACATCATGGAGCAAATCCATGTGTACTACAACGAGAAGTCCTCATGGATCTGGAGCTGGGCACCATGGACATCATCCTATCCGACCTGAATGACTCAGTTCTTGACGATGTTCGTAGGGAGGCCGAGAATTGCGATTGTAGGCACAGATCTGGTGCCCGCGATCTAAATAAGGTCCCAGTCATAAACTAGAGACCCAGAACCTCTGAACCGACGATGGGTTCATGAAGTTGGACGAGGACGACTTTGCTGGATTTACCTGCAGGTCCACCGAGACACTGGCGGGTGTATCGCCTCGGACGATTTTCGAGTTGCCCATCACTAGAACTTTTTGAAGTGCTGGGTTTGATCCCGGGTATCCGACCCGAGCTAGAAGTCAGAGTGATCCGGTGAAGAACCTTGGAAGAGGCAGAATTCTATGGCTACTTTTTTTTTGAAGATAATCTTTGAGTTAATGTGTAGAAGAATTTGTGGGTCTCAGTAAGAACAAATTTTACCAAATCTGTGAAAGGCTCGGTCGTTGATGAGGACAGCCTTGATGTGACCAGTAAATCCGGGCTTGATTTGGGATCCCCAACCCTTGCCTTCGTCCAGGTTGTGGAAACCCACGTTCATCCCCGAATCGCACAACCATAGCTCACCCACCAAGGCTCACATAATCCAGAACCTTCGGTGTCTTAAAGAAGAAGAGCAACCAAAGGTAGCAAGGTTTTCATCCTCCAAGGAGCTGACCAAATTAGGGGCTTCAAATTGGGTGGCTACGGTGGTTGGGCCATCGACGTCGTGAGTGGGTAGCGGCTGGAGCTGTGTTTTACGGCCCTGTGTTTTAGATTTTGGGTGTTTCGATTTGCTATTCTTGGCCGAATGAGAGTGGGTTTTGGAGTTTCAGTTCTTTCCTCTGTTTCGGAGATTGAAGGGTTGATTGGGTATTCTCTTTCAGTTGTAGTTGACAAATTGATTGAAATTTCTGTGTTTGAATTTGGAGGTTTTGTGGCTAAATTGAGGTGTTCTGGGTTTTCAAGCGAACTGGGTTTCGAGAGGAGTTTTGATTTGGTGATGTTTGGAATTGATGACTAGTTCAGCTCAGAGGAAGAAGATGGAGACACGGTGCTGTGGACACAAACAAAATTTCAAAGTGTGGATTGTGGACACAAGGCGCTGTACAAGGAATGGTTTTGGCCGAAATCTTGAACCAAAACCCCTCATGAGTAATTCCAACGAGTTAGATAGACAAAAAAGATTGACACAGGAGCGTGAAAGGCTCGGTCGATGGCTAGTAGACCCGGAACTCCACCATCGTCTCATGACCCACCGAAGATCTGGAATCTGTGGCAGCACCAGATCGCAGCCCAGGTTTTTCTCATTCACCTTGACGTCAGGAGGCTGCAACAATTCAAAAGAAAGAAGAAGAGGCAACCACGTTGCTCTTCCCCTGAAGCTACATCGAAAAGAAGGCAACTGGCCAAAAAGCTAAAAGTAAAGAAAGAAGACACTGGCTCTAGGCTGGGTCTGGGTAGGATTTTTTAACCCAAGAAGGCATGATCCAGTTAGCCCAAACAGGTTGGCAAAAAAAAAAAAAAAAGGTACTCCGAGGGGTGAGTGTAGTGTAAACTCCGAGGTGTTTTATCCCAAGGTGGAAACTCTCCAAAAAGCTAGATCCGAGGATATTTTATCGAGAACAAAGGATATATCCGAGGGTGTTCTACCCAAGTGAAAAGATAGATCCGAAGGTGTCATACTGAGAAGAAAGTATAATCCGAGAAGTTTGATCCGAGGGTGTTCTACCGAGGGGAAAAGTTAGATCCGAGGTGTTTTACCGAGTAGGAAAGTTTGATCGAGGGTGTTCTACCGAGGAGAAAAGTTAGATCCTAGGTGTTTTACCGAGGAGGAAAGTTAGATCCGAGGGTGTTCTACCGAGGAAAAAATTTAGATCCAAGGGTGTTCTACCGAGGAGAAAAGTTAGATCTGAGGTGTTCTACCAAGGAGAAAGGATAGATCCGAGGGTGTTCTACCCAAGTGAAAAAGATAGATCCGAGGGTGTTCTACCAAGGTGAAAAGATAGACCCGAGGGTGTCATACCGAGAAGAAAGTATAATCCAAGAAGTTTGATCCGAGGGCGTTCTACTAAGGAGAAAAGATAGACCCGAGGGTGTTCTACCGAGGCGAAAAGTATGTACCGAGATGACACATACCGAGAGTATTATTCCGAGGGTACTATCCCGAGGACCCTATGCCCGAGCTTCTAGTTCCAAATGACACACTCCAAGGACCCCTCCAGATTTGCCATCCTCCGAAGTGCATAGTCACATGCCGAGGGACCAATCCGAATCGAGGGTCCAGTTTGAGGACCTCTCCCAAAGAGCCCCATATCGAGTGGCGTGCAAGATAAGGAACTCCAAGTAAGACAATTCATCAAATTCACCAGATAAGTTCATACTCTTCTTTTACAAACATGATTCATGTTAAAGTAAGGATAAATGTTGGTTTTTATTTTATCAACCAGAAAAAAAAAAAAAAAAAAAAAATATATATATATATATATATATATGCATGCACTTGTACGCTTTGCCGAAATATATATATATTTTGATAAAATAGACTTATGTGTTGAGGCCTCACTTCTGTAGTGAGTGAAAGGATCACAAAATCATCCTGACGGATGAAAAGAATATATGGTGCTACTGTGCATTCTGCTATTTTGTTTTAGTATATGCAGTGCTTTGTTAACCCTTTTCGTAAAAAAGATATGGGGAGACAACCCCTACAACAAATTATACAAGGAAAGTCTCTCAGTTTGTCCAACACCGAGAGCCAGGGAGACAACCCTGCAGAGAAAACAAGGAAAGTCTCTCAGTTAGTCCAACACCGAGAGTAAGGAAGAACAGACAGTCCCCAGGTATTGATTGATCTCTGCTAAGAATAAAGCAGCAGTCCGGAACAGCTGAAAGCACTTCTTCATCAAACTTCTCCAAAGATGATCAAGCTACATCAACATCCACCCGACTCCCCCCTCGAACGACTCGAAAGAGTTATGGTGGGGATGCTCAGGGAAGAATCCGCCCGAATCCTTTCCTCGGACAACCCGAAGGGGTCATGGAAAGGATTCAATGGGAAGAAACCCCTCGGTTGGGGGTTTCCGAAGGGATGAGGATTAGAATCCGCCCGATTCCTTTCCTCGAACAACCTGAAAGGGTCATGGAAAGGATACAATGGGAAGAAACCCCTCGGTTGGGGGTTTCCGAAGGGATAAGGTTAAGAATTGGCCCGAGTCCTTTCCTCGGACGACCCGAAAGGGTTATGGAAAGGATACCAAGGCGAGATTGGAGATTTCAGAAAGATAAAGCTTCAGAAAGATAAAGCTTCAGGAAGGCAAAAATTTCAGGAAGATAAAGCTGCTGCAAAGGAAGGTAAAGCTCAGCGACCTGACTACCCACCTCGAACAACTTAGCCTGCGGTCGCAGACTAAAGTTATGGGGGGTAGCTTAGGAAGGTAAAGATTCAGTATGACAGAGCTTCAGGAAAGATTCAAAATGATAAAGCTTCAGGAAGATAAAGCTTCAAGAAGGCAAAGATTTAGGAAGATAAAGCTGCTGCAAAGGAAGGTAAAGCTCAGCGACCTGACTACCCACCTCGAACAACTTAGCCTGCGGTCGTAGACTAAAGTTATGCGGGGTAGCTCAGGAAGGTAAAGCTTCAGTATGACAGAGCTTCAGGAAAGATTCAGGAAGATAAAGATTCAGGAAGGTAAAGCTTCAGGAAAGTAAAGCTTTAGGAAGATAAAGCTTCAGAAAGATAAAGCTTTAGAAAGATAAAGCTTCAGAATGATAAAGCTTCAGGATGATAAAGCTTCAGGAAGATAAAATTTCAGGAAGGTAAAGCTCAGCGACCTGACTACTCACCTCGAACGACTTAGCCTGCGGTCGCAACTAAAGTTATAGGGGGTAGCTCAGTAAGATAAACAGGAAGGTAGAGCTTTAGGAAGACAGAGCTTCAGGAAGACAGATCTCTAGGAAGATAAAGGTTTAGGGAGATAAGGCTTCAGAATGATAAAGCTTCAGAAAAGATCCAGGAAGATAAAGATTCAGGAAGATAAAGATTCAGGAAGGTAAAGTTTCAGGAAGGTAAAGCTTCAGGAAGATAAAGCTTCAGAAAGATAAAGCTTCAGAAAGGTAAAGCTTCAGAATGATAAAGCTTCAGGATGTAAAGCTTCAGAAAGATACGAGGATAAAACCTCTTTAAAAAATCATCAAGTAAGACTCAACACTTTGATGCAAATAGTATTTTCTATTCTCCTTTGTAAAAAATTTCAACAAATCGATTGTTTGTTCAAAACTTTTAGGGGTAGCCTAATTTTTTTTTTTAAATTAGACCGATTCTTCCCTCAGAAAAAACTCACACAAATCGATTGTTTGTTCAAGTTTTGGGGGGTAACTCTAGTATAAAAAGTAAGATTTATAAGAAATCGAGATATGTCTCATAAAAGGTTTTTAAATGAGCAACACTTCAGAACTAGTAAGATAAGGAAAGTGAAAGTCAAAATGTCCAAGACTTCCATTCATTAACATTGGAATTTTGTTCATTACAAAAAAAATTTACATGAAAAAGAAAAGATACATTTGAAAAGAAAAGTTCAAGTATTTACAGGCTGAAGCCCCGAGACTCACTCCGAACTCCAAGATCTCTTTTACAACATCGTCCAGGATACCAAGAGGACTTGACTATCCGCCTCGAACGACTTAGCCCGCGGTCGCGGACTAAAGTTATGGGAGGTAGCTCAACAAAGTTAAAGCTTCTGTAAAGGGAAAATCATCGAAGCTGCACCAAGCTCTTGGATTAAGTTCTCTCAAGAGCAACTCGGACAAAGATACGGGGAGACAACCCTTACAACAAACCTTACGGGAGACAACCCCTATAACAAACCATAAGGGGATACCACCTCTACAAAAAAAATAACCAAGTAAGTTCATCGATTCTAAAAAGATTTTTCCTATCCTCCTCGGTCATAACTTACACAAATCGATTGTTTGTTCAAGTTAAAGAGGATAGCTTAAAGTTTGATTTTTTCCTCCTAGTCCCGGAGGTCGAAACAAAAAGATTTTTTCCCTCCTAGTCCTAGAGGTCGAAACAAAAGATTTTTCCCTTCTAGTCCCGGAGGTCGAAACAAAAAGATTTTTGAAAGAAAAGATTTTTCCCTTCTAGTCCCGGAGGTCGAAACAAAAATATTTTTGAAACAAAAGATTTTTCCCTCGTAGTCACGGAGGCCAAAACAAAAAATATTTTCCTCCTAGCCTCGGAGGTTGAGCAAAATATTTTTCCTATCCTCATCGAAGTTAACTTACGCAAACCGATTGTTCGTTCAAGTTATTAGAGGATAAGTCAGAATTGATTTGTTATGGAAAGTTTTTCCATAACAAAGAATTCAAACATTACAAAGTTCAAAAATAAAGATATTCACAGGTGAGACCAAGCTAGATGGTGTTCAAATTAGAAGATTCGGTACGCCAAGCACAGAACCTCGGGCCACTAGAAGCCCCTAGCCGTTGTAAGTCTCGGACAACCAAAGCCTCAGCGCCAGTCTGAGCCTCCAAAGCAGCCGAGAGAGATTTTTGTGGAAGCAGTCTGCGAAGCACTACCGATGAAGAAGCTTCGGTGTTCTCTCAGAGTGGCATTTCACCACGATCTTGGTGAAATCAACTACATCAGTCCGATCCATCTCTTACCGAGAGTAGGAGATCTTCACAACTTTGGCCCGACTGACAATATTATGTAGAGGCACTTATGTAGAAGATATTTATGGGGAGTTGCTATTATTACTCTGACAGATCATAAGTGCCCAAGATTTGAATTGGCATCCATCAGGTCAGACGCCACTCTAATCCAAAGATTCGAGGCACTATTCGCCATAATTACTTTGAAAGAGGCAACAATTGTCAGATACAGATTATGGAAGATCCAAATTCAGAAATTGAGGTACTTAATTCTCTTACATTCTAAATTCAAATAAGAGAATTAGAGGGGTAACTGTTGGAGAAATAATCAGCTCCAAAGACACGTGGGCCGAGCCCATCGGGTCGGTCCGGCCAGATCAGACCTAAGTAAAAGACCATTCATTATCTCTAAAAAGACGAATCACAAGGAAACACGCTCTGTACTGGAAACTGTACCAACAGATAAGATATCCAATTCCTAATAAAAAAGATTTACTTTCAAGATTATATGGTGTTACTATATTTTCAAATTTTGATATGAAAAGCAGATTTTGGCAAATTCAAATAGATGAAAAGGACAGATATAAAACTGCTTTTACAGTACCCTTTGGACACTATGAATGGAATGTCATGCCATTTTGATTAAAAAATGCTCCCAGTGAATTTCAAAACATTATGAATGATATTTTCACTCCTTTTACTGATTTCTCTATTGTTTACATGGATGATGTTTTAATTTTTTCCAAATCTATTGAGCAACATTGAAAACATCTACATACCTTTGTCCAAATTATAAAAAATAACTGATTAGTAGTTTCACCTACTAAGATTAATTTATTTCAGAATAATATTCGTTTTCTTGGCCACAATATTGCTCAAAATACCATCACTCCCATAAATAGGTCTCTACAATTTGCAGATAAATTTTCTGATGAAATAAAAGACAAAAATCAGTTACAAAGATTTTTAGGAAGCTTAAATTATATTTCTGAATATTATGAAAACCTTATAATCATTTGTAAACCTCTTTATCAGTGATTACAAAAAAATCCTCCTTCATGGTCCACTCAGCATACATAAATTATTAGGCAAGTTAAAAAACATGTCAAAGTCCTTCCATGTCTAGGCCTTCTTTCTCCCAATACTTTCAAAATTGTTGAAATAGATGCCTTAGAAATAGGATATGGAGGTATCCTTAAACAAAGAATTTCTAATTCTAAAGAACAATTAGTCCGCTTTCATTCTGGCATATGGAATACTACGCAACAAAATTATAGTATTATAAAAAATGAAAATTTTAGCTATTGTATTATGCATTCATAAATTTCAAGATGATCTTTTAAATCAAGAATTTCTTGTTCGTGTTGATTGTGAAAGTGCAAAAGATGTTTTACAAAAGGATGTTAAAAATTTTGCCTCTAAGCAAATATTTGCCAGATGGCAAGCAATTTTAAGTTCTTTTGAATTTCAAAATTGAGTATATAAAAGGAGAATCAAATAGTGTCCTTGATTTCTTAACCCGTGAATTTCTACAGGGAAAATGAGTAAGCCAGATAGATCCAAAATTCAGAATCCCAGTGATTATGCAATGAATAATCCTTCATTCACTTCTCCTTCTATGAATGATATTCCTACTCAGAATAAGTTTACAGTTATAGGAAGTTTTCCTCCCCTTCCTTCTAAATTAACAACCTTTGCTTAAGCTGCATCCTCCTCTTCAAAGAATCATTCAAAAGAACATTCTTCTACAAAATCATAAAGCATGAGTTCTATTTCTCCCAATCCTAATATATTTGTTTTTTCCCAACCTTCACAAATTTTGCATAAGTATAAATCATATCAGCCAAAATTATTTCCTATTGAGCCTGAATATCAACATACGAAAAATGTTAGGGGATTAACAACAAAAGTTTTCCCACCAGGATGGGATTTTCTGCCAGAAGATCAAAATAAAAATAAAAAAAAAATTATGAATTTATACTTGTTGACTCTGGATCAGTCATTCTATCTCATACCCCTTGCAAATATGATCCAAAACATAAAAGAATTGCTTTCTCCAAATGCACAATTAAAAATGTTCTTTCTCCAGCCCAGTGGAGGCATAACCCTTGGCAAGGAAGACGATTTTCTCATCATTTTGTTCCTCAGACTTACAATTATTTTGACTATCAGAAAGCTTGGTATAACATATTTTTCTTTCAAAATAACCGCTATCAACATTCTTGGTTTTTTACCTTTGATAAGATTCATGAAATCAAAAATTTGCCTTTATGGTTTGATGAGAGGTGTAAGCTTTTTGGGGCTGAAACTAGTACTCTGCCTTCTCCCCTTTGTAATAAATTCTTAGAATATTCAAAGAATTTTCCTTTGCCTCCTCCATTCAATCTTTTTCCCCCAAAATTATATTTCTTTCTTCATTTTAATATTCCTTGGATCCTGTCCTAGGATTACAACTTTGTCTCTCCAGATGAAAATATTTATAATCCCCAGTATCCTGATCATAGCATTAAATATATTGTTTGTACTATTTCAATCAAGTGGTGGGACAAGTATGAATATGATGATATTATTACAAAAATTACTGGACTATCTAAGAATCAATGTCCAGCATCAAATCAGAATCAGTTTCTTCTAAAGAAAAGTATCAATCAGGCAAAATTAGCCTCCTCCAGTTCAAAGCAAGAATTCAAAAAACATTTGTTAGAAACTTTGTCTGAATTACCAGATGATGAAGATGAGGATGAATTAGTACTACCAGGATATTCTCAAGACGCCTATGCAGATTTAAAATTATAAAGCAATGCAGAAAGTAGAAAATACACTAGTAGACATAAAAGGGCATTATGACATGAAGACATGAAAAAACTTTATGACATAAAGGACATGAAAGACATGATGGAGCATTATGACATGAAGGACATGAAGACATTATGATATGAAGGAAGTGGGAATTTATGGAAACACTATCAGTTCATGCATCATATCAGTCGACACAGAAGACAAAATAATAGACTGACAAAGTATACCAGTATTCAAGAATTATTGTTGCATCTACTGTTCAAGATTCAGAATCAGTCAGAAAATCATGACAATTTTACTGTTCAAAATCATGCAGAACCTTTACTACTGTTCATATTTGTATTTTATCTTTTTTAGTCTATATAAGGCCAGTGTAATGTATAGGAAGGGCAGAATGAATTTGAGAGAAAACCCAAGTAAGAAGCAATCATTCTCTAGCTTCTACCTTGTAAAATTCATGCACTATCTTTTCCCTATACCTTTCGGCCTTCTTGCATCAAGGCTTTGAATCTTGTATCTATTCCAGCTTTGCTTCAATAATATCAAGTAAGAATGTTTATTAGCTCATCTCTATTTTCACTATATGATTCTCCTTTATTATATGTTCATGTTTCTGAATTATTTTATTAGAATTATTTTATTATTGATTTAAATCTAGTTTTAATATTTTAATCACTAAAAACTACATACTTCTTCATTATTTACCGGTCATTCTTAATATTATCATCTGGTGTGGTTTATGGTAATAATGAAGAAGTATGTAGTTTTTAGTGATTAAAATATTAAAACTGGATTTAAATCAATAATAAAATAATTCTAATGAAATAATTCAGAAACATGAACATATAATAAATGATGATCATATAGTGAAAATAGAGATGAGCTGATAAACATTCTTACTTGATATTATTGAAGCAAAGCTGGAATAGATACAAGATTCAAAGCCTTGATGCAAGAAGGCCGAAATATACAAGGAAAAGATAGTGCAGGAATTTTACAAGGTAGAAAGGCTAGAGAATGATTGCTTCTTACTTGGGTTTTCTCTCAAATCCGCTCTGCCCTTCCTATACATTACATTGGTCTTATATAGGCTAAAAAAGATAAAATACAAACATTGAAAAATACAAATATGAACAGTAGTAAGGATTCCACATGATTTTGAACAGTAAAATTGTCATGATTTTCTGACTGATTCTGAATCTTGAACAGTAGATGCAGCAATAATTCTTGAATACTGGTAAACTTTGTCAGTCTATTATTTTGTCTTCTGTGTCAGCTGAAATGATGAACTGATGGTATTTCCATAAATTCCCACTTTCTACATATGTCCTTCATGTCATAATGCTCCATCATGTCCTTCATGTCATTTATGTCATAATGCTTTTTCATGTCTTCATATCATAATGCTCTTTCATGTCTACTAGTGCATTTTGCTATAGCTTTTCACTTTCTGCTACCCTTTCATGTATTGCTTCACTTCTGCTCCATAATTCCTTCATGATTCTGCTATTTAATCGTCACTGTAATAACCATCATACAGATCATAATCATGGTTACTGAATGTAGGTCTACATTTGTCTTCTATCATGTCCACATTCATTACAGTATGTGCAATATTCTAAACGTTATGTGCCATCAGAATCTAATGCAATACTTTCATCTATAATTTCCTTAGGATTTATGTCTATCTGACTCCACCACTTCTCATTCTGGTAAATATATTTGCTTTGACGAAGAAGTTGTTCCCAAATTCCTAAAGCAGAAATATCTTCTCCAAAAATGATAATTCTATCATTGTTAGCTAAGACTTTTCTTATTGGAGATAATTCTTGGACAGCATTTATCATGAATTTTTTCTTAAAGGTTCGCCATAAATTTATAATTCCTAATGGATCATCCAATTTAAGAGGAATCCTTCCCATTCTTAATTCTGCAACTAGATCACTATCAAATGGGTTAATTAGGATGCAATGCTCAGCCGATTTGACTTCCATATAATTCTCTGGATCAAATTTTGGAACTGTACTCCAAATTCTCAAGACAGTAGACTGATTAACACTCATACCCAGATGCCTTTTCTGTAGATTATTTTGTATATTTTTTACAGTATTACGGACTATGGGGGGAAAGTCACGTACTTCTTTAATATGCTTGACAGGATAATAGGATAAAAATCCTTCTTCAAAAAGCTGTGCTCCTAATTCAGTGTTTCCTATCTCGTAAAGTTCCCAGCCTTTATTCATGTGCTGCTTGGATATTCTATAATCTTTTTCAGGAATGTAAATTAATCCAGGAAAGCAACAATGAGGTTCAAAGACTCTAAGAGTCTTTTTGCTATAGACTTCCTTATACTCTTTATCTTCTCCATTGGTGATTAACATCATTCTCTGAATCCATCTATCAAAATATTCAGTATATGAAGGATTATGAAAAATAAGGTTTTGGATCTCGCTAGGAAGGTCAAGAACCTTTCGTCGGACTTTTCCCATTTCCTTAGGACTAATTATTTGGATTTGGTAGATCTCAGTGGGAGATCGAGCCCAATTAATGATCTTTGCCGCTGGCTGATCATTAGGAGAAGCAATGGATTGTAGCAAAATCTCATTGCAGATTAAATGATACTCAAGGACTTTCATGGATTTTTCATGAAGATTTATGTGTCTTTTAATGAAAGCTCGAGTTAAATTATCTAGTAGTATCTGAATATGAATAGGATAATTGGTGGGATTATCTCCCAAAAATTTGGCAGAAGTTTGAAGAACTTCTTCCATGATGATACTATTAGTATGATTCGGATTAAGAAACTCAATCCGTTGAGGAATTTTCTGTTGAATTTCTGCTGGAAATTCTTCATACTCATTCACCTTAGCCTTTGCTTTCTCCGCTGGAGTGAGGCGCTTAGGATTTTGAATTCTTTTAGGTGTCATTATTCCTGATATAAGAACATGTCAATCTGCAAAGTTAAGTACTTGCCATTTAAATTGCTAGTCATATTTTTTGAGAAGATTAAGACATCATCTATGATAGGAAAATTGGTAAAAGGGATACAATTTCATTCATGATTTTTAAAAGGAACTGTAAAAGCAATTTTACCTTATAATGTACTATTATACATTCTTGGAAGTAAATCTTTTTTAAAAGGTTTCTGATCCATTTTAACTGCTCATTCAAAGGTCTATAATTAATGGCTGATTCTGGGATTCTTCTAGAAATAACATTAATTTCTTGGAATATGGAAATATTTTTCAATATGTTATTGTCCTTAGTTATTGGTGGTAAAATAAATTTGAATAAAATTTTCTTTCCCATTATTTCAGTACTAATTCCTTCTTCTGTTTTTGTAAAAGGATCAAGTAACGTTAGAAATGGATTTCCTAATATTATCCTAAAAGTAATATTTTTTTACTAAAATAAACGTAGTTTTAAAACATATTCCATCATTACAAATATTGGCATTAGGTATTTTATATTTTATATTTAATTTTGCTCCACTAGCTTGATGCGATTTTTCAGTTGTCTTTTCATAATATTTTGTAGGTATAATTCTTTCTTGGATACAATTCATATCTGCGCCTAAATCTAATAAAGCTACTGTTGTAATTTGGAATTCAACATTAATTATTAATGTTACTTCAACATACCATTTTTGAAAGATGATTTAGTCTATAAGATCAAGGAATATATTATTATCTGCAGAATTTTGTTTGGTTTCATTATTTTCTTGGATCTCTTCGATTTTAATTTTATTATGAATCTCTTCGATTTTAATTTTATTATCATTTTGCAAGATTTTATTTATTTGTTGTTTTTCTGTTTTTAGTGTTATAATTTCTTGTATCAATTGTTCATTAGAGATTTTAAAATCAAGTTTTAATTCTTTTATTTCTTATTTTATATTATTTATATCAAATTGTAAATCTTGAACTGTAGTAGGACGTTTTTCTTTTTTGAATTTATTAGAAACATCAGTAAAATTGTAATTTATGCTATCAGTAATTATTTTCTCTTTTTGACTAATTTGTGATAAATGTTTTATTTTTGTTTCTGGATCTTCAATCTGATCTATAAGTTCTAATATTATTCTTTCTTCTCTTGTTAAAGTATTTATTTCTTTTCTACAGGTACACATATTCTTATTTTTGCAGAAACAAAATCATATTTCATTTTCTTTACTCGAATCAAAATATTCTTCTTGGGATGTAGTGTCATTATCATCAATTTGTAATAATTCTTCAAATTATGTATCAGATTCAGATAATATATTTAAGAGTTGAGATTTTAATTTATCATCAATATTAAATTCTTTAATTTTGTCTTTTATTTTGCAATTATTTTTATAATGACCAGTTTGACCACATTTATAACATACAGGTTGTTTCTTATTATGCTTAAATTTATTTGACCGAAATTTTTTAGAGTTTTTTGATCTATAATATTTCTTATATGATTTTATTTTCTTTTTACGTTTATGCTTAGTAGATGGCGCTATCAAAGGGGGAAAAACCATATTGTTCACAAAAAGATCTTAATTCTTGTTTGGCATATTTCATATCTTTTTTTAATTGACTTGTTAGTCTTAAATCATTACATAAATTTAATCATATATGTTTTATTGCATTAATTTCTCCATAAGTAAGGCTTGTATAATCATTGTGGCCATCATTATTTAATTTTTCTCTAACTTTATGGGCAAAATATTTGGATAATCTTCCTATAAATTTTTCTTTCCAATAAATGGCTCTATTATCCGTTCTAACCAATACTCTTGAAAGAAAGACATCCTTATACCACCTAAAATCTGTTAAAGTAGGGCATTTTAGATGTTCTAAACTATCATAAATATTTTCTCTATATACTGCAGGATCTCCTACGAAATGTTTTGTAATTGCAAATATTAAAGTATTAACGGCATCTTCTATAGGTTGATTATGCTCATTTTCTATAACATTTCCAGCAATATTAGTTTTATAAGTTATTTTTAAATATGATCTTTGTTCTTCTGTTAAAGTATTATCCCACCATCTTTTTAATTGTCCTGTAAAACCTGTTATTAAACTACTTGCAACTTGATGGTCTAATCTTTAAGCACCTTTATAAACATTTGCTACCATCATCATTTCATGTAAGACATTCAAAATTTCATATTCTGATAAACCATCTACATTCCACTCATATAAGGCATCAACTGCGTAAACAGCTCTTATCCCTAATTCTCTTTCTTCAAATTATATATCTGGAGGTGTGGGTTTGGGATACCAATTGCGAGTTATAGAAGTAGAAGTATGCGTTGCATATTTTCCTTTATAATTATTCTTAGGCATTTTTCCTTAATCATTTCCTGAAGTCATTCTATTTAGATCTAAATTTTTGATTTGAGACTGCAACTTATCTATGTAAGAATTTGTATCTACTTCTGTTTTCGTTTCTTCATGTGATTTTTTTATGGTTAAGATTTCTTTATTATGATTTGTTTCTTTATTATGATTTGAGTTAATGCATGATTTTTTATTTTTAAAGTATCTAGTCTTTTAGAAATTTCCTCTAATAATTCTGTATTGTCCTTTTTTAAAGAAAATTGTAAATTTGGAGGAGTTTCATATGGTATAAATAAAGGTCTTTTGGTTTCTTTTTCTTGATTTTTAATTAATAATGGATTTATCTGATTTTCAATTATTTATAATTTTTCGCCAAGAACTTTTATATATGTATTTGTAAAATTATTATGTTGTATGATATTATCTATATTTTTATTATCATCATTAAGACTTGTTTTTTTAAGGGGAGAAACAACTAATTGAGATCCTCTATGTGTAAGGCTTATAGATTCATAAGGAGGGTATTCTTCATGAATAATTTCATTAGTTTGTAATTTTATCCAACTATTTTTAGCTCTATTGATAGTATTTACTTCTCTAGTGTCAATTTTGGTATAATTATGTTCAAACCAATGGAAGAAATATATATCTGTTCTCATTTCATTCATTTGATTATACCATTTAGTTCTTATATAATTTTGCTCTATTTGTGAAAACGTATTAAAAAACCATGTTCTCTTATGTTCATATTCGGAAGACATAAAATCTTTTCGTAACTTTTCTTTATTTATTTCATATTCTTGAGTTATCATCACAATTTGTGGATCTTCCATTTGAGATTGAGTTGGAGAGTTTTGATGATTTATTTTATTATAAATTTTAGGGGTAATTACCTTTTACCCCCATGAACTACCGGCCAGTGTCATTTTGCCCCCACGAACTACCCCTTCGACCAAAATAGAGCATCCAACTACCAATTTGACACCGTTTGCCCCCTTCCGCCAGTCAGACCCGTTATGTCCGACGGTCAACTGCTCACGTGCATGTCAAGTGCCATCTACCCCATTTTTATTCCGAAAATGCCCTCCGGTACGATTAAAGGCAAGAATACCCTTTTTAGCGTGGAATACCTCAAATGCCCTTGAATTTTGTTTCATTCTACCCTAATCTGCGCCGCACACTTCACTATTTTCGGATTCAAACCACACTTCACTTTGAACACTGAAAACCCTAGAACAACATTCAATCCTCATGCAATCTTCGAACATCAAAATCAGCCTATAACAACTACCAATCTGCTACAAGTAACTCTGTTTGTTGGAGATTTTCGGAATTGTAAGTACTTTTTATTTAATTTGTTTGTTTTCATTGTCTCTGATTAGTGACCTGTTGCTTTGTTATTGTTGATTTCTTTTTGTTGTTATTTGTTGGTAGTACCTGATAGATTTGCTACTTGGGATTTAGTTTTATTTGTTTAGGGTTTCCTCTTTGCCCTAAGTGGTCCCGCAGTGGTCGGCCCTTTGTCGGTCAGTGGTTCTTTTTTTTTTTTTTTTGTTCGGAAGTGGTCCCCTTTGTTACTTTGTTCCCCTTTGTGTGTTAAAGTTCACCAATTTTCCCCTGAAGTGGTCCCCTTTGTTCCCCATTTGTTTGTTGTGTGTGTTTTGAAATTGTTTAGGGTTTTTTTTTTCGATGAATAAAAACTTTATAAAGCACAATCTCAACATCCAACAAACACTCCAGTGAAGACTGGAAGCACTCCTGCATAGGGACAAAGAAACCCCCTAGCTAGGATACCAAATACCAAACAACACAGCCTACTACTCCTCAACGAAACACAACTAATAAAGCAACAAGCTACTACACAGAACCAAAACAACAGAAGAGAAAACAAACACTGCAACAACCACAAACACCAGAATCAAATATCAAAACCAGAAAACCTCCGGGAACTTCATCTAGTACATCCGAATTATTGAAATATAACTAAAGATATTAATCATTTGACTCTACAAATTACAATTTATGTAAAATGTAAAAAAAATTCATATGTAGGGTTTATATATACTTTCGAATTAATTGAATTAATAAATACTTTTATAAAAATATGTGAAATTAGGCTCTGCCCTATCAATCTTGACAGGGCAACGATCATCATACTTTATTTATCATTTAATTTACTTTGGTATTTCATACATTACATATTTGATTTAGCGCATCTTAGGGTGCATCACAATACTCAAGAGTCTCGTTATTTTTTCAAATTCTCTTAGAAAAAATTTATCAATAGAAAACATCCAGAAAACATAAAGTTTTAAAATCGCATTATCAAAACCATCTTCTGCTTAGTGACTAAAGCATCCCTACAAGCCAACCAACAAATAAATGAATGCCGAGGAATGGCTAAAGAAAACCAAACCAAATTCAGTGTTGGTTAAAATAATTGATCATCTACAACAGCCAAAGCATAAAATTTCATGCATTGGAGAAACTACTGTAAATATAACTATCTACAACAGCCTAACCTTCTTTTTTACCAAGGTTCTTTTTCTTCAACAATTCATGTGCCTGAAAGAGCAACAAATATGCAAATTCTTAAATGGACAATCTAGCACTCATGAACTTCAAAATCAAAACTGCATTTAAATTGAACAGAAAGACATTACCATGTTTATCCAGTTCAAATAAGCTTCTCGACATTCTTCAATGGTAGAATGCACTATTTTTCCTGTGACCACATACACCCATCTAGTATCAAATCAAGCCGATATTCAAAGTAACACTTCAATCAAGATATTAGCAAGCCTCAGCATAAACCAAATAATATATATATATATATATATATATATATATAGATATATATATATATAGAGAGAGAGAGAGAGAGAGAGAGAGAGAGAGTTCTTTAAAGGAGCGACACTGTTCAAAAGCTGAAAATTCAACAAAAACATAATAAGCATTCTATTTGTACCAAATGCAGTAAGTTGAGGAAAACACAAGACAAAGACTCATATGCCTTGAAAAACCAAGTAAACTCAAATCCCCTCAGGCTCATCCAACAGAAGCACTAGGCATAGGCATATAGGATCATACATGCAAATATTTGCCTTCACTGAAGTGTATGTGTGTGTGTTCTTGTGGCTTCACTTGGCATTAGAGAAAGTACTATTTTCCGAATAATTTCAAGTCACTAATCAACAAAGTAGTTTGACTTCATTGTTCAGAAGTGACCGTGAAACTCTTTGTTAAAAAGTTTATGACCTATAAACTTCTAAGTTTTCGAAATAAAATTTAAAATTTAAAACTCAATTCAGTGTTTGTATGTTTTATGTGCAGTGTCAATCAATCCTATCACTTGAACAATGGCAAACAACGATGTCATTTTTAGGGTTCATTACGGGGGCCGGTTTGATCGGCGATACAAATGCACCTATGTTGGAGGGCAAATAGGGTTGTATAAAGAGTCGTATGACCTAGATTGTTTGTCTTTTTTTGAGATCGAAAGAGTAGCTGGAAAATTTGGATACGAACCAGGTGACCTGGTGTACTATCGAATACCCGGAAGAGAATTAGATGATGGGTTGGTTTTATTAACATCTGATGAGGATGTCTCCAGAATGGCCGATGTCTTATTAGGCCATACACTTGTATTACTGTACACGGTGTCTTTTGCAGATGCTGGTGCTGAAGTAGGGGCAAATGAGGGTGAGGGTGAGGGTGAGGGTGAGGGTGAAGATATTGTGGAAAGTGGTAATGAGGAAAGGAGGTTGAAGGTTGTAAATGATCCATACTGGCATGCATTGATGAGTGACGATGACGATGCATGGGATGGGGCTGATGAACCAGAAGCTGGTGGTTCAAAACGTGATGATGATTATAGTCCTCATTTTGATGATGAGGGTGATACTGATGAGGAGGATGGTGGTCATGGGGAGGGTAGCCATGAAAAGGCAGCTGATGTTGGTGGTTTAAGTGGTTCGGCTACTATGTTGGATGATGAGGAAGAGGATGACGTATCCTCTAACTTAGCTAGAAGTGATATCCTCGTAACTCCCCCTAAAAGTGATGAGGAGTATGAGGCGAGTAGTTGGCCTAAGTGTGTTACTAGGGTTTCCCAGTTTCAGGATGTGGACATGGAAGACCCACATTTGGATGTTGGCATGTCATTTGAATCTGCTGCTCAATTCAGGAAAGCTGTGAGAGAATACAATTTGTTTAGGGGTAAGGATGTTGTGTTCACAAAAAATGATGGGGATCGGGTTATTGGAGTTTGTAAGAGTAGGCCCAAGGGTTGTCCTTGGAGAGTTTATGGTTCACTGGTTACGGGTGAGAGAACTTTTATGCTTAAGTCACTGAACCCTAAACACCAGTGTACACGATGTTACAAGTCTTCGATTGTAACGTCTAGATGGATTGCAGACAGAATGACCCACAAATTTAGGACACAGCCAAACTATCCAATTGCAGCTCTCTTTGATGATGTAAAAAGGAAATGGAATGTGGATGTTACTCCTAGACAACTGTACAGGGCCAGGGTTAAGGCGAAAGAACAGGTAGAAGGTAAGCACAAGGAACAGTACAAGCGGCTATGGGATTATTGTGCAACAGTAAGACAAATGAATAGAGGGAGTACACTGTTGATGAAAGTTGAAAGGCCTACGTTAGACGTCCCACCTACTTTTCAAAGGTTGTATATGTCTTTGGCAGCATGCAAGGAGGGTTTTAAAAGGGCTTGTAGGCCCGTGATAGGTGTTGACGGCTGCTTCCTTAAGGGACATTTCGGGGGGCAATTGTTGGTTGCTGTGGGAAGAGATCCAAACGACAATATTTATCCGATTGCACTGGCTGTGGTTGAAGCTGAAACCAAGGATAGTTGGTCCTGGTTTCTAGAGACTCTAGTGGGGGACCTTGGTCCAAATGGCTGTACTGGGTGGACATTCATTTCTGACAGACAGAAGGTATATTAAAATATTGTCTTTTCATACATTTTCACTTGTGCATTTACTTTCATTGACTCAAATCTCTCTTTATTTATTTTTAATTTGTCTTCTGTTGTTCTTTGCCTAGGGGTTGATACCAAGCTTCGAGGAGGTCCTACCAAGTGCACCGCATCGCATATGTATCCGACACTTATATGCAAACTTTAGGGGTGATGGGCACAAAGGATTGGTGCTAAAAGACAAGTTGTGGAAAGCAGCTGCTGCATATAATTTTTATGGGTATCAAAGGGAAATGGAGGCGCTGAAGAAATTGAGTCCAGCTGCCCATGCTTATTTGGAGAAGATTGACCCCCGTACCTGGGCTAGGGCTTTCTTTGACACCACCCCAAAGTGCGACTTGATCATGAACAACTTATGCGAGTGCTTCAACTCGTACATCATCCATGCCCGAGACAAGCCAATCATTACCATGCTGGAGATGATTAGGAAGAAGTTGATGAGGCGATACCAGAAGAAGAGGCAAGGAATAAGGGAGTATGTCGGGGAATGGTGCCCGAAGATATTGGCAAAGTTAGACCAATGTGGAAAGGATGCTGCAGAGTGTACTTCAACTTATGCTGGGGATGGAATCTATGAAGTGTTGTGCAGTTATGGCACATTTGTGGTTAGGTTGACGGACCGTGTTTGTGGGTGCAGGCAGTGGGATATGACTGGCATTCCATGCCCACATGCCATCTCAGCCATTTTATATCATTCTGCCAAACCTGAACAGTACCTGCATCCGTATTACAGTGTTGAGAATTACAAAATAGCTTATGACCCAATGATATACCCAGTGCCAAGTGAGGACCAATGGGTCAGAACCGGGCAAGATGAGGTTCACCCACCCGTTATTAGAGCTACCCCAGGCCGGCCCAAGAAGCTCCGGAGAAGGGGTCCAGATGAGCCAAGAAACCCACATTGCATGAGGAAGGGTGGTGTAAGCATGAGATGCTCGAAGTGCAGGACAGTTGGCCATAATGCTAGGACTTGCCTTAGGAGGAAGAGGAAGTCCACTCCAAGCACTGCAACAGAGTTGAACTTAGATGATGTAAGTACATATATCTTAAATACCACTTTTTATTTTTTTATAACAAAAGACAATTGCCAACTTTGTTAATAATTTTCCTAACCTTGGTTGTTTTGTGTCGCAGATTCCTTCTCACCCAATTGCTGATGATTCACAGCCTACGGAATCATCTACAGCTGCACAACCTGTTTCACGGCCCAAAAAGAGAGTTCCACCTACTACTGTTGATGTAGGTATCAGTAACATTTGTTATTACAAATATATATGTGTTATTTCTAATGACGAAGTTATATATGTAGCATACTTCAACGAAAAGGAGTAAGACAATGACTCCCTCAATGCATACTCGGGCATCACAAAGAGCAAATTCCACAGCTGTAAGTAAATACAGCTTTCCACCCTATACTTTATATGTAAATAGACTTTGAATTACTAATAAGAGTGTGTTGCACAGGCAAAATCTGTTGCTGCAAGGCCTATTAGGAGGTCTGGTAGGTTGATGGCAGCATTTAAGGAGCCCGATCCCAACAAAGAGATACCCACTATTGACCTAACATGTGATGATTCACAACCAGCAGTATGCACTCGGGAACCGGCCAGGGCACTCGGAGTTGTCATTCGAGAACCAGTAAGGAAGCCAGCAAGAGTGGTGGTACCAACAGTGGAGAAGGGTATACGAAGAATGGAAGCTAAAAACAAAGGGAAAAAACCAATATGGCAGCCTTGATGTGTTTTTATAAACTGTTGTTGGAAATATGATAGTCGACTATGTTGGTTTGTAGTTGGAAATATGATAGTCGACTATGTTGGTTTGTAGTTGGAAACTGTGTTTCGTTTGTTGTTGATAGGAACAGTTTCTTGATGTTGTAGTGGGAAATATGGACTATGTTGGTTTGTTGTTGTTGGAAACAACTTGTTTAGGTTTGAAGGAAAATATGCAGGAACAATACTATGTTTTCTGATTTGTATGTTGGAACCTATTTGTTCAGGTTCCAAAACAGTGTAGTTGGAAACAATTTGGTTTGTTGTTGATAGGAACAATTTTTTGATGTTGTAGTGGGAAATATGGACTATGTTGGTTTGATGTTGTTGGAAACAACTTGTTTATGTTTGAAGGAAAATATGCAGGAACAATGCTATGTTTTCTGATTTGTATGTTGGAACCTATTTGTTCAGGTTCCAAAACAGTGTAGTTGGAAACAATTTGGTTTGTTGTTGATAGGAACAATTTTTTGATGTTGTAGTGGGAAATATGGACTATGTTGGTTTGATGTTGTTGGAAACAACTTGTTTAGGTTTGAAGGAAAATATGCAGGAACAATGCTATGTCTTCTGATTTGAAATTATGCAAAAATGCCAAAATGTTATGTTGATGATGCCAAAATGCAAAGTTGTACAGGAAACTATTTGTTCAAGTTTCGTATGTTGGAAGTATAGGTCAGTATTTTAGCATATGTACAAGGAATAATGAATCAAATTGGGGTTGTCAAAAAGCTATTTTGATGATACCAAATTTCATGCTAGGAAATTATACACATTTTTTACATTTTCGAAAAGAGGGAGACAAACATTACAAGTACACTACACATTACGAAGTTTACCAATACACTAGTTACAAGGTTTCAAAGTTACAAATACACTAATCATTACAAACATATTAGTCATTACAATTTTTCAAGGTAGCCGTTTGTAGGACATATGTCCTTGACTGACACCATACAAGTTGCCCCAAAACACAGCTAAGAAGACAACAAAAAAAACCCAAGAAAATGCCAAAATTCGGCTATTTGTCTTTGCAATTTTCACTTGCATGTCATATCGAATTGCTTCGATCTCTAGCTTGGCCTTCAATTCTACAACTTCCTTGTTCAGCATAGCGTGCCTGTGTTGCACACGAGTCAATGCTCGTCTAGCATGTTCACACATTTCAGAATCTTTCCATTGGAAGAATCCGCAAGACCGACCAACCTATTCAATTAGAGGTCTCATAAACAAAGTTAGTTTTTCAACGTTAAAAAAAGTTCAATGGAAGGCCAAGTATAATTAAGAGTTGATACCACTTTACTTACTAACATAATTATATTATAGGGGTAATTAATGTGGAAACAAGCATACAATGCAATTATGATACATATAGAAATGATGTACATATTAATCTGGCTCTTTTGGAATTTAAGCATGATCATATCTATAAATTAAAAAAATAGAAATCTAACATACATGACTAAGCTCACTGACCTCTTCTCTTTCGATTTGTTAAGATACAGTACATGCATATCACAAAAAGTGGTGCTTTCAATTTGCTTATCATTTAACCAAACCAAATACAACATAATGCTACTGAAATTATTTACAATGCCAAATAGTGGTGTCATTATTGCTAAAGTCCTCAGCAAATGACGAGAAGAAAGATATTAATGCTCTGATTTCATGAATTATCTAAGAGGTATTCATCATGCAATCATTGTCCGAACACAACTAAATAATAACCAATACCTCATTTCAGGATAATTTAACCAAAAACCACTCGAGCAAAAGAAAGAAAAAACGACCCATTGTCTTCAGTTACCCATTGTCCGAAAACAATAACCCCAAAACAGTTCAGGCAAAAAAAAAACACCTCATTGTCCAAAAACAGGAAACCAAGGAACAAAAAAAAATAAAAAAAAATAAAAAATAAAATCCTAAGACAATAATCTAAGATCTAACTTTCAAACCCTAAAAAAATTACCCATTATCTATAAAATATAAGAGAATAAGCAGACGAAGAAGAGGTACTACCCATTATTTACAGATCCATTAAAAAAAAAATCTTACCTCATAGTTCACACAACCGTAGAACAAGCGGCCGAAATTTTCATCGGTAAAGGAAGTCTTCAAAGGTCCAGGTACTCCACACCGGCAGATGGGCTCTCCGGATGTTGCTTCGCTCTTCCATGAACAAGACATTGAAGCTCTTCAAGGTCGACTCTTTCAGCGGGCTACTGCTTTGAAGTTGAAGTGGAACACCAAAGAAAATGACGTGAAAGAAGCTTTTGTTGCTTAGTTTGAATTGTTTTGTTTTGTTTTTCTTTTTTTCTTTTCATAAGCTTTAATCTACTGTACCGGAGGGCATTTTCGGAATAAAAATGGGGTAGACGGCACTTGACATGCACGTGAGCAGTTGACCGTCGGACATAACGGGTCTGACTGACGGAAGGGGGCAAACGGTGTCAAATTGGTAGTTGGATGCTCTATTTTGGTCGAAGGGGTAGTTCGTGGGGGCAAAATGACACTGGCCGGTAGTTCATGGGGGTAAAAGGTAATTACCCCTAAATTTTATTTATATCACTATAATTTTTAAGAGGATTATTTATTTCACTAATACTGGCTGCTGAGGCTACAAAATTAAAATGAGTATTTATAAATTTTTCCTTATTTATACCTTGTAAATTAGTTTCTAATTGGCTTAAACTATATTTAAGAGGGAAAACATGCTTATTATTATTTCATTATATGAAGTGGAAGCTCTAGAGCCAGAAGCTCTTGAGCATGATTTTCTGTAAGGCTGAAAATTTAATAAAAGAAGTCTTCGATCAAGCCTGTGCCCTCCTCATAATGGTTACTGTATAAAGACGGGAATGACGATTTGCCCATAACATAAAGCCTTCCTTCCGCTATTAGGTATGGCCTAGAGGTTGATGTTGCTTGATGAAAGAAAAAGAAACTTGTGTACACATCGGTGCTCTCGATCATTACTTAAGTAAATACTGAAGTGAATGAAAGTTGTAAAGTTGAAGAGGAAGGCTTCGGGATTAAGACAGATCTGGTAATGCTCTTACGCTATAGTACCATCTTTTGCTTGGGTAATATAATCTAAATCTGTTACATTATTATCTATTTTTGGTAATAGAACTAAATTTTCTAAAGTCCACTTATTCGATAAAGCTATATCATCCCAACAAATTTGTTTTGGTATACATATTGTAGAATTTTGTGTGTTATATATATATTTTATATAGGAAGTAGTAAATTGTAATTTATGCCAATTTACCAACTAAATGGACTGATTTCGCATTTATAAAAATAATATATATTATTTTTAATCCACCCTCTTGGGTTTTTTTTTTTTTTTTTTTAAAAAAAAAATTGTTTTGTTTTTTATTTTAGTTTTATTAGAGAATAATGGTATTATAAGAATATAATAAAAAAGTTTCATTTTTGATACACTTTGGTAATTTAATAGGTCACTTTACCACACTTGTTACTTCATAGGACTATTTTAAAAACGCTATTAGTTCATGGGGCTTTTTAATATTTTTCAAAAGGAAAAAAAATATATCCCAATTTTAAAAATCTTTACCAAGCACACTGTAACACCTAATATTATCAACAATCAAGAGTGGTTGATGAAATAAAGGACCTTCATCTAATGCTCACACACCCAACCTGTTGGCTCTTGGACTTTCACTTGCATGGAAGGTCGGGTTTTATGGGCTTTTAAGAATTTGAAGAGTTATTATTATTATTATTATTATTATTATTTTAAGAATGATTCCAAGGGTTATGATAAACTCATAGACACAATCAATTTATGTATTATATGTAATACCTTTGGAACGGCCTTACTCTGAGGAAGTTTAGAACAAGAAAATTACTTCGAATTGTGGATTTAAATAGCAGGCAGAGGAAGAACTTCATGACTAGTAAGAAAATTATTATCACTATTATTTTGTTGTTATTATTGTAAATATTGATATCTTCTCCTATCAGACTAATGCTAGAAGTCTCTTTTGTGATACTCTCGTGTTCCTAAAAAAATGAGGTGACTTTTAAAATCACCATTGGGCTTGTGATTGATCACTATTGAATTTTGATCAAATGATGATTTTAAAAGCCAACTCATTTTTGGAATGATACAAGAGTGACACAACAGAGACTTATAGAATTACTCCTACTATCCTTATCAATGTTTTTGTTGTTTAATTCATTTTGGCTCGATATGAATTAAACATTATATTGATGGATTTGAGTTATAAGAAAAAGAAAACTGAGAGAGAGATTCAATCCGACAAATCACTTATGTAATGAATTTGAAATAACACCTTAACCTAGTTATTTCAAATTATCATATTAGTAGGCCATAATTTTTTTCCCTATAAAATTGAAGTTTTCCGGTGATAGTGGGAATTGGTTGTTAGAATCAATGGCATGATCTAAGAAGATTGGTAAAATTGAAAAAAGAAAAGAAAAGAAAAGGTACTTATTTTTTAATTTACATGGAGAATGAAGCACAATTATGTTATTTAATGATTATTGATAATTTAGTGAAAATCATGTAAGTGAATAAATTTGTTAGATTTAGTAGGAATTTATAATAGAGGAGTAAATTGCTTAAATAAAAAATGTAAAGATCAAATTTGCTCTCATATTATTTAGAAATAATCTTTGTGAATTTCCTTGTAAATATAATAGAATCACATTTTTCTTTTAATTTTGGATTATTAGTTTTTGTTCGGATGAGTGAGTTTAATCCTAGGAAAAGGAGATGAGAACTTGGAATTTGTGATCTTAATTTTATAACTCATGATTTGCAACCCATAGTCCTAAGCATCGTTTGTTTCATATTCATATTAGATATCTCTTTTGTTCTCTTTGGCATGTTTAAGACATTTACTTTAAGCCCTGATTTTAAATGCAAGCCCATGCATGTCCTTAGGGTCACATATTGTAAATTCTCAAATTATGTGAATTTATATTTTTCTTTACATCGAATGGTTAGAAAAATATTATATATTAAAAAATAGGCATGTTATGGAGGTAGCAAAAAAAAAAATCATTCCAAAAGGTTTTTTTCTTCATTTTTTAAGAGACGCTTCTTCTTTAATAAACGAAAAGACAGTTTTTGGCTCAAAGCTTTTTTACGATATAAAGTGCAAGAACCTAATAAAAATATGCTCAATTCTAATTGGTAACATGTCACATTTTTAATAGGTAGTATTTTCATTCCGTTTGATGCAAGAAACGGCTTGAATTCATATCATTTGAGAATCTACAATTTTATTTTATTTTTTTTATAATTGTAGGGGATCCTTATCTTGCTCGTAGTTGAGGCTTAGATTGTTTTCCAACAAATGTGAAACATGGTGCAAAAAATGAGTAATTCTATTGTTCGCACCCATTTATCTTACCGGCTCTCGTAATGTGCTTATTTCAGTTACTAAATAAATAAAAATAAAAAAGAAAGCCACTTAAAACGCAACACATCAACGGATATAAAATATGTGTTATAAATAAGTGTGAAGAGTAGCATTATTCGTGTAAAATATACAAGGTAAGATGACTATATGTCCATCTCAAAAAAAACAAAACAAAACAAAAAAGGGAGGTCGAATATAGGTCCAATGAAATTATGAAAATGACCCAATGATAGTGTGACCCTTAATGGTAGGATCTATGTAAGGCACAAGAGAATGAATCCTATCTATTGAACTAAATATGTGTTCAACTTGTAAGAATTATTATTTAGGCATACTTTAGTCATCTTAAATTAAATTATGTCTCAAACTATAAGAAAATGATTCCATGACTACCTAGTATAACACCCAGTGATGTCGTCTCATGATCCGCTTTCTCTCTAAACTCTGTTTCACCTCCTTCCTTTTGTTTTTCTTCTCTCTTATTTCTCCTGTCCTTTCTTGTCTTTCTAGCAATGGAGAATCTAGGTCACGAGATAGAAAACCTTATCAATCATATCAGTTCTTTGAGATGACCTAATCAGTCTCCCCTTCCGACTTTTCCGTCAGTTAGCTCTTTACCTTACCTTTCTCTTACTATTGTTGGGAAACTTATCTCTCTTAAACTTATCTCAAAGGCTACTATTAAATAAAATATTTTACTAGCTTGGTTTTTTCTTAAGTCTGTAACTACCGAAGATAAGGAAGATAACAAAATGGTCTTCACTTTTGAAGATGTTGATGATTTGTCTAGAGTTCTAGATAATTTCCAATGGAATATCAAGGGTACACCATTTTTTCTGAAGTGTTGAGATAATGATGCTACTTTTGAAAATGTTTCACCACATGCGATTTTTGGGTGCAAGTTCATATGCTTCCGTTGGATTTGATGACAATAGAAATTGCTACTTCTATAGGTGAAAGTCTTGGTGTTCTATTGGCAGTGGATAATGCAAACAATGGGAAACCCAATAGGAAGAGTTTTTTGAGGATTCGATATTGATTAATCTTCTTCAACCTTTAACTTTGGGTTTTACGCATTAACGTTCTACCAAACCTCCTGCATGGATTCAATACAAATATGAGCGTCTTTTTTATTATTGGTATACTTGCAGAAGGTTAGGTCACTTGTCTTTTGTTTGTCATGTTCATTCGAAACCTCCTGATATGGGTAGGTATGGAGACATTCTGAAAGCTAGTCTTCCTAAAGCGACTAGGGTGGAGGTTTTGAAGCCATCTAGTTTGCCCACAGTTTCATTGTCTTCTTCATGTAGACATGTATCTTTAAGAGTAGAGCCTTTTGGTTCAACTCAGTCGCGCTCCCCTGTGCGAACTCACCAACCCAACCTTACCTCGGTTAATACCATATGCCAAGGTATCCTTCCACATTCCATCCACAAATATCTGTTTGTTTTGTCTTTTCCCTCCTTTTTGACTGTCTTGCCTTCTCAACCTTTTACGGCTACAATAAATGATGAAAATAAATATTGACTTCTAACAACCAAGTGTGTGTGTTTGTGTGTAACAAAAATATTTTTAAATACGGAAAATAAAAAGACAATATATTTGTTGACGAAGTGGAAACTCTGTGAAAAGAAAAACCACTTCGGGGCAGCCAAACCCAGGAACTCCACTATCCAAAAACAAAGCAAGTTACAAAGCACTCGTACTCACAAAACCTATTATAGCAGTCATACCTTTAACTATAACACGAAGCCCATTGTGAACGCTTCCCAACCAAGTCTCCTACCTAAAGGGATCTTTGATGGATTTCTTTACCTTAGGGTCGACCCCTAAGATAGACTTCACACGAACTGTTGAGCACACCGGCAACGGCTTGAGAGCTAGCGAATCTTTAATTCTCCCTAAACACCCTCTCAAAGCTAAGATAATTCAATACCGAATTCTGTACAACACACATGCCTAGAGGCCTCTATTTATAGGCTTTAGAAAATCTAATTCTACTCAAAATCAGAGTCCTCTGGGCGGGGTTCGGAAGGCAAGCAAAGGGCGTCCAAACGGTCAACTATTTTCGTGTCTGAAAAGGAATTCCGAAAATTCTTGAATTTCTGACGGGTGTCCAGACGCTACTCTCTTTCTGTCCGGACGTTTCTAATGGCCGTCTAGACATTCAAGTTGTATGATTTTTTCTTAGCTTTCCAACGACACCAATTTTGTCTTAATTCGATACTAGAGCAAAGAGTTATGATAAAAACACTGAGACGTGTGCAAAAATCTTCCTGGAAACCCGAAAAGAGTCTGAACGGTGTCACCCTTCCGTCCGGACGGTAGCCGTTTCCCGATTCGTGTCTGAACATGAAATCCAATTTCTTCTCGGATTTTGAATAGCTTGACCTAGAGTCCAGATGGTGTTGTCCTAAGGTCCAGACGTTCTTCAACGTTGAAGCTTCTAGACAATGCGGGGCGTCCAGACGCCTTCAAAGGCCCGTCCGGACGGTTGCACAGGAACCGACTGTTCTGACTTGCAAATTGCATGGAATCTTCATGGACATCTTCTTAGAAACTTGTGACCGTACGCATGGCATGAAATGAGACAATGTCCATATTACTTGAAGACTCTGAATAAAATCGATAATCCTTTTAAAAAACAACCGTTACATAAAGTGTTTTTGTCAACCAGAATGTTGCCAATATAAAATACTAACAAATGAAAATTCCTCACTTGTCAACTTACCGTTGAATCGTCGGAGCCACGCCAATTCCTCTTTAATGCTCACGCGTGCAGAGAAAACATAATCCTTCCACCTTGATCTCTCTGCTAAAACGTGGCCCAAAGTTCCTCCTTCATCCTTTTTGTCTAGTTTGCCTAGCCCCATTCTTGACACTTCTAACTCATCTAGTTTGGTGGAAACCAATTTTTTGTTGTTGTGCCAATTCTCTCCCCCACATGTCTTATTGCCTCTCCTGAAAATTTACCTATTGTGTCTCCTTACTAAGCTCCATGTAAATTCCCTTTCTACCTTGATGGTAACTTGCATAAAAAAACTCTACCATCCTTATTCTAAACACAAGGGCATATTTTTCTCTTCTTCTCAACTTGATAGTCAACCTTTAAAGAAAGCTAGGATGGAATTTTCATCTTCCTTGTCCTTCACTTTCGTGGAAGAACCAAATGGTGAAGATCGGTTTTTCAATTATATTGATGGTGTTTCTCCGGCCGGGGTGGCGGGCTCAAAGCTGCCCCATCAACCTCAATGAAAGTTTTAGCTTGGAATTGTCGTGGGTTAGCTCATGCTCCGACAAATTGTGCTTTGCGGGCTTTGATCAGGACGCATAGGCCTGATATTCTCTTCTTGTCCGAAACTAAAGTTTTGTCTACTAGATTTCAATCATTTCTGTTTGCTATGGGTTTCTCAACTTGGTTGGAATTTCCTCCTGTATAGGATAAAGGTGAGATTTACTTGACTTACAAGGATGGTGTTGATATTGAGCCGGTTAGGATTGATTCTCACATGACTCACACCATTTCTTGCTTCGTGTACTAAAATCCCTTTAATTGCCCTTGGCTGCTCTCTTGTATTTATGCTCCTCATACTGCTCAGAGACACTCTTTTTTGGTCTAATTTGGCATCCTTGGGTCACTCTTTTAGAGAAGCTTGGCTTTTTCTTGGTGATTTTAACTCGATGTTGTCTGCTTCGGAGAAGAGTGGTGGTTGAGATTTTGGCTCCTCGTCTCAAAATGACTTCATGGATTTTGTTTAGTCGAATGCTCTAGTGGATTTGAGTTTTTCCCAATTCTCTAATAAACCACTTCCATGCAACCATTTCAGATCACTGCCAAATTTTGTTGTCTACAATTGATATGTATCAAAATCTACCAAAACAATTTCGTTTTGAAGCCTTCTCGACACAGGATAAGTCCAATCATGGGGTTGTTGCTGTTGCTTGGTTTGGTGAGGTGGGAGGTTCTCCAGCTTTGTCTTTAAGCGGAAAGTGGAAGAACAGTAAATGTACGTTGAAGTTCTAGAATTAGCATCATTTTGGACACATTCAGTCTCGAATCAAATCCTTAATGGCGGATATAGTTTGATTTAGTCTAGTCCCCATTCCCCTGTTAATGCTGATAGGGAGGTTTTTTTGCAAGAGGTGTTGCAAGAACAATTGCTGAGAGAGGAAGTGTTATGGAAGCAATAATCTCGCGAGTTATGGCTCACTTGCACTGACCTCAACACAAATTTTTTTTCATGCTTCTATAGCATGTCGTTGCAGGTATAATTCTCTATCTAGTTTAAAAGGTCTTGATGGCAATAGGTGATGTGGTCTTTTGTTTACCAAAATATATCAATAATAATAATTACCACTCACAATTGGACGAATCCTTGTAGAATAGAGCTATATTGAGGGTGTCAAACCTCAAGACTGCGTAGGTGTTGTTATCAAGTTTTTCGAGATTAAATATAACTTATTTTAAAAGATGTTTGATTTGGTTTTTGTTTTCTAAAAATAAAAACACAAAAGTAAAAAAAAAAAAAAAACATAAAAATAAAGAAAGTTGTGATGAGAGAAAGAATAGGAGATTGATTTCATCACTCATCACATAACAATGGTCAATCATAAATTAAAAAATAAAATTCTTACTATGCATGATATAGGGCTCGTCTCACTCGAGTAGTCAAGAAATTACTTCTAAAGAATAAGTATAATCCATCTTCGGTTGGCACAGACCGTCCACCTAACCACTAAGATGCAGTACAACCCGTCTTCCATAGGTATAGATTAGCTATGTCTTTAATAGGATACACACAATCAATGGAAAAGTATGACCCATTTTCGGTTAGTACGAATTGTTTACCTAAATTACACTAAACTAGGGTGTAGTACAATCCATCTTCCCTAGGCATGGCCTATCTAACCTTCTTAATCATATGTCAATTAAAACCGTTGTATAACAATCATTCACATAATCACAGAAAATATGAAGGATTGAGTTCAATTAATATAAAAGACTTTCTAAGACAAAATAAGATATTCATAATAATTGACTATAAACATTAAGATCAATTCTCACAGTTATACAACCTTCATGCATATTGAAAATACCAAATTAAAATACAAATAAACCATTGTTACTTGGAAATGGCTACATCAACACCCTATTACGAATTTAGCCGCTCATCGTGGTGCTGGGATAGCCTCCTGCCATGTTCTTCTCCTCTTCAACTTGTTAAGCCTCTAAGAAGAATTTTTCATCTAAAGCTAAGCACACATTCTCTTGAAGCTTAGAGGTCTATTTATAGAGATTAGGAGAGGCCTAAAAGCCCTAAGAATTCAAGAAAAATCGGAACTTAGTCTCTTAATCCAAATAAGAGATTGAAAATTCAATCCAAGTAGGAAAATGATTCCAAATTCGTCCAAATCTGTGGTCTTTTATTGTGTGGCTATTTTGGCATAGTAAACGTTTGAATTAGGAAAAAAAATATTTCCAACATATTTGTTTAATTTTTTATTATCTTTCAAATGCCACCAATTTCATTGAAATCTGAGATCTGACCAGAAATTTATGATCCAAACACTAAGACATGTGCAGAATCCAAATTTGAATCCAATCCGATTTTGACTCTTATGGGAGAAATTTCGATTTAATCATTCCCTTGATTTGATTAAGCCTAACCACATCATATAGGTCTTCTATTATGATTGATTAAGCTTAAACATATCTTCTAAGTCTTCTCAATGTGTGTTTTAAGCCCAAAATTAATGGAATTAATTGCATGTTTATTTAAAACCTGAAAACAATAAAACAATACAAAATCAAACAAATAACAATGCTAAGGAATTAACATATGCAAGTTAAGGAACTTAAATGTGCAACATTCAACGCTTATCAATAGAATATGTGTTAGAGATAATATTGGTTCATTTTTTATGGATCATTTTAGTTCTCAATTTTCCTCCACTCATCCAATTCTAGATAATCATCTATCTGAATTGGTGTAAAATGTTATTACTGAGGAAGAGAATATGGTTTTGTGCTTAATTTTTTATGAGAAAGATATTTTTTCAGCAATAACTAATCTTGGTCTTAATAAGGGCCTAGGCCCGGATGGTATGACAAGCCTTTTCCATAATTCCTACTGGCCAACTCTGAAATCAAGTGTGATTTGTTCTGTTCAATTGTTTTTTAGGGGTGGTTTTATGCTCAAAGAGTTTAATCATACCAATATTGCTCTCATTCCTAAGGTTTATAATCTTCCTGTGGTTAATCATCTTAGACCAACTAGTCTCACCAACTTCAATTACAAGATTATTTCGAAACCTTGTCCTATAGGTTCAAACCTTTTTTACATAAGATAGTGTCTCCTGCCCAATATGTGATGTCCCACATCACCTGGGTATGGAAATGGGGATGTGCTTATATGTATATTCGCACATTTCTTTACACAACGCGTTTAAAGCCGTGATGACTATGAACCTATAAGAACTCCGCAATTAAGTGTGTTTTTGCGAGAGTAGTATCTGGATGAGTGGCCTCCTAGAAGTCCGATTCAGGGGAGCCAAAAACAAACAATATTGTGTCGTTGGGGTGAATCGTTACAAATGGTATCAGAGCTAATGCCCAGCCTGAGATGGGGGGAACGTGCACAAGCCCATAAAGGTCGCTAGTGGGCACTCGCTTAGACGCCAAGAATGGGGTGATCCCATGAGGGTCGCTAGCGGGGACGCTGGGTCCCAAGAGGGGTTGATTTTGATGTCCCACATCGCTTGGGTATGGGAATGAGAATGTGCTTATATGTATATTTGCATCATTCTTGACACAACACATTTTAAAGCCGTGATGGCCATGAACCTATTAGAACTTCGCAGTTAAACGTGTTTTTACGAGAGTAGTATTAGGATGGGTAACCTCCTACCAAGTCTGATTCGGGGGAACCAAAAGCGGACAATATTGTGTCGTTGGGGTGGGTCGTTACACAATATATCTTTCTCAAAGGTAGATCCATCCACGACAATACTATCTTAACTCATGAGCTTTTTCATTCTATGAAGCAGAAAAAGGGCAATGATGGTTTAATGGCGTTGGAACTAAATATAGAGAAAGCTTTTGATTCCATGAAATGTGAGTTTCTTCTTAACATTCTTTCTTTGGTTGGGTTTCATTCCACTTGGATACAGTGGATTAAGCAATGTATTACTACCACTTCTTTTTCAATTCTCCTTGATGGTGCTCCCTTTGGTAATTTTCTTCTCACGGTTTAAGGCAGGAGATCCACTTTCTCCTTTCCTTTTCATTTTGGGGTCCAAATTATTTCTAGGTTGATTTTGAAAGGAGGAACCTTAGGTTCCATGGTATCAAGATGACTAATTTGTATCATTTTATCTCGCATCTTTTATTTGCAGATGATGTTATAATTTTCTCCTGTGCCAATGCTCATGAAGCTAATGCGATTCTTAATTGTCTCTCCACTTATTCAAGATGGTCCAATCAATGCATTAACAGGGAGAAATCTGTTATCTTCTTTAGTAAGAATTGTAGGTCTGCTTCTAAAGCCTCTAATAATGGTATTCTTCACTTACCTCCTATCCTATCTAGAGCTAAGTATTTGGGTATCCCTTTGTTTATGGGTCATAAAAAGAATGATATTTTTATGGAGCTTAAAGATAAGATTCTTGCTAAAATTTATGGGTGGAAATCTAAACTTCTTTCACAAGCTGCTAGGACTACTCTTTAGAAATCAGTAGCTAATGTGATCCCCACTTATGTTATGTCTCTTTTTCTCTTGCCGAAATCATTGTGTTCTATTATTAATGCTGGCTTGTGGAAATTCAGGTGTGATTTTCCCCAAGATAAAAAGCATAACCTTTTCTTTTTGGCATGGGACAATATTTGTTAGCCTAAGGCTTTGGGAGGACTTGGTTTTTGCACTGTGGAGCTTCTGAATAATTCTTTATTGGCAAGGGTGGGTTGGAAGATGGTCTCTAATCCACCTCTTCTTTGGGTGGATGCTCTTAGGGCTAAGTATCTCAAAAATGGTATCTCTTTTCTTAATGTCCCAATTAATCCTTTGTCCTCTTGGCTTTGGAAAAGATTGCTGAAGAATAGAATGATCGTTAAAAAATGTGCTTGTATTTCCATTTCTAATGGGGGTGAATGTTGATATTTGGGATATGCCTTTGATTCCTTTGATGTCGGATTTTAAACCTAGGCCGAATGCTAACTTGGTTGCCTTACTTCCTTTATGTGTGGCAGATTTAATCCTTCATGGTGTTAGGGTGTGGAACAAGATGATTTTGGAGGATCTTTTTTACTCTCCTTCAGTTGAATGCATCCTTAGCATATATCTGTCCCCAATCTCTTGCTTTTTGATAAATGGATTTGGGCTCCCTCTACTTCTGGTATCTTTTCAGTGAAATTAGCTCGTGAAGTTTCTCTATCCTCTAGTGGGCATGTTTCTCCCCTTTCATCAAAAGCTTGGCATAAGCTTTGGGGGTTGAAAATCCAAGCTAGGCTCAAACATCTTCTTTTGAAGGTTGCTTGGGATAGTCTTCCCTCACAGGGTAACATTGGTTGTTTTGTTCCTTCGGTGGATATTGATGCTTGGGTTTCTCTGCCAGACCTATTTCAAATTAGATCCTTGCTATTTTATTTTCTGTTGAGATGTTGGCCATTCCCAAGCAAGTAGCTAGGAAATTCCAACTTTATGCTTCTCTAACATTGGATCTAATTTGGTTCTCTAGAGATAAAATTGATTCGTGAAGATGTGCAACCTGCTCATCCCAAGATTATCAAGCAACGGTCTTCTACCCTAGGTCTTCATCTGGAAGCTTGGCATTATGGCTCTCCCCCTTCCCTTTGGGCTCTTCCTCAGTCAGGATGTATTACAGGGAACTTTGATGTGGCAGTGAGAGGCTCTTTTGTTGTTGCTGCTACTGTTGTCATTAGTGAATACTCAGTTAATATTATTTTGGCTGCTAGCTACTTAGAGGTTGAATGTCACAGATGCTCTCATAGGGGAAGCTACTCCTGCTTTACTTGCTTCTTGGCTGGCCAAATCCTCTGGTTTTGATCATTTTGTGTTGGAGGATGATGCTCTTTTAGTGGTACTAGCGATCAACTCTCCTTCTCTTTTCTCTTCTTAGAACTTTTTTAGTATTATTTCTGATATTAGTTTAGATTTATCTTCCTTTCAAAGTTGGAATACTTTGAAAGTGTCTCGTTGTACAAATTTTTGTGCACATGAAAGCTAAGTGTGTTGCTTCCCATCTTGTATTTGGAAGCATTCCCATAAGTTCTCTCATTCTCTCTTCCATCCGGATCAAGAGTGGGAAAGACTCTCCCTTGTAGCCATTTTTCCTACTCAATTAAAAAAAAAAAAAATTATAACACCTAGTGACTACGCATGATTTTGTGGCCGATAAAATTTAATATATTAAAATTAATCAACATTTAATTGAACACCTGCATATTACTTTAACTCAAAATTAAGTTAATTGTAGAGAAAATATGATAAATATTAAAATTTTCAATATTTTGGGAAAACTATACTTAATTTTCTCAAATTTATACTAAAATTGCAATGTTCTCCAAACTTTAAAAAGTTACAATTGATCCCCAAACTACTTAACATTTTCACTTAATCTCATCCGTTAATACCTTTTTATTAAGTTCAACAAAAAATAGTTTACATGTGATACATGTGATCCATAATGATTGTTGGTACAGTTTTTGGTACGGCGTGAACTCCACGTTCTTCGATGTTCTTCACACTCACAGGATCACTGCAAAACAACTAAAATTAAGAGACCCTTTCGGGGGTCTTACTTTGATGCTTAAGTCAATCTCTGAGAGAAAAGTATGCTTAATGCATAAAATAATCAGTCTGTCATTTATACCTAGGGTATGAACCTATTTATAGGCGAAGAAGTGGAGTCAAATCTGAATTAGGTTTACTACTTAAATTAGGAGTGTCTGTAGTTTGATTTGGTCTGAGAGTCCTATCTCCATTCAACTGGGAGTTGGATTGTTGAACAAATTCTTCAATGAGTCCTTATTGGACACGGATTAGGACTACTACCAAATTCTCCTTGGAGTATGATTATACCCAACAATTACCCCCCCCCCCCACCCCCCCAATTTCTTTATTTGAGGCATGCTCGGATAATGAGAATTTTATGTCTCGGGAAATCCGAGCCTTGGCTTGTTTCGAGGCTTTGAACAATCTTTAGCTTCCTACCTTCGAATGTCTCGAGTTTAATTGCTGCACTTCCTGAGGACATCGGGTGTGTGATCACACCTGAGACACTTTCTATCCTGATGGATACCAACTTAGCCCCATGCCTTTGAATTCCGAGGGTTGTACTCCTTAGTAAATTTTGTTGAGAATATCTTTTGGTGTGATGCCTTTGTGGTTTCTAAAAACCTGAAACCTAAAAAATTGCAAACTCGAGGGTTAAATCCGACCCCCCATGCCTTCTTGTTTTTCCTTAGGGTTTCTCCCTATCCCCGGGGATGACCTATGCCTCCAAAAAACCTGCAAACCCGAAACCTACAAACCGGGAGTTACCTGAAAATCAAAGGTTGTCTCCCTTCATCCTAGGCTGGCTCTATGCCTTTTGAAAACCAGCTAACTGCAAACTGGGAGTTACTTGACAATTGAGGGTTGTCTCCCTTGTTTTCTCTGCAAGGTTGTCTCGCTGGATTTGCCTTAGGGTTTTCTCTCATCCTTGTTTTCTCTGCAGGATTGTCTCCCTGGATTTGCCTTAAGGTGTTTTCCCATCCTTATTTTCTTTGCAGGGTTGTCTCCTTAGATTTACCTTAGGATTTTCTCCCATACTTATTTTTTCTGCAAGGTTGTCTCCTTAGATTTGCCTTAGGGTTTTAATCCCGCCTCCTTTATGTAAAAGAAGTGACATCAACTGGTTCCGGGTCTAGAGACTGGGAACCCTATGATGCTTAAGTCAGCCCTATTATTTTATTCAGAATATACATACTCCCAAAATCTAGGGAATCTTTTGTCTTTATTATAATAAATCTAAGTTTAAAAAATAATAACCTAGTTCTTTGAAAACATAAATGTGGAAAATAAGAGTCTCACCCGGTTCTCTATGTCGTGGACTCCTGCTTTAGTCTTTTCTTCTCTCTATATCCTCCCGGGGATCATTCTCTCAATCCATTTCATCTAGTTGAGGACGGTCTCATGGATAATAATCTTGAGGCTGCTAGTCCCGAGGCTGCTGGTCTCGGGACTAGTAGTCTTGACGACTCTGGGACCTGTTATTTCGTGGCTGATTTCTTTGCTCTCCCAAAAACCGAACCAGCTTGCCATGTTCTATGATTAACAACCTTAGGGCTATGCATCTCTCGGTGTAATGACCTGCTTGTTCATGAAAATCACAATATTTGCCTTCATTCTTGTAAGGAGGATTACCTGGTATCTTTGGTGGTCGACGAAACTCCGAATTTCTTCTCATCTCTATGAGAACTTCTGATATCTTGGCATTGAGAGGCATAAAGTCATAGTCCTTGAGCTTCTTTGCCAGCTTATGCTCTTCCCCATCAACTTTTCTAAACTCTTTCATTTTCTTTTTTGGGATTATCTCCAGAGGTAGCATCGAAGTGGCCATATAGCCTTCAAAGTCTCTTCTTGATTGATGAATTCTTTTACCTTATCCATCAGGCCTTGCAGGGTCCTTGGTTGCTTCCGGGTCCACTTTTTCATTTGAGGCTCCTCAGGGAAATGCCATGATAGAAGGCAACGAAAAATCATATCCTCGGTTGGATCTTCAACCGCCATCTTCTCCAGGTTGAACGGGGCCATAAACTCCTTAAGAGTTTCATTGCTGCGCTAATGCAATTTTAATAAGTATCCCGAGGGCTTCTTCCGTTTCCACAAAGCCAGAAACTCCGTCAAGAATATCTTGCATAACTATTTGAACTTATCAATAGAATTCGGAGGCAGCTTTCTGAACCAGTTCCGGGCATTCATAGAGAGATAAGAGGGAAGGCCCGGCACGCCACTTCATCGGGTGCCCTGTGAAGATCTAGATGAGCTCAAAATTTTTCCAAGTGATGAAGAGGATTCCCGTCTCCAGCATAACTCAGGATCTGAGGGACCTTGAACTTCTCGGGTAGCCGGTAGTTTGCTACCCGTCTGGTGAAGGGTGAGCCAGTACCTAATAAGAGCTTGTCCACCACTATGGATTTGCCTTTGTCATTCCTTTCCATCTCCATGTACGTGCACCTTCTCTTAAAATCAACAACAATTCTGCTTAGATCTCCTGCATCTTTCCGTCGGTCTCCATGACGGTTGGCCCTTCCGTTCCTTTGTTCTTGGTGATTATCCTCCCAGAAATTATCTTCTTGGTGATCTTCCTCCTGAAGATCCTCCTCTCGATGATCATGGCCGTTGGTATGGCTGTTGCGCTCTTCTTCTTCTTCATGCTCATCTCAATTCACCTCGGGATTAGATTGTCCCAGAATTTTGAACAGCAACTCTGCATTCTGCTGTGTTATGGCTTTAGTCTGGGCTTCCAACGCTGCTATGCGATCCCGGTCTCCACCACCTGGAGGAGGGAACGGTGGAGGCTATGGATTGTTCTGAACTCCTGGATTCAGGTTGGGTTGAATAACTGGCTCTAGGGGTGAGCATATACCCGAAAACCCGCCCCGCCCCGCCCCTAAAATCGCGGGTTTTAGGGGTTTTTTTGCGGGTGCGGGTTGGTTTTTAACCAACCCGCCCGGGGTGGGGCGGGGCGCGGGTTAAATTCTTTTTTTTGCCCGGATCCCCGGCCCCGCCCTATGTACATTAAGAAAAAAACAAAAAACCCTAATATGTTACAAAAGCGCCGCCCCCTTATATTTTGTTTTCTTTTCTTCTAGGTTTTTCCCAGACCCTCTCCCCCATCTTCAGAACGTCTCTTGAGATTGTGAAAGCGGAAAACGACGGCCATTTCTACACCAGATCTGCTTCTTCTTCTGCTTATTTCTCTTGAGCATAGCAATTCCTACATCGGATCGGCTTCTGCTTTTCTTCCTCAGGAAATGGGTACGCATCCTTATTATTGTCATTTTATGGTTTCTTTCCATCCTTAAAATTTGGATTATTGTCGTAGTTTTAGTGCTACTTCTGCTAAAACTACCAATAGTGGTAGAGATATTGTGGAAAGCCCTAATCAGTTCTTGAAATCTGTGAGAAATTGATGCAGATCTGGAAGCTTTTTTTCAACTGGGGAAGAGGACGTGGGGTGGCAAACAGACATCATTTCTTTTTGTCTCTGTTTATAGGTGGCCATTATGCCTCTCAGATTACACTCCTTTGCTTCATTTTCAGCTTTTATTGTCTTAATATTTCCTGCTTTGGCAAAAAAGTAGATAAACAACTGTTATGATTTTCTTCAACTGCTGGGGATTTTGTTGTGAATTTTCTGAAGAAAATGCTGTGCCTTCACTTGTTCATCCCCGCATACCTGTGGGTCCCCGCCCCGTTCATCCCCACCCCGAGCCCACCCGCCCCGCACGGTTACTGGGAATTTTTCGCGGGGCGCGGGTTCCCTTTGGGGGACTCGCACGCCTGCGGGGCGGGGGCAAAAAAAGCCAATCCCCGCCCCCCCCACACCCCCCCCCCCCCCCCGCCCCATGCTCACCCCTAATTGGCTCTGGTCAGACTTTACCCTGCCAATTGACTTGGCTTCCAAAACGTGTGTTCATCACCATGAATGATTTTTTTTATTTTTTATTTTATTATTATGAGAAACGAATAATCGTTCTCACAGACGGTGCCAAACTGTTGGTATGGTGTGAACTACATGTTCTTTGATGTTATTCACGCACACATGATCACTTCAGGGGTCTCATTCCGATGCCTAAGTTAGTCTCTGAGAGAAAAGTATACTTAATGCATAAAATAATTAATCTATCATTTATACCTGGGGTATGAGCCTATTTATAAGCAAAGAAGTGGAGTCAAACCTGAATTAGGTTTATTACTCTCACTTAAACTAGGAGTGCCTGGAGTTTGATTTGATTTAAGAGTCATATTCCTATTCAACTGGGAGTTTGACTGTTGACAAGATTCTTCAATGAGTCTTTATTGGACCCGGATTAGGACTACTATCTAATTCTACTTGCAATAAAATTATTCCCAACAATGATAATGATGCATTTGTATTAGTCGTGAGTCTCCATGGTTGGAGGAGTTTTTATTTATTTATTTTAATCTAAAGGCATAATTGTATGAAAACACTGGTGATGGAGATAAAAATGGACATTTTATGTTCATAAAAGAAATGAACATTTTATGCTATATGATGCATTTGCTGTCCAAGTCTATCAGAAAATCTAATGGCGGACTGAGTAGTTTAGGGGTCGATGTAAAATAATTTTCGTCATAAAATATTTTCAACAAAAAAAATGATTTTTTCGAAAATATTTTCTGGCGTTTGGCTTGTACGAAAAAATTCCTAACGGCAAAAAATGGAATCCGACAACTATTGCCAGAATCTGATAACATTCGGTCGCTGTCGTCGGCATCTGGCCTAATACGGCCGGACTCCAACTGTATTGGCTGGAATCTAGCCGGTTTAGGTAGATTTAGCCAAACTCCGGCTGTATTGGTTGGAATCCAACCAAAATTGGCCGGAATCTGGTTACCGGAATCCGGTGACAGTGGCTGGAAGGCGTCGGATTCCGGCAGACCTTTCCAGATTTCGGTGCCGATCGGTGTCGAAATCTGGTGATGGTCGACTGCGTCGTTTAAAAAAGGGTCAACTGCTTCTGCCGTTCGAGAAAAATTATTTATGCTTTTAATTTCCGAAATTAACTAAGCATTGTTTGTCAAACAGAAATTATTTTCCCGTTAACTATTATTTTTGCTTTCACCAAATACCGAAAAATGTCGAAATCATTTTTTGAAAACCATTTTATGCCAAAACAAACGAAGCATAAAAGGAAAATGAATGTACTTTTTTGTCATTCTTTTATCATTATTCGCTGATATGACATTGTTAATTTACTATTGATTTTTTTAATTAAAATTAATCTAGAGAAAAATTTACAATGCCGCGTTAACAAAGAATGATCGGAAAAAAAAAGGGGGGAAAAAGAAAATTGTAGAAGACGTCTCGAAGGAAAATATGCAGTACACCGTTATCCACATCCTTACTTTAAAAAGAAAAAAAGAAAAAAGTGGTCCTTACACCTAAGACTAGACAGCGTGGCGAGCCAAGCGTCACCCTCTGACAACCTTTGCGACCAACCATTTTTACAGACATTCCCGGCAACAATGGGCCACCGTCGGTCTTCCCCCTGTTGCCCCATACAATGCCCATTGAATTCATTTACTTTTCTTTGCTTTCCTTACCCATGGGTTTTCATTTCTCCACAACCAGGGCCCTCGTGTAACCTGTTTCCTCCTACCCATTGCATTTGCACCCCTTCTGATAATCTCCTCTCTCTCTATCTCCCTCTACATTGTTGTATATTGCATCTTTGTATCTGGGCATTGTGCTTTTCTGGGTTCCAGCGTTTTGGCATTATCAGAATGATTGAAATCACTTTGTATCACTTTCAGGTTGGTTTTATCTGTGATTCTTGTGTTATTTGCATTGGTGCATATTCATGAGCCTATAGGGTGGTTTCATTTGTGTGCCGTATGTGTTTCTTTATGAATGTATGCCTTCTGGGTTTAGTGCGTTGATATTTTTGTGTGTGATGAAAACATGTTGTATTAGTTTGGGTCAGATATATCATACATTTGTGATTTTGTGTTATCGTCAATATTATGGGACGGAGGTGTTTGATTTAGTTTTCAGAATTCAGTGTTAGGGATGAGGGATTGAATGAATGGCATGGCTGCGTTTGAGAACTGGGTCTAATTTGAAATGTGGATTCTGTGAAACTCGAAAGTCCTGCTTTTTTGTTGTGGTGGGATTGGGTGTATGGAATTTAGAGTGAATTACAAATATGTTGGTACACAATGCAACTGGGTTGGGATTTGGGGCCTCTGCAACGAAGAAGAGGAGACTTGATTGATTCATCTCATGTACTTCTAAATGCACATATATATTCTTTCTAGAAGAGGGTGCGCTTGTGGGTACTTATTTGCTAATTTGAGATGTGATTCTTTTCTTACCTGTATTGTGCTTTCGATCCTAAAGCAAGTGTATGGTTGCTGTATCTTTCTGCAAAATGGCTGTCTGGGTTTGTCGATTCAATTTTGGGATTACAGAAGAAATTCCTTCTGTTACATGACATGTCCTGATTATGTTGTCTTTTATCTGTTTTCTATTTTCTCCAGAGTGTCGTTGGTATCAAAAGAATGAGATAAAAAAAAAAATAAATAAAAGGTAGAATTTCTCTTGAAAATGATTTATTTTTTATCCATAACCTTTACTTTTTTTCTTTTTTTTTGGTAACTAAATAAAGCTTAAGGCAATTTAATGAGTAAGCATGTATTCATTGCTGGCGGTCGTGAATTTGGAGCTGTTATGTGCTTCTACATCTCTGGAAATTCAGAGGTACTAATACGATCCAATGGTAGAAAGACAACACTCATCCTTAGCTTTCTAAAGCATCCGTTTAAGAATTCCCTTTTGGTGGGAAAGAACTTTAAGTGCCACTTACAAATGAGCACCTAATTGGAAGCTCCAGACTTGTATTAGTAGCTATTAACTTATTTTTAGAGACGTGGACTTTGAAGGAATTATAGTCTAGAGTTTTTTTTGCTTGAATAAACTTCTTCCACCTACATTTATGTACACACACAAATATATAATACATTACTGCTGACAGAAATCAATCTTGTTGTTGTCAGATTCTATAGGAAAGATTCTGTGGTATTGCTAGGATGGCTGTCAGCTTCAGATATTGGGATGATTGCATTGACCCCTCTGACATGGAAGCAATGTGGAGAATTCCTGAAGTGAGCACTGAATGGTTAGATGCTGGGGAGTCTAGAGAACAGAGAGTTCACCTATCACGAGATCCAGATGGACAGCCTTATTTGACACAGACTGAGATGAAGGTAAATCAAATTTCTTCTTTTGTGGAGGAAATCATAATAGCTGTTAGTGGTCTTTAAAAGTAATGAATGTTTTATGGTAACTGCTTTTCATGCTTTTAGATTTGACTCAGTTCAAAAATTTGGTTTGTTGTCAGCTTGATTTCATTTGACATGATATTTCTTCAATGTTCAGAAAAAAAGAAAGTGATGTCAGAAATCATTTTTTATTTTCTTGATTTTGATAGAGATACGTGTAGATGTGTGTCATTAATATTTGTTATTTATTTTTTTACTTGCATCATATGGTGTTTTTCCAGGCTGTGGCTGAGATTGTTGTCAGCAGGCATTTTGATTCACGGATAGATCTTGTATGTCTTCTTTTCAATGAAATATATCTCCTACATCTACACTCTTTCTATTTTTCAGGAATATGTATCTATTAGATTGCCCTTATAAAGAGTTTCTTCCTTTTAAATCCTAAATTATCAGTGAGACCTGAATGTCTTCTAAACATTTTGTTGTCTAAAAACATTATTTGGATCTTTGAATTCACATCTATCCTTGCTTCTTTAGAAGAAAACCACCAATATTTTTTTTTTTTAGTGAGTAGAAAACCACCAATATTTAGAGTGAAAACACAATGGAATATGGTTTCAGGATTGATTAAACCAAAACTGGATTATGAAGCCATGAATAATGGTCAACTGATTAAGCCAGGGCAGTTTTTTGGAAAGGCAGATACAAACTCATGTATGGTGTGTATGATTTTACACATAATTATATTAGTTGATTAAAAACATATCAAGTCACATAGTCAGATCAGTTGATGAATAACATATCAAGTTTCAAAACAAGGATCTGGTAATCTACCCTCACATAGTGCATGCCTTTATCTAGAAACTAGAGTAACTGATTTAAAACATCTGTCTAGAACTACCATTTTAAGCAGCTGTCTAGAACTACCTGTGCTCTAAAAACTAGAAGAGTAGTGCACTAGTTCGCTTGTTTCTTTAGGGTTGATGTTTTCCTGCTGTCTAATGTTGCTGGAAGCTCAACTTTTTTCTGTTATTATCACCTGTAGTCCTCTATTGTTATGAGGTAACTTCAATTGATGTCGGAATGCTTGGATATGCTACAATTTGTTCATAATGTGAATTTAATAGCTGCCAATAGACCTCTTCTTTTCATTTTCAATTTTTCTGCTCTTTTGAGGTGCATTAATGGTTTTCAATAGTATTATTTGTTCAGCCAACGATGAATAAAGTAGAAAAGAAGAACGGAAATATAGAAGAAGAAAACTCTTTATTCGATCATGTTATTCCCCATGCTTACATGGGTTTAAATAAGAGAGAATACAAACTTATTATGGAAAGAAAATACTAGGAGATTACAATAAAATAAAATCAGAGAATAAAATAGTTTCCATCTTCAACACTCCCCCCCTCAAGCTGAGGCAGAGATGTCTTGCATGTCCAGCTTGCATAAGACTGAGTGAAGAACACTACTAGATTTTCCTTTCGTCAAGATATCCACAAGTTGTTCTCCTTTCTACACATATGGTGTGCAGATGATACCTGCTCGGAGTTTCTCTTTAATAAAGTGTTGATCAATTTCAACATGCTTGGTTCGATTATGTTGGACTAGATTGTGAGCAATATTAATTGTTGCTTTATTGTCACAATACAGCCTCATAGAATCCTTGGAATCAAAACCAAGCTCTTTCAAAAGTATCTTCAACCATAATAGTTCACACGCTCCACGAGCCATGGCTCTAAATTCAGCTTATGCATTGGATTTGACAACCACTAATTGTTTCTTGCTTCGCCATGTATCCAAATTACCTCCCACAAATGTACAATATCCTGACATGGATTGTAGATCCATAATTGAGCCAGCCCAATCTGCAGTTGTATAGGCTTCAAGTTTTAAATAATCATGACGAGAAAACAACAGTCCCTTACCTGGTGAGGATTTTAAGCAGCGAAGAATCCGGTAAGTTGCTTCCATATGAGGATCTCATGGAGAATGCATAAATTGACTCACCATACTCACAACATATGCAATGTTTGGGCGGGTGTGAGATAAATAAATCATTCGGCCAACCACTTGCTAATATCTACCTTTATCCACCAAAGGAATCTCATTAGTTTCTCCTAGTTTATCATTCACCTCCATTGGATTATCATCGACTTTATATCCAAGCAATCCTGTTTCCTTGAGAAGGTCAATGATATATTTTTGTTGGGAGATAAATATACCATGCTTTGGCCTTGCTACCTCAATGCCGAGAAAGTACTTCAAACTGCCAAAGTCTTTTATTTCAAACTCATTGGCAAGAGAGTGTTTTAAGTTCCGTATTTTCTCATCATCATTTCCCGTTACTACAATATCATCAACATACACAATCAAAGTTGATATCTTTCCTTGAGTGGAATGCTTGGTAAAAAGTGTATAATCAGCTTAACTCTGCTTGTAATTGAATCTCTACATAGCTTGAGAAAACCGCTCGAACCATTCTCTTAGAAATTGTTTTAGGCCATACAAAGCATTCTTTAGTTTGCACACTTTTCCTATAGAGGATGAATCTTTTAGTCCAGGAGGAACTTCCATGTATCACTCTAGTCCCACATTAAGAAGATGAGGAGTAGCCCACATAAAGTGGGTGGTTTATAAAGATAGTCATGAGTGTTAAGTCCCACATTGTTTAGTTATTAGGTGAAATTGGTCTTTATAAGGGATTCTAGAAAAGCTTCAAATTAACTAGTCATTTTGGGATGATAGTGCAAATGTGGCTAGCACTTTTCCCAGGGTCGTTACAATACTTCTTTTAGATTTCCATGAAGAAATGCATTTTTCACATCAAATTGGTGGAGAGGCCAATCCAAGTTTGCTGCTATAGAAAGTAGAACTCCAATTGAGTTCATCTTTGTTACTGGAGCAAATGTTTCCTCATTGTCAATCTCATAGGTTTGTGTAAAACCTTTTGTAACTAGTCTGGCCTTGTATCGGTCCACATAATCATCGGCTTTATGCTTGATAGTGAATACCACTTGCATCCAACAACCTTCTTCTCATTAGGCAATTTAACAAGATCCCAAGTCTTGTTTTTGTGAAGGGCTTTCGTCTTTCTTGCATCGCTCTCCTCTACTTTGGATCACTAAGTGCCTTCTGTAAATTTCTAGGAATAGACAGAGATGACAATTTTGCCATAAAGGACTGATAGGATGGTGAAAGGTGCTCATAGGAAACAAAATCAGATAATGGGATGGTGAGTACATGACCTAACCCACTTTGTGTTGTGTAATAGGTAGATTCATTTCATTGACCACAAGTATTATAGGATTCGTATTAGGGATAGAAGTTGTATTACCTGAGTCAGGATAAGATGTTTGGCATGTAGCATCAAGGGATGGTCTTACTTTTCTGGGGTCTGGAGTAAACTCTCAACTTTTCCACATGCGGCGCCACATGTGACTTACCAGTTGGTTCAGTGGGAGACTCGGTAGTAAGTTGTTGTTTCTCTTGCTCAGGCATAGAAGTGGGGGACAAGTGATGGATTAAAAGACTCCTCTTCACTCAAACTCTCCACGGGAAGAGGAGGGGTTGTGGAGAAATATGGTTTTATTTCAAAGAAAGCAACATCTATAGAGAAATTGTTTTCTCGATGGGGGCGATAACATTTATACCCTTTTTGCGTAGGAGAATAACCCACAAAGACACATTTGAGGGCCCGGAGATCTATTTTACCCCGAGCAAGACCATGAACATGGACAAAACAAATACATCCAAACACCTTTGGAGGGACACCTTTTGAAGTAGAGAAAGGTGGGGACAACACCTCATGAGGCATTTTGAAATCTATTACCTAAGAAGGCATCCTATTTTTGAGATATGCAGTAGCGAGTAAGGTGTCCCCTAAGATTTGGGAACATGCATATCAAGCATTAATCATCGAGTTGCCTCTAGAAGATGTCGATTTTTCCGCTCAGCAATCCCATTTTGTTGGGGAGTATCAACACTGGTGATTTGATGGATTATGCCATGAAAGTACATCCCGAGAACACTTGACATATACTCACCTCCATTGTTAGAATGAACGATTATTATATTGGTATTAAATTGGGTCTTAATCATCTTGTGGAACATTTGAAACACAGAGAGCACATCACTTTTATCTTTTATAAGTATACCCGCATGGTTCAAAAAAAAATCATCAATGAAAGAAACAAACCACTGATAACCAGATAAAGAAACTACTCGTGAAGGGCCCCACACATCAGTATGAACAAGAACAAAAGGCTCAACACTTTTATTGATACTAGGAGAGAAAGACACATGATGGTTTTTTGAAAGTTCACAAGTTTCACACTGAACCTTAGAAACATTTTTATGCAAAAATAAAGAAGGAAATATGCGTTGCAACAATAAAAAAAGAAGGATGCCCTAATTGTTGATGCCAGAGCTAGACTTTTGCTACAGAGTCATCTGCCCAAACAGTATGATAAGATTGTGTGAGCTAACTTTGCGTCCTGAGCTAAGAATCCAGGTAGTACAAACCATCCCTCAAGCTACAACTGCCAATCATCCTCCTTGTGGCTAGGTCCTAAAAGAAACAATAGTGAGAGTAAAAAATGACTCGCCAATTCAACTCAAGGGTAATACGTGCAACGGATAATAAATAACTGGCAAAATTAGGTACATGAAGGACAAAAGACGAGGTCATAGAGGGTGTGACAGAAATAGATCCTTGCCCCCACACTAGTGACAGAGAACCATAAGCTATTCTAACTTTTTCTCTGTCGGAACAAGGATTATATGAAGAAAATAAAGGAGCCATACCAATCATATGATCAGAGGTTGGAGCTAATCTGATGCATCTTTCACATGTAACACTGATAACTAAGATGATGAACATGCATTCTGCAGCAGTGCATTTTGTGGCCTCTTCCTGATCTTTTAGGAAGCAATGTTTCAGTTTAGGTCTATTGAGGGAAGACCACTGAATCTATCAGACTTGATCAACCATTAATGAGTAATCTTAATGTGTCTGGATTTGGTCAAGGGATGTGAAAATTGTACTTCAAGATCCATTACATGTTCATGGCCTTTTGTTCTTATTGGCAATATGTTATTTTGGAAAAATATATTTTTGATTCGTAAAAAGAAACAGTTTGAGAAGGTTCAACTGTCTGAAATGAATTTCTAGATCTACGGATTTATCAACATAAAGTCTGTAAAAAGAACCAAACACTCACATGGAGAATAGATGATAAGATTCTATTTAGTTGGAGCTAGGTTTTTGTACATATGCATGCACATCTCAGATGTCTCGAACACAGGTAGTTCACAAGTTTTGAGTTGTCCATCGACTAAAAGTGATAATGTATCTTCCAGTCAATGTGTCTACTAGATTGACTACACTTGGCCCCAGTAACCTGCATCTGGTCTTCCAAGGAGCATTGTTTGACTTGCTTTATTGCGGACAGAACATATAATAGACACTTAAGGACAGACTTGTTTAATGTGAACCTAGGCTCAAATTTTCTACATCTGGAATTTTCAAGTTGTTTCTTGTTTCCAAAATTCAAAACAAACAAAGAGTTGTAAGTGTAGAAGTTTGTGTCCTTTTTAATTTGATGTTATATCTCTAACCATGATTACCAAGACTAATTTTTGGTTTTTCTTGGTTTCCATACAAAATGTCATTAAACGGAGATTGCAAAAGCTTTAGATGATGCATGGAAGTGATGTTAACAGAAAATAGAAGTCAAAACCTTAATTTGTTTCTGTAGATTCCATTTATGATTTTAAAGTAAAGTGTAACTCTTGCGTGAACTTTTTTCTTTTTTGTAAGTGATAAATTTAATAAAAAAAAGCGTAAGGCGCCCTTAAGTACACAGGTAGTATACAAGAGAGCAACGAAACCAACCCCGAAAAGAAAGAGACCCAACAAACCCGCAAGACTCTAAAAACCCAAAAGACCTAAGACCCATGAGAGGCACTCAACACTACATCATGTGAGCCTTTCTTTTCCGATGCCAGGAGGTTGCATAATCATCGCCATAATTAATGGAGCTTTTCAAATTCAACATCTCCCTCCTACTTTTTGTCTTTTGGATCACAACCATTGATTCCCGATGAAACTCCTATTCGCTTACGCTGACATCCAGGATAGCCAAAAGAGGAACCTCTTCCTCTTCACCATCCGCCGCCTAATCCAAATGAATATCGAGCGGATAAACACCCAAAGGGAAACTCTTGCATGAATTTGTTTTTCATTGAACAATCAAAAGATGTTTTTGTGAAATCATCAACCTTTTTTGTTAACTGAGAAGTGTTTCTATTTTGAATTTTCCAATTTTGGCATCTTTTCTTGCTGCAGGACATGATTTGTGCTATTGCTGAACTGGAAAGTGACAGACAGCCCCTTGCTACGTGGTATAACCGAAAAACTAAGGAGACTACAGTAGGGATCATGCAACTTTCACAAAAAACGGCTGAGTGGCTGGTCAGGTACCAACTGCATGTCCCGATCCTTATTCAAGCTTGTAACTGCTAATAAAGGGTGAGAGTAATTGTTTATCTTGTTTATATGCTTCTAATAATGCTTTGGTGGAATGAAACCACAACTTGCTTGCAGTAACTTGGGTTACAGGTCATATGAAGTGGAAGGGAATCCAGATCTTCTGTGCAGGCCTTTTGTGAGCATATATCTTGCTGCTGCTTACATTAAATGGTTATCAAATTTTGACCAAAAGTAAGTTACCAAATATAGATCTAGGTGATCCACCAATGCATGCTTTTTGTTAAATTACTAGTTCCCCAAAAAGCTTAAGTTGATAAAAAAATAGTGAATTTAATCATTTAATTAATATTTTAGCGCTCCACTTCATGTGTAGAACTAGACAACACGGAAAATATTTTAATTGAAATGTGGGTAAATTATAGAGTCAGGATTCAAACTAATCCGATACCATATTAAATCACAAGTTTTCCAAAAAACTTAAACTGATAGGAAATAGTGAATTTAATTATTTAGTTAATGATCTAAGACTTTTCTTCTTGCTCCTAATGTATCGGTTTGTCTACAAACAACATTTAACACCAAGATTACCATATTGAGTTTCTTTGGTGCTGACAATAATGCTATCTTATCTGCAGAGAAAGAAATGAGGAGTTCGTAGTTAGAGCATATAAAGGTGGTCCAAAAAAGGCAACTCATAAATCAACTTTGCCATTTTGGCAACGTTATCTTTCAGTCAAAGAAAGTCTTCCATCCAGGTGGTTGTTTGTTCTCCATGATGATGATTTGGAATTTATGTAAAATCTACCTTTGAAAAAAGGACAAAGATTTCCTCCAACCCAAGTTCCTCTAACTCAATCTATAAAAATGACATGTGTCCCTTAGCCTGTGAGGAGCACATGCCTTTTTAATAGTATGTGAGATGCACATGACTTTTAAAAATGTGAGATGCACATTTTGTTTTTAATTAAATTTCTTCCAACTTTGTCCCTACCATTAAAAAAGCATGTCATTTTCACATGCTTAAAGGGCACATCATTTTTATAGATTGGGTTGGAGGAACTTCCTCCAACCTAGTTTGGAGGAAAACTCCGTCCTTTAAAAAAAGTACTTAGAATACTTTGAAGAGGTGCAATGAAAAATATGTTGTGCAAACAACTGCCTAAGGATGTGTTATTTTTTCTGAAAAAGTAATGAGGTATCATTGCTGGATATGTTTGAATACATCCTTTCTTTCCGTTCTTTCAGTAAGTGGGTAAAAGCTTCATTTTATCTTCTTCATATGCTTTTTATTTATTTATTTGTAACATTGGGTGTGTTTGGTAAATAGTTGTGTTGTGGAATTTTTGTTTGAATAGTAGTAAAAAGTAATTGATATGATATAATGTATAAAAAGGTTTGGAATTGTTTTATAGGAAAGTGAAAAAGTTTTGTTTTGTAGTGGGTTTTTTTATTTGAATAGTAATAAAAAATTATTGATGTGATATAAAAAGTGAAAAAAAATAATGTTTTGGATTTGACTTTTTTGGGAGAAGTGAAAAAAGATAGAGAGGGAGATGAGAGTGCTGCCAAACACACTCATTAATTCTGCTTAACATGGAAAAAATGCAAATTCGCATATCACATGGTGCAGTGAATATGTCGTGAATATTTTTATCTATTTCTTTATTAGAATAGATATTTTCCCCCTTGTGCAGGGCTGGTGAGAAACTAGCCCGAACATGGGTTGCCACTCTTTTGATTTTGGATGAATTAAAAAGAAAAAATCTTGTCAAAACTTTCCAACATTTTGCTTGTGTTTGATCTTACAATCCCAATTTTTGTTCAAGCCCTGTATGCGTTTTATTTAGAGACTTCTCTTTGATTAATTTTCCACCATCACCAAAAGAGATTCTTTTTCGTCGTGTAAAGATTTGGCTGAGAATACTGAAACTAGAACTCCTAACAGTAGGTCTAAGGCTCTGAATGCATAGTTTCATAATGCACAAACATATATGCGTCCATGCATGCATACATACATAAATTTGAGTGTATGTACATGTAGCATACCTTTGTCCACTAGCCTGGAATAGTCACATTTGTTTGCTATTATTTATCCCATTGTTATTCTTTTTTTTCGTTTCAGTCAAGAGTATTTCGTTTCATATTGGCAGTAAATCATGCAAATATAAGTCACTCCAATAATACTAATTTGAAAATTATGTTGTAATTGTTACATATGTAACTTGAAAGCGGGATCCTTTGCTTATGAGATGCAAGGCTGATGCCTTATAAAAGAATAACTTCATAAACTATGCAATTGTCTGAAATTGATTGCCACTGTATCATTGCTTTGCAGAAAATTATTTGATAATGGTCCTTCATCGAATGATGCTTTGGCTTCTGCTACATCTCCTCCACCTGCTATGCAAACCCCAGGTTGTCCCATCTCCAGTTACTTGGGGTTTCATGCACGAAATTTATGTTTTGTATTAGGATTATATACTATTATCTGAAGTTGTTAAGAGTACATCATTTGGGTGATATCAGATATTCACTGCCAATTTGTCAAAACTTACGTAAAACAACATCACAGTATCCTTCTAGTTCCAGTTCTAATGGCTTATTTGATCTTGTTATTATCATTGAAATTCTTAACATGTGACCCTATTTTAGTAATTCATTCTTATAATCTAAATGTCGGTCATAAGCACATTAGACAAAAGGTGAAGCAAAATTCCATTCCCCTTTATTTATTTATTTTTATTGTAAGTTACTGACACACCTAGTGGGTCTTGAAACAACAATTTCACCTTGTACCTCATTCTTATTGGGGGTGAGGTGCCATTGGAGGTAGAACTTATTGGCTCCCATTGCTTATAATATTATTAGTAATAACATAACAATATCTTTGTAGATGTCCATTTAATCATTCATGATGTGTAAGAATAAAATATATTGTATATAAAGTATTTACTTGTGTTAAATGAATTTCTATTCTACTTGTCCCTGTTTACGCTTTAGCTACAATTCTTCGTACTTTTTTGTACATAGAGTTAGCTTTCTTCTACTTCCATTATCATTTTATAAACTTTGCAATTTGCTGATTTTACTGAGAATACATAATAATCAAAAGGAAATTTCTCTTATCTTGTACAACAAATTGAGAAGCATAGTACGTTGCTAGCTGACTTGGTCCAGTGTGCATACTTTTTCTTCTTTACTCAATTATGTGCTGCAAATAAGGTAAAATAAAGTATTAAAAGATTACTTCTAAAATAAAGTATCAAAAGATTATTTCTCCAATACAAATTGTGCTCATATGCATTAGAATTCTGTAGAAGTATATTTTTAAGAATGTGATGAATGCAGTTGATCTGGATGGACCAACACCTTTTATAGTTGTTTAATGTGATCTCATATATGATGCTTCTTCATTTCTCCTTTAATTTTGTTCAACTTCAAATCATGCAGATTTTGTCAATAATGTTATAGTCTTGCCATAATTGCTCTATTACATTTGGGAAATTTTATTGTTAATTCATTTTAGGGAAAAATGCTTAAGAGGTATCACTTTTTATCAAATCACTCCGTAAGATTTAAATTTTATCAATTTATTCTTTAAGGTTATAACCGTTATCAAATAGATTCTTCCATATTCTTCCGTCCACCTTCTGTTAAATTTCTAACAGTGCTGCCACCTCATACTCAATCAGAAGGCAATACGTATCTCTTCTAATAAAAAAAATGTAAAAATAATAAAGAAAAATATAAAAACAAAGACAAAATTTGAAATTATAAATATAAATATGAAAAAGAAAAAAAAAATTATAGGGATGGTTGGACCACCCCAGATTAGCCAGAGGGGGTGGCCGAAACCACCCCTAAACAAAATGTTTTTTTTTTCCTTTTAATAATTATAATTTAACCTTTTTTATATTAATAATTTATTTTTTTCAAAATATTTTTTATTCAATGGGGTATTTGTCATCTTCTGATTGAGTATGATGTGGCAGCATCGTTAGAAATTTAATAGAAGGTGGACAAAAGGATTTATTTGATAATGGTTCTAACCTTAGGTAGTAAAGTGATAAAATTTTGAATCTTAAGGAGTAATTTGATAAAAAAAGTGATACCTCAAGAACCTCCAGAGCATTTTTCCCTTCATTTTATATCTGTTACTATAATAAATGGTTTTGTTTTGTGTCTATAATGAGGAAGCAGGTGGTGTTTACACATATTGGGACTCCAGAGCTTCTCCAGAAGACATGGAAGAATTGTGGAAGCATCCTGAGGTCCTTAAAGAGTGGACTAGATCTGGAGAGAGACGGGGAGAAGTGCGCTTTTCCCATGATGACAAGAAGAGACCCTATCTTTCCCGGGTGGAAATGAAGGTATGAATCCGTTAGGATGAACATTCCTTAAGTTTGTTAGGTACTAGGTCGATAATGCATATTAGTGCTTTATTTCATATTTTATCCTACCACATTCTGTTTTTATGCACTAACATTCCAATTAGAAGTCAACACATTTTCATTTTTAGATAACTACTTTTCATGATGTGCATGGGATAGAAAATGATTGTGACATTATGTATAAAGTTTATTCAATTTTAAGATAGTTATTATGTATTGCTATAATGTGGGAAGTTATATTGATTTTGTTTTTAGTTAGTATTAAGATAATACAGTAGATAATGATAAAGGCGTCATTCAAATCTTACCAACCTGTAGTTATCATACTTTCAAAGCTTATATGAATGGACACGTCAACTCAGCGATATTGACATATTCTTGCAGGCAGTTGCAGAAATCATTTCGTCAAAACACTTCAGCACAAAAGCAATTAAACCTGTAAGTATCCACTTCAAGTAGAAAAATTTTCGTGGCTCTTGTGAATGATGTGGTGTCATCTGAATTTATTCTCTCCATTGTTGTTGCTTGTACTATTATTTGTCTATATTTCGGCCTCTCTTAATAATTTTTTTTCTCTAAATTATACTTTTTAGCGATTCACTTATTCTGCTCTCCCTTCTGAGGGAAGAATTGCTTTTTTCTGACACGTAATTAACATATTCAAACATGTATCCAGCATAATTTCAAAGTTATCTTGACTATATATTTTAGCTTGAAATTGTCTTCTAAAACAAGATTGCAGAGCCCGAGATTGCAATTTAAATTTTTAATTTCATTATACGCATCAAACGCACACATGCAAGCCTGCACACAATGACAGTAGATTGGTGTGTCCAAGTAATTTTCATTACCTTTTTTTTTTTGGTTTTATTTCTAAAGGATTTTTAGTGTTAGCGGGATTGGAACATCTCAAGTCCTTGTCATGTTGGGTCTTATGCAAAATAGTTTCAAATTTTCAGCTTCTTGCGAATAGATCTCTTTAGTTTTTGTATGTCATACTTGTATTTGTTTTGTATTTTTATGACAGTATTTGCACTGAAATGGTTGTGTTTGGGAAGAAAGAAAATATGAGAAATGGAAAGAAAATTGAACAAGAATGATTAAACTGACTATTCGAGGTAGTCAGAACCTCCGATTGCAATTTGCATTAATTCTCCAAAAGATGTACCAGTTCACTTCCTATTTTATACACAAATCAATTCTAACAGAAAACAACAATTAGGCTTAGCCCAACAGCTATCTAACAGATTATTACAACTGACCCAATGAAATAATAGCTAGCCTGTGATAAATGGAGCCCGGCCCATGAGACATGGATGAAGCTGACCCATTAAGCTCAGCTGTCACTACCAAAATGAGCTGGACCAATCCATAAACGCCACCTACTAACACCACGTGTGAACCATAGGCAAAACACACTTCCACAGGGGTACCTCAATTGGCTAGGGACTACGCCTCATGAATTGAAGGTCATTAATTCGAATCTCCCTTTCTCTTGGGGACAAAAAATTACTTATTAAAAAATAATATACTTCCCCTGCATCTGCCTCCATTGGTTATCTGAACCCTTAAGATCACAACACGTGTAATTTTACCTTCCCAATGCACTACAGCCTTCCAACACGCATCACTTCAGGCAGCTACTCGTAGAAACCCTAATTGATAGTTCCAAAATCCCTAATCGCCTTTATCATCGTATCACGTGACCACTTTAGTGTCTTTCTTCCCAAAATACCCCGAATTTTACCCTTATGATTTTTTTAAAAATAATAAATTAAATTGAAAATAAATTAAATTTATTAAAAAAGAACTAGAAAAAGAATACAAGGGGTGGCCAAACCACCCCAGTTTTTTTTTAGTAGTTTTGTTTATTTTGAATGATTTTTTAGGAAGAAAGAAACCAATATGGTCACATGCCACTTTCCATCCATTTTAATGATTTTTCCTGATAGAGTGACCTTTTTGTAATGGAGTGGTAGTTTGAGGTGCCAAAATACCACTTTTTGAAGTTTGGTGGTGCAAGTGAAAAAGTGGTGGTAATTCAGGGGGCTAAAATGTAATTTTACCTAATAATTTGTATTCATATTATTTCATGAAATCCTTTTACTTACCCTGAAATTGTTTTATTGACTATCTTTCGAGCTTGCACTTCAGCTTTTCTGTTTATAGTTCAAGCTTTTAATATTTCTTATAAATTAAGCATTACTCTTCAGCATTACCCTTTCTAATTTAGGGGTGTACAACCGGTTGTGGTTGCGGTTATTTGCTCATAACCGCAACCGCAACTAGGGTCCCCAGTTATTCCTATTTCAATAATCGCAGACCGGTTGCAGTTTTTACCAATCACCTGTTATCCAGTTATTTTAAACCGGTTTTCATATATTGTTGAATTTTTCAATTTTTTTTAAAAAAAATCCAATATTTGGCATTCAGATACATCATTTTCTGTCCACCATGTTTTATTTAAATCATTAATTGGATTTATATCTCTAATTAGTGTACCAAAATAGCTAAAGTTAGCTGGGTTAGTGGGTAACCGTAAGCCTGCTTTCCAGGTACTTATTTAATGATCAAATGGCGATTTTGGAATGAACTTGGTATTGTAGGAGGCTTTTCTGGACTGGCACATTTGACTTGTTGAGATGAGTTGTTTGGGTGGATATTGTATCATTTACCCTGTGATTTTGTTTTATGTTGTATTCTTGCTTTCATGGTCGAGTTGAACATTCACTCAAGTTATTCTGCTGAGCCATGTTTGCGAAATGGGCGTGATGGATTCCCTACAAATAAAGTGGAATTCCCTTCTTGAGTGTCCGAATAATTCAAATGTATATGGTGACTTAGGAATGAAAGCTTCGTAGAGAGGGAATATTTGTAAACTTGAGAAAAAAGGAAAAAGAAGAGGCCAAGGGGGATGTCTCTGCTTCCTTTTAACCAAAATCACCATTTTCTTAATTAGGGTTAAAGAGAAGTTTCATTTTTTTTTTTTTGTAATATATATAAAATTATAATATAATAATAAAAACCGGTTGCGGTTACCCAGTTATTGGTTTTTTAAATTGTAATAACCGGTAACCGCAACCGGGTACCCGGTTATCCGGTTGCGGTTATCTCCGGTTTTCCTAGTTAGTGGTTGTTGGCAGTTACCGGTTATTTCCGATTAATAACCACCCCGCTTGTACACCCCTACTTCCTATGCCCTGTATTCTGTGGTGATTTCTAATCACATTATACTGTATTGCTGGAATATTTTTGAATGATTTTGTTGACAATAGTAAATCTTGAAGCGTTATCTTGACTGGCTGTAACATGGAGGTTGAGGATAAAAACTTTTAAATTATAGGCTTTTTTATTTTTATTTTTTTCATGGTGCATGCTGTTACAAAGTATCTGTTAGATCTGTAATTCTTTCCCTTCAGGTTTGACCTAACAGTTGCTAAGTTGAGGTCATTGGTTTTTCTGAGAATCTATGCTTGGAAACATGTGGAGAAGCTATATATATATATATATATATATATAAACTGAAAGATATATGCTAATTGGGAAGCAGTATGAATCCTAATATTTCTTTCTTCATTTTAAATTTGGAGATTTACTAGAGTTATGGGAACCCAAGAAGATTGTTAACCTATCTGGCATTTTGATTTTCTTAGTTTCCTGGACATTTTTATCTTCATATATTGATTTTTATGTCTTCTGTTCGCTTATTCATAATGTACTTTTATATTTTGTAATTCGTTTTTCCTGAGAATTCTTTTTTGTGTACAGATAGTTCTTTGTGCCCTTGCAGAGGTTGTTAGCCTGCGTTTCATCAATGGAGTTGGACCACGACCTGGAATAATGGGAATTGACTATTCAACAGCTTTCTGGCTTTACACGTACGTGATTAATACTACCAAAACTGAATTCCTAGGTTATCTAGAGGAACACAGAATTAAGATCCAAATGTACTTTTCACCTTTTGGTTAATCTTAATAAAAATTTAGTTGCTTTGGCTCTTTATGAGGAGTTGGGACACCCTATGAACTAATTGAACCTTCTTAGCCTTTGGAATGAAAACGTTCTTACATGCAAGTTGGAGTCCTTACCTAATTGATATTAAACAATTAATGAAATTGATTGTGTATTTTGAACCCAATATACCCACATTTCAAATGACTGTCAAGGAGAAACAATACCTCTTGTGATTGTCACACGTAACAAAAAACTCGTTTCAAATGCTTTAAAGAATTGTAGTAACTAGTTTCCATTATCCGCTTGTGTTTTATGCCAATGCTGAAACTTTCTCGACCTTCTCCTTGTGTACAGGGAGTTAGGCTACAGGGCTTATAGAGTTGACTCCGTTGATGATCTAACCAAGCCATTTGTGTCCATGTACTTTGGCGCGGCCTATTTGGTATGGTTGTCAGAATATGAAGGGAGGTAGGCTTGTTCACCTCAAAAGGTTTTATTTAGTTTTGTGAGATTTTTGTCTGCATTATTATTTCCTGACCATCTCATGTTTTTATTGAATGATAACCAGGGAAAGAACTCCACAGTTTGTTGTTCAGGCTTATATTGCAGGGCCAAAGAATGTGAATCTTCAGGAAACAGGTCCACTTTGGCTTAAATTTGAGCAAACATTGAGCAATTATGAAGAAGACACAAAGAGGTATGCATAATCTCACTTCTAAATTAAAAACATTCAAAAAAATGCTGTGTCTAATGACTCTGAATTTTTCTTTTCTGCATAGGGGGGATGAAGGGAACTGCTGCATCCTGTAAACTGACAAATATTGCCTTACATATTTCACACGATCGACTAAAATCATTGTACAAAAGCCAAATAAGATGGATAGTCAATATCTCTGGCAACTTTTTTCTGGGAGAGTAGTTACAGGGAGAAAGAAAAACAAACAAACCTCTTTTGATTGGATGCTTTTTAATTTTTGACCATTTTACTTGATAGTGATGTTCTTGTTTGATTTGCCATATGGTGAACTGCACTCACTCTTTGGTCTCTTAATTTTTCATAGATAGATCTCTTAAATGTGAAATGGACTGTTAATGGATTGGTTTGGAATGGAAAATGTGTTCAAGTCAAATTTGAGCCTTTATTTATTTAGAGATATATTGTTCAAATAAGATTTCTGTTGTAATTTGAAAATAACACTCCCCCCATATGCGTAATGACAGGTAATATTATTTGTACAAATAATATGGATTACATACCAAATGTGAGAGTGAGTACAAAAAAAAAAAGCATGTACAAATAATACAGCACATGCGGAATAGGATCACATTTCAGAGGTGGTATGTCTGATTTGTTTAGTATATTCTAAGATTTTTGACAAAGAATTAGGAATTTGAGAGAATAAAATCAGAGAAATGAGACATATATTTCTTACGCATCTCTTACACATTTTCATATAACAAAATTTCAAATCTTCCATTGAATTTATGGGGCCTAAATGTAGGTTTTATAAATCTAATAATGGATTTGAAAATAAGATATGTAGGAGATGTATATATATTATTTCTATTTTCTATTATTAATACAATCTTGCGATCATATGGCCGGTCCCCATGAAATAATAATGGAAATTTAATATTTCAACAAACACGATGTTGAGTATACTGTCATAGTCGGACAGCTCATTTTGCATATGATAAAATATGCAAAATTTTGAGCATTATTTGGTTGCTTGATATAAATCATTTTTAATACCATGGCTCCAGATATATATATATATATATATATATATATATATCATAAGAGATCGAGGTTATGATATTGGAGAACTTCCCTCTATATAAACATGAAAATATTGTAATGTAAACCACAAAACAAGGTGACACTCCAAAAGGGAAGCTAGGCTACACTTCAACGGTCAACCGCCGGCCTCCTCCTCTTCACACTTCACATGGCCTCATCAGAAAATGTAGAGATCCAAGAAAAAGTAGTGACCCAAGAATGCATTGCCGTCATATCCTCCCTGCCTACAGAAAAAGGCTGGATTTTAACAAAACTCCATCAGTACCAGGGGTTTTGGATCTCACCTCGAGTCTTGGAAGGAGTTATCTCACTCCAAAAACACTTCCAAGCTCACGACACCGATATCCTCCTCGTGACCAACCCGAAATCCGGCACCACTTGGCTGAAGGCGATCTTGTTCGCCTTAGCGAACCGGGTGCGCTATCCGGATCTTCAACAACACCACCCTCTGCTCACAAACAACCCTCATGTTCTTCTGCCCTACCTGGAGATGAACCTTTTCGTCGAAAACCAGGTTCCAGACCTCACCTCCTTTGTGTCTCCGAGGCTCTTCTCAACTCATTTACCTTATCCATCGCTACCGACATCTGCCAAGGAATCGGCTTGCAAGATTGTGTACTTGTGCAGGAACCCAAAGGACTGTTTTGTGTCGCTTTGGCACTTCATGAACAGGTTAGGATCAACCAGTGGAAACACCATTTCACTTGAAGAGGGTTTTGATAAGTTCTGCAGTATTGGGATCATGTTTTGGGGTATTGGAAGGAAAGCTTAGAGAAGCCTGAAAGGGTTCTTTTCTTGAAGTTTGAGGAAATGAAAGAGCAGCCAAGTGCCCATTTGAGGAGACTGGCTGAGTTCTTGGGGTTACCGGCCTTTTTCTCCAGAAGAAGAGGCTAAAGGTGTAGTGGATGATATCTCAAGATTAATGTGTAGCTTCGAGAGTTTGAGCAACCTGGAGGTGAACAAAAGTGGAGAAGGGTTAGACGGGAAAGAGAATGGGATACATTTTCGGCGAGGTGAGGTGGGAGACTCGATGAATTACTTGACGGCAGAAATGATACAAAAATTAGACCGTATTACTGAGGAGAAATTTGAGGGCACTGGTTTAAAATTTTAGGCCTTGCAAGGCTGAAGCTAAAGTACGTTGCATGATCATTTTATAACCTGGCCGGCCGGTAGTTGACGTCGATCGATCTAGTCAGCCCTCTTATTAAAATGCACGTTCGTAATAATCTCGGATTTCATTGCCAACTTGAATGTTGACATTTAATTAGTCATATTGTCCGAATAAAATGTTTGTTGTGTTCTCCATCTTATTTTGTTGATCTTTGATATTTGTCATAATAATAAATTTTGGCATATATCAACATTTATATGTACGGTGTGTTGAAGCACAATTATCCGATATATATATATATATAAAAGGAGTGCATTCCATCCCCAACAAGGCTGAAGATAATCCTAGTCTCTCAACGATTTGTTCACTCAATCTTTAGATTCTTTAGGGCTTGAAGGTTTTTTTTTTTTTTTAATTACTCTTAGGTACTTAATTTGCTGTTGAGTTGGGGCATGTGATTCGTCTATACTTTTTTTTAAAATATATATATATATATATATATATAATAAAAAAATAAAAAATAAAAAGGAGGTAAATAAAGAGAAATTACAACTAAAAATATCAAATTAGGGCTGAGTAACCCAAACACAAGCACCAGAAAACATGAAGAAACATGCGATAATGCATCAAATGAATAACGCTAGCCTATTGATTCTAGGCACGAATGCCAAGAATCTCATGCCGCCATTTAAGGCGGTAAAAGGTGTGTGGATAGAGTTTTGAAGAACCCTACCCAAACACCTATTGGATAACATTACATGGAACACAAAGAAGATACATAAAATAAAACGCCCAGAAATACGAAAGTGATAAAACAAAAACAACACAGCATTGATTGGGAGGAGGAGTTGGGGCTGGGAGTCGCCGATGCCGGTGCGTAAAGACCACGCGACAACACTGGAAGACCTCTCTCCAGCAGAGATTGTCGTGGGCTACCGCAAACCTTCGACAGCAGAGGCGGGGAGGAGGAGCATCGCTTTCACGCCTCGATGGTTGAGAATCACTCCCTATGCGTGCAAGCCACGCTCCGATGCGTGGGTGTCTGGAGGGGTTGCAGTTGGTGTCAACAGAGACAAAAGACAACGGCAATCACGATGGAGAGGCGCGTGTCGTGTTGAATCTGGAGGAGTATAGATCTAGGTTTGAAAACTTCGACCCTAGATCTGAACCAAACTTGACGGAAGACACGGTGGAGGAGGGAGGAGACCCATGAGAGCTACGTTGTTGCGAAGAAAAGCAGATAAAATGCCTCCAAAAAATACATGGATAGGGTTAGAAAAAACTCTAACAGGATAGGAGCCTCCAAGGAAGCATTAGTAAAGGAGAAGGAAGGAAGAAGAAACGGGAAAGGAGGAGGGAGAGGGTTCCTCCCATAATTTTAGGGTTTGAAGGCTTTTCGGAGAAGGAAATTTAGAAGAGAGAATGGAGCGTTTGCCAACAGCGTAGTGATTCCTCTATACTTAGTGTTCCATTTGTTCTCTAAAGTTCCTTGGGCCTCCAGGGCCAACTTGCTGATGTGAACTTTCAGCCATACCATGGCAGAAGCATATATAAATTTTTTTTAATCTTTTGGTGACCTTTGTGGAGTAGATGAAGCCAATGGGTCGGGATGGGTAACCTCTTTGATTAGCAGTGTACGTAAATGAATGAGCAAGGAGTTAATTTTTAAAAAAAGGTTGTTAGATAGATAGCGCTATAGTTTAGTTTTTATTTAATTTTAGGAGTCAGTGGTATTTCCGTAATTTTTGTTCCTTTTAGACATGGGGTTGTACCTAGTAGTTAAAGGTCATAGATTTCAAGTCTTGTTAGAAGTTATAAGTCCTATATTTACGTTTGTTATTCGAGGCATATGGGACTTACTACACTAGTGAGACGTAGAAGCACTGAGGAAAATATAGTGATTTAGGAAATTGTAAATTAAGGTTTTATGATTTTGAGGAACCCAATAAATTAACAATAGGGTAAATTTGTATTCAGGAGGATTTTCCTAAGGAACAGGACGTACAAGGTAAGTATATATATATATATATATATATATATAAGTACAAATGATATCTCGTGCATGTCACTATTTGTAAGTAGCAAAGAAATAGTAACTATTTTTTTTTTTTTTTATTTATGTACAAGTAAAGCAATTTGACATTATTGTGTCTAAGAAATTGAATAGCATGTCCGTCAGGAAATGAATGTTATTGTGAAACTTCACCAGAAAATGAATGTTATTGTAAAAATACTATGATGTAAATTGTATAGTATTTTCTAGACATGTACATTGTAGGGTATAAAACATTGACCCCACAATCTAGTAATTAGGGGTGAAAATTCAGTTACGGTTACTGGTTATTAGTTAAAATTGATAACTGTAACCGGGGTGGTCGGTTGGCAAAAAAAAAAAAAAAAAAAAAGTGGTCGTTGGCGGTACAACAAATTTTAAAGAATCAAATTTTTTAGCCTATTTTAAATAATTGGCCTATTTTTTGGACTTCATTTAAACGTTTTTAAGCCATTTTTAAAAAAAAAAAATATTTTAGCCATTTTCGGCCAATATGCTTGGCATCATACGCGGTCGAAAATGACGCGTTGATCGTTCATCCAAGAATCCAGCAAGGTTAAGGAATATGTTGCGCTAACCAATAAGCAAATGCCACACCAGAGCAAGCCACGTCAGCTTGATGATGTGACCATTGAATAAGTGCGCCATATGTTCAAATGGATAACGTCCACAAGAACAGATAATAAAAGAAATATTATCCAGGGAAAAAGATTAAAATGGTATAATAGTACCATTGCAAATTAGTTATACATTCCAAGTTGAATTTATTTATAGTACAAACTTCTTATTGCAGATTATCTTAGAATCGTTTAGTTGACTGATGCTTTCATAGTTTCAAAGGGTTTAGATTTTATTTTATTTTTAAAAAAAATATGCTATTCAGGTCAAAAGTCACCCTTTTTACTGCCATGAGAGACTATTCAATTAGTAACGTAACACAACTGGTAAACCTTATAATGTTGAATGAATGTGTAGCATCGAAAGTGAAAGTAAATAATGTAATGCTCCATAAGGCAATTATCAACCAACTACAATACGATTAAACAGGATGACACCAACCATAAACAAAAGATTAACATTCATATACAATACCTTTTTTACCTCCAACAAACAACATCATTCAAATTTTAAGATAAACAAAAAATGCCATCAAGAAATAGTTTAAAGCATCATTTCCATTGTACACAAATGGCTACACACCCGGTTACTATCATCATAAGTGTTATAGATTCTAAAATTATTAGGCAAGAAATTGCCATAAATTGAATTGCAAGCCGATGTGATGTTTCCTTTAATGAACTCATATCTCGTCATGCACTCTAGTGAATTAGTCTTCACCACATTGTCAATGTTGCCCACCTAATCATATAAGTCATTAGACAAGCTCAAGGTGACAATTAATACTGAAAAAAATTGATAAAAATAAAAATAAAGTTGCACATACCTTGCTCAAGTTTGAAATTACTGAAGCATCTGGAAAAATCTCTTTGGCTTTCCATTTGGTTGCCAATAAAAATTTTAAAAGAAATGGAGTTTTGCACACATAAACCCCCTATGCAACTACCACAAATGATGCACAGCAAATGAAAGTGTACACTACTGAAACGCATACCACACATATGTTCATAAATGAAAAGCAAACATAGAGCATATTGTTCATACTACCACCATTCATCATACAAAACATAGTAAGTCAAACACGGAATACAACTCAGTCAGAGACTCAGAATGGGTTAAGAATCAAGGGAGCATCATCATTTGCATCAGCTTCTGGATGCCCATAGGGGGCATCAACAATTTTCAAACCATTCAATTTACGGGGTTTAGCTGCAGCCTCAAACCCAACAGTACTGGCATCACCATCACATATGGCAACCATCACAGAAGTACCACAGCATCAAACAGGTCAAACAAACAAACACATAGAGAACAGGACAAATAATAACCATAGTATAATGCAACACATAACACATGCATATAATCAACCGCAAGCTCAGGGAAAAAAAAACTATAACAAATCAATTAAACAAGAGGAGAAGTGATTCTTATATGAGCAATGTTATATACCACACCACTATCACACTATGCTACATTGTCAATGACATGTCAACATAGTGAGATAGTGGAATAGTATATAGCATTACTCCCTAAATATGGCCTCAAAATATAACAAGGATGGTCCTGATATTTTGTGATTGATCATAGAAAGCACATTAAAGAGGAAGCAGAGTAAAATGAACATTTTCTTGAAAAAGCTGTCACAAATAAAGCTTTTGAAAATCAAGTAATGAAAAACACTAGTTTTGGTAAACTGGTGTAGTAGTAGAACCAAGTTCTTATAAGCATTTGTAAACCAGCCAATGAAAAACAAGTTGCAGCAGAAAAATACATAATTATGTTAGATCCTCAATTGGCCAAAGGTACCCCCTATCGCACAGAGAAAAACACACACTCAGCCAAACACACAGGTCCCCAACCTCTGTCAATCATGACCCGAGACAAGGAGGAAATGCAAGCAGGGAAGTACAAAACTAGTGAGGGTAAACACAGCAAATATCACACAAAGCACAATAGCATCACATCGGGAAAAGATACAAAGACATCCGACCACCCAAGACAGACATAGGCGTACAGACAGACAAAGAGACACCCTTCCTCCAACACAAACACATCCAAACAGAGACACAGGCACACCCCTCCCCCTTGCAGACACATTCACACACACAGACAACATCACATCGACCATCCCAATCCCCGCCCCCCATGCCAACAGTCCCCACATATCAGAGCCAGATCAACCAAAACCCAAATATCACATGTAGAGCCAAAAGTGTTGAGAGTGAATTTTTGAGAGTTTAAAATGACAAGGCTAAAGAAATGTGACAAAGATCAATTAAAAAACATACCCCACCCCTAAAATTCTAGGGTTTCACTCAGTCGAGAAAAAAAAATCATAGAAATTCAGAGAAAGCGAGAGAAAATCGCAGAGTCAAGAAACTAATTTTGATGATCAAAGAGCATACCTGGTCATCGAGCATCAGACATCCACGCGACCCAAACTAACGCACAATTTATAGCCTACCCAAAAATTCTAGGGTTTCCGCCATCCCCTCCTCCCCCGCGGCAAAGAACCACAGCACAAGGCCCAAGAAATTAGTAAGAGGAAATTGATGATCAGTGAGCGCTGGTGTTCATCAAGGCCACGATTCGCTCGCGGATGGCCTCCAGTTGACGCTTGAGGGATAGACACACTTCCGGGCTTTGATTAGCGGAGAAGGTGGCCTCGATAGCGGCCAACTGATCTGCCAGTGCCGTGGATGTGGCGCTCGCTCTCACGTCGGTGTCGTTGGCACCCTTGCGCCTCTTCGAAAACGCAACCTCCCCATTCATCATTGTGGGGTCGGACTCTTCTGGGATTCACAAACGTATTCAAAGAGATCAGAATCAGAGAGATCTGAGAACGCAGTGTGATCGGCAAGAAAGCGATCGGAACTGGAGAGAGATGAGAACACGGCGTGATCAGTACGAGAGATATGAGAGACAGAGACAGAGACAGAGAAAAGATAACCGTTAGGTATTTAAATAAAAATAAACTCCCGGCGTAAACCGAGTCCTTTACCGCGTCAATAGAGCTCTGCCATGTCAGCTCGTATACATTTATGAATGAAGTGGTGTTTTACTGGGGATATTATAATTTTTTATAGAAAGTAGTTTATAAGCTGATATAATGGGTAACGATGAAATATAACTTTACTTTAACTATCGTAAAACTTTAAGGCACATTAGGGTGTGATGATTAAGAAAAAAAATTAATTTTTTAAGGTTTCGTTTACGGGATTTGATTTTTGTACAATACAATCACAACTGCACAACAACCCTTCACATGAGGGTGGACCCCAGTGTATTAGACCACCCTCATATGAGGGGTTGTTGTGCAGTTGTTATATTGGTGTTGTAAATCTAACATTTTCCTTCGTTTATGGTGCCCTCTATATCCTTTTCATTTCATGTCTCTCCACTAGAGTGTACAACTGGTTGTGGTTATGGTTATGTCCACAACCGGATACGTAGTTATTCACATTTACAAAACCACAACTGGTACCAACTGTCGATTATCTGATTATTAACTGGATAACCGATTTTTATATATTATTGAATTTTTTAATTTTCTTTTTTCAATCCAATATCCAACCGTTCAACATTCAAAGTTAAATAGTAAATACTACTTGACACAAGAGCAGAGAGAGGGGGGTCGAGTGGGGGCATGTGCCCCATCTCGTCCCTTCAAAATTTATCTAACCCCCAGTAATTTTTTGTTTTGATACTCTAAATGCCCACTTTCAACTACTCGTCTGGGGCATCGATATTACCAATAGTGGCAAACAATTTTCAAACTCTCAAGCTTTTAGTTTTAGACTGTTTCAGATGTTTCAGAGTTAGAAACTAGGTCAGTTACGAAGAAGACGATCCATAGTAGTTACAAACGCTGTCGTTTCAACATTTGCCTTTATTACAAAGATGCTCTCTTTCAATTAAACCCGCATGTTGCATTTTTCTTTTTTAATGACAAATGCTCTGTAGTCTGTACGTGAGAGCTGAGAGTTTCAAAATGCACCATTTCGTTTAACCTTTTTATAGCTAGTTTGGGTGTGTGATTTTTTGAAAAAATATGAATATTTAGAGAATTTATTTTTTGAAATTATGTTTAGATGATTTAGAAAATTTAAGACAAAATTAAAAAAAAAAAAAAATAGATAAAATCTAAGTAGAATTTAATTTTTAAAAAATATTTGCAAAACCCCTATCACCCAAACATGCCATATATTAGTTTTCTTGTGAGTAAATGCTGCGTTTAGCCTTTACGTTTGGCATGACTTGACAGAGCTGGGAACCTCGTGACTAGTGTATATTGCGTTGGGATTTGGGAACTACTTCATATGGCCGTCAGTGACTCACTACAGTACTTTTATTCCTTAAAAAGTATTGCCATAGCCAAATCCTTCTTCAAACTTGTTTAAAATTTTACCAGATAATTAATCACAAAATGTAAGTAACAATTTTTTTTTTTTGCGAGGGGTGGGTGAAAGGAAAAAGCGAAAAGTTTACATTTTTTTTTCATGATTTCTCTTCCTTGAAAAAATTCTTTTATATAGTCATATTTTTATATATATAAAAAAGGGGTTCCGATTACTCGATTATTAACTAGTTTCTTAAAACTCTATAATCAGTAACCAGAATTGAAGTTCTCGATTATTCAGTTATTCGGTTGTAATTATTTTTCGGTTAGCGGTTGTTGATGGTTATTACCGGTTAATAACCGCATCGCTTGTACACCCTTACTCTATACACCAAATGTTCAGCTAGGGTCGGTAGAGGCTCTTCCGCTTACCGCCTCCCCCCATCGTCGACCAACTTTTTTTGTCGAAGGGCAATACTGTAATTAACCGGCACCGACTTGATGACTGACTGTATTTGGAATGGCCTTGGGCTTCTAATGTTTTTAGAGCATGGGCCTTTGTCCCAACCATTTATCATGAAGAAGTCCGCGGAACTGATAGCTCGCCTCTTATGAGGGGGACCCACACCCTCAATGCTTGCCCATTCCTCTTTAAGGAGACTAGTGCTGGAACTCCCAAGGTATTCTACAGAATAGGCCCGCTAGTAAGAATTTTGATGATCCACACCCTCGTAATCATCTCTCTCTCTCTCTCTTATTGAATACAATTTTTATTTGAGAAATGTCAAAACTTCTTTTAGCGTTCTTCTGGAATCCTTTTATGCTGACATGTCATCTTAGTTTTAAATAAAAATAAAAAAGCTACAGCTTGATTTTTTTTTTCCTGTTTTTATTAAAAAAAAAAAAAACAAAATGTCATGTTAGCATAGAATGACCCAAGAAGAACATTAGAAGAAGTTCTAGCATTTCTCTTTTTATTTTACAGGATTTTCATCTGTCCTCCTATTTTATCGACTTGGGTCGTTCAAACGCCACACTTGATTTAGAAATTCAAAATGTTTTGAGCTATATTTTTCCTATGTTCCAACCGAGAAATGATTGAGGGGGGGACCTTTAACCGGCCCCCATCTCCCCCTTTTGAGTAAACAATGCAATTTTACTGCAAAACATGTACTTTTTTATTGTTTTGTTTTTTCTTTTGCAATAAAATGGCATTGTTCACTCAAAAGGGGGGAGGGGGGCCAGTTAAAGGTCTCCCCTCAATCATTTCTCGTTCCAACCACATCTTGTCTAATCCCTCTATTCACTTAATGACCCTACTCGCTCCCTTACTTTAATCCCCACTCTCAAAATTTGTTAAAGTTGCTTTTAGTTTATTTTATAAGTGCCACATGTTCGAGTGGGGTGTTACAACTACACTAGGATAACACAAAATTCATAGAGTTCGATTGATCATTCAATCATATCACTATCAATTGAATTGATGTTGTAACGCCCCCGAAATTAATTAACTACTAATTAATTAGGTGCGCCAGTCAAGACCCATATATCGAGTAAATAAGCCCAAGAGATCTCTCAATCCTCCAAGCTCTAGGCTAACCATTGGAAGTAAACACTTAACAATCTCACAAGATAGCCAAATTCTAATATTATGACAATTAAGTCATTTTAGGTACATTTTGTCTATGCAAAGTTGCAAACTTACACTAGTGCACTAGAATAAATTCCTAAGCAAAGGAAAGACACTATTGAGAACAGCATTGATTTGTTCATAAAGAATGCTGAGTTAAATATAGAAGTCTACATGATCATTAGAGGTGTTGTTGAGGATGTTCAGAAGGGACTCTGGTTTCAATTGAACACAAAAGCAGGCACTCTAAGTCCTCCTTCAAAATCTTGAATGCTAGACTCCATTTTCTCCAACACAGTGAGTTCATTCTCAGCACCCATCTTACTTGTCTTTGGACCGGTGTAAAGTGCAGCATCCAATTTTATGAACTCACTTAATTCTGCAGCATCTTGCCCACATGCTACACTTTTGAAGTGCACTAGTTTGGAAACAAAAAAAACCCAGATGGATGTCTAATTGCATCTTTTCCCAACTAAAAGGCCAATGAGAATTCTGTTAAATCATCAGTTATCATAAAAGTTTAAACTGTAGGAAGGAGATATGTGGAATCTCTTCATCAGCTCCTAACGAGTTCTAACATGACTTTGATTTGGATCCAACTGTTGTGTCTGCCAATGTTTACTCAATGTCTCCCTGACACAAACTGGCCAAACAATAACCTTTACAAATGGATCTGGTTCCAAGTTTGTAAAGCACACTTGAAGTAACTCACGTTAATTATTTTGTAAAATAATGCATATAACATGTTGTACACGAATGGAACTGACACCTTCTCCTTAATATATAAATCTTTCTAATCTCAAGAAGGACATATTAAATTTCCTAATGAATTATAATGGTGGTTAGAAGGCCTAATGATTAATAAATGGCTATGCCTAAATGATGCTTTATGTGAAGCCAAGAAATGAGCTTATGGGAGACAAGATCACAGTGCCACTTGGTGGTATGATTTTGTTGTGTAATTTACTTTTAGAATATTAATTATAGATAGATCATAAGTTGCAAAAATTATTGGGAGAGACATGCTTACATTTTTGGAGCAGGTGTTGCCTTGTATGAAAGGCAGCGCTGCATTCTCACTTGCGCTAACTCATTTTTGTAAATCGATACACACGATGCTCCGATTATGCCCTTCTAAAAGGAACATCGGCTCTAACAATTCCATCCCCGTCTACTAAAACAACCGGAAATGTTTCAAAAAAAAAATAGGCATACAACATACAAAAAGTTCATGCCCTTTTTTATCTCTAAACATAGGGTGTCCTAACCACACAACAGCTATTCCATCCCAGTTGTCCATTGAGCCCACTTTGAATAATCCCCCCGTTTGCCTAACAAGTACACCAAACTCACTCCTTGACTGTTATGAAAAGGAATGCCCTTGCAAGGAAGGTAGGTTTACAAGCCATAAAAGTCTTTCACCATTTTCCCTTTTACTTTGCAATCGCCAGTATTGTGTTCCAACCTTTTTCATCCCTCAGAGTATTCTGAAGTGCAACTCACTCGAAACCACAAAGATCCATATGTTATATTTATACCAAGTAAGCAAAAGAATTTCCAAACATATGACCTTAAACAAACACTCACCATGAAAGGAAAAAAAAAAAAAATTGATGAGATTATAAGGAAAAGTATATGGATGATGAATGGGACACCTGATTGTAATTAATGTAACGTGTTGCACAGCTATTAATTTTTCATAATACATGTGCGCACGAGTGGCACAGCCATCTTGTCTCCCAGAAATGGAGGTTGAGCTATAGATAGACTACTTGATGCCTTTCTTGTCTTGGAAGAGATAGAGTCAATGCCCCTCGTGTGTTTGCATATTTTATGTCTCAGAAAAATGTTTTGTATCGTATTACCTAGAGTGAAGATATTGATGTGATTTCATAAGCTAAAATATAGTTGGTGATAGGTTGGGGACCTGTTGGTTGGGAGACATGGCACAAACATTGACAAGATGGCATTTAAATCCAAATCAATATCATGTGCTACTCATTGAGATTTGAAGTTAATGTGATTCCTCTTGTCTCCCGCACCCTCTGATATATACATATATATATATATATATATACTCGGTACACTCCAAGGGAAGGAAGGCAAATTTCAAGACTCCATTGAACATTCAACTCCAAGGCTTTCTCTTTTTCTTAGCTGAAAATAAAAACAATGGCTTCCTCTTCTATAAACCAAAATTCCAATCATCATGCTCGCTCCAATAGCTTGCCATCCAGACCACACCCTCTTGTTCTACAATGCAACGAGCATTTGTGTCGATTAGGTGCTTCTGAAGCTTCCTCTTCATCAACATCATCATTAAGCAGCAAACTAAGCTGCCTTCGGGATTTGCATGAATGTGTTGAAAAGTTGCTTCAGTTGCCCCTAACTCAGCAAGCCATTGTCCAAGAAGAGCTCTTGGATGGATCTCTTAGGCTCTTGGACATGTGTAGCGCAGCCAAGGAAGCGTTGATACATACAAAAGAATGCATGCGCGAACTTCAATCGATTATGCGCCGAAGACCAGCAGGCGACATGGGGCTTGAGAGGGAGGTCAGGAAATATTTGATGTCTAGGAAGGTTGTCAAAAACGCAGCCCAGAAGGCCCTGAAGGGCGTCGAAAGGAATCGTGCTGTCAAAAACCATGAGACTCCCGCCATGGTTACTGCATTGAGAGAAACAGAAGCAGTCACAGTCAATGTGTTTGAATCCTTGTTGTCCTACATAGCCGGCCCAAAGCTAAGATCAAAAGGAAGCAACTGGTCGTTGGTCTCCAAGTTGGTCAACCCCAAAAGAGTCGCATGTGAGAATGAAGAAACAGATGGTTCTGAAGTAGAGAAGGTGGATGCTGCATTGTACTCCATTGTCAGTCCGAGAAGAAGCAAATGTGATTACATCATGCATATTGAGAATGTCCAACACTTGCTGGCGAAATCAGAGCCAATTTTTCAAGATCTTGAAGAAGGACTTGAGTGCCTTTTCAGGCGCTTAATCAAAACCAGAGTTTCCCTTCTCAACATCTTCAACAACTAGCCAGAAGAATGATCATGATGTAGTATCATGGGCATCCATTTTTGTTATTAATGGAACAAAAAGAAGGAGAAAGATTAGTTGAACACTTGTACATGAGTGAGATATATGTGTATCACCTCTTCTTCCAAACTGAATATACTCTTTTACAGAAATAACCTTCCCACATTGCTTTTTTTTTTTACGATCTTCCCCGGAATTTATTTTTTAAATGCAAAATATTGGATACGAAAGCATTTCTACTTGGAAAAAAATTGAGAAAACAAAAGAGAAACCTCTGCATCAAAACAAATCAGTCATGATAAAGATACCACCTAAACAAACAATCTCATAAGGCCATAAGAGAGAAAATGCTTATATTACTTGTGTGCTCATGCAGATAATAACACAGAAATATCAGGACATGCATTTTAAGCAATGACAAAAATAAAAGTTCAAGGAGAATGATGAGCTTGACCACATGTTCATGACTGATGTAAAATGAGTAATTGAATAAATTAATTCATTGATTGAAATAAAATGTTTGCACGAACAGCTTGCATCACATTATTATCAGTTTATTTTATATGAGACAGTGTCAAAGCCAGCAATACTATATGATGTAATTGATGTGATTGTGTTAAAATACTATATATTATGAGTTTGAGATTTGTATGCTTGTGTTGATAATTTACAGAACTTGCATATGCAGCATTAGAACAAAATTGTTTGAGGATAAGAAGAGAAGACAACACAAAAGTCATAAGAGTTACAGTAATAATGAGGAGTTATGTACGTGAGATATAAATGTTACAGTAATGAGGAGTTACGTGAGATATAAATCACTTGAAGTAGAAGAGTTTGTAACGTGTAGAGTCTTAATAAGTATACTTTTAACGCGTAAGAATTGATGAGTTGCATGTGATTCATTATAAATAAAAGACAAATCTTCCTATTGCATTCACGGGAAGTTTAGCATATATAACAATATTTAATGTTCTTATAAGCAGAGCATGCCTGTTTACTAATCAGCATCATCAGCCTTAATCATTTTCCTGCATTATGGAAGAACATGGAGAAGTTGCAGTAATTTGTAAATTGCTCTCAATGTCAATGGCTTGATGGGAGCTCTATTGCACCAAAAGCAAGAATTATTGTAAAAAAATTATATATTTAAGGCTCAATTATGATAAAAAGTTTACTCGATGCTTTCTAATTCTGAGGCCAATTATGATAAAGAAATTATTACCGGTTGAAAAAAAATAAAAAAATAAAAATAATAATAGAAGAAGAAGAAGATGGAAAGCAAGTCTTAAAGAGAGCCTGTCTCATTTAATTAAAAATCTCTCTCTACAGCAACATTGAGAAAGGGAATACATCATCTCCATTTCATTTAATGAAATAGATACTATTCATTTTAAATGAAAAATAGAATATACGATGCTAACAAAGTAAGTGAATGCTCTCTAATTAAGGTTGAAAGATAGAATAAATTGAATGGTAAGAAGATGAAAAGTCTGAAAAATTCTTAAAAAGGGTGGCGTCTTATTTAATTAGAAATCTTTTGTAACTTTTCATTTTTCTTTTTATTTCTTCCTCTAAAGTCTCATTCAAATATTGAATTCTTCTCCAGTTTTATGAATTTCTTTTGCCTTGAATATAGTTCAGGTCCTTGAATTAGTAATTCCATATCTGTTATAGTTCTTTTTGCATAAACAAGTTTTTCAAAATTAAAACTAATAAAATCTTACACAATGTTACAAGAAATATTAAGTGGATTAGTCATGTTATCAATTGAAAAAAATATGTTTTTCTGCATCTCAAAAAACGAGAAGAATGATTTTAATAAATATATATATATATTAGTTAATTAATATTTTAATATTTAAAAAAATAAAAAAAATAAAAAACTCACTTAAATCTTAATCCTCAAAACCTATTAAGCCGACCCTGGATATCAGAGTTTTATTGAAGCCAAATTTTTTAATATTTATTTATTTGTATTTGAATTATTTATCTTCTCTATCTCGCTTTAAAAGCATAAAACATGAGTTATGAAAAAGAGAAATGATTGTTGTACAACTCTTCAACCATTCATTTTAGTCTAATATACAATTCTTCATCCCCTTTTGTCATCAATCTCATTTGCCCCTCACTATGCAAAAGAGTCACCAACGTATCTCAAACGCTCACTTGAGGTCTGTCTGTCTTCGTCAATCTCATTTGCTAGCTCTCCTAACCCACCTTGTAAATTTTTCTTCTTTTTCAACGGTCAGAATGTGTGAAAAGCTTGATTAGAAAGTCCACATGCATGTTCTTTAAATGTTTTAATAATACATGCATCATAAATATATGTTAAAACTTAAAGAGAGAATGTTCACGCGGACAATTGGGACTCATTGGACATCGTTTTTCAGGGTTGATTTTTGCTTTTTAGTAAAGAAAAATAAAGGCATTACCAAACGAGCTTAAGCACAATTCACTCAAAAATATTTTTAACTTTATATCACATCAAAAAATTAATAATATTAATGATAATACACTAAATTTTTTTTGCCAAGCAAGCCCTTCACATCATGCAATCTCATTCACAAAAACTCCACAACTTTTACACAACAATATTTGCGTGAATTTTAAATTTTTTTTAATAAAAAAACATGCTGGATAACATTAGGGGAGGGAAAAACTCCACATAAGCATTGTTGTGCAATTTTTTATTTTTATTTTTTTTTGTGTAAAAGTCGTGCAGCTAAACATATCTCTTTTCGAAATTCCTGATTTCTTAAATGTTCGAAATTCCTGATTTCTTGAATTGGGAATGGGGGATGATCTAAAAACATTTAGGGGGCAAACTCATGCACTCATATCATCAACATTGTTCCAAAAAGGATTCAATCCAAAACGCATCACTAAAGATGCCCCAATTATTTAAGTCTACCCTATAGCCAGCCCTCTACAAGACTCTGGTTGAAAACCAACCATATATAACAGCAGCAAAAGTGCACAAGGGAAAATAAGCACAACTTGATGATTTATGCATCGTCAAGAGCAAGGACACCAGGGAGTTGTTTCCCCTCGAGAAGCTCCAAGCTGGCACCACCGCCAGTTGAGATATGGCTCATCTTGTCAGCTAGCCCAACCTTCTCCACGGCTGCAACAGAGTCACCTCCTCCAATGATAGTTGTCACCCCCTTCTCACTTAGCTCTGCCAGTTTCTTCGCTATTGCCTGCAAACAGAAAACAAATAGCCCTGATCAGTTCTGAAAGCCTAACAACATACAGTCCATTGCAAGTGCTCAATTAACTTGAGAATAAGAACTTGATTACAAAGGAAAGATCGTATAGCTTGCTTTGAATACAATCATAGAAACAACAACTCCCTCACATCCAAAGCCAATTTGAAGACAAGGCAGTTCAAAAGATTTATGCCCATGATCATTTCATTGCATCTTTGGGGAATATGACCCGAGGCCATCCAAACTAATGGCATGAGAAGAAATCCAAAAATTTGGATGGTCAACCCATGAATAGTTCAATTAAGAGAGTGTTTTGATTGGGTGGACTTCTGAAACTGCAGGTGGAGAAAATAGGTATAAGCTCAGTGCAAATGTGATGTTATCCATACCTCAGTTCCCGCTGCAAATTTCTCGAACTCAAACACGCCCATAGGTCCATTCCAGATGATTGTTTTGGTAGTATCCAGAGCTTTATTGAATGTCTTGATGGAATCAGGTCCAATATCCAATCCCATCCAACCATCTGGAATACCAGATGCTGGAACAACCTGCAAACACATGAAAGATTTTAGGATCTCTCCCGTAAAATCAAATCCTAAAACTCACAATCAATAGGAAATCAGTCTTGTCCAGCACATTGATTTAATGACCAAAAGATGTTCACCAACATAAAGAGAGAGTTCTTGCTATGTGTCACCAACAGTGTAAAAGTTATGTCAACTAAATGAAAAGGCCAAAAAAAATATTGGCGTCTCCATTAAGTTCCTCCAATTAGGAAGCATTTCACATGGCACCTCTAGGGACAGAATCAAAATTTATAAAAGAAATGGTTCCTAACCTTGCTATTAGCATCAGGAGCAAATTTGTCAGCAATAACCACATCAATCGGAAGCAGTAGAGACACCCCTTTCAACTTGGCCTTCTCAATCAGTGATCTTGCAAGATCCAACTTGTCTTCCTCCACAAGGGATGATCCAACTGAATAACCTTGAGCCTTGTAAAAGGTAAACATCATCCCTCCACCCAACAAAAGAAAGTTAACCTTCTCCAACAAAGATTCTATCACTCCGATCTTGGATGACACCTTTGAACCACCAACAATAGCAGCAAATGGCCTCTTGGGATTTGCTATGGCACCAACAAGATAGTCAAGTTCCTGAAACCACAGAACAGGTCACGGATACAAATCAACAATGCAACCAAAATAAAAATTACCTACAAGTTTTCCATAATCGATTAGACTGCAATTCACATAACACCTATTTTCAACTACTCATCAGTGGTTATGATGTTATCCAATTAGCAATGAAGCAGGCCCATTTGAGCGACCGCTATCTCAAGACTTGTGAACTTCAAGTAAAAAAAAAAAAAGTCACAATTTTAGTTCGTTATTTATTTCAACATTTATGTCCCAGGTCAGTTAAGTTGGGCAAGCTCAGTTCACACAAGGCTTGCTCATACTTAGACATGGGTAATTCCAATAGTCAGGATAGCCAAGCAAAGCTTATAGTCAATTAAGTTTGATCAAAGTGTGCACAAATAATGCCAACGTTAAACTCAAGTTTCAGCTTATTTAAGCTTCCCAACATTAACTGCTGAGATTATAAACGAGTTGATCACTCCCCTTGAAAGTTGTTACCAACATACCTTCTGCATAAGAAATCCAGCAACAGATGGTTTCAAGTACTTAGCTACTCCCTCTGTGGAAGCATGGGCCCTGTGGGCAGTGCCAAAAGCATCATTCACATAGACATCTGCGAGAGAAGCTAACTTCTTTGCAAATTCAGGGTCATTCTTTTCTTCCTCCTTATGGAACCTCACATTCTCGAGGAGCAAAACTCCTCCTTCTCGAAGTCCAGCCACCAACTTCTCGACCTCCTCACCAACACAGTCATCTGCAATCTTAACCTAAAAAAAGAAAAAAGAAAAAAGGGCCTTTAACAGTAAAAATGAAGTACTGGCTTTTAGATTTTAGTTAAACAAATGCCAAGCAACACACAAATAACTTATAAAGGAGTTACAAACCTCAACTCCAAGAAGTTCAGACAGTCTTGGAACAAGAGGCTTCAAACTGTACTTGGGTGTGACACCCTTTGGGCGGCCCTGTAAAACCACAATACAAGTTCAAACAAATTCATGAGTTACCGGTTGCAAAGACTAAATCATGATACTAAAAAAAATAAAAAATAAAAATAAAAGGCAGAAATCCACACAAGGACTTATGAGTCCAGTTGTATAATTAATATTTACAAGACAAAAAAAGGAAAAGGAAGAGAATAATAGAAACTAGGAGAACAAAGGTTGAGACCTAGATTATTCCCTGACCCCACCGCATACTTTGCAACACTACATTTTTCAATCTGCCATACTTCAATACTTCAATTCTACTCACTCCAGCAAACTATCAGTAGCAGGCTAAACAAATACTAGAACAGAAGAAAATTAATATTTTTTTTATGAATGGGAAAATAACCAAAAAGGACATCAATTATCTCAATTTTCAAGAGAAAATTAATTGATGTCCCCTCTTACCGCGATTTGCTTGAGTACCAGCCATGATCCACAATAAGATATTAACAATCTAAACCTACTATACTACAGTTAGCTAGTGCCAAGCACTAAAATTTACCCCTACTCTGGCTTAAGTAAACAGGACACTAAAAGCAGCTTAATTAACTTACCCTTACTGAAGTTTAATAACTCCCACCAACATTAAAAAAGAAATGAACTAAAGATTTTCACAACTTTGGTGTACTACGGTGACCATTTCATGACATCATTAACTCATCAATATGAGCCAACCAAAACTTCAAACACTAAGCCATGGCAGTAAAGAAAAAGGCAAAAGTCAAAACTTCAACCAAAACAACAAACCATGGCCCCATTAAACAACAAACAGATGAGAACTAGACAAGACCATAGCAGAAAATATCAAAACAATGATAGAGACCAACAATGAAGATTGCATTAAAATAAACAGGGACCACTTATAGAATAGAGTTCTCATCCCCAACATCTCGATTTTCAAGAAAATCCAAGGGCTCTCATGCTACACTCGTGGCAGTAAAAGCCGCAAATTTGCTCTTTGAAAATATATCTATATATATATATAGCAGAAAAATAGAGCCACCTAAAAAAAGGGATCAGAAACAAGCATTTCTGAACAATCATTCACAGCAATGGCTTCATTTTACGACAAACTTATTGACTTCGAATGATATTTGAAACAGAATACAGTAATCCAAGGTGAATCATGTAAACTCACACAAGCTCAGGAGAGCAACAATAAAAACAATCAAGAGAGATGTCAAGATGCAAATCATTATAGCGAACTTTTTTTTTTTGAAAAAAAAAAATGATAATAATAAGCTAACTTTTCAGATCATAAAACAGCAATCATTGAAATCCCCGATTACTCATCACAAGCAGAAATCAAGGGTATGAGGGGAAAAAAAGGCTAACTTTTCAGATCTAAATACAATAAGTAGAATAAATAGCTTTAACACAAAATAGAAACCAAAGTATATTTCAACCTTGATATACATGGTACGAAAAAATAATAGAAGATAATGAACAATAAAAATGACTAACCCATAAAAAATCGTTCCTCAAACAAATAGATCACACGTCAAATAGAAAAATATTATTCAGATTTTTCTGAAGATACTAAAACAAATGGTTCATCTAAAGAACTTTTCTCTTTTACACCAAAAATGCAAAAATACAATAGAAACAACCCACAAAAAAAAAAAATCAGACAGATCAATATAGATTAAACAGAAGACCCAAATGGATCACAATCGATGCGATCCATATAGATCTGGATGGAATCCATCCAAAAGAAACAAGCGACAAAACAAAAATCCCTACAGCCAGAAAATGAGAAGAGAAGTTCACAAAACACAAATCCACACAAACAAATCCCACGCGAAACCATAGAAACTAAGAGAAACCCAGAACTCAAATCACCAAAACGAAAAAGACCCAGTACTTAGAAGAGTGAAAATGAGTGGAAGCATGTCATACGAGGTGGCTGCTAAGGATGACTTTGGCTCCATGAGCCTGCAAGTACTTGATGGTCGGCACAGCGGCACGGATTCTGGTGTCATCGGTGATGTTGAAGTTGTCATCCAAAGGCACGTTTAGATCGACCCTCACGAACACCCTCTTCCCTTTCAAATCCGCTTCCTTCAGTGTACTCACGCTCCTCTTGGTCGCCATATCAGTCTGTTCCCTTCAACAAACACGATAAACCAAAACCGTCAACACCCAAATCAGAATCAGATTTATAAAGAGTTTGGTGGTCTTTTAGATTGGTGGGTCTCGGACTTACAGAGATCAAAGACAAAATGGAAGATTTTTCAGTTTTGCGAGCGAGAAAGAAGAGCGTTAATCAAGCAAAACTGAGAAGGTTCGAGAAGAATATATATATAAGGGGTTATGAACGTGATCAGCAAGCATATGCCTTCCGGGTGATGCTTGGGAATGCTGGGGGCCGCGATTAAACGGTGTTCGGGAGAAACATCGACACTACAGCAAGTGGTTTTGAGAGGATTTGGGCTTGGGCTTTCTCCTTTTCTATTTTTACCTTTTGGATAGAATAAATCAATTTTTCACACTAATTTTATAACATTCATGTATTTAAACTTTTATAAATAAAATTTTACTAAAATGATGTGGAGCTTATTTATTGGTACTCGTAATATTTTCTTTTATTAATTGTTTTGATCATCTCTAGTGAATAAACTCCACGTGGCACATCAATTAGTAAAGTTTCATTTGTAAAAGTTTAAGTACATGTAGCATTTTTCCATTCATTTCACATTAGCTGAAGTAACATAAATTGAACGACCACTTAAAAAAACGAAGAGTTTTACCTTCATTCAACTCATGTCATGTCAATAATATGAAATGAGTGTGATAACATAAATGTGAAGTGCAGTATTAATCTTTAGAAAAATGTGTAAATTATCACCCCGACCCCTTTCACTCAAAGGATTTGCGTGGTCGAATCACCCTTACATTCTAATTTGTTTTTACCCTATTATTAAGTTCTTAAGTGGTGGTTCAACCACCCCCTAATCTCTAATGTATTTTTCTTTTTTATTCTTTTTTTCATTTTTTATACTTTTAAGACTTAAGAGTAGTTGACTTGATATTGAATATGGCTTGTGTAAGGAAATTGACAGAAAATGTTATTGGATGACTTGTTTGAAAAACCACTGAAACTTGCTATCATTATTGCCAGATTTTGAAACTCATAGACCTTTTTGAAAACGACCTAAAACTCAGTATGGTAATTTCCATTTTTCCTTATTTTTTTCATAACATTTGAAATTCCAAGCCATTTTCATATGGTTATATTTTGATGTCATACTAAAAGGGGATTGGCTCCCTTTCTATTGAAAAGCCTTCAATCTTTTCTTTTTTTTTAGTTAGTAATAACATGTGTAGAAATTTATTTGCCATGTCAATTATCAATATATCAACCTAATATTGTTAACATTAAAAGCAAAAACAATCGCAATCCAGTCAATAACTTAGGGTCCGTTTAAATTTATAATTTCAAAAAATGCGATTTAAAAGGTGCAATTTGAAGAAAAAAAAATGATTTTTAAAAACACAGTTAAGCATTCGGTAAAATTGCAGTTTAGCCTTTAAAATTATGTGTTTTCCAAAAAGCACCATCTTACCTGCAATTTGAAAAAACAGATTTTCTGTATTTACAAATCGCAATTTTTAAAAACGCAATTCTCAAATGATTTATGTCTGCGATTTGTTTTAAAATCGCATTTATTGTCTACGAAATCACAATCTCAAACACACCCTTAGCATTGAAAATACAAACCTATTGCTTTTGGATATTAAGGCCAGATGGTTAATGGTTCTTCCACTGAAAAAAATAAAAAATTATGAGCCATGATTTAGAAAGTTCTAGTGTAATATTCCTCTCCTATGTTTGTTTATGTCAATATTAGTGTTAGACAGAATGGGGTTTGAATTAGTCCAAAACTTCCATAAGCATGTGGAGGGCTATTTAAGACGCATTTAGAGAACCCTAACGGCCATTTGGTCTGCTAGAGCTCCAAAAAAAAAACCTAGGGGAGAGAGAGAAAGTGAAGGGAGGAGAGAGGGAGGAAAAAACTTGGAGACTTTGTCTTGGATTTTTTTGGAGTTCAAGGCCTCAATAGGTTCTCAACCAAATCTTGTATTTTCGTTCTTAGTCGCTGTCATTTCATTGAGTTTATTGGCAGGGACGGAGCCAGAAAGTATTTTGAGCAGGGGCCAAGGCATTTTTGAACCAAAAAAAAAATTATTAAACAAAAGTAATTATAGAAAATAAGGGTTTCATAATACATCAAATTTCATCCAAAACACCAATTAAAATGGAACCCGCCGTTTTTTTGAATCCCGAAAATCATCTATGATTGAATCTATGCTAATTGTAGCAGCAACTTCTCTTTCGATATACACCATTAAAGAATCCGTTAGAAACTCATCTTCAATTTTGTTGCGAAGCCTAGTTTTGACAATATTCATAGCTGAAAATGCTCGTTCTGTAGTTGCGGTAGAAACAGGAAGAGTAAGCACAAGTACAATAACTCGAAAAACAAGCTGGTAGATAGCTGATTTTCCGGTACTAACCAACCATTGGCACAATTCAGAAATATTTGACAGTGCTTGGAAACTCGAATGTTGAACTACATTATGCTTATAATGGTTAAGTTCTATTTCCAACTGTTCCTTTTCAAGATCAGTAAAATCTTGCGGATAAAACTTGTTTACTAACTGACAAATATCATCAATTCTAAAAGATTCACGTGCGGCTCGAGGATCAAGAGCTGAGCCAAGAATAAGCAACTCCACTGCATGCTCACTAAATCGGCGATTTAATTCTTGCAATTGAGAATCTATAGAGGCACAAAAAATATCCACTCGATAATGTTGCTCAATTGTAAAGTCGGCTTGTTGATGGCGAGCTCGACCTCGCCTCTCAACATAACGGGCATTCATATCTGGGACATCTATATTGCGTTTTTCGCAAAATGACTTTACATTGGTAAGTAAATCATCTCATTTATCATCTCTATATTGTTGGATATATGCTTTAGTTGATGAAACAAGATTCATAGCACTTAAAATGTCTTGAGATTTTGATTGCAATTCTTGACATAGATGATCCGTAATCTGCATCGTTTCTTTTATGAGATGCAATATGAAGACAAATTCAAATGAAGTCATTACCTGATAAACTGAATCTGCTTCTGCTCGTTGGGAAGAAGTAGTTCCCACATCAATGATTTTAAGAATAACTTCACAAGCTGGACTAAAAATTTTGATCAAGCTAGAAACTGATCTCAAGTGAGAACTCCAACGAGTATCTCCAGCCCGTTGTAAAGTACTAATTTGATTAAGTCCCCTTCCACTCTCAATCTCATTAATTTCCATCAGGTAAGCAATTTCAGCAGTTTGAGAAATCCGCAATTCTTCAAATCGATTGCATGAGGCACAAACAATATTGACAATAGAATTCAAATTAGTGAAAAATTGATGAACAAGAATAACTTCTTTTGATGCTGCCACTAATGCCAATTGCAAACGATGTGCGAAACAATGAATATAGTAGGCATATGGACAATCATTTGAAATCAAAGCTTGCAACCCATTTCACTCACCTCGCATGTTACTTGCACCGTCATATCCTTGCCCTCGAATATTTTCAATGGCTAACTTATGTTGAGACAATACAAAATATATACCCTTTTGTAGGGTTGGTGCCGCGGTATTAGCGACATGAACAAGCCCAAAAAAACGTTCCCGCACAAAACCATCTTTGTCGACAAATCTTAAAACTATAGTCATTTGCTCTTTCATTGACTCATCACGAGCTTCATCAACCATTATGCAAAACTTTGCATTACCAATTTCTTTGCGAATTGTCTCCTTCACTTTGGTTGAAAAAATATGTAAAATTTCTTTCTGTATCATTGGTGATGTATAAGAGGCATTTTTTGGAGCTTTAGCTATTACTTCAGCAATCTGTTCATTATATGAAACCATTAAATTCAATATTTCAAGAAAATTTCCACGATTCGTTGAATCCACACTTTCATCCCGACCTCTAAAAGCAACACCTTGAAATGCAAGCACTCGAACAACATCAATTGAGGCTTTTAACTGCAATCGATTGTTTGCAATTTGTTCAGAAGTGAAATTTTCAAACACATTTTGGATATGTTGAGACTCGTTCTTCAAGTCTTCGTATGACCTCTCAGCAATTCTGTGAAATGAATTAGGATCTTTTCCTATATGATTGAGAAAAGTACAATTTTTTCCATCTCTAACTTTCTTCCAACTCTTGAATCCATCTATAGTGAATACACGTTGCGTAGGATGCCCAGATGGCTTATTAAAGAGAAAGCATGGTAGACAAAATGCTGCATCTTTTTCGCACGAATATTCAAGCCATGAAGGAAATAGATTGTACCACGAAGGTTGAAAGCTACGAAGATGATTTTTATCTCCAGATTTTGGGTAATGTGGGAGGATTATTTGGTACGGACCAGCTTTAATGTAAGCTCGTCGAATTTCATCCCGTTGATTAACATTATACTCCCATATCTGACGACGCAATCCAGGATCAAACTCCAATGAACTAATATCAAATTCATTTACATCAACTCTTCGAGATTTTTTAGAAGAATTTTCAGAAACTATGACATCAGAAGTTGTGATGATGCATCACTAACATTGGCATTTGAACTTTGTGCATTTTTTCTTTTGAAAAAGTCAAGTATTGTATTTGGCTTTCCCATCATCTACAAATAAATTTACATGGTTATATTGGAGTCTTTAAAAAAGCAAGAAAAAATATTTATAAGTTAGCAATTAACAAATTCACATAAAAAACAATAGAATATAATAGCTTTCACATGTCAAATTATCCAATTAATTACAATACCACTTATATTAAGAATTGAGCTTTGAAAAATAACCTCAAAAAGCGTGACTTGCGTCGAGTGATTTTGCACCGCTTCTGTGTTGCGATATAAATGATGTACTGTGTCATAAAAATCAAATTAAATCAACAATTTCCAAAATTAAAATTTTATAATATTGTAAAGTAAAAACTGAAAAAAATAATAAAAAAAATCGTCAACAAGACATTCAATAATCACTGAACAAACCATTTAAGCTATTTAATAATTCTCACTCTTACCCAATTTTTCTTTTTTAATTAACCCATTAACTCTACTTAGACTACTCTTCCGATCCACAACTTCTAAGTCATCATTCACAAATATCATGATTCAATAAGACAAAGCTCACTTTTTTTAAAGGGTTAAAATTCTCTCAAATTTCAAATACCACTTTAAACATTATTATAATTTATCAATAATACAAATAATCATTCTCACTTTTTTCAACTTCTCCCGTTTCCGGAGGAAAAGTTGGTGGTTTTGAACTTTAAATTTTTCTCAATTTTAAACAAAGTCTTTTATTTAGAAGAGGCTAGAGAAGAAGACAAATTTCTTCTTAAACAGTGCAAATCTGAGAAAAGAAAAGAAGAATTTGTCTTACTTTTTGTTTTTGACTTCTTGTTTTTTATTTGGACTTTTCTTGGTTTCTACATTCTACGAGTTGGCCAGGCTAGTTAAAGACTTATTTAATTTTTTCTTCAATTTGTCTTACTCTTGTCTTCTTCTCTAGCCCCTTTTGACTTTTCTTGGTTTCTACATTCTACGATTTGGCCAGGCTAGTTAAAGACTTATTTAATTTTTTCTTCAATTTGTCTGACTCTTGTCTTCTTCTCTAGCCCCTTCTTCTTCCCTTCTTGGCTTCTCTTTTCTCTAGACTTTCAAATTCTTCCAAACAGTGAGTCTTCCGACTCTTCCTCTTCCCGTTTTCAATTCTCCCCAATTCATGTTTCAGTTTTCTTCTTCTTTCTTAAGTTCTTCACCATATGACTGGAAAAATTGAAGAAAAAATTAGGGATTTGAGAACTTACAGTGATATTGCGTTGGCTACGTTACAGAAGAAGCACAAATCAGTTGTTTTCCCAGACTCTACGCATTGATGGGCGATAGATCTATTCTCCCACCCGGTGCTGTGCTTGGCCGTGGAGTTTGATTTAGCGTGCAGTGAGTTTAGGATTTGGAGGAGAGTACTGAGTAGTGGAGAAGGTATTCTTGTTTTAGTTTTTTTTTATTTATTTATTAAATATTAAAAATTCTTGATTCAGTTGTTTGGCTAGAAAATTGCTTGACGGCGGCATTTGATATTTATAGCAAATCTGTAGATTGAAGAGGGCTTTTTTTTTTCTTTTTTTTTTTTAGGGTTATTTGGTTAGGCAAAAAATTTAATTGGGTAAGGGCCAACATCATTTGAGAAGGGGCCAATGGGCTAGAATTGTTTTTTTTTTTTTTTTTCATCCTTATAAATTTTTTTTTTCAAGAAATTGGGGGGGGGGGGGCATGGCCCCTGCCGCCCCCCCCCCCCCTCCTCCGTCTCTGTTTACTGGAATTGTGTAGGTAGGGTGTGTTTTTATGTGCTCGCACGCGTGCGCGCTAATATGGGTGGTTGCAATGCCTCGTATAAAAGATTAATCTAATCACACACCATCAAAAACATTTTTACAAAATGAAGAGAAAGCTTTTAAATTCATTTATTTTCCTCCCCGAATGTTCTCCATGATTCTTAGAATGCTTGATGCACCTTTGACAAACATTTGGCATACTTTCGTGAACGATCGATAGAAACCCTAGCTGATACAGCCAGACATCCTTATCCCTTTACGAACATTCATATTTCCCAGTAAGAACGTTCATGGTTGCCTCCAGGAACGTCCTCGGTTCCCACTAGGAATGTTTGCGGTTCTAAAGATGAACGTTCGTGATACCCACCACGAACGATCGTTGACTTGTACTATGTGTTAGAAAGTAAATCCAATGCCTTCAACATGTGTGTCAGACTGTACCACGAACGATTGCGGTCGTATGCCGAACGATCGCCTAACCTTAAAATTTACACGAACATTCACTATCCGTCTAAGTAACGTTCGCCAAATGACCAAATTAGTTGATCCTTTCACGGTTGAAATTTTATTTTGTTTTGCCGAACGGTGTATATAATGTCACATCATTTAAATTTTTTAAATAACATGTCAACATATTCATCACGTAGCACTACATACACCGTTAAATACAAAATAAAATCTCAACCATGAAATAATTTATCTACATCTCAAGTAATGGAGAAGATCTTCTTTGCATTTTGATACTCTTTTTTTAAAGGGCCTCATTTACCAGGAGCCCTAGGTGATTGTTGTAATGAATGTCAAAATTTTGGCCTTATATATATTTTGGAACCCATATCTTATATAAATAATTATAATTTTTTATTCCTTTTTTAAGAACAATATTTAGGTGAATTAAAAAAAAAATAGTTAGGTATTTTGAAATTAGATTTCATATTGAAATATATCTGCCTAATAAAAGCTCTAACTAACTAAATCAATAAAAGGTTAAATATACTTTAACCCTCTCAACTAACAGTCATTTTTTATGAAGCCCCACGAACTAACAGATGTGATACTTAAATACATCAAACTACTAATTTGTTGCATTAAGACCCTCTTTTAGAGATTGCCGTCTATTTGGATGAAAAATTGGTCACTTGCCACACACATAACCACTTTTCTATCATCCTTCCTATAATACTCTTCATTTTTATAAAATTAAAATAAATAATAATAATAATAAATCAGTTAAAAAAAAAAAAAAAAGAAGAAGAAGAAAAAGAAGAAAGAATTGAAACGCAAATGGTGAACGAACCACCCCATAAGGTGGCTCAGCAACCTAAATATAAGGTGGGGTGGCTGGGGGTGGTTCGCAGCTACCCCCAGCTCATGGGGTGGCTCTCATGGTGGTTAGGAGGTGGGTCATGGTGGCTAGGGGGTGGTTGCGGCCATTCAAAGCCAATGGGGTGGCTCATGCGGAGGTAAGCCACCCTCATTGTAATGCCCCATATTTTTATTAGACTTTTTTTAAAAAAAATAAAAAATAAATAAATAAATAAATTTGATATATATATAACTTATTAAGTAAGTTAAGTAACTTATTTAACAAGTTGTAGGAAAAAAAAAAAAAAAAAAAAAAAGAACAACTTGCACGGCAAGTTGGTTTCTTCTTTTATAATTTTCTTCTTCTATCTCTTTTTTGGTCTTCTTCCTGCTTCTTTTTTGTTCTTCTTCCTTCTTTCTTCTTCTTTCTTTCTTCTCACACGAACACAGTGAGACAGAGAGAGTGGGAGTCGGAGATCGAGAGAGAGAGAGAGAGAAGCAGAAATTGAGAGAGAGATGTCGAGAGAAGAGAGACAGAGATCGGAGGAAGGAGAAACCCGATCCACCATAGATCCTAAGGATTCGAGAGTTGGGACTCGGAGAGGGAGAGAACCGGCGAGCTCGTGACCCGGGGGAGGCCGATCCTCCGGTGGGTGACGCCGGCGACGCGATTCTCGGTGGATTGCCTTGCAAGACCCGTGACCATGATCCGAACCAAGAGAACCCGTGTGACCCGATTCTCAGTGGCGATTTCCGGCGACCAGAAACCGAAATCCGGCGATGGAGGAGCTCCGGCGGAACCCAGGAGCTTGGACCCGCGACCCGTAAGCCCAGAAAACCCGAGAGACTCGAGAACCCATGACCTGTACCCGTGAAACCCGACCCTCTAGGAACGGTTTTCCGGCGGAATCAGTGGCGAATTCTGGTGGATTTGCTATGAAAATCCTTGGGGTAGAAGGTCGATCCGGACGCTAATGGCAAATCCAAGTAAGGGGATACAACACCGAAAACTCCTAACAAGATTTTATTACAAATCTTTTGAAAAAGTGTTGGGGAATTTTACAAAGCGTTTGCTTATGTGATTTTTAATGCCAAACTTTATTACTCATATGTTATTGTTCAAGAATTTTGTGCATAAATCACAGTTATGATTAAGAGCATTTTTAAAAAATTATGATTTATGAATAATTATAGTTAAGACTAAGAGCATTTCAAAATTATGAATTATGCATACTCACAGATATGATTAAAAGCATTTTATAGTTATGATTTTGCATATTTACAGTTATGAATAAGAGCATTTCAAAGATATGATTACAGAGCGTTCCAAAGTATATGATTTTATTCATGAATACAGTTTTGAAAGAAAAGAAAATCTAAAGTTTAAATTATGCACATGACTACAGTTATGAACGCGGCTCATACAGTTTTAAAGTAAAGTTTACAGTTATAGCAGAGCCTACAGAATTACAGAAAAACGTTCGTGTGCAGTAATTGTTTAACCCTGATGCACTATCACAGTTAGGATCGGTACCGTATAGGGTAGCAAGGCAAGTATACCGTAAGTCGGTGTGTGCTACCATCCGAGGTTGGCTTTCACCTAGGGAAGATCCCCAACCCGGTGACTCTCCCCTGTGACGACAGGCTGAGTCCATAGGTCTGTGTGACAAAAGCCAACGTGCTCCGCTCACGGGTAACAGCGGTGTAGAGTCTGTAAAGTGTTAAACCACAGTTACAGTTTTAAAGAGAAAATAAACGAAAAGAATTTACTGGATCATTAGAAAATCTGTTTAATTGTTTATTTTGTTATTCTGCATAAACTATCATTCTTATGTCCTTATTCATATTCCTTATTCACTAGTTCATAAATTCTATTTAATTGTTCATATGCTTATGCCTCTTGTCTTAAACAATACATTTCATTTCATGAATCATGCTTTAACACGTGCTTTCTTATAAAACATAAACAGTCTAGCATATCATTTCTTAAACAATTTTCATAACTTTAATCTCCAACTTATACTCACTCTAAAATCACATATCATGTTCATACTTCTAAACATCATCATAATTTCAATATACTTAAAAGTACTCAAATCATCCAAAACATATCATAATCAACATACAATTGGTTTAGGTTTATAAAACAATATATAATTTGCAATGCATCATATATGGAAATAATACTTCTCAGTGAGTAGAGTTGAACTGTCATTATGCATGACTAAAGATTATGACATGAATGTTTTATAGCATGTTTTACTTCCCTGGTGTTGTAATTTCCTTACTGAGTTGACGAACTCACCCCTTTTTCCCCCAACCCTTTTCAGATGATCCAGTAAGACGAAGTTATATCCTTGTAAGGGCGTAGACCTCGCTAAGAGCAATAGATCGTTGTGAATCGGCCAAACCTTTATATTGTATAATTTGTCCCTTTTTGGAGTTCAAGGCTTTGTAAATAATTGTTAATAGACAGAATTAATAAAATTAAAAGTATAAAATCTAAATGTGGTAAATGCACGCTTCCATTTTAATGTTTTTCGTACTCAAGTTCTCGTTTCCCCTTATTTCTTAAAACGGGGGCGTGACACCCATGGCTTCAGGGCGTAGCTCGAGATAACCCCAGCCCATTGGAGGGGGAGGGGGATGACCGCTAGCCACCCCATGGTGGTTGGAGTGGTTGCACCACTCCAATTTCTTTCTATTTTTAGGTTATTGATGATAAATTAATAAGAGATAAATTTGATTTTTTAAGTGTCAAAACGAGGGTATTTTCAGAAGACTTTGATCAAATATGACATTTTCATCTAAACAGATGGTCAACGCTAATGGGGGCTTATTTACAACAAATTGATAATTTGATGAATTTAAGTGTCACACCTGTCAATTTGTTGGGTTTTATCAGAAATGGTTATTAATTGAGGGATTAAAGTATATTTAACCCATCGATAAAATAGGTTTGAATGTTTCTCTTTTTGAGTCCGGTTTAAAAAAAAAAAAAATGCAAGTTCGAAAAAATAGATATGCTTTACCAAGAAAAAGAAAAAGAAAGAGAAAGAAAGATTAGTAAATAAACAACGCATCAATGAGCATGACAAAGTAAGAAATAGATTAAGAAGAAGAAGAAGAAAAAAAAAAAAGATAGAGTAGGCGACATTTTATTGCAAACTCAAGCTTTCATATTGTTCTACCTTGAGTTTAAGAGGATGTAAAATATATTTGAATTACCCTAAAGTTAATGATTTGATGAGAATTGTATTGTCTTTGATAAAGATTAGATTACCTTGAATTTAGGGATTTGATAATATTAAATCACCCTAAATTAAGGGATTTGATTATGATTATATTTCATCTGTAACCTCTATAAATAAAACATTTTGTATTGTAAACTCATTAAGAGAAACAATAGCATAATGTAGACATTTGAGATTTATCTTGTGGACGTAAGTCATAACCGCACCACATAAAATTTATTGTCTCTATTTTATTATTCTGCACTTTATTTTTATTTCATTATTATTTTCTATATTTTTGTCATTGTGGGACATTGACATTTTTTTTTTAATTTAGGAGAGACATTAACACAATTGATAATTTGAGAACATTAAAAATGAAGAAGTAGTTATACTTTCCCTTTTCTTTTTCTTTTTTCTTTTTTTTTTCTTTTTTTGTAAGTTTCTATTTATTATTATTATTATTATTATTATTATTATTATTATTATTATTACTACAAGTAGCAATATTTTAAGTTCTTTTCACTGCCCCTGTTAGTGGTTAATAGAGGTTAGTTGGTTCCTTTAGAAAAATAAAGATACAACTGACGTCAACTAACAGAAAGTCAGTCAGGCATGCAATGAGCTGATACAATTTGGTTATCAATGATTATTTTACACAAATCACATCATCCAACTACCATCTTCATTTGTTTAAACATATTCAGACGTCAATTGGCCTCCTTTATTATATTTTTCTTCCCAAATGAAATACCTGGGAGGTCAATGCACTAGACGATAGGGAATTCTATATAGAGCAATGCACTATAATTTATAATGTTTTGGCATTTGATAATTATATACATGAATGGTTAGTGTCCAAAGGACAACGTAGGCCTCTCATTCCTGTGGCCAAGAATTATACAGCTTTTCTCTCCACATCTTTCAAAATTTTAGGGTGAAACTACTGGTTGAGAGAGAGACAGAGAGAGAGTTTTACTCAAATGTGAAGCTACCAAGCGATCCACAACAGAAAGTTTTGCTCAAAAGTGTGTACAAGAATGATGCTCAAAAGGAGTAAAAGCTAAAAACAGCTGATAGCAAAAGGACCAATTTATTATATTGTTTCTATGACTCTCCCTGGCCCAATCTTACAACCTGTTCTTACAAATATGAAAAAGGGCCTGAGTGACTGAATTCGACCTTACATCAAAGAGAACATAATGAACAATTTACAATAACAACAACTCATATCTTCCTAGGATACTTCATTTCTCGTTTACATTGTCGAAATAAAAACATTAACACAGGGATGGGGAAAAAATCAAATTAAAATTGTCTTACACAGGAACAGGTGAGGCTTCATCAAGAGCAAGAACACCAGGAAGCTGTTTGCCTTCCAACAATTCCAAACTCGCACCACCACCAGTTGAAATGTGGCTCATCACACTAGCAACTCCTACTTTCTCTACTGCTGCAACAGAATCTCCACCTCCAATGATTGTTGTCACTCCCTTCCCGCTAAGATCTGCTAGCTTCTTTGCAATAGCCTGCAAGCACAGGTACAACTTCAGTTCACTATCTATTCATCTACATACAAAGAGGTAGTAATTGCAACGGCCAACAATCTGCAGATGTCCCTAAGCAACCCTATGAGATGGTCAGGTATTTCAAATCGGCCAAGCTCTGGATAAAGGCTGGTTAACCGCTTCGGGTAGCTGAACTGGTACTGTTTGTTTCTGATATAAATTTACACATACAAGCAACAGAGCTGATTAAGTGGGTTCAGCCATACAGAATTTGTTGAGCCATGTCTGTTCACAGATAAGTGGATAAAGATCTGGGTTTTGTACAGAGTTTCAAAGGCAGTGTAGGTCTGTATATGGTAGGTTAAGGTTCGAACTGCCTGTTACCATCCCTATACGCACATTATGTCTAACCAAAAATACCTGATATATGCATACAGTAATAATAAAAAAAATGTTAAAAACAAGAACTGAAAAGTATAAAATATGAATACCACACAACTTCTTGCATACCTCTGTTCCAATCGCAAACTTGTCAAACTCAAACACTCCCATTGGTCCATTCCAGATGACAGTTTTAGTAGTTTCCAAAGCATCATTGAATGTCTTAATGGATTCTGGTCCAATATCCAATCCCATCCAGCCATCAGGGATGCCAGAAGCTGGCACAACCTGCAATGACAAACGCAATCTTTTATTCCTTGCCCACAAATGCCATTGAATCAGAGATATCATTAATTAGAAAAATAATCATCAATGGTGACATCGAGTATTGTGTAGATTAAAGTCAACATTAGTTTCAATGAACCAAAGTAAACGGGGTTTATTTTGCAGTCTAGCATTGCAGTCATCAGAAAATAATAACAATAATAATAATAAAAAGGGTTAAATATATTTTAGCCTCCCAAACTACCACCATTTCTCCGAATGGCCCCTCAAACTACCAATGCTTAGATTCTGGCCCCCCAAACTACCACTTTCTGATTTTTTGGCCCCATCCGTCTATTTATTTCGTCAATTCTAACAAAAATTAGCCAAAAACCTGAAAATACCCCTCCCTTAACCGTGGGAATTTCAAAGTGTAGGAGGGGTATTTTCGGATTTCTGTTTAAAATTGACGGCATAAATGAACGGATGGGGCCAAAAAATCAGAAAGTGATAGTTTGGGGGGCCAGAATCTAAGCATTGGTAGTTTGGGGGGCCATCCGAAGAAAGGGTGGTAGTTTGGGGGCTAAAATATATTTATCCCTAATAAAAAATGAGGAACAAGCTTTGCAAGGGGAGCTCAGAAAACAAACCTTGCTGTTAGCATCAGGAGCAAACTTGTCTGCAATTACCACATCGGTGGGTAACAAAAGAGAAACTCCCTTTGCCTTGGCCTTCTTAATGAGTGTCGTAGCAAGATCTAGCTTATCTTCCTCTACCAGGGAAGAACCCACTGAGATACCCTGAGCCTTGTAAAATGTGAAGATCATTCCTCCACCAAGAAGTAGGATATCAACCTTTTCTAGGAGTGACTCAATTACTCCGATCTTGGATGAAACCTTTGAGCCACCCACAATGGCAGCAAATGGCCTCTTTGGGCTTGTTACTGCTCCTACAAGATAGTCAAGTTCCTAAAACGAGAAAAGATAATAGTAAGTAATAATTTAATCATGCAGTGAGTACAAGTCAATCGCAAATTCATGTAAGACTGAAGAAAAGAATAGAAATCTAGCATTTTCATATTTGATAAACAAGCCTCCACGATTCCTCCTAATGAAAAGATTGATAATCCATCTAAATCAATCATAGCTTCTAAGAACTACAAATATATTACAGAATACACAGGAAGGAAGCATTGATTTTTTCCATATATCCACCTTAACTTGAGTGTTCCTCCATTCATGCAAACTGAGTTACTGACAGATATGGGTTCTAAATCAGCTGCCATCAACTAATTAAGGATCACGAAAGATATGAAATCAGCCGTACGTGTCAAATTCTTTTAAAGTTTTGGAATCTCTAGATAATGAAATTGAGAACCCCACCTTCTGCAATAGGAAACCAGCAACAGATGGCTTCAAGAATTTCGTAACCCCTTCAGTTGATGCATGAGCTCTATGCGCAGTCCCAAATGCATCATTCACATAAATATCTGCTAAAGAGGCAAGCTTCTTTGCAAACTCAGGATCATTCTTTTCTTCCTCCTTGTAAAATCTCACATTTTCAAGAAGAAGAACACCACCGTCAGGAAGTGAAGCCACCAACTTTTCTACCTCTGGACCAATAACGTCATCCGCCTTCACAACCTGTTCAGTTATCATACACAAATAACAGATGAATTCCCAGATATTGGTCACAAGCCACCAAATAGTGACAACCCTTTTTGTATTTGTTTCTTTTCCTTCTACATTCCTGAAGACAAGGATCTACCTGAATGCCAAGGAGTTCAGACAGCCGAGGTACAAGAGGTGCCAAGCTAAATTTCGGAGTAACACCCTTAGGTCGTCCCTGAAGAATCAATGAAATAAACATTAATCTAGCTCATCAAACTATAAGAATTAAGCAGTCCTTGAATGGCAGAGATAAGAACGTGGGCCCAATTTGTTTCAACAAATAACTACTTCAAAAACATTATCTACCTTTGAGTGAGAAATCATGAAAACGATGTCAAACTTATATAGTATCTACATATATCTGCAATATGAGATTAATCTACATGTCGTCAATTAATTGCATACCAAACTTCTAGAGTAGTGTTAAAAGCCCCAGAGGAGTTGAGCGCTAACAGAATATACATTGCATTATTCTCAACTACCATTAGAGAAGAAAAAACTTAAGTTTCAATGACTCCAAAAAGTTAATCAAACAGACAAAATATATTGACAATGCTCATAAACGCACAATTGAAAAAAAAAAAAAACGATCTGCATTGACTATGATCCAAAACCTCGTAACCATACCTCAAATCTCAAAAACCCCTCTATTAACTACTTGTAAACCCCAATCCAGCAAAGACTAAAACATAGTTATTCACAAACCCAAAATTATCCAGAACCATCAAAATACAATATATCATATATGAAGAAAGCCCAATTCGGCAAAGACTAAAATAAAGCTACTAGCAAACCCACAACATAAGGAACCATCGAAATTACTACATGATCAAAACTCAATTCAGCAAAGACTTGAAAAACGATAAAGCTAAACCCACAATCACAAAGGAACCGTCAAAACCCACTATATGATTAAACAAAGTAAAAAACCCAGAAACCAAAACCTCAAAATCTCCAAAGCCCACATACCAAATGGCTGGAAAGAATGACTTTAGCCCCATTCTGAATCAAATGCTTGATCGTTGGTATCGCAGCCCGAACCCTTGTATCATCAGTGATATTCTGGTTGTCATTCAGAGGCACATTCAAGTCAGCCCTCACAAACACCTTCTTTCCCTTCAAGTCCGCGGCGGTCAAGTCCCCAACACTCTTCTTGGCCATGGACACCACGCCTCTCACTGCCTTTCCATTGAAAGATCGCACTTTGGAAGCCACTCTGAGAGCGAAGAGAGGGTCAGCGGCGGAGAAGCCGAGGCGGCCCAGGCTGGAGGAGCGAAGGGAGATGGAAGAGGATGAGGAGGTTGGGGAGAGGTGAAGAAGGGACGAGCGGGTGTGGGTGGTGGAGGAGGAAGTGGTGCTGGGTAGGAAGGAGAGGGTAGTGGGTGCGGTGGCCGAGGCCATTGCTGAGTGTTTGTGATGTACCTCTGGAGAGAGCGAGGGAGAGAGAGTGTGTTAGCAGAGTGAGGGGCTTATGTGGATGTGAGAAATGGGTGGTTTTGATTGGGAACAACAGTCTGAGAGAGAGGGGCGGAGAGAGAGAGAGAGAGAGAGAGAGGGGGAGATGTGGACGTGAAGAAGGATGGGAACGATTGGGCAGTGTGTGGATTTCTCTTATCGTTGAGGAGAGGTTGAAGATGTTCGATGCTTTTGAGATCGTCCTTCAACGCATCCTATACAAACAGCATGGGTTCTCTCACGCAAATCATTTGACTCTCGTATTTTCATGTTCTTTAGCTTTGTTGGACGAGGATTGCTTACATATCATCCCTTGTTTTTTTTTTTTTCTCACAAAATTGATATAGCTCTTAAAATTACTATTGGATCAAAATCTAACAATGATCTATCATAAATTCAATGATAATTTTAAGAGCCACATCAATTTTGGGAGGACAAAAAGAGGACAAGGAGATGATATGTAACATTCCTCTGGTTGGATATCACATTTTTCTTTTTTCTTTTCTTTTTTTTTTTAATTAAAAAAAAATTAACAAATAACTTCAAAATACTCAAAATACTTCCACTTTTATACCACATATTAAAAAAAAAAAGCAAATTACAAAAAACACCCTTTTTAAATGTATACAAACAAAACCTTTTTTTTTTTTTTTTTACCTTCCAAAATATAGGGTTAAATATTATTTAGTCCCATGAACAAATAGTCGTTTGTGATGTAGCATCATAAACTGACAACTCACATGATATGGCCCTCTAAACTATCAATTTGAAATGATTTAGCCATCTCCGTAAGTCTTGAAAGTTAACTTGAATGGAAAATCAGATTTACCAAAATGTTCCGAAAATGCTCTTATTTTGACCATTGAAAAACCAAAATTATTCTTTGTATTTATTAATTAGTTAAAAAAAGACTTTTTCTATAAAAAGAAAGAAGAAAGAAAAAAAGTCTAAGGATAAATGCAAAATCATTCTTTGTAGTTAGTCGAAATTACAAATCCCTCGTAGTGGAATAAAAAATAATTCAGAAGTCCTCGAGATTGACTAAAATTACAATTTAGTCTCTGCAGTCAAATTTCATCAAAACACTTGATGGATTCCATTAGTGTACCACATGTCATCACCAATCTAAAAAAAAAAAATTGAATAAATTAAAAACTTAACAAATTAGTTCTTTAAATAAATGCAAAATCAATATTTGTGGTTGTCCACTTGTCCTGAATTACAAATAACTTCTTAAGGTATAAAAAATAATATTGATGTCCTCGGGGTAGGCCAAAAAAAAATTTATTCCCTATAGTCAAATTCCGTCAAAACACTTAACGAATTCCGTTAATGTGCCACTTCATAAGCAATAGAATGATTACATATGTCACTATTAATAAATAATAATAAAAAATATCAAAATTAAAAACTAAAAAATTCAAAATTATTTAAAAAAAAATATAAAAAAACAATGGGGTGGTTGCCCCTTTGAGGGAGGGGGGTGGCTCACAGAGATGTCGTCGGCCACCTCTAGGTGGCTCACCGCCATCCCAGGCGCATAGGGGTGGTTGCTCGCCACCCCTGGCCTAATCTGGAGTGGTTTGCGAGCCACCCCAGAGATGGGACTGGCGTGCGTGACCCACCCCAAGGTGGTGTCAGCCACCTTTGGGGTGGCTCACGCGCCACCCTCAGCCTTATCTAGGGTGGCCCGCAGCCACCCCAGATAGGGCCGGGGGTGGAATGTGGCCACCCCCAGGCGCCCGGCCATCCTAGAGGAGGCCAGCGCCACCTCTGGGGGTGGCTCGCAGACCACTCCCTAGCATTTTTTTTTTATTTTTTTTTATCCCCAAAAGGGTAAAATTGGTAGAATTTGGTCAAATTGGCCACGTGGCATGCATGTGACCAGTCTTCCATCCAAGAAGATGGAATCTCCTAACGAAGTGTCTAAATCATATCAAATTGGTAGTTTAGAGAACCATGCCATGTGAATTGTCAACTCATGGTGCTACATCACAAACGACTATTAGTTTAAGTAGCTAAATAATATTTAACCCCAAAATATATTTTTCTGAAGCCTTGATTTGAATTGTTGGCATTGTCTTGTGCTAAGAGGTCCACATTTTTGCTTCAAAAAAAAAAAAAAAGTCCACATTTTTTCCTGTGCAATGCACACCGGTGATACATAGATTAAATGTATAAAATTAACAAAGAATTGGGAACAAGTCACATATTTCCCTGTATAATGTAGCAGTTGGTAAATCATTACAATAAAGCATAAAATCATGTTGATACATTACATAGATATACAAATATATTAAAAGTCATAACTATGTTCAGTATAGTTTATTTGTGCCCTTAACCCATTTACAGTAGGGTTTGCCTATCCTGCATGACTTCTGGTACAATCTCAGTGCCCTAACAAATGCCCATAGCAAGTCATCCCCTATTTGCTCAATCGGGTTCCAACCCTGGGTGATCCACCCAACTAGTGATGCAACCAAGGGTAACCTCACCCGTGGGTGGTTGCACTAGACACAATAGCCAGCAAATCTAGGGTAGAAACTCACACACACATCCCTAAGCCATAAGGTCAACTTTATATAACTGGTATGAACATTCCACAAATTTCTTTCATAATATTCAACAATGGTGGCCATGTCATACAATTAAAGATTTATTTTCATTTCATGCATGTAAATCATGGTGTAAGTATCATACAAATCATTCATTGTTAAAGTCATGTTATCATATTTAGACGATTCCTACGCAAAAATCTCCTAACTCCGAAAAATCCTAAGCTTATTTGGCAAACACTTTTCCATATTTCTCTAAAAAAGTCAACTTCAAAACATTCCACTTCTATATCATATCAATTGCTTTTTAGTAACTCTTTTTTTACTTTTTATATCACATCAATTAATTTTTAACAATCTTTTTCATTTTTCCTTATAACAAATTCAAAATTTATTTATACTTTATATCACATCAATCACTTCTCATTACTATTAAAAAAAAATCACCTAAAAAATCTTTACCAAACGCACCCCCTACCTTTTCATCATCTAAGGCATTTTAGGGCTTAAAAAAATTCTCTTCTTTTCATCCTAGACATTGAGTATGGCTTAAAACAACGCCTGTAATACCCAGGTCTCAAAATTTAACTAAAAAAATCACACATTTCATGTAAAAACAAAAGATCCCCTTATCAACACCTCAAACCTCTCAATGGTCTACGCAACAATACATCTATGAGTTAAAGATCTACTCTTTCACAAGGTTGAAAACATTTTAGGACACATCCATATCAAAATCTAACTTTCTAATCCTAAACGTATAACCTTTCATAATAAAAACCTCAAATTTACCTTATAAACTTCACACACATGCGCGCGTGAAAATAAGACATCACAACACTAAATCATGACTCAATCTTACAATGAAACCGAAACACTACAAAATTAGAACAAAAACATTACATTTCTTGAAGATGGAAGCTTAGAAATCTATAAAGACTCCTCATTTATTCATCTCTCTCTTTATTGGGTTTTGGGAGGTTGATGATTGATTTATAGATGCCTAGGGTTTATCCTAGGGACTTATATAAGCCACAAATGCCTCTATGCTAAATTGGCTTCATCTGATTTGCATGCAGACTCTCACTGCCTAGACCTTCTTCGAATCATTATGACCGTTGATGGGTGTGGAACGCCATACCTGTGGGAGCTAGCTTCCTCTAGAAAGATAAACATGGGCGATGGTTGATGGGTGTGAGAATGCTATGGTGGTATGGCAGTTCTAGGCCCAACAGACCTTTGTTGCCATCTTCTCTAACGTCCTCCCCATCGGCGTGTTCTTTGGAAGTTGAAATTGATATTAATTGATTTTTCCTCTTTATTCATCAGCTTCTCCTCTTTATAGAGTTTACAAGATATGGCTAACTAAGTATATGAACTACATTAGGCTTCTATTAGGAAAGATTAATAAACTTCTACCACTACTTCTAAGACTTGCTACTAGGACTCTGCTACGAGGACACTGCATCTCATTGAGACCTGTTACTACTTAACAACTTGAGGACATATCCTCTTATTAACACTTCTACCTTATCTAACTACTCCCCACTCTTCTTGATAGTCTTGGTCTCTAACTCTTCTTTTGCACGACTCTTCTTGGTAGTCTTGGTCTCTAACCCTTCTTTTGCACGTATCACACATTCACCCGTTCATCAAAATAAGGATGTTCCCCAAATGACCTTGGTTTCCCAAAGAGGTAGTGCCACATAACGTCCATGCATTTGGTTACAATGCCTAGATCGTTCACAAACTCAAGGAGCAAATCATCACATTGGTTATGTGCTAAACAGCTGAGGCCATATTGGCATTTGCTTTTGGTACTCATCGGATGTTGCACGAAGAAAACTACAATACAATACACAATTGATAGGTTCGCTTTGAAACCAAAATTGATGGGATACTGTAGAATTGAAGGCAAAATATGTCTGGTAGGGTTGAGTCTCACAACCCTAACTGCAACATTGTGGAGTCTCACTACGAAAAAAAGTTAAATTTTATAATAGTCTTGTTCTTTGATTTGCCAAAGAGGAATACAAAGCTTCTATAGAAAACATAACCGAGTAACAAAACCCTAATTACCCAAACCTTAGTGCTCACATAATATACGAAGTTATTAAACCCAATTACTTAAATCGTAATATTCACTTATTAGAATTATTAGCCTTGACATAGTACTAATTAAAAAATTGAAAAAAAAAACAAAAAACCAAAAATCTGCCTTCTTTCCCACATTGGTTAGCTGAATCAACAACATAGAGATATGAGATAGAAACAATTAAAAAAATGGATGAAAATTTTAAGAATGAAGAGCCATTGTATCAATATGTTGGTTTAAATAATTTAAATATAATATGTTAGAGTGGGGTTTTGGGGCATTATAGCAAAGTTTAAAGAATTTGGGGTTTTAGTTAATATGTTTAAGATGCTTGTTTTTTATCTGTTATTTTCTATTCTCAAAATAAAAACATTAACAAATAATTCAAAACATAAAAACAGTTTTCATTTTTATGTCATATTAAAACACTTTTTCAAATAAAAAATAAAAACACTCTCCAAAACATTTTAACAAACATTTCTGGTCAATTTCTAGTTCTAGATTGTTTTCCGTGATGATGACATAGAACCTCAAACCTTCAATAGTAAATATATTTTATTTTATAAATATCTTAAACATCCTATTTAGTACAAGAAATTTCATTATATATATATATATATATAGAGAGAGAGAGAGAAAAAAAAAGACTTATAATATGAAGGCAATGCAAATATAATAACAAATATTCAATAACTATTTTTAATTTTTGAACTTCTTTTTGGTCAATTAAAGCTATTTTCTCACACTTCAATTATTGTACAACTTCTAATTAATATATGTCCTTTCAAATTTCAAAAGACGCCTAGCATAAATTTTCTTACACATAAACCTCATCCAATAGTCATTCCATTTTAAAGATATTATATGAAATACCTTATTGAATGGTTTAAATCTTTAAGAAAGTGAAGCCATCCAATACTTGCAATGTCGCACATATTTCTCTATTTGCACTCTTTTTTTTCTTTCAAGAAGTGTAATTCATTACATTATAATACGTCATACACATAAATTTTGGGTGAGAGGTTTTATGTCTTACTTCAGACTCTATTTGTTTCGACGTAAAAGTTTTTTTGGAAAATGTTTTTATAATTTTCGTTGTTTGGTACAACCGAAAAATGTGGTCACACCGAAATTCTTTTTAGTTGACTAGGAAAACATTCTTTAATTTCTGTAAAATAGTTTTCCTTTTTTAAAATCATAAACTGTTTTTCAAGTTTGAACTTCTCATTCTCGCACGCACTCTCTCTCGCAGTTCATTCCCCACAGATGTTGGAGTTCATCGAAATCTGCCACCGACCATCGCCTCATCGAAATTCACCACCGATGTAACGTTCAAGATATTAATTAAGTACTAAAAACATGAATTAAACTAATTAAGTGAATAATTAGAAAAAATGAGGAAGAAACACTAAGAAAACATTTAGAATTAAGTTTTTGAGTTGTGCGTCCGGACGAAACAATTCTGTGCCCAGACAGGTTAGTTAGTTCATTTCTCGGCACATGTTCGGATGGGCCAAATTTGTGTCTGAACGGGCTTGGCAGAAAGTTATTTCTTCAGCGCGTGTTCAAACAGCCCACTAACGTATTTGGACAAGCCTCAATAGAAATTGGTTGAGCGAGTGCTTAGCTCATTTCTCCCTCATTTATCTCCCAAACGAAAAACCATTCTTCTCTCTCCTACACTACAAAAAAAATATGGGAATACTAACATGTAGAATTTTATCCATGAGTGATTACAGTAACGTGATAGTTATTTGACACGTTACTGAAATATATAGTAATGTGTAAAATTTACTTCGTAACTCCTTTGTAACCTGAACATTTTATGGGTTATTGGATAATAACATAAATATGTACATGTTACTACACACTAACGTGATAAATTTACGGGTTACTCCAGAGTAATGTGCAAATTAACCCATTAGTTAATATATGACCTAGTAACGTGATATTGTTCACGTTACTCAATATATAGTAACGGGCATATATATATCACGTTACAATTATAGTAACGTGTAGTTTTATCACACTACTGTATTTGCTACAAAATTGAATAATTATATGCATATAAACCTCCTTAATTAACTATATATACCCTATGTTTTGTAATGGAGATATCCCTAAGCAGGTTATTTGTTGGCACTTTATTACCTATTGCAAATGCAACAGTCTATCTCTTTTAAATAACCACATGTAACATATTACAAAACAAATAAACTTCATGATCACACCGGCAATACACACAGCATGTAAACTTCTTATCATCATCTTCTACATAGTCCTCGGAATTCCATCCAGATTGTCTTGCCACCAAAGAATTTGGCGTTCTTCCATTGCGGCATATTTCTACATGGCAGTAAGGTTCTTGACCCCTGGTTATGCGATTGTTGATCCACATGCCTTGTACATGGCATTTTATTCTCCTTCGACATTCTTTTATTCTTGAGCCTCTTAGCTTTCAAAAAAGTAAAGAAGACAAAATCTGCAAGCCCTGATGCTTTAATTGACCCCATAACAAATTAAAATAATATTATATATATATATACGTTGCTTCAATGTGTCCATTCTCATAAGCTGTTTCCAATAACTTAAGCCCTAGTGTCGGATTCTTGGAAGTGAAGTACCCATGTATGCCTTCTCTAAATATTGCATATGGGTTTCCATTCTCTTTGCAATGTCTTAAGAACATAACTTTCGCATTTGTACACCAAGAATGCGGAATCTTCTCCAACGACACTTGTTGGAAGATATGATCCCCCTCTGCCAACCCACATAATATCTGCAAGTGAGTTTTGCCTTGAAGAGGTCGGTGAAGGAAGATGAAGCAACCTTTGTAAGGACTTCCGTCAACATGTCGTTTGGTAAATCGATCATGCCAACCTTGTGCTTCTCTTCATTTAAATGATCATCCATGTCGATATATATCTATAATGACAAGTTTAAATCAGTTTTATATAAGCATGTAAAAAGACAAACATAGATTTATACTAAAGTATTTACAAACATCCATTAATTACCGAATCTAATGGATTCATACTAATGTATTCACAAACAAATATAGATTCATAGTAATAAGAAATAAAATTGTATCCTTGATAACGTATATTTTATTCAATATAAATTTTATATTTAGGGGCATTTTTGTAATTTTGAACATGTAAAATTACGAAAATACCCCTGAAAAATTTCAAACACTTGAAATTACCAAAAACCCCAACTCAACAATCCTACTCAAACTCTCCTCCCAATACAACATGCACTTAAAGACAAACATGCACTTTCTTATATAAGTATGTAAAAAGACAAACATAGATTCATACTAAAGTATTTACAAACATGCATTAATTACCGAATCTAATGGATTCATACTAATGTATTCACAAACAAACATAGATTCATAGTAATAAGAAAGAGAATTATATCCTTGATAACGTACATTTTACTCAATGTTAATTTTATATTTAGGGCCATTTTCGTAATTTTGAACATGTAAAATTACGAAAATGCCCCCAGAAAATTTCAAATACTTGAAATTACCAAAAACCTTAACTCAACAACTCTACTCAAACTCGATCCCCTCCCAACACAACATGCACTTCAAGACATTGAACACAAACTAGTTAATCCTACCCAAACTTCCATCCCAATGTACACAACATGCATTTTATTACACTGCCCATAGAACTACAACGACACAACACAATCATCAATCAAGCAATCATCAACAACACAATCAACAAGCATCAATTAAAAATATTCAACAATTAACAAAAAGTACATTTATATAGGAAAAAACAAATAAAAACAAAACTAGTGTACATGTTGATCGAGATAACTGAGTTAGTTTCAGTTTGTTGTTGAAACTCTTTTCTGGTTTTGATGTTAAAGAGTTCTGGTTGTTTCCACAGAGTATATCTCTGTTTGTAATGTATGTGTTTTAGTACGTTGATTCATTTGTTAATAATATATAGTTCTACTTATTCATAAAAATAAAAAAAAAAAAATAAAATAAAAGAGATATATACCTTGTTAACCAGTGGTCGAACGAGTGATGCCAGAGATAGAGACGAGAGAGAACGGTGGAGATAGAGAGGAGAGAGAGATATGCCGGGAAAACCAGATGGTCGCGAGGAAGAAGAAGAGTTTTAGTTTTGAGTAACGTGCAAACAATAGCATGTTATTATTAATATAAAAATACTAATGTGATGTTAAGTACACGTTACTGATCTTATTCAATTGTAACGCTATTAATATTTACACGCTACTGAAAAAAAAATTTACTAACATGAAACGCATCATGTTAATACCTTTATGTAACGTGCGATTCCTTGCACGTTAGTATTTCACTAACGTGTCGTTTTCACACGTTTCTAAAAAGTTGCGCAATTTTTCCCCCGATTTCTCGAGACAATTATACTTACCTGACAAATTATCACGAAACTGTCCTAGTAACGTGACGATTTACCCAACGTTACTAGTAATTACATAGTATATATTTTAGCCTTTTTATAATTTTTAACTATTTCTTATCCCATATTTTATACTTATATTTTACGGTTGATATATTTACATTGATTATCAACAAGCATAATCTTTAAAAATAAAAACACTAATTACAATAACAAAATACAATCAACCTTGTCATATATACAATCATTCAGTCTCCACTCAAAACATAAAACTATTGTTTTTTTTTTAAAAAAAAAAAATACAATTATTTTGGAGGGGCAAGTTGGTCATGATGATTTACATTAGAAGTTGTCGTCTTACTTGTACTGGCAGCACCATCGTCTGGAACCGTATCATGCTAAACCGCACACCTGCGAATGATAAAAAAAAAAAAAAAATTAACAAAAAAAAAAAAACAAAGTTAATGAACAATATGATATAATACCCACAGACGATCTCACAAGCTGCTGAGGTGTATCACCTATGACAGGCGGGAGGGTATCCTGAGAGGATGCAGCCGTCGAGGTATTGTGTCTCAAATGGGACAAAAACTCAGCCTCGTGGTTCGCCAACAAAATAGCGAATCGCTCCTCTGCAACCTTGCTGTCTATCCCTAAAACCGACTGAATCTCAACTGCGTGCCTTTCCTGTTGAGCCCGAAGAGCAGCCTCAATCTCAACTACACGCGATCTCCGTTTAGTCTCAATGATTAAAGCGCAAGCTTGATTGATTTCTTCTTGAGAGGATTGGGTGGAGTCCCTAGGACGCTGAGATCGTCCCTGTGTGGGGGTATGGTATGTTTGTGTCGTCACCGGGACAAACCTAACATTTTTCCCAACCCCTTTAACCCTGCCCGAGTACTCGAGCTTATTCCCAAACGCTACGGCATACGCATCACGCGGAAGCCAGTGTACCGTCCCTTCAGTGAAGGTATCTAATGCGGTAGGGTCATTGGGGATCAGCTACTCCATTCTTTGCTGTATTAAATTAGTGACGTTAGACAAATTTCAATTGTAAATAAATAAATAATAAACAAAAGAGCATTTTACATACACATATCTCCTGCATTGCTTCGTCTAGATAGGTTCCATCATTTTTTTGTGTACTTTAACAAAAAACTTTGCACGGGTCGGAGGAGTGCTGCTGGACTTTTGTGCCTGCCAGGAAAAAACATATATCATTAATTAGTTATTGAATATATATATATATGTGTGTGTGTGTGTGCGCGCGCGCGCGCGCGTGTGTAAATTAAATTTGGTATACATATTTCTTCATGTGATACCCTGGCAAAGCTCTTGGTGCCGCAACAATGTGGTGTATCGTTCCGACGTCGCAAACCCTTCATATGAGCGGCGTACTCGTACACAATTAACATTCCCAATATGTTAGTTATATGATATGTACAACGACATAAAATTAGGGAAAGTACGAAAAATGGTAATATAAGTATTCAATTATAACCCACGCACCTGCCACGCCTCGTCACACCATCTGGCCAATAACACCGCCATGTCTTCGGGGTCCCACCCTGTGAAAGTCATATCCCCTACTCTGGTCCGTACCATCTCGGGTGTTTTGCCCGATTGAATTTCAAGTTTTTTATTTTGTTGGCATCTCCAAGTCCCCATCTTTTGGCTGATGTCCTTGAAGACTTCCCTTTTTACTTCATTGGGATCAAATCGAGGCGGGATGTAGTACTCTGTCTGCACAATATAAAATTTGACATATTAAATTCTAGAGATATTAAAAAAAAATACAAAAAACAAAAACAAAAAAGTAAAAAGTAAAACATAAACAAACAAATAAATATATATTAATAATGTGTTACGGATATGACATACCATCAACGCCTCCCATAGACGCTGCCTCCTGCTAGGGTCTACATTCCCCCATTCGTCCCGCATATGAACGAATGACCCGGTCCTAATTAACTTGCTGCAACTTCGTCTGAATTTTCTGGCGCCCGGTCCTAATGGCTGGTACGAATTATTGAATTGCAGCGCTATTTTCTTTCCTGGGGGATCTCCCAATACGAAGACACAAAGGGGGGGAAAGTCTCTTAGTACACAAAACGAAAAGACAAGAAAGGGGTTAAAGTCCCTCAATACACGAAACAGAAAAAGGCACGAAGGGGGTTAAAATCCCTCAATACACAAAACGTAAGACACAAAAAATGAATGGGAATGAGAATGCAAAGGATAGACGAAAACATGCATTGCGTAGTTGTATGATAATGGTATATGCTATGTTTTATGAGGATTTTCATGCTAGATGTATCAGTATGCATATATTTTTAGATGGGACATGGAATATATGTATACCATTATAGCTGGTTGCATATGATGTTTATGAATAATTTCTTGCTTAGATATGCTCAAATGCTTATGTTTTGCTCAAAGTTTCGGAATATATGTATATGCGTGTAGTTGAGTTATATGATATACAAAAATGATATGACTTAGATGTGTTTGTATGTGTATATTTTCAACCGGAAGATTAGAATGTACACATGTATTCATAAGTAAATAGTATGTTTAAAGGTTTTCATATTTACGATGTTTACTTCATCGGCTACGAAGATGCTTTTAAAATTGTAATGTTAAATCGAAAGTAACTGTTATTGTAAACTCATGGTATAAAATTAAAAATATGGCTCATTGTGAAAAGTCAGTGATTTTTTTACTTGCTGAGACTATGGAATCATATATCCACTTGTGTGAATATGGTGACCCCATAATTGCATAGATAATGTCGTGTAGTGACTTGGTCTTTCAAAAGTCAGATGTGGGCCCCGACATTCCTTCACGTGTTGGTTTTGTTTTTTCATCTCCCATCAGGCTTTGTAGCTTTTGTTCTATTCCTATTGGGACTTGTAGCCAACTTAATGTCTTATGAGACATTAGCTGCACAACTACTAGGCAACGACTTCAATGCGTGAAAGAGAGAAAAGTACACACAATGTGGTGCATTGGAGGGGGATCCAGATCCTCTCCAGTTCATTAGAACTGGAGAGGAGTCGGTTTGTGGCCTGGATCTCTTTAAAGATATCCAAGGCCACAAATAAGCCACGTGGCTAAAGAAAAAAAAAATATCAAAAAAAAAAAAAAATCCACATGCAAAAAATAACTCTTCCGGCCCTTGTCCGATATGACGTCGTCGCTAGTTCCTTCGATGACCCCATCCTCTGTCGTCTCTAGGCCATATGACTCGCACCGCGTTCCTCCGGCGGAACTCCATCCAGACGAGGCCCAAAGCCAAATCGTGCGGCGCAAGAGCTTATTGGCAAATGAGATCTTCCTGCTTGGTGCGTTGCCGAGGCCCAAAGCCAGATCTCAGATCAACTTGTTATGAGCCTAAATCGTAACACCCATGCGCATAACAAAAATCCTCGGGATTGCTCCGAAAACCCCATTTTTCGAGGGCAAAGGAAGGCTTCCCCCAATTGGAGAGCAAATCTCACGCCCGCCTAACCTTTTCTGGCGCGGGGAAACCAAAATCGAAGGGAGCCCGAAGGTGAAGAACGAAGTTGAGCGAGAGGCGAAAAAGGCGCAAGCGTTCAATGAGGGACGAGATGGAATTGCAGAGATCCAAGAGCTTGAGAGCGCCGTCCAAATAGCCGGCAAGCGAGTCATCGGAATCGGTTGACAGGTGGAGATTGGAAATGTGTGTTTGTGCCTCGGTGTGCGCAAAGGAGAGGAAGTCGTGGGCCAAGGATGCTCTATCAATCCAGGCGTGAATGGGGGTGCTCTGTGGCAGCACCTCCGGACTCGTCTCTAGCATTAGGTCCTTCAAGTCCGGCGACACCACCAACCTCCGGCTCAACCGGGTACTCAACGAGTCGGACCACGCCGACTAGGCCAGGGGAAAACGGGTCGGCATCATCGGGCTTATCTATGTTGGCATGGAGAGCAGGATCATGGCCCTTAGGGATAGCCTCCATGTCGGCCGGTGATAATCTTCCGTAAATGGGGAGAACTTTTCCTTTTGTTTTTTTTTTTTTTTTTTTTTAGCCACGTGGCTTATTTGTGGCCTTAGATCTCTTTAAAGAGATCTTGCAATAAACCGACTCCTCTCTAGTTCTAATGAACTGGAGAGGATCCGGATCCATTGGAGGGAGTAGCCCATTACCAATCTCTTGGTATTTTCTCACATTATTGTGGTGTCGTACGACACTTAGAGAAAAAGAGAGTTTTCTCTTATGTTGGTTTTTTTTTTTTTTTTTATTAATCTTTTCTATAAGTGAGATTTGGGTATATTGGGACTTTGAGTTTGAATGGTTTTTTCCCTTCTACTTTTTGCACTCCATCTTTTGATAGTAAATTTCTTCCGAGTCGTTTTCGCCAATGAATGTAAGTTTGTTAAGTCAAACTACTTAAATTTTGGTGTCGTGTGTGATTTGTTTATTTTCTATTTTGCTTCTTTGGGGATCCTATATTTATTTTGTCACAACATATAATTTTATTGATGCAAGTATAGAAGGTGTGGACTGTCAATTCGGTAGCCTTATATTTGGGCTACTTTGACTAAGGCCATAGAAGGTTATGGGACGTGTTTTGTGTTAGACTAATGTTTTAGTCTACCTTTTGTGCACTTTCATTATGTTTATAGACTTCATGGTATGTATGGAATTGTGCTGCTTGCGACACTTTTGTATAACCATTCTTTTAGAATACTGTGGATATATTGTCAAAGCTAATAAATATAGATGTATTCGTGAGCTTTGTGTATTATTTATTGTGTAATGTTTTGATGTTTCCGTTGCGAGTTTATAGAATTATGGTATTACAAGTTCATCTGTTCATGTTTATGAGATATGTGTAAGGAAATGTTATTGTGATGACATGACTTGGCTTTCACTTCTACGTTAATGAGATCTTGGTCGCCACATTATCTTTCGTTCCCTAAACCAAAAGAAAATTATTGTGCTATCCCAAATTTAGCTCTTTATTTTATTCATAAAAAAAAAAAAAAAAAAAGCTTTTTCTTTCATTTTTCTTTTTCCTAACATTGATTTGAAAGAATATTTACGAAAGATTTAAATGGTATAGGGAAATGATAATAAAAGTTATTAGAGAATGTATTTAAATGATAAAGTAAAAAGTAGTTTAATTTTTTAAATTTAAAGAAAATATAAAGAAAACTGCTTAAATTTTATAAAATAGATACATGGAATTTGTTATTGTATAAAATATTCCTTTAGTTGGCATTTTTAACGGAAGTTAATCCGAAATCCTAACTTGATCGGACGTGGAAAAAAAGGAAAGGGAGAGAAGATCTTTATAATCAACATAAAAGGAAATTCCTATAAATTTTTCTCACTCTTCTTGTCTCTAGCAAAGCTAAATAGTCGAATAGATTAGAGATGGAAATTAAACGGATCTTTCTCGTTGTCAACTACATATATAATTGATTTAGGGGGGAAAGAAAATGAAGATAGGATTGGTGCCATCACGGGAACATGTGGTTTGACTGATAATAATCCTCTTCGGTTCAAATGAATTGGAGGAGATTTAATTAGTGCATTTTTAGGGGTAATTTGTCCATTCATATTTTTATAGTCAAGTTTGCTCCTCAAAATATATTTTTATAGACCGTTTAAGACAAAGACCCTTCTCAAGTCACGTGACTTGCACGTGACCGACTTTCCGTCCAAACGAATGGTCGATTGGACGGAAGGTTGATTTTGTCACACGTTGGCAAGTTCGGGGGGGTCATGTACCAATTTTGATACATTGTGGGGTAAATCGTCACACCGTGAATAAATCAGGGAGTTAAGTATAATTATCCCTAAAAAATTTGAATGCATTTTTTTTTTTTTTTTAACTTTAAAAATTGGCAAAAGACACATTTGAGAAAAATTTTAAAATAAATATTTTTAAAGCGTAAATAACTTGTTCGGCAAAAAGTTGGTCTTGTCAGTCCGTTGTTGGGCTGACGTGGCAAAATATGCGCGTAAATATCCTAGTTTAGTTTAGTTCAGTTATAACAATAGGGAGCTCTATCTCAATGGTCTCTCATGGCTCTCAATCTCACTTCTCTAAAGCCCAAAACTTTCCCACACTTTCTCTCCCCCAAACTTTCTTTTCTTTCCCTCCAAACGCCCCCACACTTTAATACAAGAACTAAGCCCTTCTTCTTCTTCTCCACCAGAGCGAGAGCAGCCCTTCGGGAATGGCGGGAGTACGAGGAGGCAGTGAAACGCAAGGACCTCGCTGGGGCTCTCGGGTTCTTGAAATCCATCGAGAACAACCACAATAAGAACGACCCAATTGAGCGCGTTAATGGGTCTGCCTTGGCCGAGTCGACTCGGTCCCGACTCGCCGAGTTGGGTCTTGCTGGGTACGAGAGAGACTGGGAGGTCCTGGACACGTGTCTGAATGCGGATGATATGAAGCTTGTCGGAAGTGCTTATGGGTTCCTCAAGGATAGGGGGTTCTTGCCGAATTTTGGGAAATGCAGGAATATTGGTAAATCTTCTTTATATATATATATATATGTATTATAGTTGAATTTACTATAATTTGCTGAGAATTTAGTGCAAGTTGAAGGTTTTTTTTTTTTTTTTTCCCTATTTTTAATGACCTTTTTGGTACACACTTGATAAGATGGTAGCCCAGTTGTGAATTTGTGTAATTGGTTGAACATTTGTTGCAAGAACTTCTTCTTCGTTTTCGTTTTAGTGTTAATCTTTTGTAATTTTTAGTACCAATTTTGTTAATGCTATATGATGCTTTTGTTGCTGCTTTGAGGTAAGAAATTTCTGAACTTTTATATCTGTTGCCAACATTGGGTGCTTAGGCTATTGACTTGTGTGATTGGACTTAGTAAGCTCCTTTTTTCTTTTTTTTTATAAGTGACTTAGTAAGCTCTTTGTAGCACAAAAGTGAAGGTATGCTATTCTTTCATCAATCTTGGAGTAAAGCCCGTAGTCTAGTATTGTAAGAGCACCAGTAACAGATACCCCATAGGTGGTTCCCTTCTCTAAATATAGGAAAAATTTGAAAAAAGTCACAAAAAGTTACCCACATCAGTTTCCTTATATTTCTTCTAAACCCTTGGATATTGGGTAGCACAGTAGCTACCCAATGAATTATAATATGATAAAAATGACAAAAAGTAGGAAAGTAAGAAAAAGAATAAAATAAGAATAAATAAAGAATATTTAATTGATATAGGAAAATATAAGGGAATCTATTGTAAAATAGTTTTTTATAAGGAAGCAAAAAGTAATTTTGTTCTCGAAATTTAGGAAAAATAGTTGGGTATCTGCTGCTAGTGCTCTAAGTAGACTGTGATGGTTCTAATTTTGAAGATGAGGCCCATGATGGGGGTTAGAGGAAACCAGTGTATCGTTGGTAATAACATTGAGCATACCCTTCGAAACAACATTAAGGTGTCAGTGCTTTCCTGTCACAATAGGTGGAAAACTACAATGTTACTGCTTACCTGTATACCAATTATGATGCTTTGTTTGTCAAAGCTGCATGGGTTTTAATCGTGCTATGTAAGCACAATAAATAAGCGAGAATGATGGGCAATGGTCGATGAATTTCCCAAGTTCTTCAAGGGTACAAAATCAAAGCTTTTGGCAAGCATACGAGGTCATTCAGAGAACTTTAAAATATATATTGTCATAATATGCTTATTCAAGAGGCCCTTTAGACACCCTAGGAGGATAAAAGAGTTCTATTATGTTCATGTGTAGCAACTTGAAGGAGCTAAATGGTCCTATTCCAGTGACGTTTAACAATTAGAGGCTAAATATCAGAATTTTTGAAAGTGACATCAGTTGAAATACATTCCAAAAGATCAATTTCTTTGTCTTACAAATACTTTGGACACAAATGGATTCATTCATCACCACATAACATCCTAATACCTTGAGAAACCTGACTAAACCACGATCTATTAGGACCAGTTTGCCAAACTAATATTGGAAACTGACTGTGAGCGTTCATTGAACTTGGAAGCAACTATAAAATACGTAAAGTAATCAAACAAATAATTATTTAACTCACATTTGGATATTCAAATTACATAGGTTCATCAAAAAAATTGTACATTAAAGAGAGGACAGAGTAGGACAAAAAAAAAAATGAAATCTCCTTCCTTAAATCAAAATTCAATTTGATTTGCTGTATGTCACCAAAGGTGGACTTGTCAGAAAGAGTTTGGGAAGCTATTACTGCAATCATCTACTCGCTACGTAATTGACCAGAAGAGTAAGATTCAGAGAATAACTTTTATAGGGATTTTGCACAAATCAAGTCTTTTGTGCCCTCCATTGAGAAAATGACACGTTAACCGTCAGCGTGAAACACGAAACATGATAAATTCGGAAACACTAGATTTTTCACTCTTTATCTTTAATTCATCGAAAATATCCCTAACCACTGCCCTCTCCTCCGCTGTCGAACGCCACCACCCCCGTTCCTCTGCAAGACGCCACTGCGAACAACAACGAGATTGATAAAAAGTGCAACAAAAATTCCTTCAATCTCCTCATTACTCTCTCTCTCTCTCTCTCTCTCTCTCTTCCGGGAGAGAGACTCGTTTTTTGATTAGCCATGTCTCAGTCTCCCAGCCCCTCTACCCCAGCCACTCCCTTGGTGCCGCCACTAGCCATGCCCTTCGCTCCGCCTCCAGCCACTCCCTCAGCGCCACCACTGTCCACGCCTTCCACTCCCTCCACCCAGTGCATCTTAGTCGCCTCCTTCACCGCCGTTTAACAAAACATCATCTTCTCCTCCGGCGATGACATGGAGCCTGACGCCTCCGTTGAGGTTTTTTTTTTTTTTTTGGCTCGTAGCCCTCCGCCACCGATTGGGATATCGACTGGGGTTGTGGTTGGGATAGCGATCAGTGGGGTGTTGATTCTGGTAGTGCTGAGTATACTGTGCGTGTGTTGCACCAAGAAGAAGAGGAGGCACCGAGATGAGGAGAGGGATTTTGTCGATGAATTGAAGATTAGAGGGAAAAATCTGGTGTTTTTGAGTTTATCATGTTTGGTGTTCCACGTTGATGTGTAATTCTATTGTTAGAGGGCATAAATGATTTGGTTTGTGCAAAGTCTCTATTGAAATTATTCTCTAATATTTACCACTACTACTGCTACTGGTTCTTGTCCTCGTTGTACCTCTGTTATTGTGGATTCGATACAGCCTTTCATTTTTCACGGTTTGTATGAAGTTTTTATTCTATTTCATTGGCTTGCAACTTTTTCTTATTGATTGTCCTCTCATCATTCAATTATGCCTATTAGCAACGGTTCTGTAGGACCCAACTTGTGTTCAAAGAGTCACCTTTTCCTATTATGTTAGAAGAGTCTCCAAAGGGTTGTACAAGTAGTTGAAACTAATATTCTCTTATTCATTTGTGTGGTGATACCACTGCACTCATGCCAATTTGCCAATTGTCTTTGGACTCATGGGTTCAATTACATGCTAATGCGTGGGCTGTAAGTATTACACAAAGTTTATTTAATTACTTAAAGCAAGTTCTTGGTTACAAAATGATAATTTTTTATACCGTTGTATGAGCCTTGATGAAGGCGCTAAAACTTTTTTTACCTTTAACTAAATGGCTTACCTCACTTTATTTTCTGTGTGTTTACCTTCTGCAGCGTTGGAGGGACCAAGAAAAATTACACCGACTGTATTGAAGTCTTCAACAGGCTTAGAAGGTTTGTTTTGTATTCTCTCATTGACTTAAGTTATTTACATTTTTAGAACTCTTTGCTGCCGTGAAGTACGTAAATTTTATAATTTTATATATTTTCTTCCTCAAATGTGTCTTGATCTGTTCTTTTTTTTTCTTCATATCCAGTGTCTAAACTTTCTCCAAAGAAGTGGGGTGTTTCAGGAAGCTCCCAAGCTGTTTTAGTTGCTTTTCTTGGTGGGGTATCATTTCTTATTTCTGAAGGGATCGATATCAGGCCTAACCTTGCAGTGATATTGGGGCTAGCCTTCATGGACTCTATTTTCCTTGGTGGCTGCTGTTTAGCTCAAATCTCAAGTTACTGGCCTCCAAATAGGCGCCGGATTCTAGTTCATGAAGCAGGGCATCTCCTGATAGGTAAACCCTACATTTATATGATAGTTGGTACTTAAAAATTGATATAAAGTTCATTGTTTGATGACGAGGAACCCTTTCAAGGCAGGGCCACTTCGTGTATCCACCCCTGTCAGGTAAACCTTGGATCCATGTAAAGCGCCCCCTCCACATGGATCGGGTAATACTCCGGCTTCGCCGGTGAGCTGGCCCCAAGGAATTGATATATTGTTCCTTATAGTAATACCCAATAACTTAATCTTCTGACAACATTTGTTTCCTCAACAATTATTGCTTCATGTATAATCTCACAAGGATTGTCTGGATGAAAATGCAGCTTACCTTATGGGTTGTCCAATTCGTGGAGTGATTTTAGACCCAATTGTTGCAATGCAAGCGGGCATTCAAGGGCAGGTAATTTGTTCTCTTCTGTGCCTCATATTGCATTTCACCTGTTTCTGTAATCAAGATTTGAAGTATTTACACTATTACATGCTTAGTTGTTATGCATGATGTTACCATATCACATCTTTCTTCCCTTTTTCTTGGGGTGCCTGCCTGCCCCAGGAACCCGGGGGGGGGGGGGGGGGGGGGGGAGAAGATATATTAATACTTGTGCTTGTGTGTATCTATGATTATTGTTATTTTTTTCTTTAAAACTTGAATGAGAAACACTTTCGCCAATAGATTTAAAAATGTAAAAAAAAAAAAACCCAGCTGAGATGTAAGTCTAAGTAACAAAAAACGTCTTTTCCTCCCTTAGGACATTTTCAAAAGTACAGAAGAGTGAAAAGATATTGAAGGAAAGAAAAGGGTCGAAGAAATGTTTCGTTGTGTGTGTGTGTGGGGGGGTGGGGGGGGGGGGGGGGGCGGAGGGGTGTGTGTTTAGGCTTTAGATGGAATGCCTGGTCCCTACAGTGGAATATCTGTATATAAGAGCTTTTTTAATTACTTTCACGTCCTCAATATCCATGTTTTAATCGAATTATTTATTTATTTTGTTGTTTTATTGTTTTTCACATTTGAAATTTCAATCTCTTACCACCCTTGCTTTTGTTTTTCACTCCCTGTGTTCTTTGATGGGCTTGCTACTTTTTATGGACGCACCCATCATGTTAGATGTGCTTTACCTGTAGATGGATAGGAATAATAGGATAGACTGTTCTTAGTTCAATAAATTATTAATTCTCAATCTATGGGCAGGATATTTCTTGGATGGATTTAGGGGTAAAAAATGGCTTCTGCCCAATGGTTAAAGATAATGAATGTATGAGTACAACTAGCAAGACAACACCATTGTCTTGTTTGAATCAATTCTACAATCCGCTATTTTCTTCTAACTTTTTATTTTAATATTTCCTTATTTTCTTCTTGTGGTCCATGCGGGGTCGCTCAAATTGTCCTTGCACTTGAATAAATAATTTCCTTCTGGTGGCTGGACATTATAGTGCTTTCTAATCTGACTGTTGCGGTTTTACATTGGGTATTATTGAATAAATAAAATTGTTTTTTAATGGACTTTTTTCATTGTTTTCAGCTTCTTGGTTATTTTACTGAGATCACAATCTCTAATTCTTTTTCATTGGCTTTCCACACCCGCACACACTTTCACAATCAGAAAGAACCATCAATACCCGCTATACATATACTTTTTACTGCACACACGGGAATGACTCCCTCTCTTTTTTCCTTTGGCTTTTGTTTCTTTCTCACGCCCTTTCTTGATTTTTCTACTTTTACTGTTAAGACATTTAGACTTTAGACCTTGGATTTATTCTCTCTTAGACTTGATTGTCATAAGAAATACTATTCATGTAGTAGAATTTTGTCTTCTTTTTACTTGCTAATAATTATATTAAGAGGAACATAATAGAAGACTTGAATAGACTCTATATGCTTTAAGTTCTTATTTCTTATTCAAAGTAAAATTAAGAAAATAGGAATCCGTTTATTTATATGTAATGCGATTTCTCACAAACTTATGTAGTAAAAGTAAACGGTTTTAATATAAAAAGGAAAGAAAAACCAAGTATTACCCAGAGTGTTTCAAAGCACAAAAGTTTTGTTTTTACATGAAGCAATAAGCAAATATTATGACACTTCTTTTTTGGGTTAGAATATTATAAACATAATACCTATTTGAGTTCCACACTAATGCTGCTCTTAGTCGGAATATCTTTTGTCACACCCATTTCCATGCTGTTAGTTAACAATTTAGGACAATCTGTATCTGAAGTATATTTTCAAACATTAGGCTGTAGTGAGTTCAATTTCATGATATTTTCAGAATATTTTATTCCAGTATTTAGTAATTACTTTAAAACTTCATTTTTTTTTAACAAACGATAGAAAATACCCTTGGGCCAATTGTACCACAATTCCTATACCTGGTTGATCAAACCTCAAATCTTCACTATTAAATTTATTAGTTCATAAATTAAAATTGCATAAATATATTAAAGAACTTATTTAGTAATAAAGTTCAAATGGTTGTATGCATACTCTGATAATTTCTTTAATTGAATCAACTTGTGGCCTTATGTTCGCATAAATATAGCTTCTTTATCATGGATTTTTTGCATTCTTTTCATGGCAAGGAGGGTTCATTTGAAGTATGATTTTGTAGGCAGGAACTCAGTTTTGGGATGATAAAATGGCCAAGGATCTTGCTGAAGGAAGACTCGATGGAACTTCTTTTGACAGGTGGGTATGACTTGAACGGGGAAGGTTGTTTTAATAACAAATTAAATCTTTAGCTGCCTACAGCTGAAAGAAAAAGAGTTAATACTAGTTATGTTATGTTTGTTTGCAGAAACCTATTTTACCTAATTAAGTTGGTTTGAGTCTAATTTTAATTTGGTTTTACTTTTAGCTGGTTTGAGTAGAATTCAGGACTTATATATGAATATGATAACCCAAACTTGCCTTCTAGGCCTTTGATTTCTTAGAACTTATTCCATTAAACAAATATAAATACCAAACAGCCCATTGCACTTCAAACTTCAATACCTGAAAAGGTTACTTTCTATTTTCTTTTTCTTATTTTTTTGTGCCCGTCATTTCAAGTGATTACTGATTCTTGGAATGATACGATGGTTAGGTACTGCATGGTGCTTTTTGCAGGCATTGCGGCGGAAGCACTTGTGTATGGTGAAGCAGAGGGTGGAGAGAACGATGAAAATCTCTTTAGGAGTATCTGTCTTCTTCTGGGACCCCCATTATCTGTAGCTGAGGTTAATCTCTAACTTGGGTACTTGATTTGATGATCTTCGATTGATAATATACTCATTTTGGTCCTTTGGCCATCGTCACCTTGTTTAGATGTCAAATCAAGCAAGATGGTCGGTTCTTCAATCTTACAATCTGCTCAAGTGGCATAGACACGCACACCGAGCTGCTGTTAAAGCTTTGGAAAATGGCGGTGGTCTTAGCATTGTGATTAGGAGCATTGAGGAAGCCATGTCCTCAAATGGATGAACTGCAGAAGTTTATACTTAACAATTCTTTTCTATTCCATATTTTTCCCAAGGTAAAATTTTGTATTCTTTTCTTCTTTTCTTTTTTTTTTTCTTTTTTTTTGGTTCGTTTGTTCTGTTGGTGCTGATTCATAATAAATCAACTCAAATGTGTGTATGGTTTTTGCCTCAAACTTGGCAAGACAGGCATAAGGGATCTGAAGTATAACTAACTCGGTTTGACATAGGCCTCATAATTTGGCAGCTGATTTAGAGTTCATGCAAAATGTCTTTTATCAAGAGGGTGGGTGTGCTGAGGATGAAGTGCCCCCAGGCACGCCTTTGTTGGCACCATGTATCATTATGAGGATACATGTAACAGTGGAAGGTCTATAGTGGGAGGAAGAAAGAAATGCAGTCTCCCGTTTCGGGGGGTGGATAGAAAACTCTTCAGACAGAAATGCAGTCTTTTAGCGGCCTCTGGTTTCGATGGTGTTGTTCAAGTGTTTGGTTGGCTATGCTCAGCCTCAGACCAACCCACATTGGTACCCAGCCACCACCACCTGGTAGGGCAGCCCCGAAGGACTTCCCTATGTTGCTTGTTTTAGCTGTATTTCTTTTTTGCTTTGCAACTCGGTCAGTTGACTCAGCTTGTCGAAGTTTTCTGGCCGAACGAGTCAGCTCGGTCAGTTAACTACAAAGTCTGCTTATTATTTACTTTATCCTTTACAATAATGTCTTTTTGGGCATATTAATGGAAAGTCAAGTACATTATAATCTCGAATTCTTCTTGATCAGTTTCCCATTCTAGTCTAGTGAATCAGTTTTAGATTGTTTTGGCACGTAGGGATTGGCATTTTGAAAATAAAATGCTTGTTACCGTGTTTTTGGGAATTTTTGTTTATTTATTTATTTTTTTGGTTTATCTGCTTTAAATACAGAAAAATACAAAAGACAATAATTTTTTTTTTTTTTTTTAACAAATATGAGTACTTTTCCTGTGATGGGAAGACTCTATAAGGATTTTTCATATAATGGCCAAGTTCCTTGTCATTTCTAAACATTCGAAAATTCTTTTCTTATATTAGGGTGCGTTTGGAATTGTCGTTTAGCAATTGACGTTTTCTCAAAAATTTTGAATTTTTTTTTAACAATTGACGTTTTCTCAACAACTGAATGGGGAAAAGAAAATCAAAGAGCGAAGAGAAAGAACCCGTTGGAACTTTTTTTTCGATTTCTTGGATGAGAGCACTCAGATAAGCATGGAAGCTCTGCGAGAGCTTGAGCTTTGTGTGAGTGTTTTTCTTTGTTGGAAAAAGAATCCAATGCCTAATTTTGGAGGTAACTGTTGTCATTGGGCCATGCATAGAACATCAATGTTGCATGGGATAACCAAAATAAATAAACAAAAACATATAGAAACAAGACAAGATGCCAGTGAAAGCAACAACCCATATGCCGTCAGGATCAAAATACCCATCACTCCCATTAAAACAAAAACATCCCGACACTATATAAAACACACCTTAATGACAAACATGTTACTTTCTTAGACAATATCTTCTCAGCTCTCTCTCTCTCTCTCTCTCTCTCTCTCTCTCTCTCTCTCTCTCTCTCTCTATGCTTTTTGTCATTTGTGGCTTTAGCATCATCTGTGCTACCATATTTGCCACTCTGCCTGGCTGTTGCTTGGCTTTGCTTTTGCATCCACAACCAACAGCGCCTCGTTCTCTGCGATCTCATAGTTGTCCACTGCGGACTGCTTTTCTTTTCCCTAATTTTTCAGGAAACTCCGATTTTTCCTTTTCCATCGGATTAGGATTTAAAATCTGGCGTCGTATTCTGTGCAAAACTATGTTTTTTAATTATGGAAAAAAAATGTGGATACGATTATTAGCAATATCCGCACGGTTATTGTGATTATTAATGGGGTTATTATCCGTCATCCGCATATGCGGTAATTACCATTTTAGATTACTATCCAAATCTATATGCAAGCTTAAATAAATTAAGATTTAACTTGTTACACAATTCGTGATTATCAGCTGTAGAGTGTCACTGTTTCATAAAGTAATCGAGATTTGGATATTCAAAGAAAAAAAGTAAATGTATGTAGTATTTCATTTTCATGTGTGTAGTACTTCATTTTCATGGATTGTTTGGAGGACTATTTCTTTTCCATGATTGCAGATTTAGTAGTTTTTTTTTAATTGATGAACAGGGTTGTTTAGTAGATTCATTGTCAAATAACAAACGAGCTCGTCTATACGGAGGACGAGGGTCAGACCCTCGTCCGACCCTCGTCCTACGTGGCACCTTTTTTGCTTTTTTTTTTTTTTTTTTTTTTTTAAAAAAAAAAAACAAAATAACAAAATACAAAAAGTTCTGAAAACACAGGACTACCTTTTCTTCCCCCCATTTTCAGAAAACTCATCCCCAAAATTTCAAAATCCTCTCAAACCTCACCCCATCTCCACTGCCCACGACCACCGCAGGTCGCCGCCCACCGTAGTTCGCCGACTAGGAGCGCCGACGACCGCCACTCTCTCTACACGGGATCCTAATCTTCAAACATCAATCTTCCTTTTCTCGCCCATGTAATGCTGCTGAGGGCTGAATCCTAGCCCTCAAATCGTAAAGAATGCAGATTTCAGGCGCTATCAGTGACTTGTTGGTGGTAATTCCGTCGACCATCAGTTTCAGGTCCCCAAAATTCAGGCACTTCCTTTCTGCTGAATTCCCCAGAGTATGCTACTTAATCTTTTTTCTTGCGGCTCTTTATACGTGTTTGTTTGTGTACTATCAATCTCTTGTTCTGCGTTTGGTTTCTCAGAAAACATGGGAAAATGAAAGAAACGTAATTTCTTTCTTGATCTTTTTAAGTTTCTCTATTTTGGAGTGGAGGAAACTATGACTGATGGGCTTTTGAAATGAGGGTTATGGTTTGTTTGGTTGCTGAGAAATGCTAGGGAGAGGAAAGAAACATGGAATTTTTTATTTTTTTATTTTTTGCCTGAAGGCGAGGAAAATGAAACCTTTGTGTATGTGATTGATTTACTCTCTGGGCTTTTGTTTTAAGGATTTTTTTTTATTATTATTATTTTTTTTTTTTTTATTTACTATGGTTTGGGAGTGTGTTTGCTGCCTTACCGTAATTTAGTGAAGGCACATGTATATATAACGAGAACAGTTACAGATTGAGATTATCTTGTACAAGTGATTTTTATCAAGAATAACAAACAGCAGTTACAGGTTATAAGTTGAATACAATCGAGTATTATCTTTTGAGATTTGATTGAACTCCTCCCATCTTATCAGTTGTTGTCGAGGAATGATTGTTTATCTTGGAGTCTTCGGTTTCTATTGTATGAGAATGATCTTGTGATGCAGCAGATTGTGTTGATGAATAATCCTTATCATTTTCTTTTATGTAAATTAAACTTTTGGTATTTGTGATTGACTAATTATTTGGGTTTCCGTTTTACCTTTGGTCCTGGGTTGCCAAGCTCAAATGTGCAAGGTTTGAGTCTTGGGTGGCCGTTACATACAAATTACTGAAGGGTAGAACTGTATCCAAGCCACACCAAGACTCTACCTATATAGGTTCAACACTAGATAATGACCCTTAACTTTAGGTGCTTGATTAAGTAAAAAATTAAAAAGAATAGAGGAAAAAAATAAAAGGTAACTATCAAGGCAATGAAGTTACTTGGACTAGACACTTTCGAGAAGTGATGTCTATTGACTAAATTTTTGTTGCTTCGAATGTATGTATCAACTGGTTGATCTGAATGTTGACTTAAAGCATGTTTGTGATTGCGTTAAGGAGCTTAAAAAGTGTTTTTAGTACATAAAAAACTGTGTCAAGCAAAAATGTGTTTATTTGGTAAAAAACTTTAAAAACATTTTTTTGCTTTAAAAAAGGCCAAAAACTGCTTTTTAGGGAAGCTTAAAAATGAAGCTTTTTCTATAGACATAAACTTTATTTCCCTACACAATCATAAACAGGCTCTTAATAATATATTTGTTAGTTCCTTGTAAACAAAGATCGTGATTTTGAAGATTAATTTAGGGAGAAACGCCAATATGGAGATATTGATTATGAGTGCTGAAATACTGTTAAGAACATTGCAACTTGTACATAATGGCATTTAGTTGAATACTTAAACCAAGTGGTATATGAATCACACTTTACATAGAGAAAATTCTTGTCTTGTTGCTGAGATCATGTCTGGAAAAAGAAAAGATGATATTCATCTCTTATGTACTTTTGGTTTTAGAGGCCTCAGAACAAGTTTCCTTATAATTAAGCCTAATAAAACTATGTAGTTGTCTAGTTGGATTTCCTTCAAGATTGTATTTTATCTCTACTTGTGTGTAGTTGTCTAGTTTGATTTCCTTCAAGATTGTAATTTTTGGTTCTAGCATTTTATATGTTAGATTATTTGTACAGGGTCACTTTGTAGACTAATTGTTGTGGTTTTATTTTGTGCACTTTGTAGACTGATTTGGATGGGCTGGAAGCTTGTTGATTTTATCTATCACAGTCACTTAGAAGGTTTGAAGTTTATCTTGTTTTTCAAGTGCATGAGTGAGGCAACAATTGATTCTCACCCAACCAAAACAAAGCATCCAAAGATCATTGAAGCCGTTGAAACTGTTGACGATAAGATCAAAAACGCTAATGAAGAGAAGGATGCAAGAGGAGTTAGAATAAGATGAACTTCGTGTACTCGAGATATAAATTGTATTTTCAAACATTATGTAATCTCTTTTTAAGTGAGTATGTACAACAGTTTTTTTTTTTTTTTTTTTTTTTTTACAGGATATGATTATCTAAAATTGTCTAATTTATTGAAAGGCACAAACTTGAGTGTTAAAGTGGTGTTGATGGATTTAGGTTTTTGAAAAATTGTTTGATGTGATAGAAAATAGAGAATTTTCAAATTATATGAGGCGAATACAACCGGAGATAAATTGGCAAGTTGGATTTTTAAAGATTGTAGTTAAATTTGATTAGATTGTTTCAAGATTTTGGTTCTCATAGATAGACATGTATAAAAGTTAAATTTTAATCATTTTCCTCTTTTTCTTGTAGGGTTTGCAATTTGTCAAATGGACTACTTTCCTTCATATTAACTCAAAAAAGAATCATGTTTTTGCATTAACTTAATGCATAAAAATTTAGAAAAAGTCGATCCACTCTATTCCACCAATCATGTAGTTCTCAAATTACATTAGGCGTGTACATAACAACCAACATACAAATCTGAGACCTTTGATGTACAGGAAACAATAACCAATAGTCACAGAGCTCATGCTGCGACCTTTGCATCTTATCAATACCCACAAAAAGAAACACAATACAATTTTAAATAGCCCAACATTCCAATAAATATACCATTGCAAATTCATATCAAACCAATAAAAATATACTACATATTTTTAAATATAGACATTGCTTGTTCATCTTCACCATGAGGCATATGTAGATGTTGCTTGTTATAAGAAAGGAATGTAATCTTCTTGAGCTGGCTTTTCAATAGTTAACACTCAACATGCACGTTCTGTAGCTGAGAATTTGTAGGTGCACCTATACCATAAATTCAATTCAACCAGAGAGGCAATTAGAAATAGATAATAACTATATTTTGAAGACACAATGCCAAACATGCCAGAGTAAAAAAAAAAAATAAAAGGACAGTTTCAAAATCTAATTTTTATTTTTAAATAGTGTTATGCAGCAAGAATGCAAAGTATATGCTGCTTGTTATTTTTACTTCCTGTAGGCCTTTGTTGTCTTAAGTCTGACCATGCGATCAATTGTATCATCAAAATTTATTCTTGAAACTCTACACTTTAATTTTGCACCTACAGAAAAAATCAACATTTGAGAGAAACCTAGCATAACACTAAAAAATTTCATCAAGTGAGGAGTGTCCTCAAATCGCTTAATCAACCATTCAGATGAGTGCATTCAAATCAAACTTATAATACCCTCCCAAAAAACTCCAAGCATGTCATATTTGCCACAATAGCAAAAACCAACAAAACCAATCAGAGATATAGTCTAAATTGGGCAGCGCATTTAAGTTAGAAATCAACATCATCTTAACCACTCACTTCTCCAATTGTTAGCATAATCTTAATAACTGTCATGAAGTCCATATTATTTTTAGTTTCTACTTCAAGGATGAACATTTCGGTAGGTAATCAAACACATAAAATTCTGTCTTTCTTACTCAAGCAATAACAAATTACATTGCAGGAGCAAACAAGCATATATTAACAAAAACAGAACTACAGTTAAATGCCTTTTGTCATGAACCACATTGGAAAAATTAGTAGGTTGTTTCTTTCTCCTAAAGCTTTGTAGATATAACAATTAGATGTGATACATATTAATATAACAGAACTAAACTTTCCAGAAAAAGAAGAGAAAACAACTTTCCAAGAACAAAATCACTAGTCCATAAATCTAATACCCATGGTAACCAACAATACAATGCCTCTCTTCAGAAGCAACATATGCTATTTATTAGACTAAAATTCTGAAATGATAATCCAGAGGCTAACCCAGCAAGATCCATTTGTTTTTGTTTTTGTTTTTTTGTTTTTTTAAGTGCAAGACCCATTTGTTAACACTCTCTTAATTAACACAGAGTTCATGTAATGGTAACAACAAGAACAGAGAAAATAGCAACAAGAAAATCATTGAGCACAGTACTCTCTCGTAAAACCATAAGCCATTATAGAGGTTGAATCATTTGATAGATATCTGCAGAGAAACCATACATACATTCTTTAGTTGATCTGAATAAAGTGAAAATCTGTCTTTGATTTATAGGAAGAAAAAAGAAAAAAGACCCATAAACAAAACTCCAAAACTCTACCAAAATATAATCTAAAGGACCAAAATGGCCAAATATCTGAAACACCACACAACATTGTAGGAAGGATACCTGAAATTTAGGGGAAATCTAGGGCTAGTACCAGATCTGAGGTCGCCGGAGATTGGGTCGGCGTGATCACCGGTGCTCGGAGGTTAGGTAGGTGTGGTTGTCGATGGGCGACGTTGGGAGGGGGAGAGGGAAGATGGAGATGGAGGGATGATTTTTTGGGTGAAAACCAGATCTGAGGTCCCCGGAGGTTGGGCGGCGTGGTCACCGGTGCTCGGAGGTTGGGTTTTGATGGTCGCCGGTGGGTGGCTTTCAGCCGGAGGTGGGAGGGAGAGGGAAGATGGAGGAGCGCAGGAGAGGAGATAAGGAGGGGGAAAAAATTTGGGGGAATTAAAAATGTTAAGAAAGATAAGATGTATCAGTTTTTCAATTTTATTATTATTTTTTTTAAAAAAAAAAAAAAAAAAAAAAAAAAGCAAAAAAGGTGCCACGTAGGACGAGGGTCGGACGAGGGTCTGACCCTCGTCCTCCGTATAGACGAGCTCATAACAAACATAAGGGGAAATCGTTGTAGAGCTTTGGGTTGATGAGTTGGGATAAAAAAAAATTCTGTTAAAATGTAGTAGGTACTGCCAAGAAGCTAAATGTTCTTGTTGGTTTTGGTATGGTACCATGTACAATAAAATCTTATTGTTTGAAGTAAATTAAGATTTAAATACATTAAGGACTCTTTTATCATTATTTAAATTAACCTTTTGTTGCACATGTGATTTAATTTTTTTGATATAATCCTCTAATCACACATTCACATGCCCAAGACCATCAAATCCATTGATGAAAATGATGTTCGATTTGTTGACCTAGTACATATTGTTACCAATTTCATTGAGTGTACGTCTATGTTTGATCAAACAAAAATATGTTCTACTCTTTGATCTATAGTAAAATTAAAAAGAACCATAGTGTAACCAATTTCAATTGATTAATAATACATCTAAGTCATGGCTCTTGCTTTTCAAAATGAATGTACATCTTAATTTTATCTTTGGCAACAAGTGTGAGTAATTTTATTGACAATTGTAAGAAGTCATCAACATCTACAAGAGAATTGTTTACAACACACAACAGCAAAGCCAACAAATAAGCATAAACATCAAAATGATAAAAGTGGGCATATCTATTTCCATCGTACACCTATTTTTTTTTATCCATGTGATAAAAGAATTAGAATTCCTACCCCAAAGAGGGCAATGAAATGAGTATTATTGATCTTGTTGGTTTTTAAAAGTGTTTTATATCTTATTAGTCATTTAATCATTTATAAAGATGGCCTTTATCATAACCTATAACTCTTCAGCAACTAATGAAATCATTTTCTCCAAAAAGGTGTTAAAAGGGGGAGAGCCAAATTGTAATACCCCAAAATCAAAACATAATTTTTAATAATAATTAAATTTGTGATAATAATCGGTAACTAAAATATTTTTACAAAATATATTTGCCTTAGTAATTTACTAAAAATAATTACCTGAAATAAACCATTATTGAACGTTCGATCAACCCTTGGAACGTTCGACATGGACCTCACTCAAATATTCAAAGCATCTTTTAAACGTTCGATGTGGACCACTTCTGCGATAGTAGATTAAAATTGCTTTTCAAGTAACATCGAATGTTTGGTGTGAACCACTTTTGCATGTGTTTAGACCAGTACACTGAACGTTCGATGTTACTTGAAAAGTAATTTTAATCTACTATCTACCTCATACAGTTTTGTCTCCTCAAACCTCGCCTATATAAGCCACCGTTAGGCTCCTTAGATGTCTCCACACCCCATGCATCATTGTTACCTTATTTATTGAGTGAGAGAGAGAGAAAATGTAATCTTGGTGTTGTCCAGCTTAACTTGAGGTAAACCTTAAACTTTAAACTTTTTTTCATGTTAATGGTATCATAACCTTGTGCTATAACGAACCTTTAACGTACCATAATGTATTTATAGATAATCTTTCTTAAAAATAAATATTTTATAAGAAAATTAGGTGTTTACACTTATTTTTCGTATAAACTTTTACATTGGCATGACTTAACTTGTTAGAGCACTAGCAATAAATTCCCAACCATTTTCTCTAATTTAGGAAAAATTTAGGAAATGAAACCATCTTTTTTTTTCCCTATATAAAAACACCCCACAACAGCTTCCATTTATCTTTCCCTATATATATATATATATATATTTTTTTATTTTTTACTTTCTTTTATTTTTTTATTCTCTCTCGTCTCAGCGATGACGACGACGCACAACGTACCTGCACAGGGACCCCTCATCGAGCCGGCCTCGATCGCCGAAGTGAAAGAACTCGATGGCTAGGTCGTCGAGGCTGATCTCCAGGAACCCCGAGCCCCTCACCGTGTTCACGAACTTCCCTCTCGGAGCCAGAACGCCGTCGTCGAAGTCGTTGCTTCCCGGAACCAGTATCCGGTGAGAGAACCGGCTAAGGCTGTGCGAACGACGGTGAGCTAAGCTCTTATTGGGCGATCTGGTGTCCTTCGCCGGTGACGATGAGGCTCCGATTCGTATTCTCTTCGTTGTCGATTTGCACGCCGATGTCGCCATTTGAGGAAAAAATTTGAATCGAAGGGGATCAAAGGCCAGCTCTGATGAGGATAGAAGGGGATTTGATGAATTCTTAAGGTTGAGGGTTGAGGATGCGTGAAGGAGAGAGAGTCAGAGAAAGAGAGAGAAAGAGACCTTTTTTTATTAAAATAATGTATTGGGTAGCTACAGTGCTACCCAATACATTGGGAAGCACTGTAGCTTCACAGTGCTTCCCAATGATCCTCATCTAAAATGAGGAAGCTGTTGTGGCTTGTATTTTACACATTTTTTTCAAATTTTCCTTATTTTAAGGAATAGAACTACTTATAGGGCATCTGCTACTAGTGCTCTTATATTTGAGTTATTTTGAGCATTGGTTCTAAAGGAACATGGTTTGATGTTGAGTTTTGGAGTTTTCATGCATCCTAGTATCTCGGGAACGTTCTATATACTAAACTGAATGTTCGATACTTGTGTTGATCGAAAATTTGACCCTACTACCGAACGTTCAATAGTGGCCAGAAATGGGTAATTAGGGTTTTAACGATGGGTTAGAGTGCTTAAAGTCATATTTAGGGTTTTACGTGCACGAGTTAGAACTTGTAATATTTTGTTTACTACTAGGATATGATTTCTCAGTAGAGAGAGTTCGAGATGTCCGAGCATTTGGATCAGCGTTTGAGGTAAGTAAATACTTATAAAATTGGTCTCGTTTTTATGTGCGATGTCAGCTGACTCAGCACATTATTCTTCATATTAATATGTTGTGAGCCTACTATTTTTGCACTGTTTTGTGATGAGTAATACTTATTTTTTTTATACTTTTAATAAATAAACAATATTTACATCGTATGACATGGTATACCGGTATGTGCGGTAGAACGGCTATAAGCGTATTATACAGACTTGATACTATGGTCACTGAAGTTACTTGGAATGATGTTTGGCCTTGAATCAAATAGTTCTTGTGACCGGCGCAACTATGCTTAAGTGATGGTCACTATAGATGAATGTCATTACCGGCGTGGGCTACCCGAGGTCAGACTTAGTCAGGCCACTAGTGATGGACAGTTGTAATGGCCCGAAAAATTAATTAACTGGTAATTAACTTCACAGTTTACCTCCCTGTTCTATTCCATAAGGAATAAAACAAATGGGTGGTAGGGTATTTATAGAGGATAAATCATAGAAGATAAGGATGAACTGATTTGCCACCTGTCGAATGTTTGGTACCCAAGTTCGAATGTTTGTGTACCATTGTGAATGTTCGATGTACGATCTGTCATTTACGCCGAAGGCATGAGATGTACCTTTTGACACATAGTAGACCACGTCATCGAACGTTCGTAATGGGAAAAACGATCTTTTGTGGAGGGAAAAATGAACGTTTGAGATGGAAAAAACGATCGTTTGAGGTTGATCGTTTGGTGCTCACGGATAATGTTCGGTCAAGATAGAAAGTCAAAAGTCTTAATTTCTAATGAAGACTTACTTAATCCTGTCTAATATCCTGGGGTACTACAACGGTGATGTACAATATCCGAGGCACTAGTGTTATATAACAAGTCACTAGGGACATCTTCAACCCTGTCGGGAAAGGGTTAATATCCCAAGTAGACTATACGGAGAATAGCTACGACCTTATAATATATATATAGCATGTTTTTTCTGCATTAAAATATTATTGTTATCGGAATTATGACTCATCGTTTCTTTAAAATAAGTTACTTTTCCACCTAGGCATAATAACATGAGCAATATACACCATTTTGTGAAAACCCATGTTTAAGATTTCGGATGTATTAACCGTTACTTAAGGCTCTCTGTTTGGTTGGCTTTGTAATTATTTATTTACTAAATCATGGACTTACACAGTTACTTCTCTTCCACTATGAAACACCTAGGTGTTTTCCAGATTAACAGGTTACTTAAGGATAGAGTGAGAAATTCATTGAGATGAAGACGCCAAACGGATAACTCATATTGTCTGGATTGGGTAAATAGAATTTAATTGTTGTTGTATTGTCTCTTTTGGAAGCTCTGGATCTGTGTTTGATGATATAATAATATACCTTGTGAATTTAGAAGTAAAAGTCTCAAATCATGATTTTCGTTTTCTGCATGTCCCTTGTTACTCTGATAAGATGTAAATGTAATTTCTCCATTCAATTACCAGTTAATATAATTGAGGAGATTGACAGTAACTCTCACAGTTAAGTAAATACGATTAAGTAACACGATTATAAATGAGTTGACCCGTTTATGACCCGAACCCGATTAACCTAAACCCAAACTCTATAACTTCGTATCAGATTTGCGAGTCGTGTAAAAAATTGTCAGCCCTAATCTATATTGTTATATGTTTCACTGTTCTTTTACATGTCATAATACACTAGCTAGATATAAATGCCACATGTGACACATTACCAAATACATCATAAGTGTATATACACAACAAAAGATAGACTTGAGGAACTAGTCTAACAAAACACAAGACAACTAACAGCCTCAACCATAATAGCCAAAGTATAAGGGTACTAGGTTATCATCTTCTTCCTCAATACATGCAACAACAATATTTATGCGATTATGAGGTTATCAAAATAACATAGGCGGATATGTGAGTTCACAATTTCAGTAAGTAGGAGGCTTCAACATGATATGATCATAATTATTTAGTATTGCTCCAGTGTCATGTTAGAGTTCAATATGAAATAATCTTGAATAAGAAGTTTGATTCTGATTCTTCTTAGTAGAGTTAAAGCCATAGCCTAGAGTTAATATAGTAAGTTTTAATCATAGTCCTACTGCTTGAACCTATAAAGAGTACATTGTGCAGTATAGACTACATCAGCTACTAACAAGGATAGTCGAAACTTAAGCATTTGATACTCCACAAGCGAAAGCTCAATCAAGAAGAATGACAGTTGCTCAAGCTTTTTGTCCTATTGAGCAGCCTTGAGGAACCTTTTCATGAAAGCACACAAGGTGTTGGAGCTCACAATTTGAACTTCAATGTATTCAGTATCAACCTCTCTTGTAGGTTTATGAAGAGCTGAAGGTCAGACAAATTGTTTAAAGGTAAGGGGTATGGGGTATGATGTTGTCATAGGCATAATCACAACCAAAGAAAGTACCATTTCTATAAACTCCTCCTTTGTGTAAGGTCTATGTGATATGCGAATTAGATCCCCAATTACAGGAATAGTAGCAGCAAGCAGTGGCGGACCTAGGCTGGTAAAAATGGAGGGGCCAAATTGAAAAGAAAAAAAATAGAAGGGGCAAAACTAAAAAAATTAAAAAATTAAGGGGTAAAATTTTAATTTTAATTTTAATTTTTGGAATTTTTTTTTTTTTAGGGGAAAATTTTGGGGCTTAGGGGGGCCAGGGCCCCCCCCTAGCCTCCATGTAGGACTGCCCCTGGCAGCAAGCTCCACATACTTGCATGCTACGAGCATGGTAGCCAAACCAACCAACTGTAGCTTCTCTTTTACCACAGTTTGTCGGGATAAAAATTTGTCTAGCACACTAACAGTGAGGAACAAGCTCTTCGTCGCTAGTTCAAATTTATTGTGGACCTATTAATTCAAACAATTAGAACACTTGCTTAAAATTAATAGTGAAACAAAAATCCAATTATTGCATTTGTTTATATTGGAGATAATACCCATCTTAATGATAAACACAAACACAAGGAGCAAGCAGAGTCAAACACAAAGACAAACACAATGATTGAGTTCAATGCAAACTCATCTTGTTACTAGAGTCATAGTGTATCTACTGCAACAGATTTGAATGGTATGTAGATAGCAGAATTACATTGCAAACCAAACACTCATTTGAGTTATCTTGTTAGCCTAAGCTTCTATATATATGAACACTACCATACGTATTAATGCATTATGTAGGCAGTAAATACACAAACAATCAGTAAATGTTATAGTTTAGTAGAAGACATTGTGTATACCTTAATAAGCCAGTCAATTAGTCTATACCTTATCCTTTCATTAATCTCAAATTGTTGTCCCATATAGTTTGATGAGACAGCTAAAACTCTGCAAAAAATAAAATTGTTGATGTTTAATAACCAAACTTAGGTAGAAATTGTTATCCCTTGAAAATTTAAAGAATATCATAAAATTCTGCTGAAATATTAATTGAATAAATTCTGCTAGAAAATGTTTCCTTTGTTAGTTACCTCCATTGTTCTATAATTGGCAAAGAGAGCTTCAACGTAGTTCACAACTGCAAGTGGATTCCTCGCATCGCAGCTGTCAATATCCACCACTATAGACTCTTCAATTACATCTTCCATTTCAACAAAATTAGAAAACTAAGGAAAAGTAAAACAAAAAATGAGAAGGAGGGTTGTTTGAATTAAAACAACTTGAATGTGCAAGTTCAAACACAGAGTTAAGAATGCGTGTGTGGTGTGTGTGTGTGTGTGTGAGAGAGAGAGAGAGAGAGAGAGAGAGTAGTAATACCTGAGAAGATTGGAGCGAGAGAGACAGAGAGTAGCAATACTTGAGAAGATTGGTGCAAGAGAGTAGCAATACCTTGGAAGATTGATGTGAGAGAGTAGCGAAACCCAAGAAGGTGAGAGAGAGAGAGAAGCCATACCTGAGAAAATTGGTGAAAGAGAGTAATGAAGCCCGAGAAGGTTGGTGCGTTTGCAATCAAAGTAAACTACAAAAATGAGAATCAAATCAATCCCAGCAAATTTTCATAGAATGTGTGTGTGCGCGCTCGCGCACGTGTGTGTGTGTGTGTGTGTGTGTGTGTGAGAGAGAGAGAGAGAGAGAGAGAGAGAGAGAGAAGCCATACCTGAAAAGATTGGTGTGAGAAAGTAGCAAAACTCGAGAAGATTGGTGCGTTTGCAATCAAAGTAAACTGTAAAAATGAGAAATAAATCAATCCCAACAGGTTTTCACATAATGAGAGAGAGTTACCTAAGAAGGTTAGTGCGGGAAAGTAGCGAAACCTGAGAAGGTTGGTGCGTTTGAAGCAAATCAAAGTAAAGTAAACTACAAAAATGAAAAACAGATCAATCCCAGCAAGTTTTCAAAGAATGAGAGAGAGAAAGAGAGAGAGAGAGTAGCCATACTTGAGAATTGTTGAGCCGCAGATATCAAAGTAAACAACAATGAAGAGAAACATTTAAGAGCGGATTATTTGTTTTAACAGAAAAGCCAACATGTTGAAATTTTAAACGAAAAGCCAACGGTCAATAAAATAAAATGAAAAAATAGCTGGAAATCAATAAAAAAGCATAAAAAATAAGGATTGCATGTCAAACAGCGAATGGAGTGTTTTGGTTTACCAGCTCAACATTTCTTCCTGAAACTGACTTGCATTTGAAGATTTATTGTAACTCGTTGGATCTGGGTGCACTCATGGGCATGTGGAATTGAATACTTTTCTCGTGAGAAGATGCATTCCAGCTGTTGACCACCATCACGCATCCAACGACCCACATTCGACACGGTTGCAATCGAACAGTCACATTGAAATCTCAAATTCCAATTCATTCGAACTTGGAGTTTGGAAAGCAAAACACAACATGCCAACTGCCATTCTGCCAACGTACGTTTATTTGGTTTTTGGGCACTGTTCATGAAACGGTGCATTTATACTTGAATTGAATTATGAATTTTTGATACATAAATTCTTAATTACACTTAAATCATAATGTATACTAAAATACTGTTATAACATTAACATATAATTTTAATCAATATTAGTTAACGAACATTATATATGCTTAGAAAAGAAAAACAAAAAAAATTGGGAGGATTCTCGTTCGAACGGGATTGTAAATGAACAGAATAATGTGTTCCAACAAGTCTCATTCCAAGTTCGTTTGAAAGGTGAGCTCTAGATGTGTTTTAGAATGTCTTGTTCCATTCTCGTTCAAACAAGCATCAAACTGAAGGTCTCGTTCCATTCTCATCTGAACGGGAGACAGACAAGTGTCACATCTTTAACTTATTTTGAGGCTGTTCAAACGGGAATCACCAAAGATGACACTATAAGGGCTGAAACACCAATTTTTAGTCATTTCAACCTATTCTCTCATCTCCCTAAAGTTTTTCTCTATTCCTTTTCTATGGTTTGAACCATAAGCTTGGGTATTGAATCAAAGAGTGTTCTCGAGCCAAATCCAACATCAGGAAAGCGATTCTTGGTACTAGAATGTCATTTTCACCAATCGTTTGGAGGTAAATCCATAAACCCTAGGTTTAGTCAAGTTAAGCTACGTTCTAAAGTGTGATGCTTAACATTGATGATTTTTATAGGGCTTTTGCTTATTGGGGACTTCTTGTCTTGATTAGGTTTCACGTTGGAGTGTCGTGGACTGTAACTTAATCTTTTTCATTTGAAGAAGGTATAAAGTCAAACCCTAATTTTTGTAAAGTTGTGTAAATTGGGTGTTTTGAATGTCTAACTCTAGATTTTCTCTGTGGGTAGCTTATTAACTTATGGGTAGTAAATGTAAACCCTTGCTTGCAGTCAGATGTCATGAGATGGTTATACTTGAGGTAATCAAATATGTTATGTTGTGAATTGAGTCTTATAGTGTATTTGCTGTTGAAACTGATGCCCAAAACTCCAATTGCATTAAATTGCTTTACTAAAATTGTATAATATTGAACATTGGACATATATATATATATATATATATATATATATATATATATATATATATTATTGCTTTACATGTACATATATTTTGAATATTTCATATGATATACATGTAAGGACCCTAAGTTACATTGTATTTGACTAAGGTATGAGTAGTGAGATTATCACATAGAGGATCATAGTCAAATGTCCTTGTAATTTATAAAATAAATGTTCGTAGTCGTAAATGAAACTAAGAAATCTATCTAGACTATAACATGTCAACCTTAACAATCTATCTTGATTAGGAGAAGCAGTAGGGCTTCGAGTTGATATGTTGGTGTAAGTGCAAGATAGTGCCATGCACTGAACGGTAACCACGTGAGTCATCATTCTTTCAACACTGTGATTAAGAATGATGTACGTGCACGACAACTTATAACAGTTACTCTAAATCCTGAGAAGATTGCGAACTCAGATGTGAAGTTTATGTCACTTTGATGTACAAGAATGCGATCAAATCAGTGGTCAACACTTCTGTGCGTTGGGTGATCGTATGTAACATTGTAGTAACACTTTATTCAATAAGGAATCCAAATCCTTTGTCAAAAATAACAAAGCGATAATGAATATTCCCCTTGATGTAGATTTAATGAGGTTGATTATCCTAAAACTCGGGCTTGAGTGTTTCGGTAGAATTTACTAAAACTTAATTTGTGCAAGGTGAGATGGAAAACTCACAATGTACAAAAAGGATATATCATGTAATTAAATCAAGAGTATCAAGGAAAATAGGTAGTGGACTAAGTAACAGTGTATTGGCTATGGTTCAACTACGGAATAATTTCATGGAGGGGTAATATGTAATAAATAAATATGTCATGGGGATTGATTCATTAATTTGAAAATACATATTAGAGTTCAATCACATTTGTTTAGTGGAATCAATTGTGATTACATAGGGTCGTGTGAAATACTCACAAACCTATTTAAAGCTAATTGTATTTTTCCCTTTAGGTCCCTCATCAAGTTGATTTAAATGAACCAGATCAGGCTTTTTATTAAACGAGTTGGTTGTTTTTATATAATTAAAAACATGGGCTAGAGAGAAACTGTACATTTGATGCAATGAGAGATTAGACTTTGAGATAAAATCCAAGCCTAGTAACATGTATGGGACACATGGGCCAATGAGCTTATACCTAGCCCATGTGTCACATTGAAGTGATGGAAGGCCAGGATGAATCCTAGTCCTATCCGTCTACCACTTGGAGTTCTAGTATATCTAGAACTTCACTTTACAGCTTGTCCCACATTGCTTGTGTCTCCTAGTATTTTGAATCTATAAATAGATATACATGTAGCTCTTCAAAGGTAAGCTATTTTACTACAGTTCTTTAGTTTTTACTAAGAACTAATATTCTTGAGTTAACTCTCGAGAATAAAGTTTAAATTCTTGAAGAGCGAGTTGAGAGTCCACTCTCTTAGTTATCATCAGTCATTGATGAGAAGATCTAGAGGTTGAGTTAAGAATACGATGAACACGTTCTTCAACATGCAATGAGCAAATCAACCACAGTCAACTGCCCTTAGTAGCCTAGGAGAGGCCAATTTCAATTGTAAGTACTCTAAACATGTTTGTTTAAATTATCTAGCCTTGTTTATCTTGAAGAATTTTTTTTTGAGATCGGTATTCCGCTGCGTCTGATTGGATTAGTGCATGATCCCAACATTTGCAATGTGTAAATGTAACTAGGCATTGCAAAGCTCGAGTTGCGGATCCATTTCAAGCATCAAGCGGATATTGCGAGTATATTACTCACTGATAAAGTAAGGGTGATATGTGGTCTCGTTGAACCTGACTATGAGCCTATTCCTAATTCTAATTTAATCTTTAAGGATGTTTATTTATTCAATGTATAATTCTTGAGATATTATTATTGAGAATCTTTTAGATATCTGACTTGATGGCCGGTCTTAGACTGAGACACTTGATGTTATCTATATTAAGTTATGTTATGATATTTTAATTATTACTCTAGTTATTTCAATTGTGATGTGGTATAGTGATGTCTATTTTATTATACAAGTGAATCAGTCTTCTACTGTTTACTCTCTCGTGAGGGTCCTAGTTATCCTTACGTTTTATTTGCTCGATAAATAAGTCGGGGAGGCGCACCAAGTTAATAACCATTTAATTAAATTCAGGAGCGTTACATTGAGTAAATTATTTCCGGGGGTGTTACTTTAGGGAATATGATTGCAAAAACATGCTGGCGTAGTGAAAAATAAAAAATTCTCATAGCAAGATCACACTTTAAGAATAATAGGTAAAGACTATGCTATTTAAAATTAAACTGCAAAACATGAATACTTACTTGAAGATCCCGACCACTCCTTGGCTTTTGGGCAAAAAAATTTCTTTCTTGCTCCTCCAAAGAATACGTGCAATCTTAGGGATTATGAAACTTTCAAATCTTCTCATCAATGACTAATAATAACAGAGACTGTGAGCTCTTGACAGTTAATTCAAGAATATTAATTATTAGTAAAAGCTAAAGAATTGATGTAATTAGTTATATTGCAAGAGCTAAATGCTTATCTATTTATAAGCTTGGAATACTAGGAGATGTGTGAGATCTTTTCCATGTGGACAAGTAGTGGTGGAATCACTAGTCCTACTAGGACTAGTGATTGTGAACGGCTAGGGTTTGGAAAACCCTAGCCTCTACTCCACTTCAAAGTTAACCCATGGGGGTAGGGAATAGCTCCCTAGCCCATGCATCTACCACCTTGCATTGGGTTCGAGTTTCATCCGGTAACGCCCTGATAAATTAATTAACTGGTAATTAACTTCACGGTTCATTTCCTAGTCTTATTTTAAGAAGAATAAAACCATAAGAATACTACGCAAAGGAAGCATAAAATATTCTTTCAACATTAATTACAACCAGAGCATCTACTAAAAGTCACTACATTAACTGAAATCACCCTATACAAATCATCGATCAAAACTAAACCTTAATACACAATTGAGCATTAAATACTAAGCCTACACATCACCCAAAAGTACTAATTACCATGAGCGGCTATCAAAATTCTCCAATAAGTCCTCGAGCATAACCGAATCGATTTCACTACGCCAAACGACCACATCTGCCTTGCGGTCCATCTCGAATCTAATATCTAAAAATGGTTCAACTATGAAACAACATATGTTTCATATGTGAAAAAGATACAAGCGTAAGTCTACGACTTAGTGAGTAATAATACGCATAATACACATATTATCGTATGGTGAAGTCAGTTTATGTTAAAATCACATGCAAGAGAGTATTATTTCATTGTACAAGATGATGGTATATGTAATATTGATATAGTGTATATATGCTTATATCAATGGTATCATGTTATAGTTCAATTTCATATAGTCTACCCAGGATATTAACCCATTTACGACAAGGTTGGCGTTGTCCCGAGGGACTTGTAATACAATACCGATGCCCTGGATATGTATGCTATTGTCCATCATTAGCAGTCCGACAGAATCCGACCTTGGGTGACCACACTGCTAATAACGTCCATAACCGTGACCCCGATTCAAGCATGATGTGCCAGTCACAAAACAACTATTAGATCAAAGGCCAAACATAAAAATAAATAAACATTTGACCATAAAGAATAACCAGTATAATAGTAAGCCTATGACCGTTTTTTCCGCACGAAACTGTGTACCATGCCATACGATGCAATTTAGTCTTCATCGTATTTTACATGCATGTTTTCATAATCTCATAAATTCATTATTTTATCATTAATCACACATTTCGCAAAATAGAGTTCGAAGTAATAAAAATGACATTTCATGTGAGTTGTAAATATGCATGTTTTGATACACATATTTGTGCCATGCGAAAAAATAACAATGACAAGTATCTATGTGAGTTTTACTCACTTGTATCGCACAACCCTTCCAAAAATCTCATTGAGGTTCTACAACCTTGAAATCTGAGAAAACCCTAACATCAGCCAACTAAAAACAGGTCTTAAATCCTAAACAACTCAAATTATGCTTTATACCCGCCTAGCAATCACTTGTCTAGTGAATGGTGAACGTTCGGCTCAGATGCTGTTCATTTTTTCAGTGAATGGTGAATATTTGGGGCTTGAGCAGAATTCCAAATTTGAACCTAAAAGCCATAAAACTGGTCTTAAGCAAGTTCTAGGGTCTTAAAATGGTCTCTAACAGAGTCATAACCTCAGTAACATCTCTATGCAGTACTAAGTACGTTAAATCTACTAATCAAACACTAAACTAAAAACTAAGCAAAGATGTAAAACTAGCTAGAGATAACACAAAAAACAGTAAACTAGGATACAAAATTAATTAATCAATGCTTGAATCACTTAAGAAATGAGTTTGGTTAAGAAGGTTACCTCTCTTGGAAATGAAAAGCCAATAAAACTCCAAAACTCCTCCAAAACACTCTCTCTCTCTCTCTCTCTCTCTCACACACACACACACACACACACACACACACACACACACACACACACTCAAGAGCTAACTGACTGAAATGGGCAGAAATGAGGTGAAGAGGGCAAGGGTGTGGGGTATTTATAAGTGAAGAGGTCGAAGTGGATAATAATCAATTGATCTGGCTTTTGGCAAATGTTTATGTAAAAGTTAGGATTAGACGATCGTTCAACGTACGACCATGATCGTTTGTGGTACGGTTTGACAAACACGATAAAGGCGTGAGATGTACTTTCCGACACACAGTACAACACTTCAACGATTGTTCGTGGTAGGGACCATGATTGTTCCTGAGAGAAAAACCTCGAACGTTCCGGATGAGAACCGCAAATGTTCTTGGGTCAGTCAACTCAAAAGGTCAAAGGTTCCAAATTTCAAATTAAGACCTAATTAACCTATGATAATTATCTGGGGCACTACACATCCCAATCTCAGTCTCCATTTCTTTCATCTTCTATATAGTTTCTCTCTAGCCATGTTTTAATAAATAAAAACAAGCAACCAAAGAAATAAGAAAGCCTGACTTAGTTAAATTACATTAGCTTTTGAGGGACTCAAAAGGAAAAATAAAACTAACTTAATAGGTCTCTGACCAGTTATCTCTATAATTGTCACCATGCTCCTATTTAATTATATTTAATTCCACTAAAGAAATGTAATTGAATTCTGATGTTTTTTTTTTATTAAATCAATTAATCCCTTAGATTTACTTAATATTGACTTTTGATTCCTCAATGAAATATTCCGTAGCAGAATTAAAGCCAAAGACACGACCACTTAATTATTTACCTCTTTGTCATTGAGTTGCTGATTTTATCTATTATTTTTGTACTTGTGAAAGACTTATCACATTTACATAGTTTCTCCAAAAGAAAAAAGAAAAAGTATTTCAATATTCATTATCAAAATGCTCTAGTCAAAGATTAAGACTAACCCAATCCATAAAATTTATATTATCCTGTTTTTTTGAAAATAGTTTGTGGTTTGTTTTGAAAAGTATAAGCGGCAAAAACCACCGTTTGAAATTTTTATTTGGACAATTGATTTAAGAAGTTTTTATCGTATAAGAAGCAAAAAGAAAAAAAAAAAAGTTTTTTTTTTTTTTTTTAAATTACCAAATAGAACATCATTTATCAAAAAAGAAATCAAATGTCTTAAAAATATAAATAACATTGAAATTTTATGTGCGCGGTATTTTCCAAGAAGTAGTAGCAATTGAAAAAGAAAATGAACAAAAAGGCAAAAATAATTTGCTTTTCTTAGAAGCGAAAAAAAGCAAAAAGTAGAAAATTTAAAAAGTCTGTAACCAACGCATTACCCGAGCAACCTGGGTCCTATACAAAAATAGACCCCTCTACTCTACTCTCCACACTATCTCTAAGCCCCCCCGCTCTTTTCGCCTTTTTGTGCCTTTGGACTCCATTTTGACTCCTCTACTCTCCCACTGTTCTCTCTCTCTCTCTCTCTCTCTCTCTCTCTCTCACTCTGACTAATTTTTTTTTTTTCTTTTTAATAATTTTGGGTAGCTTAAATTTTGAGTTAGATCTACCAAATACGCAAAGTCTGCGAAGCACAATCGAACGCCTACTGCCATTATAGTCCCGTTGAACCTCTTTTCCTTCTCTTTTTCTTCAATTACAAACAAACAAAAACAAAAAAAGGAAGGCAAAACCACAAAGGCCAAGCGACTAAACCCTAGATCTGAGATGCTGCAACTCCGGCACCGGCGGGACTCGACTCCCGCCACCACGAAATGGCTGAACAAGGTAATTTCCGACAATGCCCGGGGCTTTTGTTTCCAAGTTTAGAAAGTTGAAGTATTCCAACGTCAATGTGTTTTTTGTTTCCTAGTTTGATGAGAATTTGGAGCAGTGGCCGCATCTGAACGAGCTGGTGCATTGCTACACGACGGACTGGGTGAAGGATGAGAACAAGTACGGCCACTACGAGAGTATCGGGACGGTGTCGTTTCCCAACCAGATATATGAGGGCCCCGATACTGACATTGAGACTGGTAACTCTGGCGTCTCTCTCTCTCTCTCTCTCTCGCACAAATGCTACTCCATTCGCTTGAAATGGATGTGTTAATTTTGTGTTTAGTTTAACTAACACTTTTTCTTTTTCCTATTTGCTCTGTAATGGAAAGAAAATTAAATTTCATCGAAAACTATACCTAAGAAGATATGCAGTTTTCTGTAAGATATTTATTGGTGCAAATGTAGTAGTAAAAATATTTAGAAAGATATTTGTAGGATATTCATTGTCATAAATGGAGTGGTAAACATAATTCACCGAAAGAGAGACAAAAGTTCTATAGAAAATTTATCTTGGAAAAAAAACTTCACTTTGCCGTTCATGAGACTCTGTGATTAATGTTTTGTGTTGATTTAGTGTTGTGTTGCGGTGTTTTTGAAACTATTCTGAATGGTTTGCAGAAATGCGTCTTGCCAATGCAAGGCGATCCAAGGCAGAAGATACTACTGACGATGACATTCCGAGCACCTCAGGAAGGCAATTTACGGAGGCGACTTCTGAGGCGTCTGTTCTGAAGGTTGCACTCGTTTGAGTCTTGATTTTATTGACATCAAATGTGCCATGAGTCTAATTTCGTTTTGCAATTCTTCGGTTTATGTGCTGTAGAAATTTGGTGAAATGTGTGCTATTCTAGTTCCTTTCTTTGTCTCCTAAGTTCATCTGGATCTGAATGTTTTTGATTTGCTGATTAATTCACAGCATTTTGGTCCATCTCCCCTCCCTGCTTATGAACCAGCGTTTGATTGGGAAAATGAGAGGTTGATGATATTTGGCCAAAGGATTTCAGAAGCTCCTATATCACAGTATGACACTCTTTATTATTATTATTATCATCATCTTTTTGGCCATAAGAGTATGTCAGTTTTTTAGTCATATTAACCAGTAGAATCTTTATATCAGCCATTTTAGTTTGGATTCTTCCCCCAATTAATTTTCTCTTTTTCTTTCTTTGTATCATTTTGGGATGGTCATAGCGGATTGAAGATATCTGTTAAAGTTCAGTCATTATCATTTCAAGCGGGATTAGTAGGTGAGTGTTCTGCTCTTGGTACTGAGCCTAGTCATCTATGAGTTGCTTCTTTGTCTCAATGTTATGTTACTGCATTTTTGATTTATTGGTTTAAGGTGTTTCAATATTTCTGACTTGGAATTCTCTCTCTCTCTCTCTCTCTTAGAGCCGTTTTATGGTACAATTTGCTTATATAATAGGGAGAGAAGAGAAAAGTTGTCAGAGGATTTCCATTTTCATGTGTTACCTACTGAAATGCAGGATGTAAGTATAAGACCGATTCGGCAGTTGTTTTTCTTAAATTTTCTATTCCCTTCTTTTTAAACAGAAAGAGTTAATTTCCGCATACATTATAACTAAGGAATTTACTGTTTTCTTTGACACCAATTTCAGGCTAATGAACCACGGGGTATCTTCTATTTAGATGCTCCATCAGCATCAGTTTGTCTGCTAATCCAGTTAGAAAAGCATGCCACGGAAGAAGGCGGGGTTACCTCTTCCGTTTATTCACGTAAAGAACCGGTATATACAAATGCACCTTTACATTTTTCTTTCTTACTAGCAGCCTTCAACTTGTTTCTTAATGCCCTGGAATTTGCTATTTTGTGTGCGTTACCATTCAGCAACATTATTGGTGCCTTTTTTCTTTTCTTTTCTTTCCTTTAAATGTTAAAATTTCCCCTCTCTGTTGCTTTAGTTGTTTCCGAATTTGGTTCTGTTGATGTCTTGAGAAATTAATGCCTCTGTTTTTAACACTTTGCTTAATTTTGTTAACCATTGTTTGAACTCTTGGTGCTTGATGTGGATATGAGGTTTGGGCTAGAGTTCCTATCAGCTGTGCCTGTGCTGGCTCTGGTCTCCACAGGGTCTACTGGATTGCAGCCTTGATTTCAGCATTTTTATTTGATCCTCACTCTTGTTGGTCCTCTACTAAATGATACCATGATCAACACATCCTTGTTAATTATGTTGACATGGTCCCTAAGGGGTAGCTCAATCGGCTAGAGATCACGCCTCATGAAGCGGGAATCACTAGTTCGAATTTCCTCTTTCTCTCTTTTGGAAAAAAAATTACTTATAAAAAAAATTATTATGTTATGTTTTTTCTGGACTCTCTCTCTCTCTGTGTGTGCACATGTGCATTATTGATGACATCCTTTTATTCCCTTTTGCAATAATTCAATGCAGGCTTGTTGTTTTCATTGATTACTTGATCAAAATGTTCTCTTCTGTGTACTGATGCATTCCCTGTACCTGAACAGGTGCCCTTGACTGACCGAGAAAAGCAGAAACTGCAGGTGTGGTCTCAAATAATGCCTTACAGAGAATCCTTCTCGTGGGCTATTGTTTCATTATTTGATAACAGCATTGGTGCAGCTTCTGGTGGGGCTGCTTCCCCAAGCAGCCCTCTTGCTCCTAGTGTGTCTGGGACAAGTTCCCATGAGGGTGTCTTTGAGCCCAGTGCAAAGATCACATTAGATGGGAAGCTGGGTTATTCAAGTGGAAGTTCTATTGTAGTCGAAATATCGAGCTTGAATAAGGTTAAAGAGAGCTATACTGAGGACTCACTGCAGGTGCGGAAGAGATTTATATCTTAAATCTAGTAGTTTTTAAGGTTCCTCTTTATAGTGGTTAAGTAATTATACATGAAAAATTATAGCTAAAATTATTGCATGCTGATGAATTAATTTGGATTACTAGACCTTCGCTTAATTGTTCCCCTTGTGGCATTTACAACATTCTTGGTATCATGCACATGTTTGCTTAAATAATTGTAAACTTTATTTCTACCTTCCTCTCTCAGTGTCCATGTATAGCTTGCAATTAATTGTTTATGTACACCCCATAACTTCTATCACCACTTTGTCATCTTATAGCTACATTTCTTATCAGTGATGTGGTATAGCTGGCTTGTTACTTGATCTCACTGATATGTTACTTTATATTTTGGTCTTTAATTTTGTACTGGAGCCTCTTGAGGATGTATGTCATCACTAAGGAACCAGTTGGTCTTCACAATAATGCTTTGATACCAGGGTTTGAAACTGTTACTCTTGAGCTTTAACTACTAATTTGGAATGACCTAAGTTGAACATTTGAAAGGAAGGATATGGCAATGTGGAACTGCGCTTCTGAAAAAAGGTTACTCCAGAATAAATTGACAGGTGCTCCGTCGCAAGCAGAAGCCAGTTAGGTAAAAGCCTGGGTAGAACCAGACATGCAAGTTTCCCGGCATGTTGCTTCTCTGTGCTAAATTCTTTGGATTTTGTGATAATGGAGTTTTCACATAAAAACTGGTCAAAAATGAAAATTTCTTGAGACCACTGTGAACTCAAGTATGCCGGAGTTGTGGAGTTAATTTATCTGTGTAAATTTGGACTTTTACTCTTTAATTCACCTTTTTGTAAGATTTGGAGAAGTCATCCTCATATTTTTCTCCTGATTCTTTTCCATTGTTTGAAGAGATTAGAAAGGAGGGCTTTGCATGGCCCACAGAGATAAGAATGTACACGGTGGAGGCTTTGCTCACAATACATCATTTGACTGAGCAAAGGGAAGCCGGGAGAGTGTTATTTTGTGCTATTGATCAAATGGAGTAGCATAGAGTTTGCTAGCCAACTAGCAAGGGGCCAACCCTCTAATTTTTTTAAAGTCACTGTTCTTAATGCTTGTTAAGGAGCACTTTGCATGCTGCAGTTAAAATGTTGATCAATAGAGTTTACCATGAATATTAGTTTAACCCACCTAGGAAACTGCTAATTTGCTAATGTTTGTTTTTTATATAATTTAATCATTGCGATAAGTATATAATTTATTATTAAAAAGGATATTCTTGTATGTTTTAATGGGATTCATCCCCAAATTTCTCTCAATTTTACGCATTCTAAACCAACTGCTTCTTTGTGTTCTTGAGAAATAGATACTCCAGATCCATTGCCAGATATCATTTCTATATGTTCATAAAGCCCAAGAAGCATATAAAAATGTAACCTGCCATGGGTGAGCCTGAAGTTGGTGGATACTCTCTCTCTCTCTCTCTCTCTCTCTCTCTCTCTCTCTCTCTCTCTCTCTCTCTCTATCCCCAAGAGGATCCATATAGCACTTGCCATATGTCATATTTATCCATTCTTTCTTTTTGATGCCAGAGAATGCGTTACACATCCTTAAAGGATTTTTGTCCTTCTTTGTCTTGTTCTCCTCTTTTCCTCTTCACCAGTGTATTGCCACTGTAACTTCTATTACCTAATTTTCTGCATTTGATGTCATCCAAAAGGCTGAGAAATGTACTATAGTTGCTAAATTACTTATCAAAAAAAAATTTAAGTCTAAATTGAACAAAGCTTGAAAATTACTGAAAGATGAGGAAAGTTAGAGGCTAACTGCAAGACAATGACTTAGTTTACCATTAAGATATAATGAATGAGTCCTTAGTTGGCTTGCTTTTGGTTTCTTTTATGCCATTGTTCATCCTTGGACGTGCCAGTATTTGTGGATATGTTGGTTAATTGCATGTGGATGAAATTTTTAGCTATGCAAGGGCACATGAATAACCTATTTAGTAACATCCCTTTAATGCGTTTATTGTTCTCTATACGATGTTGCACTTATACAATATTGAGATCTTTGTCCCCCTTCCAATTTTTAGCAACGCTTTTTTTTTTTCCTTTCAATTTTTTTTTTTTTGTTTTGTTTGTTTTTAAAAAATCTAAATGGCAGCATGTAAAGTTTCCTTTTCAGTTATCATTAAAAGGTTCAGAATATTGTGCTCAATGTCTTCCAAAATTAGTTTTCCTATTCTATGTTTAAAGTGTATATGGTAGTGCCTTCTAATAAATTTATATTTTTTCTCTTGGTTTTTTCTTTTTTGTATATGTAGGATCCGAAACGGAAGGTTCATAAACCTGTGAGGGGTATTTTGAGACTGGAAATCGAGAAGCGCCAGATTGGTCATGCTGACTTGGAAAATATATCAGAAAGTGGGAGTGTGACCAATGACTTCGTTGATCCGGGGGACCGCATTGCTGATTCTTCATTGAGAAAGTTATCCAATAATGGTTCTGATGGGCCTGAGAGTAGCTATTTGAAGTGGAATTTATATGATGGGAAAGAAATTTCTGGAAATGGATCGAATGCCCATGAAAATCCTGATTTTGGCGTTGATGATGTAAGTGTAAAGCCCCTGTATAAATCATGATCCTCTCCATTTGGGTTCAAATAGAGGTAGTCCCTCTGAAGATCCATGGCTGTGACCTATGAAAAAGATCCATGGCCGTTTGATCATGATTGAAATGCCATGAATACACCATGAAAAATTGTGTTTCTTATTATTTGTTTAAACTTCTTTTTATGGTTATTCATGATTGTTTGATCATGATTGAATGCCATGGATCTTGAAATGGACTCTCCATTTCAACCCAAATGGAGTCCCCCATGCATAGTCATCGATCTGTGGTTGAATTCAGCTGTAGAGAATCTATCACTTACAGTTCCCCATTACTTCTGTGCAAAGGTATTAATATATTGATCCATCAAATTGAGATGCCGGAGCCATATGAGCCTCAAAATGCACATAAGTCTCAGTGAGACGAAGCTGCTATGCAGTTTTTTGTGCCTGCTGATTACTTGGGGATGGGATATTTAAAGTCCGTAACTAGGGAAAGAAAATAACCTCAAAGATGACAGAGTAAATGATCAAAGAACAAGCTTTCTAATTGAAGGAGGCGTTTAGCATTGTCATAGGATTAAAGGAAAGGTGGTTGTTAATTCACTGTAATGATATAACTGTTTGTCTAGAAAAATATGTCCACATCTCACACCTTCTTGGACTTGAATTCTGATCCTATATCATTTGTCACTTCATTTAGAGTAATATATTTTCCATTACTTAATAGTATTTAGGTATTTTGAACTGGTTGTTGATATGATCTTTGATTGTTGTGCTATGCAACTGGATTTTTTCCCCGAAATGCATACTTTTAAACTTGGTTGGTCCGACATGGACACATGTATCGAGAAGCTGATTGGATTTGGGGTCCCATGAAGTTTCATTCTTTAGTTCGGGTAGGGATGCTCATTCATCCATGTCATCAGTTCATTTCAAGCGTAACATTTAAGAAGAAAGGTGAGGCTCTCCACATGTTGGAAGTGTATGAGAATTGGATGCACCCCTATTCAGTGGCCCTCTCTTAAACAATGTGCTTCATTTGGCTCAATGAGTTTGATATGAACATTACTTATCCTTGTAGGCAGTGTATACTGAAAATTCTATCATGAAGAGTTGCAATTAACATTTTGATAACATGCCCAGTTTTTTTTTGGGTACATTTATCCTAAATGATATGTCGATTAACTTGCAGTTCCAAGCTTTTGACTTCCGCACAACTACAAGAAATGAGCCTTTCCTGCAGCTTTTTCATTGTCTATATGCATATCCCTTGACAGTTAGTTTAAGTCGGAAGAAAAATTTGTTCATTCGGGTCGAACTAAGAGAGGATGATGCTGATGTTCGTAGACAGCCTTTAGAGGTGAATGTCTTGATTTGTATTTTCAAAGCAGTGTGCTTTCTGAACTTCATCTTGGTTTACAAGTGCAACTATTTTGACTAGGCCATGTATCCGAGGGAGCCAGGTGCTTCATTTCAGAGGTGGGTTAACACACAAGTCGCTATTGGGACTAGGGTGGCCTGTTACCATGATGAGATCAAACTTTCCCTCCCTGCTATCTGGACGCCAACACATCACCTCTTATTCACATTCTTCCATATTGATCTTCAGACAAAACTAGAAGCTCCAAAGCCTGTATGTTTGCTTGTCTGTGTCTCTCAAAATAATTCTTTTGTATCTTCTTTGCTTGTTTTTGTATTGTTTCAGCGTGTCTTGTGGGTCTGCTTCAGTATTACCATATCTTCTCCTTTGAATTAATCATTCTGGCCATTAATTTTCCAGGTGGTAGTTGGATACGCGTCACTTCCATTATCTACACATGCTCAGTATGTATAAACCGAACTTTCTTCCTTCTTTGTCCTTGTAGCTAGTAGAGTTCAACTTGTAATTTATTTTTTCTATTTGGCTGCTGTAGTTTTAGTAATTCCTTGACCAGAAGTTTACTTACGCTACATGTCTAATGCTTGTGGCGGGATGTTAATCTTTATGACAGTGGCTGCTGCTTATTGTTGTCTGCTATTGAGGGCATCTTATTGTAAAATTTCAAATATTTAAGCATCTTTCCTCAATGAAATGATTTGTTTTCTTGCATTCATTTTCTTTCTGGATGGTCTCTGGTTGCTTTTCTTCTTCCTCTTTCTTTAATGTTCAAGATGTCTTAAATATTTGGTTCTAATTTCTCACAGGCAGATTGCAGTTGCAGTTGGTAATTTGGAATCTCCATATTCCTCCTGGAGTTTTCTCTCTTCCTCACTTTTCTCCCTCTCGTCAGCGCGTGTCGACATTTTCTATCGTTTGTGTGTGCTCTTTGATGTTGGCGTGGTTGGAGCCTTTGGTTTTGGTTGTCTATGATGGGTTTCTTGAGCTGGTTTTATGTATAGGCTAAAGCCTTTGAGCTCTCAGTAGTAGAAGGTGTTCAGTTCCTCGTTTGGATGAAAGGAGCCGTGGGGTTTCGTGGGCAATATTGTTGTGTAAGCTGGGTGTTGTTTGGCTGTCAAACTCGATTGAGGAGTTGGTTTGAAGGATAGAGGTGACTGAGTTTTTCCAATTGTCAAGGGATGGAAACAAGGTGTTCATTGCTCAAAGACGCTCTAATAGGTCCGACCAATTTTCGGGGTTGGCGTAGTTTGGAAGTGGCGGTCGGAGAGGCCTTATTGTAATCCCAGGGGGTGAGAACGAAGGGGATGTAGCAGCTTTGCCATTGAGATGAGAAAGGTGATGTCTTTCTTCGGTCTCCCTATAGGCAAAGGGAGCAGAATTTTTCCCTTATGCCAGCCCACTGGTGTTTTGCAGCCAATTGATGTGGGTGACTCTTCCTCGGTTTAAACGGGTAAGGAGATGATGAAAGCTGGTGGCCGAAGGACCTTTACAGAGGTGGTAGGTAGGGTGGTGCAATTGTAAGGGTGCCCTTTGGCGCTGGATGCAATGGTGGAGTGAGCTCCTCGCGCATCGGGCCACTCTAAGGCTGTTGCCTTCGTACCTTAAGCTCAGAAGGTTGCTCGAGGTAGGATTGTAGGCAGGTCACTCTTGGCTTTTGTGTTGTAGAAGGAGACGAAATTGTACGAGGGGATGACATGTTGGATTTTGGTGGGAACATTCGAAAATGGAGAAGTTAGCTAGAGAAACTAAAAGGGGAAGTGGACTGGGATCTTGAGTTAGTGGAAGAGGGCTTGAACTTTTATGGGCTGGAAAGGTTTAATTATTTGAATCAAGCTGTTTCTGGTTTGGTGGAGCATTTAGGGTAGACCTATCCGTTTTCACTAAAAAAAGCCCAACTCGGAAGGTGAAGCCCGTCCTACGGATAGAGGGAAACAAGGCCCTCCTCTCTAGCAAGTGAAACGTGCGTTTTACATCAAGCCCACCTTTAGGTGGGTTCGGCTCTCTCGGGCTGGGGAGGCCTCTTCTTTGGGTATAGACCCGGTGGTGGAAGCAGGCTTAGAGAGCTCAAAGGTGGTTTGCACTGCTGTGTGCTCCGCCTAGCCCGGTGGTCCTACAATGGTCTTGCCGGCAGCCTTCGTTGATGTTGCATGAGTAGTGTAATTCTGCTTCAAGGGACGTAGATGTTTTTCCCTCCATGGAGAAGCATCTGACGAAATGATTGTAGCTGGCTCTCCACCCTCCAAAATCTGCCAGTGAGAAGGCTGCGTTGGTTTCCCTACTTCTTGGGCTTTAATTTTAACTTTGGGGACAATGGAGGTAGGTTTGGTCCGTTTGGAGGTTTACCTCGGCTGGTCTGACAAGTTAGCCCCTTCAAAGGTATGAAGTCTGATTCTGTTGGCTTGAGAAATGTGGATTTGAGGGCCAATTTTAGTTCCTATATCTTCTGAGGCAGTGTTTCCCCTAGTTTAGGCACTTTTCCGGCAAACTTAGAGTGGGCTTTTGTTGCTAAGGGGTGTAAGTGAGTTCCATTGCTGGGTCTTTTTTCTTTCCTCTTCCCTTCTTCTATAGAGGTGTTGTAGGGGGGTATTGCTTATGTAGAGAAGGGAAAAGGTATTGTTTCTACATGGTTGGGTGTGATGTGGGTGGTGTGGTTAGGAGTGATGCTCTTGTAACTCGGCCTTGTCTGGATGTGGAAATGTTCTCTGAGGAGGAGTCCACTCCGTTGAGATCCTGTCCAACAGTTGCTAAATAGAAAAGTGTAGGGACAATGCCTTCATCTTGGATTTTGTAAATAGGGAAGGAAATCCGTCTTTTGTGGGGCTTTCATGTGAGGGTTATGAAGAGGAGCTTTTGGCCTTGTTTACAACCATTGAAGTTAGCTACACTTATCAGGTGTCGGCCTCTAGCTAAAAATTTAGGAAAAAAAGGTAGTAGAGAATTGAGAAGGTTATCTTGTTCCATTAACTGTGATGGGAACAACGACAATGCTAGCCGTGGCAGAGTCAAAGGGTGGGTCACATGTGGTTATTTAGGAAGCCCAAGTTGTTATCATGGAAAGTGAGAGGGTTGAATGAAGGAGACAAACGCTTGAGAGTTAGAAATTTGCTTAGATAGTGGAAGACATATATTATTTGTTTGCAAAAATCTAAATTGGAGCTCATTTCCAACAGTGTTGTGTGTAGTTTGTGGGGCTATCAACATTTGGATTGGTGCTTCTCAGCTTCTAGAAGGGCCTTTGGTGGAAGCTTGCTTATGTGGGATAGGAGGGTTGTGGAGAAGATCGAAGAGTGTGTGGGGGAGTTTATTGTTGCCTGCTCCTTTAGAAATGTTGATGGTGGTTTTTCTTGGGCTTTTGGGGGTTTATGTGGTTGATTCCGATTGTGATAGAAGGTATTTATGGGAGGAATTGGTTGGCTTTCTTAGTTCCACCCTTGAACAGGGCCTCATGGACCTTCCCCTTATAATGGGGACTTTTACTTGATCAATCAATTACAATTCTCCTCCTTGGTCAAGAATTGATAGGTTTCTTGTCTCTCCTGAATTAGAAGATAAGTTTCCCGAAATATATCAGAAAAGGTTGCCTAGATTGTGCTTAGACCATTTTCCCATCCTCCTTGATCTTGGTGGTATTTAGGGTGGCAAAAGATCTTTTAAGTTTGAGAATATTAGGTTAAAGGCCGAAGGCTTTGTGGACAGGGTGAGGCAATGGTGGTATTCTTATTGCATTCAGGGCTCCCCAAGCTCCATTTTGGCTCGTAACTAGGGCTTTGAAAGCTAATGAATGAGCATGCGTTTTTTAATGTTGAGACCCATAAAAAACTTTATTGAATGAGTTGCGTGTTCTTGATGGTTTGGAGGAAGAGAGCTTTATTTGATGAAGAGAAATTGAGGAAAGTCATAGTTATTATTGAGTTGGAAAAAACTACTTTATTGGAGGAGATAAGTTGGAGGCAAAAGTTAAGGGCTCAATGGTTAAAAGAGGGTGACACATACACAAAGTTTTTCCATCGGGTGGCCAACTCTAATAGGAGAAACAACTCCATCGAGTCGGTGTTACTACATGGCTCAGTTTTTTCTGATCAACTTGCAATCAGGGTTCACTTTGTGTAATTCTATGATAGATTGTTTAGAGAACAGTTTAGTTGGTAGCCCAAATTGTATGACCTTACTTTTGATTCCATTGATAGGAGGGGGCGTCTTGGTTGAAGAGACCGTTTGAGGAGATTGAGGTCTTTGAGGTGAAAGGTATGAACAGTGAAAAGGTGCTAGGTGCTGATGGTTTTACTATGGCATTCTTCCAAGTTTGCTAGGATGTGATCAATGCAGATATTATGGGGGTATAGCATGATTTTTATGCTAGTATTAAGTTTGAAGAAGTCTTAATGCCACTTTAATTGCTCTCATTTTGAAGAAATATGAGGTTATTGATCTTAAGGAATTTTGACCTATTATAGTCTTGTGAGAGGAGTTTACAAGATGCCAAAGACCTAGCCAATAGGTTGAGAAGGGTTGCGGAGAATATTATTTCGAAGATCCAGAATGCTTTTGTTAGAGGTAGGCAAATGCTTGACTCATTGCTCATAGCAAATGAATGTCTAGATAGTAGGATCAGATTTGGTGAGCCAGGAGTGCTTTGTAAATGTTAGAATATAAAATAAATGATTAAATTTATCTCTTCTTATCAGCTTAAGCTTTTAGGTTAAATGATGATTTAACATGGTATCAGAGTCAGAGGTCATGAGTTCGAATTCTGACTCCACAATTTACTCCCTATTTCAGTTAAATATTCTATGTGTTGGGTCTCGCATATTAAATGGAAGTTTGAACTCACACGTGAAGGAGAGTGTTAAAGTATTGATTAAATGATTTAATTTATCTCTTCCTGTTAAGCATTTGGAACAAATGGTGATTTAACAACAAATTTGATATTTAGAAGGCTTATAATCATGTCAATTGGGAGTTGTTATTATACTTGTTGAGGAGGTGCAGTTTTAGAAAGAAATGATGCTCTTGGATAGCGCATTGTATTTCTTCAGTGCGCTTTTCCGTTTTTGTGAATGGCTATCCGTTCGGATTCTTCAGAAGTTTCCGTGGTGAGATCGGGAGATCCTTTGTCACTTTTTTCTATTTGTTATCGTAATGGAGGCTTTGAGTGAAATTCTTTTTGCAAATGTTAATCAGGGCTTTTTTTTAGGCTTTTCTATAGGGTTTAGGCACTCTGGTGTGGTTAGCATATCCTATCTTTTGTTTGTGGATGACACTTTGATTTTTTTTTTTGTGGCGCCAATCCTGATTATCTACGCTATTTGGTGTGCCTTATTTTTATGCTTTGAAATTGTTTCCGGTTTGAAAATTAATTTGGCTAAGATGGAATTTGTTCCTATGGGTAATGTCAATAATGTGGATGGTTTGGCTAGTATTATGGTTTGTGGGGTTTCTTTTTTGCCTATAAAGTATCTTGGTCTTCCGTTGGGAGCCCTTATAAGGCCAAATCTATTTGGGACGGTGTTATTAAGAAGATAGAGCGTCGGTTGGCTTGTTGAAAAATGATGTACTTATCTAAAGGTGGTAGGGTTACCTTAATTAAGAGCACCCTTTCTAATTTGCCTATGTATTTTGTGTTTCTTTTCCCTCTTTGCTAGTGTTGCAAACCACATAGATAAGGTACAACGAGATTTCTTATGGGGTGGGCTAGGTGAAGATTTCAAATTTAATCTGGTTAGTTGGTCCAAGGTTTGATATCTGATCTTTGAGGGAGGGTTGGGAGTCTGACTGGTGTTCAATCATGCTCTTTTGGGAAAATGGTTATGGCGCTTTTAGTGTGGGAGAAAGGCTTCTTTTTTTTTTTTTTTTGTAAAATTTTTATGAATAATTCAAATCATATTGAGAAAAAAAAAGGGTTAAACCCTTGTACATGAAAAGTTATGAAATAGGGACTCGACCCTATAAGCTGCTACAATGTAAAAAGCTAATCAAATCAACCAAATTTGTAGAGACAAAGTTAGGAACATTAACAAGAACCCAACCCAAGAGAGATCTCAAAAAATAAGATTTTAGAAATAGCACGTCTGTCTCACTATCTTTGAAATTATGACGATTCATTTTTCTCCAAATGCTCCACATTAAGAGGGCAGGAATAACTTTCTAGATAGCCTCTTTGGGATGTCCCCTCCCTTGTACTATCCAGCAATGAAGAAGTTCTTGGATGTTGCTAGGCATAACCCACGAGACTTGAAAAAGATTAAGCATCAATTGCCGGAGAGTCAAAGTGTACTCACAGTGGATGAGAAGGTGATCAGTCGTTTCCTCATTCTTTTTACACATACAACATCAATTAGCTAAAGAGAAGCCCCTCTTTCTAAGAGTATCCACCGTAATAATTCTATCAAGTGCTGCTGTCCACAAGAAGAAAGCAACGCGAGGAGGCACTTTGACCTTCCAAACACTTCTCCAAGGGAAAGAATTATGCTTACCTGACTGTAACAGAGTATAATAACTCTTCACTGTAAATTTCCAGCTGCTAGAGGAAGTCCACAACAAGTTGTCCACTTCCCCCAGATGCGTCTTCGAGGAATATAAGAGACTAAAGAACGAGTCAAAAGATTCTAGTTCCTAATCATGTGCTGCCATAATAAAACTAGGATTCCAATGGATAAAGGAACTTGATAGGTCCAAGTAATTAGACACATGAGAGAGAGGCTTGGTGGAGAGTTGTGGTGGATTCTACATATGGCAGCTTGTGGGTGGGTGGTGTCTAATGAGATACTTGGGGTCGTATGTGGTGGGGTTATGGAAGAATATTAGGAGGTGTTGGGGGTTGTTTTCTAGTCATATCAGATTTGAGATGGGAGGTGGCTCCAAAATTTAGATTCTAGCATGACTGTGGTGTGGGAATCAGGCCCTTAAAGAAGCTTTTCTGAATTTCTATAGTATTGCTTGCGTTAAGGATGTTTCCATAGCTGTTCATTTGAAGCTTTCTAGCAGCTCATAATTGGGAGGTGAATGTCTTTGCTTCATTTTTCAATTTATTGTACTCCTTTAGAGTGAGACGGGGATGTGAAGACAGGTTTTGCTGGGCCCCTTCAAAAAGAGGATTGTTCAATATTAGATCTTTCTACTGTGTTTGTCATGATGCCACTCCCTTCCCTTGGAAGAGTATTTGGCATATTAAGATTTCTTTGAGAGTGACTTTCTTTGCTTGGTTGGCCGCACTAGGGAAGATCCTTACCATGGATAACTTAAGGAAGTGGCATATCCTTGTGGTCGATTGGTGCTGTATGTGTAAGAGCATGGAGTCTACGGATCATTTCTTCTACATTGTGAGGTTGCTTGCGCCTTACAGAGTGCTATCTTCAATCGTGTTGGGCTATCTTGGGTTAGTCCTAGTAGACTTGTTTACTTGTTGGAGGGGGTTATTTGGTAGCCCTCAGAGTGTAGTTGTTTGGAAGATGGTACCTTCATGCCTTTTGTGTTGTCTTTGGAAGGAAAGAAATGATAGAAGTTTTGAAGACCGCGAGAGAATAGTGGTGGAGCTGAAGTTCTTCTTGTTCAATACTCTTTACCTTTGGATAGCTGCGTTTGTCTATCCTAATTTGTTTAGCTTTCATGATTTTATTGTTTTTTTCTTCTTCTCCTAACTAGGTGTATCTCTTCGTATACTTCCTGTGTACTTAGGTTGCGCTTTTCACTTTTCGCTTTTTAATGATATTTTGAATACTTATAAAAAAAGAATCATTCTTAAAATGTTAATACTGGGAACACACATAGGGGGTTGTATTCAGAAACAAGTTTGGAGGTTTTGTATGCTTGTTAGAAATTGACTATTTTATATGCTCCATTTTCCTGCTTTGGACGATAAAAGAGCTGAAAAAAACAAGGTATTATTATTAGGTCATTTGTGGGGAGAAAAGGAGCAGCTGCTGCCATTTCAAGACAATGGTTTGGATGTGGCTTTGTCCCCTCCCCTTTTTCTCTCTTTCTCTCTCCCCCAATCAATTTATGTAGAAAACACACTGATTTGTGATTCTATCTTATGTCTTCTTTGATTCTTCTAGAATTTTGGATATACATTTCTTTTTTGTTATCCTTGTGTGAAAATGATGCCATTATGGTAGGAATGAATCAGATTTTTGTATTTATCTTTTATTTGAGTTGGGTAAAAGAGAGAGAGGTAATTGGAGTTCAATTCAGAACTGAATTGATATTCATCTCATTGCATCTTCAATGGAGTACATGTGACATTATTCTACAATGAAGGTTGCTCCCTGATAAAGTAATCTCAACCTTCCATGAGAAGGAAAAATGTAAGCCATGGGGCCAATTGAAAAGGTGCTGCTGGCATGCTTGCAATAGAACTGATGTGATATGTGAATTTTCACAATTGGATCCTCTATAGTGGAATTGATTTCCCTCTTTGAATTATCTTTGGTGTTAAACTTTGTTCAATACGTCATCATAAACAGATGTATGCTTTGGATGCACTCTTTTCCTGTTTATTCCTTGAAAATTGAGGAAAAGGGCTCCGCACAATGCGGTTTTTTATTTTATTTTCTGATCTGGCAACCATTTTACTTTCTTAGGTTCAAAATTTTAGTTTTAGTTCAAGTATCATTACTGGTCAATGGTTATCTGAAATGGTCATGGTTCAATTTAGGTTGCGATCTGAAATTTCTTTGCCAATTATGAGAGAGCTGGTTCCACATTATCTCCAGGACACGGGAAGGGTATGTTTCACAGAACCTTTTCTATTGTGCAGTTATGTAAAACCATTTTCATTTTATTTTTTTGCCTTCATTAGTTTTTCTTTCTTTTTCCAATAATATTCTGGTTACAAATCTAACTGAACATCAATTAATTATTTGTAAGTAGACACCTGATTGTTGAATCTTTCTCTCCCACGCTCTCTCTCAAGTTTATACGTTTCATTCTTGTTTATTGGTGTGTGAAATTTCTCAATTATATGTTGGCTTTGACCTAAATGGGTGAATAAACTGCATTTCTTGGGTTTAATAATTTAGTATATAGTTACTTATCAAAAAAATAATTTAGTATATAGTGCTCCTTCACCAATCCCTCTGTTCTCTTTTTCCTCTGCTTCTCAATGGGCACTTCTAAGTTCTTCATTGAATCGAAATATTTCGAGTTCATTCTCGAATTGGGAGGGAGTTTCTTCATGTTACGAGTTGTAGAACGTGATAAAGGTTACTATCAATTGATCATCCTGGGGAGAAACAAAGCCTTTTGGTTGCTTTTGACAATCGACGATGGTTCTAGGTTGGAAAACAACTTGGGTTACCTTCGCAAATCCAGAGAACCACAAAGAACTCTCCGGGGCCAACGGTGCAGTAACTTTCTTGGGAGATACTTAGCCATCAAAGAATTGAACGGCGGCAGGAGGGGGAGATTCATTCTAATTCTCGAAGGTAAGAACAGTTGGGGATGGGGTGGGTTTGTCGAGACTCTCCAAAAATTGCTCTCCTCTTACCTCCATGAAATGTGCCCCTCCCGCCATTGTCATTTGTCTTGTCACTGTGAATTGTTCTTATGCTCAGGTGGTCTCCGGACAAGGTATTCCGACCACTTCAAATGGACCAGGTTTCAGAGTGATCACTGTCATGACTTCCTAGACTGCTTGTTCCCCTAGGCAATTCAGAAAGAAACGTCGAAGTTGCCTAACTGAGTCATCACTTCCTAAACAAGCAACTAGGGGCAGAAAAGTGGGGAGTTTTGTCTTTCCCTTTGACGATGTTAAACAAATTCAAAACAGTGCTCTATCATCATACTTCAAGCAGTTAGGTTACAAGCAATAGGCCTCGTCTAATACTCTTCTTGAATGGGAAGGGCAAGTGTCACGTGAAATGGGATACCTCAACGTGTGACACTCCTGTTATGGGCCTCATGGACAATGTATAAGCAATTCTCTCCTAAGGCCTTATGAGGATTGTGCTAGTTTTTCTTTTCAATAAAATTATTATGTATAAAAATACTAGTCGTATTGTTAGTCAGTAGTTTTTCTAAATGTTTATGGACCCATTTTAATGATTATTATCTTGAACATATAAATACCTTGTTGGCTTTTGTGTTCGCGCGTAAAATTAATATATAGATTGACTGTTTGTTATAATAGCTATCTGGAACTAATAACTCCATTATGATTCAGCATTTCGATAGTTGGTTTCCTGACCTGTCTTTGCCATATTTATTATTATTATTTTTTGTTTCAGGAGAGGGTGGATTATCTGGAAGATGGGAAAAATGTCTTTAAACTGCGGTTAAGACTCTGTTCGTCTTTATACCCTGTCAATGAGCGCATTAGAGACTTTTTTCTAGAATATGACAGGCACACTCTGCGAACAAGCCCACCTTGGGGTTCTGAACTTCTGGAGGTATTGTTCTAATGCATGCTTTAACTTTTTAGTAGTTTAGCCTTTTTGTTTATCATCATATTCATCTCTTTCTAAAAAATCCCTTTGATTTTTTTAATGTATTCCTTATGCCTCATTGTATGTTTTTTAATGTATTGTTCTAATGTATTCCTTTTTCCTTACGCCTCATTGTATGATTCACAAGTTCTGTATCCTTCTAAAGTCTTATGGGATCTGTTTTATATGTCCGTGCCTGTGTGTTCTTGAGTTGTAAGGAGACAGGAACCAGAATCTGGTGGATGACTAGGGCCTTGCTGTCAGGGCGATTAACTGCTTGTGATCCAAGTCTGTGTCACCTATCAGTGGCTTGGGTCTGACTGGGGTAGTTGTGGCATTACATGACGCCCAAGTTTTATAATAAACAGATACATATGCCATGTGCGTGTGTAGAAGTTGACAGGCTTTATCAAAAGGCTTGATTCCAATACACAGTGATTTTCTGTGCAGGCTATTAATAGTTTGAAGAATGTTGATTCCACGGCTTTGCTCCAGTTTCTTCATCCAATTTTGAATATGCTTCTCCATCTGATAGGCAATGGTGGAGAAACACTCCAGGTTTTCAAACAAATTTATATTAGTGCTTTTTATTTTTTATCTTTCTTGTTCATGAATTCAAGGTCATGATTTTCTTGTGCTGGTTTTCATAATTAGTGTAGAGAATTTAGCTTCTTTACTCGCTTGGCTCTTTGCTGTGTTTTGCCATCTCATTTTTTGCTTTTATTATTGCTTTCAGGTTGCGGCGTTCAGAGCCATGGTTAATATTGTCACTCGGTATGTGTTCTAATTATGGTTAATAATAATATATGGGCCAGAATTATAATATATTATTATGTACAGTTCATAGCAGTACAGGCATTTGTCAGATACAAATCTGAGATCATTGCAATCAATGATGCATACCTCTAAATAGATCCATGCTAAGAAAAATTCTCAGTACTTTGAGTGCTGATGTTCAATCATGATCTTTTTTGATGAGTATGAGGCATGGATCTATTGAAGCATGTTCAATCATGATCTTGTATGAAGCATACTCAATATCTTCATAATCTTGTATGAAGCATGTCTTATTCTGTAATTCTTTTTACTTTGACTAGTTGGCATACATTTATGGTTTTTGCATGTGTTTTTTTTTTTTTTTGATAAGTAAATGAAATTTTATAAAAGCGTAAGGCGCCCCTCTAAGTACACTGGAAGTATACACAAGGAAACGCCTAAGAAGGCAAAGAAAAACGAACAAGAAAATCAGAAAAGCTAATAGACACGGGAGACAAAAAAGCCTCCGTCCAACGATACAGCGTATGAAAAAATGAAGCAACAAAATTCTCCATGGAATTCTCCAAGTCCTCAAAACACCTAAAATTTCTCTCCTTCCAAACACACCAAAGAATGCAAATATGCACCATCTTCCAAACTTTTTTTGATAAGTAAGAGAATTTTATTAGAAAAACTCAAAGCGCAATCAAGTATACAGGGGGTATACAAGAGAGACAATTAAGAAGAAGAAGAAAGCAATACAAGGAAATCGTTAAAACTAATCCCTAGAGGTGCTAGATACGCAGCCGTCCAGGAGTACAAAGAATGAAGAAAAAAGGAAATGAGCTCCTCTATGGTTCTTTCTTTGTCCTTAAACTGTCTATCGTTGCGTTCCGTCCACAAGCACCACATAAGACAACAATGAGCCATTTTCCACACGACCGCGCTTCGGGACCGTCCCTCCGACCACCAACAGGCAAATAAGTCTATCACCCGAGAAGGCATCACCCAAGACAGACCGAAACGACTGAGGATGACATACCAAAGAGCGCGTGCAACCTCGCAATGAAGAAGAAGATGATCCACAGTCTCCCCGGTCATTTTACACATGCAGCATCTATCAATCACAATGACACGTTTCTTTCTGAGATTGTCCAAGGTGAGGATTTTCCTTAACGCTGCCGTCCAAGCGAAGAAGGCCACTTTCAATGGGGCCTTGGTCCGCCAAATACTTTTCCAGGGGAATAAAGAAGCTTCTTTGCAAGCAAGAGCCATATAGAATGATCTAACATCAAAAGACTCTTTGCGAGAGAGGGACCACCAAAGCCGGTCCCCCCCATCTTGAGCCACCTTGGATGAATACAGTAAGGAGAAAAAGGAAGCCATGACATCCACCTCCCAATCGTGTACATCACGGAAAAATCTGACATCCCATTGATAGGAACCACTTACCACTACCAAGTGGTCTTCTACCAAAGTATCCTTGGCACAAGCTATATCATACAGAACTGGAAAAGCTTCCTTGAGGGACATCTCTCCACACCATACATCATCCCAAAAACGTATCCTCGACCCATTGCCCAAGATAAGTCTGGTCTAGCTACAAAACAAGCTCCACCCCTTCCTAATGTTCTTCCAAATCCCCACACCGTGAGACCCAAGGGGATCTAAGGAACACCAACCAGCCCTAGTAGAGCCATACTTTGCATCCACCACAGATTTCCACAAAGCTTCTCTCTCATAAGCATAACGCCACAACCACTTCCCTAAAAGCGCATTGTTGAAAATTCTCAAGTTTCGAATGCCCAAACCACCTTCAGAAATAGGATGACAAACCTTGGACCAACTAACCAAGTGGTATTTGAATTCGTCGCCTATGCCACCCCACAAAAAGTCTCGATGCAGCTTCTCAATACGACTGGCAACACTGGATGGAATAGGGAAAAGAGAGAGAAAATATGTAGGAAGGTTGGAGAGAGTACTCTTTATAAGGGTAACCCTACCCCCCTTCGACAGATACAACCGCTTCCAGCTAGCCAACCGCCTCTCAATCTTCCCTACAACTTCATCCCAACAAGACTTAGCCTTGAAAGAAGCTCCCAACGGAAGACCAAGATACTTTATAGGAGGAGAGGAAGCACCGCAACCCAATATGTTAGCCAGACCATCCATATTATCCACATCACCCACAGGAACCATAATAGATTTGGCCAGATTAATCTTCAATCCTGACACAGCTTCAAAAGAAATAAGAAGCATACGAAGATAATGAAGATGATCGGAATTAGCCCCGCAAAAGACTAAAGTATCGTCTGCGAACAATAGGTGAGAAATGTTAATTGCTTCGCTGTTGCCAGAACCCACAGAAAACCCTGAAAGGTAGCCCTTTTGGACAGAAGCGAAGAAAAACTTACTAAGAGCCTCCATCACAATAACGAACAGTAGTGGTGACAGTGGATCACCCTGTCTAAGGCCACGAGAGCTACTGAAAAAATCGGTTGGGGAGCCATTCACCAACATAGAGAACCGCACCGTAGATATACAGTGCGCTATCCAGGAACACCATCTCTCCCCAAAGCCACATCTTCTCAACATATACAATAAGAAATCCCAGTTGACGTGATCGTAGGCCTTCTCAACATCCAACTTACAAAGTAACCCTGGTTCATCGGATTTGATTCGACTATCCAAGCACTCATTGGCTATAAGAACTGAATCAAGAATTTGCCTACCTTTCACAAAAGCATTTTGAGGGGACGATATAATCTTCTCCACCACCTTTTTAAGTCTATTTGCAAGGACTTTTGCAATGATCTTGTACACACCACTTACAAGAATGATAGGACGAAAGTCCTTTAGATCCACAGCCCCAGACTTCTTCGGAATGAAGGCAATAAAAGTGGCGTTAACACTTTTGACAAACTTGCTTTGAGAGTGAAAGTCCCAGAAAACCCTCATAAGATCTGTCTTGATCACATCCCAGCAGTCTTGGAAAAACGCAAGAGAAAACCCATCAGGACCAGGTGCCTTGTCTCGATTCATGCTTTTCACCACCTCTAAGACCTCCATTTCCTCGAAAGGAAGTTCTAAAGTAGAGGCCTCAGCTGCATCCAAGGTGTCGAAAGCAATATTATCCATTCTAGGTCTCCAAGGGAGAGGTTCTGTAAAGAGAGACTCATAGAATTGAGCAACATGCTCCCTGATAACCTGCTGGTCGGAAGAAACAGAGCCACTGATAGAGAGCGACTCTATGGAATTAGACCTCCTGTTCGAGTTAGCAATTTGGTGAAAAAATTTAGTGCATTTATCACCCTCTTTCAGCCAAAGAACCCTAGACTTCTGTCTCCAACTAATCTCTTCCTGCAAGATAGAGTTCTCCAAGTCTCTGATGACCACATATTTCCTCTCCTTTTCTTCGGAAGATAAACCTTGTTGTTCCTCCAACCTATCAAGAGTACATAACTCTTCCATGTGCATTTTTTTGCGAAACTCCACATTGCCAAACTCCTGTTCATTCCATCTCTTGAGATCAGCCTTTAAGGCCTTAAGCTTTTGATTGAAGATGAAGCTAGGAGAACCCTGGAAGCAATAAGACTCCCACCAAAGCCGAACCCTATCCACAAACCCTTCAGCCTTCAACCACATATTCTCAAACTTGAACGGTCTGGAACCCCATTGAATGCCACCACAATCCAGGAGGATAGGAAAATGATCAGAACACAATCTAGGAAGCCTTTTCTGAATAGACCCTGGAAACTTGACCTCCCAATCTGGAGAGACAAGAAATCTGTCGATACGAGACCAAGAAGGATTCTCCTGATTATTGGACCACGTGAAAGTCCCTCCAGCGAGAGGAAAGTCCATGAGGCCCTGCTCGAAAATAAAGTCTGAGAACTCCATCATAGCAGCGTTAAGACGACCTTCCCTAGACCTTTCAACAGGAAAGCGAGTGACATTGAAGTCACCCCCAATACACCAAGGCATCTCCCACCAAGAAGCAAGGCCAGCCAGCTCGTCCCAGAGCGAGCTTCTTAAAGAATCAAGGTTAGGACCGTATACCCCCGCGAAGGCCCAAGTAAAGTCATCGGCAACGCTCCTAAAGGAACAAGCAACAACAAACTCCCCCACATACACATCTAATTTCTCAACAACCCTTCTATCCCACATGATTAGGATACCACCAGAGGCCCCGCATGAGGGTAAGTAACACCAATCAACGAAGTGACATCCCCAAAGGCACCTCACTAAGCTGTTGGAGATAAACTCCAATTTTGTTTCTTGCAAGCAAATAATGTCTGCCTTCCATTGTCTAATTAAGTTTTTGACTTTCAACCGCTTGCTGCCCTCATTTAATCCCCTGACATTCCACGAAAGAATTTTTGGCTTCATAAAAAACCTCCAAACGCCCTCCCTTTGCACCTACTCTGAGAACTGCTTCCACTTCGCGCATCATAATTAATAGAACATGATAATCTATTAAGTTCTCTATTGAACTTGTTGCCCGCTTTCAGAGAAGAACCCGTCTCCTTCTTGTCATTTTCAGCAAGGATAGCCTCAAACACGGCTGAAAGCTGACCTTCATAGCCATCACACGTAACCCCCACCGACTGGCTATACTCCAGAATCGCCTTCAAGAAGTCCTTTGGAGATTTTTTACCGGAAAAACCCCTGATATTATCACACGGACAGCAACACAAAGGAGCCGGCTCTTCCTCCGGGGGCTCAATAAGCTCCAATCCATTCGTGGGCCCCAAACCGGAAGGGGAGAAGAGAGTAATAGAGGCATTGTCAAATTCTGAAACCGAGGGATAAAAGCCCGAAGGAACCAAAGGATCCAACGGACTCCGACCAGCCTAGACAACCATCATTGTATCTGAATCCATCCGAATTGTGGCAGGTGCATCCGGAACTTTGGGTACAACCTCCAACATAGAAACGGGTAGCTCAGACCCATTACTAGGAACCGGCTGGGAGGTTAAGCTTTCCGAGGTAGGGACTACAGGCGGCCCTCCGGCGAAGAGTAGAGGTGGGCTAATGACAGTGTCCACTACGTTGATGACTGGCCCAGAACCTAACTCCAATAGATTGGTGTTGCTTACCGGTGCTTGGATTTCGAGAGGAGCAGAAACACCACCGTCAGCCTCTGTGCTTCCCACAGTCTGATCCATACTCCTGGCTATACCCATTTCTTCCTTTTCTTCCCTCATATCCGCAGCTGTGGTATCTGGTCGAGACCCCCACTCTGACCTGGAAGCAGACTCGGCGAGCGCGATCTCCGAAGATGTGATCGTCGTAGGTGTGTGACAAGTCCCGTCGGAAGTCGTCGCTCTCTCCGGAACACTCTCTTGTCCACCGGAACCCATCGCCGACATTGATCCTGTTGCTGGAGGCGCAGCCAGATCGGCCGTTGAATCACTTGGGTTGGGCTTAGTTTTCGGAACCCAACAGGTCCTTTGAATTTTCTTCTTCCTGTTCTTCTTTCTCTTCCGCCTATTACCATTGGGCTTGAAGCCCGGCCCAACCAACAATAACCCATCACGCACACTACTCAGTGCTCGGTCCACCTCAGTTTTTATTAAGGATACTACCTAGGAAATCAACTCCTACTCAAACTCTAGTGTTAAGCTAGATAAGGTTCAGTTATATTAGAATTCAAACTCTATGATAGATAGATAAGAGATAAGTTAGATAAGAATTCTAATCCTATTGTATAGGAATCAGATGCAGTCATGTATTGTTATTCAAACTCTCTTGTATCCTTCTATATATATCAATGAGAACTCACATAGATGAGCACGGTTTAATAGCCAAATTATTCTTGTTCTATCATGGTATCAGAGCCCTCTCACCGACCAACGTCGTGATCCATGGCCAATTCCGACGCCGAGTCATCTGCTTCGGCAACCTCCAACGCTTCTCAGCCTCCCCCGCCACTTACCCAACCCACAGTTGTCTTCACCGTCCCAAATATGAATCATAACCTTAGTATTAAACTCTCCAAAGGCAATTTCAATGCCTGGAAAACTCAGATTCTCGCATATATCAAGGGCCAAGATGCTTATGGCTTTCTTGATGGCTCCTCGCTACCTCCTGCACAAACTATTCCCAATCCCACCTCAACTGCCGGTGCTCCTGCCACCATAGTCAACCCTGACTTCCTTGCCTGGACTCAGCGTGATCAGATGATCCTGAGCATCCTTATTTCTACACTGTCCGAGCCCTACGTCGTCCATGCTGTTGGATGTGTCTCGTCTGCTGCTCTCTGGAACACGCTCCTCACCATGTTTGCTTCTCAAGCTCGTGCACGTGTCATGCAGATTTACTTTCAACTCGCCACTGTCAAGAAGGGCTCCAACTCAATCACCGAGTACTTTCAGACTATCAAGACGTTAAGCGACACTCTTGCAGCCGCCGGTCAGCCTCTCAATGACTTTGAGAGCGTCTCTTTTCTTCTCAAGGGTCTCGGGTCAGAATATGATCCCTTTGTGACGTCTGTCACAACCCGAGTCGATCCCTTGTCCATTGATGAACTCTACGGTCACCTTCTCGCCCATGAAATGCGCCTGGACCAGCAACTTCCAGCTGTTGATACTCTTTCCCCGGCTGCAAACTTCACCACCCGTGGTTCCCCTTCACGGGGACGTGGATTTCGCGGACGTGGTAGTCGTCCTTACAACAAAGGCCGTGGGTCTTACTCCAGCAACCGCGGCCGTGGTTCTTACTTCTCTCAAGATGCAGCTTCTTCCACTCGGCCTTCCTGTCAGATTTGTGGCAAATCTGGTCACTCTGCTATTCGCTGCTACCATCGACAAGATATGTCCTTCTCTGAACAGACTCAGCCACCACAACAGCAGCTCTCTCCACAGGCCTACTATACATCTCCGGCTCTACCAGCTGAGGAATCTTGGTATCCCGACACTGGGGCTACTCATCATATGACAAATACACTGCAGCATCTCAATGTATCTCATGAGGACTATAATGGACAGGATCAAATCCGTGTGGGTGATGGAACAGGTTTGCCTATCTCTCATATTGGTTCGGCTTCTTTCAATCTTTCTCGTCGTACTTTTGTTCTAAATCAACTCCTTCGGGTTCCCTCCATCTGTAAAAATCTTCTTTCGGTTAGACAATTTGCTCTTGATAATTCTGTATTTTTTGAATTTCATTCATCTTACTTTGTCATTAAGGACTCTCAAACCGGGATCATCCTCCATCAAGGGCGCACTAAAGATGGTCTCTATCATCTTCTTCCCTCGTCTAGCTCTCCACCAATAAATCAAGCACTTGTTGGTGATCGTACATCATCTATTTCTTGGCACAAGCGCTTCGAACAGTCCACCGCGTTATTTCTCAGTTTCAGCTTCCAGTTCATTCCAATAAGGCTTTCACCCCTTGCAAGATCTGTCCACAAGCTAAGGGTCATCAATTGCCGTTTTCTTCTTCTACTTCTAGCATTTGTAAACCTTTAGAATTAGTTTATTCCGATGTATGGGGACCTTCCCCAACTCTTTCAATTAATGGAAATCGGTTTTATACCTTTATTGATGCTTATAGTCGTTACACTTGGGTCTATCCAATTCAAGCTAAATCTGATGTTATGCCAACCTTTCTCCAATTTCAAACCATGGCTGAACGTCTACTCAATTCCAAAATAATAAGCGTTCAATCTGACTGGGGTGGCGAATATCGCACACTTCATTCTTATTTTCAAACTCATGGCATAACTCATCGTATATCTTGTCCTCATACACACCAACAACAAGGTTGTGTCGAAAGAAAACATCGGCATCTTATTGACACTACTCTAGCTCTCTTGGCTGAAAGTCATCTCCCTCAAAAATTTTGGGATGAGGCTTGTCTCACTTCATGCTATCTTATTAATCGCTTGCCGACACCTTTGTTACAAAATAAATCACCTTTTGAGAAACTTTTTAATCAAATTCCAGATTATAAGTTTCTTAAGGTGTTCGGCTGTGCTTGCTTTCCAAACTTAAGACCCTATAATTCTCATAAGTTTTCCCCACGTTCCAAAGAGTGTCTCTTTCTTGGGTATAGTCAACATCACAAAGGCTATAAATGTCTCCACCTTGATTCTGGTCGGGTATACATCTCCCGCGATGTCATCTTCCATGAAGATCAATTTCCTTTTGCTGCTGTCTCTCCTGTTTCTCCTTCTCCTTCTCCAGTTCAGGCACCGGTTCTTCCTCCTTTACTTCCAACACCTCCTGTCACTTCTCAGCTACAAATTCCAGCAGTTGTCTCTTCTTCTAATTCTTTCTCCAGTTCTCCTTCTCCTACCTCTGCTGAGATTAGCCAGCCTAATTCCAACTCACACACAGATAGTCCTCCTGTTCGGGTACATCCCATGCGTACAAGGTCAATGAATCACATTTTTCAGCAGAGGCAACTTACGGATGGCACCATCCGATACCCTGTTCCACAGGGTTTAGTGGCAGAAACACATTCAGCTCTTGTTGAACCAACTTGCTTCTCCAATGCAGTAAAAGTTCCGGAATGGAGACAGGCTATGCAGGTTGAGTTTAATGCTCTCCTTCAAAACCAAACCTGGTCTCTTGTTGCTAAGCAGCCTTCTCAGAATCTTGTAGGCTGTAAGTGGGTATTCAAGCTTAAGCGGAAAGCTGATGGGTCCATCGAACGTCATAAAGCACGTCTGGTTGCTAAGGGCTTTCATCAACAGGCCGGTGTTGATTTTGGAGAGACCTATAGTCCTGTTGTCAAGCCTACAACCATTCGGACAGTTCTTTCTCTTGCCTTTTCAGCAGGTTGGTCACTCAAGTAGATTGATATTCAGAATGCATTCTTGCATGGTTTTCTATCCGAGGATGTATACATGGTACAACCACCTGGTTTTCTTCATCCCAGCTTTCCTAATCATGTGTGCAAGCTTCAGAAGGCGATTTATGGCTTAAAACAAGCTCCCCGAGCTTGGTTTTCTCGCCTCAGCAATAAGTTACTTCAGATTGGTTTTGTGGGTTCTAAGGCTGACACCTCTCTATTCATTTATCGCACCAAGACAGTAACTATTTTTCTTCTAATTTATGTCGATGACATAATCATCACAGCATCAGATCCAGCTGCAATTACAGAACTTTTGAAGCTTCTCAGTGTTGATTTTGCCGTCAAAGAATTAGGTGATCTTCACTATTTTTTAGGTGTTGAAGTCAATAGAGTTGAAGCGGGTCTTCTTCTATCTCAGAAACGATATATATTGGATCTCTTGAAGAAAACAAATATGCATGAAGCCAAGCCTATCTCTTCTCCAATGGTGTCTTCTTCAAGTCTCTCTACTTTCTCTGGTGATCCAATGGAAGATCCAACTCTATACCGGAGCACTGTAGGGTCATTACAGTATCTCTCTCTCACCAGACCAGATTTAGGGTTTGCAGTAAATCGAGTGTGCCAGTTTATGCACCGTCCTCTTCAACCTCATTGGCAAGCAGTGAAAAGAATCCTTCGGTACTTGAAACACACAATTTCTCATGGACTTCTTATTAGCCGTACTTCTCTTCAGTTGCAAGCATACTCGGATGCTGACTGGGCTGGATGTCCAGATGATCGACGCTCCACGGGAGCATATTGTGTTTTTCTTGGTTCTAACTTGGTGTCTTGGAGCTCACGCAAACAACCTACAGTCTCTAGGTCCTCAACAGAAGCAGAGTATAAAGCCGTTGCAAACACTACTGCCGAACTACTATGGATTCGTGCTTTACTTCAAGAACTTGGAATCGGTTTACATTCTCCACCTACTCTATGGTGTGATAATATTGGGGCTACATACATGTCGGTTAATCCGGTTTTTCATGCTCGAACAAAGCATGTGGAGATCGATTTTCACTTTGTTCGTGATCGGGTCGCTGATAAATCCTTGGAAATCCGGTTCATTCCTAGTTCGGATCAACTTGCTGATGTTCTTACTAAACCACTAGTCTCCCAACGTTTTCAGCACTTATGTTACAAGCTCAACGTGCGATCTTCCCCGTTGATCTTGCGGGAGGGTATTAAGGATACTACCTAGGAAATCAACTCCTACTCAAACTCTAGTGTTAAGCTAGATAAGGTTCAGTTATATTAGAATTCAAACTCTATGATAGATAGATAAGAGATAAGTTAGATAAGAATTCTAATCCTATTGTATAGGAATCAGATGCAGTCATGTATTGTTATTCAAACTCTCTTGTTTCCTTCTATATATATCAATGAGAACTCACATAGATGAGCACGGTTTAATAGCCAAATTATTCTTGTTCTATCAGTTTTCAACTTCTCCAGCTGGCTTTGCCAGAGCAGCAGGGTGGGTAACGTGTCTTTCCCTCCAATCATCTGAAACCCATCGCTAGTATCACCAATAGAGCAGTCTGACTTGCCTCGGAAAACAGCAGGGAACTGTGCTTCCGATTTAGGAAATCTTCTGACCCCCTGCACATTGTCGGAGACGTAACGTTCATGATGGTCTTTATCCAAAGGGTGCACCGGCTGAACCTGCTTCAACCCTTCCTCCTCCGGTCGGCGAGAACCTGTGCATAGAACTTCTGCGTAAGATGGTGCATTTTCTGAGCCATTTGAACCAGTAGCAGCATCTGTGACGACTCCATTTCCATCAACCCGCTCCTTCGCTGGCGGAGGTCCAGGCCGAACCAAATCTTTCCCTGCTGACTCTATGAGGAAGTCCCTGATCTTACCCAGCTCTGCTAGGAACTTACTCCATCCCCACCCATTCCGACCTTCAGGAATGTAAATAATCCCTCTCAAACCACCCAAGGCATAGGCTGCTACTTCGATGAATCTTCCAGCTACGTTACCTCCTCGCCTAACGATGAAGACCTTGGACCCCTCCCTGAAAGACCTTACAAAATCCTTCCCTGAAAACCGCAGCACACTCTCCAGGGTCGAAAACAGCAACCCACTGCTCTGGGCACCAAGCAGTACGAGCCCTGAAAAGTTCCTCCTCCTTTCCTCCACTCTCACCACCGAAGCACCTTCTACCACCGTAAACACAAACGTCTTAGATTCCACACAACACCACCTCTCCATTTCCACAACACCACTTCTCCCCGGACTGAAGAGGCTCCCACTCACGACTCGGGCATGTTAAGCACACTCTAAACCACTCTTCTCAAAGTGTTAGCCATCTCTAAGGATAATACCAAAATATCTTCCAAACTGCAGCACTCCTGGAGAAGACATGATTCCACCAACATGCGAATAAATCGACAACTCTCCTAGGCATAACCCAAGACATACCAAACCTAGAAAAAACATGATTCCACAAAGTAGTAGCCACATCACAATGAAGAATATATAATTGCTGAATATATAAAATAGAGTCAGACTTTACTTTTGTTCAGTTGATATTATATTCATCTCTGACTAGACATTTTTTTGTGTTTTTCCCTCAAACTCTATGATTGCATGTCCGGTTTAGTGTTTGATGTGTAAGTTCTTTTTTTGGTAGGGTGCAGCAGGAGTCGGTTGATGATGCTGAAAGAAACCATTTTTTAGTTAACTATGTTGATTATGCTTTTGATGATTTTGGGGGTCGTCAACCACCAGTATATCCTGGTTTGTCCACTGTATGGGGAAGCTTGGCTCGAAGTAAGGCAAGTCTATCCCACTGGTTGTTTTCATTTACGAATTGTTAGCACATGGTCATCATTATCATTATAACTGTATTTATTTAAAATTGTGTCTTCCTTTTAGCTAATAAAAAAAAGTGTCTACCTTTTTAGCTTTGGTTCTTCTTTTCCACGGTATACTGTTTCCTAGATATCCTGTTTATTGCAACTAGGAAATTGAATGTGTCGCTTAAAGAAGATAAATGTTGCTTCACAACCTGGTCATGACTTGGTAATTATCACAAAATTAAAAGACTCTAAATGGGTAGGAGATTCAAGTAACTAGCTATGACTCTAGTTTACCTAACATAATATGTCCATCAATTAAGGTTCAGAAGGGCTTTCAACTCCTAGCTTCACATTAATAATTTGCATTCCAAAACCAAGAGTTCGCCTGCTCCATTATCATACTATGGAGCGCCCCCTTGAGACCTGGGCCGTCAAAATCAATATCCAATTGAGAGTTGATGAGTCTACAGTATTCACGTGCTAGAAGAGATTAGTATTATGGGTACCTGAAAATAGCAATGAGAAAAAGAAGGTTGAAGGGGAAGACTAAAGATACTCAACTGATAGTTGATATGATTCTGCAGCAATATCATGTCCAAAAGTAGGAAAATTAACAAAAAAAAAAGGTTTTTTTTTTTTTTGGGGGGGGGGGGGGGTGGGGGTTGAATAAGCTTGGTCTTGAATTTTAGATGCTAGTACTAGTGATCTAACTTGCTTTAGAACTTGTAACCATACAGTACAGTGTATGGGAGAAGTGTATGGTGCTGAGCAAAAAGGATATCTAAGTTCAAATGTTCTGTCAACCTCCACTGCTCCACTGATGATATGTTCAGAATGTTGTGTTGTGGGGAGCAGCATGGAAATTGCTTTGAAGGAACTGGGTATCAGGAATCAATGTCTTCAGATTGGATTTTTGAGAGGGTGATTTTTTTTTTTTTTTTTCAGGTTGTGGGGTTGTCTTGTGAGGGATTCGAGGATCAAAAGCTGGCCTTGTTTACTGCCATTTAAGCTAGTTGAAACCAGAATGGTTATGCTAGTTCTTCAAGTTATTTTTCTAAGTCAGTTAATAGAAGAAAACGTCAATTGAAGAGATTGGTCTGTTCCATTAAATATGAACTAAAGGGAGGTTTAATACTAGTGTTTTATGAAGCCTAAGATTATATCCTAGAATGTGAGGGGGCTGAATAAGAGGGATAAAAGGTTGAGGATCAGAAGATTATGTAGGGAGTGGAAGGTGGACATTTTGTTTACAAGAAATTAAGTTATAGATTATTTCTAGGGATATGGTGTGAAGTTTATGGGCATGTCATCATGTGGATTGGTGTTACATGGGGTTGAGGGGGGCTTCTAAAAGGATTTTGTTAATGTGGGATAGGAGGACAGTGGAAAAGATTGAGGATTGTTTGGGGATGTATACAGTTTCGTGCTCTTTTAAAAGTGTTAGTGATAATTTTATCATCACCGGGAGAAAAAATACTTTCTAGAGAATGGAACAAAACAAGAATTTAGATTCTATTTCTAATTAGTAACTTGTAGGGCTTACAACAAGTTTGATATGCAGGGATTAACACAAAAATGGAATGGCTTTTCTTATAAATTATTTATTCTATTATTTGGTTGTGCGACCATTACTGGTAATAACTATTCCCGTCAAATGAGGGATAGCTATTCCTGTCAAAAAGGTATGGAATAAGTATTCTCCCCGGAATTGAATAGCTCTAAAAATAATATCCCCATAATACCTTTTTTTTTGGACATCCATTAAAAAAAAAAATCCATTTGGGGGTGTCATCACCCCATGGGTGGCCGACCACCCCCAATTGAACCTTTGAGGGTGGCCCACCACCCTCAAAGCCCCTTGGGGTCACCCATGGGGGACATGACGAATATGAATGGTTCTTTTTTGGGTGCCTAGAAAAAAAAAAAGATAAAAAAGAATGGTCTTTTGGAGTTTTTTTTAAGGGTATTGTTGAGATTTGTTCATTACTTATAAAAAAAAAAGAAGACAAGAAATTTGGTTGAAATCTGATTCCATTTCAGTTAGGAAATTGAGTCATTAATGTGTTGTACCATACAAATGAATAGTAATGGCCATTCCATTCTAGTTTCTTGTATTCTTGGTAATACTCATTTCTATTCCTCTGTAGTCATCATTTTTGTGTACCAAACGTACCCTTACTCTTTTATAAGATGCCATGCCGCCACTTAGACTCGAACTGAGATGCTTTAGCACTGCTTCCTAAGAGTAGTGTGTCTACCAATTTCACTATAGCAGCTCTTCGAAATCATATCTTAATCCAATCTATCATAAAACCTTCACAGTGATCCTCAATTAAGTTTGAAAGAGATGGAATATGAAAGAGATGAATTAAGAGATGGAATACAAGAAGAAAGAGATGAATAAAAATTGTGATCCTCAATTAAGTTTGAAAGAGATAAATAAAGAGATGGAATATGAAAGAGATGAATTAAGAGATGGAATACAAGAGGAAAGAGATGAATAAAAATTGTCTTTAGTTGGTGAGATGCCAATCCAAATAAGTTTTTAATAAATTATTATTCATAAAAAAGATACCAATCCAAATTAGAATATGTATACTGATATGATAAATCACCGGTTATCCCGAAAGTTTATGCGGATAGGAAATGATGGATTAATTATTTAAATTAATATTCTAACACTACCCCTCACATGTGGGCTCAAATTTCTCATCAACAATTGAGGCCCAACATGTAGAATATTTAACTGAAATGTCGGATAAACTGTTGAGTCAATGTTCGAATTTAGAACCTTTATTCAGATACTATGATAAATTACTAGTTATTTCAAAAGCTTAAGTTGAGAGGAAATTGTGGATTTAATAATTTAAATTAATATTCGAATATGATATAAAATGGAATACTACTTTTCCATGTGACTTATGAATTTGGTGTGTTTTTATTTTTCATAAAATCAAATATTTTTTATATGGATTGCATAATTGTGTTCAAGGTCACTATATAGTATTTATATCGATATAAAATGGAAATACTACTTATATATTTATTATGTTTTAGTTTTCATATAATCAAGCCTTTTTGATTTGGATCGCATAATTGTTTTCAATGTTATTATTTTAACACAAAAACAAAGTGATGTTAGCCTTTCTTGTGTCAATAAATAATTTTGTTTTGCGTTCTGGATGCTGTGTGGTGATTGCAAGATGTGCTTGAGATCTGAAATTATTACATCGGCCTTGTATATTTGTTTTCTGCTATATTTTTCTGTATATTTTTCATTTTGTGAACAATACAACTTTATTGTGCAGGCTAAAGGCTACCGTGTGGGACCAGTATATGATGATGTTTTGGCAATGGCTTGGTTTTTCCTTGAGCTTATTGTCAAGTCAATAGCATTGGAGAAAACTCGTCTTTTCTATCATAGTCTTCCCACAGGTATATTTAAATTCCAGGAAACTTATTCATGCTATCTCCTATGATTCCTCTCGCTGATGATCATGTTGTTTTTGTATGGATATCAGCTTGAGTAATTTTTTGCTAAGTAAAAGTTATTGGCAAAAAAATCGTAAATAACTTTTGTAACCTAGGTTTGATTTTTTATGCTGTTTTTTTTTTTTTTTTTTTTTTTGGATAATTGATTGAAATATCATTAAAAGTGTAAGGTACCCCCAAGTACACATGGGGTATACAAGAGAAGCCACCTAAAAGTAGGGGACAAAAATAGCAAGAAAAATCATGATAACTAATCACTTTTTTTTTTTTGATAGGTAATAGCAATTTATTGAAAAGCGCTAAGGGGCGCAACCTTTATACACGGGAAGTATACAAGAGAGCCCTTAAGCGGGTCGAACAGAAAGTAAATTTAAGAAGTCTACAAAAGTAAAGACACTCAAACTACGATATGGCGCTATCCAAGAGTATAAAGTGTTGAGCAACCGCTTCCTTAGCTCCACCATAGGTGTCTCTACATCTTCAAATAGAGGAGCATTCCGCTCCCTCCAAATACACCACAACAAGCATAGAGGAGCTAACTGCCAAACCTCTTTCGCATGCCGACTCCCAATAGCCGCTCCCCAACTAATCAATAACTCCAACACCGAATGTGGCATAACCCACTCAACCCCAAATAAATTAAGAACGTAGCTCCACAGGGCCCGAGCTACCTCACAATGAAGCAACAAGTGATCAATAGACTCCGCACTTTTCTTGCAAAGACAACACTCATGATAACTAATCACTAAAGGAACTTATAAAAAAAAAAAAAAAAAAACTAATCACTAAAGGAGAATCATAAGCAGTTGTCCAAAAATACTAAGTGTTGAAGAAAAAAGATTTCAACTCCAAGGTCCTCTCGCGGTGCTCAACGCACTAATCATTCATTTCCCTCTAAAAACACCACAAAAGGCACAAAGACAACCATCTTCCAAACAACATTTCGAGTACTACTGGTAGTTCACCAACAAGCAAACAAATCGACTACTCGTCTAGGCATAACCCAAGAAAACCCAAAACGTTTGAAGAAAACAGTTTAAATGGCTCAAGCAACCTCTCAATGAAGAAGGAGGTGCACTGACTCCCTATTCTTTTTGCACATAACACACCAATCAACCACAATGATCTGCTGCTTCCGGAGATTGTCTATGGTAAGGATATTCCATAGGGCCGCCGACCACACAAAATGTTCACCCTAAGTGAAACCTTAGTCCTCCAAACACTTTTCCCAGTGAAACGAAAATCATCATGACAACCCATGATACTGTTGAAGGATTTAACACCAAACAACTCTCCTTTGGAAGGGACCACCACAACTTGTCTTTCCCTTCCCGTCTCATTCTTACTAAATACATCCTCTAGAATGTGGCAAATGCATCCACCTCCCGATCCTGAGCTGCCCTAGCAAAGCTCACGTTCCATTGAACGGCACATCCAAAATTTCAATGTGATCCTTAACAAGAGCGTTTGTGGGCATCCTTCAAGGCCATATTCCCACACCACAAGTCATGCCAAAACTTAACCTTGGAACCATCACCCACTTCAAATTCGGTGTGATTGCTGAACTTCCCCAAACCCCTCATAATATTCTTTCATAAACGCACCTCGTACGCCCCAATAGGCTCACTAGAACACCACCCTCCCCAAGAATTTCCATATTTAGAGTCCACTACTCTCCACCAAGCATCTCTCTCCAGCCCATATCACCAAAGCCATTTACTCAAGAGAGCAAGATTGGACCTCGAAAGGTTTCTAATTCCCAACCCTCGCTCAAAGATCGACGTACACACTTTCGGCCAACTCACTAGATGGTATTTGAACTCTTCACCTTTCCCACCCCATAAGAAATCACGTTGCCGACTTTCTCACTCGCTTTTATCTTTCTAATTAGGTGTTTCCTTGTATACTTTCAGTGTACTAAGGGACGCTTTATGCTTTTTTCAATGAGATTGATTTCTTACTTATCAAAAAGAAAAAAGAAATCACGTTGGAGCTTCTCAATACGTTTGGAAACACTCGAAGAGAGAGGAAAGATGGACATGAAATACTTAGGTAAGTTGGATAGAGTGCTCTTGATAGGGGTAATCCTACCACCCTTAGACAAATATAGCCATTTCTAGCTAGTCAATCGACATTCTATCTTCTTGATAACACCGTCCCAAATATGTTGGCCTTATAAGAAGCCCCCAAAAGAAGACCGAGGTACTTCAAAGGCAAGGACGAAACCCCATAACCCAAATTCCAAGCAAACCCAGCTACATTATCAACATTTCCCATTGGAACCAATTCCGACTTTGCTAAATTCTCCTTCAAACCTGACACATCTTCAAATAACAAGAACAAGCTCCATATTTTACAAAGCTGATATGGGTCGGCCCCGTAGAAGATCAAAGTGTCATAATCAAACACAAGATGAGAGATATCAACCTCTGTCCCCACAGAGAATCCAGACAACAAACCTTCACTAACAGCAACTAAAATCATCCTACCCAATGCCTTCATAACTAGAATGGAATCATATGCAGTTTTGAAATGGAAATCTACAATGGAATATATTCTTTATTAGACCAGTGTATAATTGGGAGGTGGAAGTGTTTCTTCTTTCTTTGAGCTGTTGTATTCTCACAATGTAACGCAAGGAGGTCAGGATAGAATTTCTTGGATCCTTTCCAAAAGGAGAAAGTATGAATTGAAGTCCTACTATTTTGTGTTGTCCTTGGAAGAGTATTTGGAGAGTTAAGGATCGTTCGAGAGTGGTGTTCTTTGTGTGGACTGCGGCCTTAGGGAAAATATTGACTTTGAATAAATTGAGGAAGAGGAATGTCATTGTGGTGGATTGATGTTGTATGTAAAATCTTGACTTTGGATAATTTGAGGAAGAAGAATGTCATTGTGGTGGATTGATGTTGTATGCAAAAGAAGACTGGGGAATCTATTGATCATTTTCTTCTCCATTGTGAAATAGCAAGAGAATTATAGAGTTTGCTTTTCCATTTGTTTGATGTTGATTGGGTTATGCCTAAAAGGGTGAGAGTTGTTGGTAAGTTGGAGAGGACAAATGGGAAGCCGTAATGCTTTGTTTGAGGTTGGTTCATTTGTGTTTAATATGGTATATTTAGAGAGAGCGGAGTGCAAGGAGTTTTGAAGATCAATAGACTTCGGTACTAGAGCTGAAAATTATTCTGTCCAAATCCCTCTACAGATGGATAGTAGTGTTCAATAGTCTGCCATTTTCTATTTTTCCTGAGTTTTTTGACTTTTGTTCCTTTTCTCCATATTAGGAGGTTTCTCTTGTGTACTTCCTGTGTAATAGGGTTGTGCCCCTCTGCGCTATTAATGAGATAGATTTACTTATCGGAAAGAATTAATGCCTATTTGTTTGCACCATTGAACACCTAGGTTGGGGTGCCATTTCTGCTGTTGTGATATATAGTTGCTTTTGATTCAAAATTTTTTGTTTATCAGCTTAATAATCTGATTTAAATTTTTGAATGGTAAAATTTTTCATAATTTTAATTTTCCTTGCACTACAGATGAAGACATCCCACCAATGCAATTGAAAGAAGCAGTTTTTCGATGTATTATGCAGTTGTATGATTGCCTTCTAACAGAAGTGCATGAGCGCTGTAAGAAGGGGTTGAGTTTGGCGAAACGTTTGAATAGCAGTTTGGCCTTCTTGTGTTATGATCTTTTGTCCATCGTTGAACCTCGTCAAGTTTTTGAATTGGTATGCATTTTGGTTAATTTTAACGTTTATTGTTGCATATATGCCTTGTGTAAGAATTCTATTGTTTTGTTGCATATATGCATTTGTAAGGATTCTACAGTCAGTCAGTCTGAATCTTAGATAGGCCGGAAGTGTTGTATCTGTCCTGTTATATTCTCAGAACTCTTATTGTGGATAGACTTAGTGTTACATTAAAGAACATTCAATAGTAGTTTTCATCACTTAAAATCTGGTAAAAGTGTAAATTTCCATTGAATTTAAGTAATGCCAACTCATCCACCACATCCTATATTTAGAGGTGAAAAAAGTCACAATCTTATCAAATAATGTAAATGGATCCACACTAATGAGACGTCATCTGAAAGTTTATGGAATTAAGACAGTAAGTGAATTTCTGAAGAACTTTCAAATGAAAACCTCCACTAGATCTTATGCGCAGACCAATAAGCTGGCAAGTTTGAAGTTCTGAGATAAGTTCCCTGTATTACTCTTGCAGTGCAACATTATTTGTGACACTCTAATGTAGTTCTTTTTACACTGCCAAATTATGTCTTTTTCTGGTGAATGTTTCACCTCAATTTTTACAGCACTGTGGTTTCAGTTGGATTGCTGAATTAAAATTGTGTTTGAATTGCCAAATTGGTTCTGTACAAGGCTTTTGTTTTAATAGGAAAGAAATGGAATATAGTCATGAAGGTATTATCTTCCTGAATCTTAGCTTTTGGGATTTTTATTGAAATGTTGGAGATCTGCCGTACCAAGTTTTTTTCTATTGTATTTCATTTTCTTATGAGCTACGAAGATGTGTTGAAGACCAACAACTATACATATGAAATAAGAAAAATCATGAAGGTCTTTGAGTTATTTATTTTTTTTAAAAAAAAACTGACTTATTAAAAATGATAAAGAAACCTCCCTTAGTAAGAGCATTCCTAGCAGCTTCCCTTCCCTTCCCCTTCATTTTCCCTAAATGTAGGGAATAAAACTACTTTTTGCTTCCCTATCAAAAAACACCCCACAGCAGCTTCCCTTCATTTTTCCCTATATCATTAAAATATTATTTTGTTACTTTTACTTTAATTAAAAGTAAGAAAAGAAAGAGATAAAGTAAGAGAGAGATTATATTTTTAGAATAAACAATTGAATGGGAGGTGAACAGTGCTTCCCAATGCATTGGGAAGCACTGTTCACTTCCTAGGGAACAGATAATTGTAGGGAAGCTGCTGTGGGATGGTTTTTTTGACTTTCTTAAAAATTTTCCTAAAATTTAGGGAACAGATCCTTTGTAGGGAAGCTGCTAGTAATGCTCTAATGCAGAATGGGTTTGTGCAGCCCTACTCAAGCAATGGGCTATTTTGGCCCAGAAGTAGTGGACTTTGTTGTTTCTGTTCATCGCTGTTGCCCTTTTTCTGTGACCATATTGTCTTTACGTTGTCTTCCATCTGCTGCAGGTGTCCTTGTACCTGGACAAGTTTTCTGGGGTGTGTCAATCGGTACTCCATGACTGCAAGCTTACATTTTTGCAGATTATATGTGATCAGGACCTTTTTGTGGAAATGCCTGGGAGAGACCCTTCAGATAGGTGATTTATGTAACACTTCTTGTTTTGGTACTTGATAACTTTTATGTAGATTACTGTGGACCTCAGAATGAATTTAGTGTCTCCAAGTTGCACAATTTTCTATATGTGGAACTTGTTTATTTGTTATAATTTTATTTGGTATACTGTTTTCTGTTCCAGTGTCTCTAATTTCTGTCTTATAATATTAAACAAAAATGTGATATTGCAATTGCTCATATTCCTCATGTTAGCTGATCTGTGAAAATTTACTTGCTGCTCCCCTTCAAAGTCTCTGAATGCATATCATGCGACTATTTATTGGAGCTTTTGGGTGCTATCAAGCTAGAGCACAGAAACTGTTGGAAATAACATTTATATGCATATTTGTAACAATAGTAAGCTCCAATATTTAACAAGCTTGATATTTTAGTATTGCAACAGGGACATTGCTGTATTGAGTTAAGTTCATTGTTTTATCTATGTTTTCATTTCGTTAATCAAATTATCATCATGGAAATATACCTCTATGTTGTTCAAGTGTTTTCTTTTGGTAAGCCAAATGCAAAAACTCATGTAGTCATGAGTTAGGATTATTTATGTGCTTACTGTCATACCTGTATAAAAGAGGACGAACCATTTGATTCTTACACATGCAAGATAAAGTCATTACCTTCCCAAATTACCATTTTCTTTATTCATTTCCATATGGATGATAATTGTATTTTATCTCAAAAAATAAGGGTAATAGGGGAAAGCTGTAGAATGGTGAATACTATTTTAGAAAATGGAAACATTTGGGGACATCCCAAAAGGGTCCGAAGGACTTGCAGAATAGGTTGGAGGGAGTAAACCATTGTAGTTTGTACTGAAACAAGAACTAAAACTCCCGTTGTTAATTTTATTGATGATATCTCACATTAATGTTAATTATTTCCCAGATTTTTTGCTATGGTTATCATAGATGTTGAAAATTAATAAACAATATTTATATTCTAACTATCGTTTCAGTGAAGGTTAAAAACACATGAATCTTGCATTGTATTACCTTGCAGTATCCTGATTATTGTTTGAAGAATCATAATTCTTCTAATTTTGGCTAATCTGTGCTTACAATTTGTTTTAGATGTTATGTGGTTGCTGACTATACATTGAGAAAAATGGATGTAATCACTAACTTTTTTGTTTTTTATTCTTCCTTATCTTTTATCTTCTAATATTTATTTCTTTCAAGACTTCAATCTGTCTGGATAAGCTACTTCAAGTGAAAGTGGTATGTGATATGTACTTGACTTAAAAGGATGTTCATGTTGTAGGAACTACCTTTCATCTGTCTTGATACAGGAGCTTTTCCTTACTTGGGATCATGACGATTTATCTCTGCGGGCAAAGGTAAGTGTTAGTTCAGATTATTTGCACTTATCTTGATTTCAATTAATATTTTCTATTCTTTCTTTTGAGAGGGTGGATGTCCGTTTTATTCATTTTTACTTGCATAATGTGACTGTTATTTATACTCAGCTACATAGTGCATACTGTTGTAAAAGATATGCAATACATCATTATCATTCTGTTTTGACACTTGCTTTCCCATGTGTGTAGGCGGCTAGAATCTTGGTAGTCCTTTTGTGCAAGCATGAGTTTGATGCTCGATACCAAAAACCTGAAGATAAGCTATATATTGCCCAGCTGTATCTTCCACTTATTGGACAGGTGCACATTGTTAAATTAATTTTCTAAAGTATTTTTTTTTTTTTTTGAATTTCTGTTGAGCCTCTGCTGTCTGCTGACAAAAGTCTTAAGTTTTGCATTACCTTAAGTTGTGTGTGTAATTTTTGCAGCTGTAGTTGTACACTAGCTAGGAATATTAGGTTTCCTTTCTGTATACTTTTGCCTACTTGGAAATTGAAAACATGCAAAGCTCTTTATCAAAGCTAGAAGAGTTACTGAATAAGATAGTTTAATGGTGAGCTGTTAGCTGAGTAGATAGAACGAATTGATTTTAAACAGTGAAACTATAAGGGTTGAGGAACAGATAAAAATAACTTGTATAAGTGAAGATTGGAGCCAATGGCCGTTGGTCTAAATGGCACCTCCACACCCAATAAGTAAGGGGTGTTTGGTATATGGTCGTGGGATTCAAGTCCTGTGGGTGGGTGAAGACTGAATGCCTGAGTCTGAGGAAGAACCTAGCTTTGGTGTATTCAGAAATCTGCTTTCATATTTCATCCATCTTGCTTTTCAGTCTAACAAAACCATATTTAACTAGTTGAATGAATTAGGATGGGAAGAAGATGAATGTTTGTTCTCAATGCTACTCTCTAAAGAGGATACTTTCTTGAGAAGGAAGAAAAGGAAGTGAGACTGCAAAATTTGCATTTATGGAACAACCCCAAGTAAAAACTGGAGAAGTAGGTACTAGGTAATGTACAGATACAGAGTTAGGGACTATTGAAGTGCTCAAGATGGTATTCTAGTAACTATAACGGAAGCAGAAAAATTTAAAAAAGAAATCATAGATTTGATACCAAATGCACGAGACCACTTTTTTTTGATAAGTAATAACTTGGTTTTTTTAAAAGCGTCAGGCGCCCCTTAGTACACCGGCAGTATACAAGAGAAAACGCAATGCTGGAAAATGAAAAAAAAAAACAGCCCAAAAAAAGAAAGGAAGAAACCCACCACACAAACCCACATGAACCTAAGCCTACAAGCACAAAGAACCCCAATCCAACCCACAAGGAACACACAAGAAACCCACCCAAAAACCCACAGGAACCTACACCCTAAAACACAACACCCGCAGCCCACAAGCAACCCACAAACTACAGAACCTGACCCTTTCCTCTCCTACTCCTAGAATGCACACTCGCAACGTCATAGTTTATGGAGCTCTTCAGATTCTGCAGTTCTCTCATTCCTTTGATCTTAAACCGCTTCCCCATACTACCCCGATGAAAATCTTCCTCAATGGCATCCAACAAAGCCAGGGCCGAATCGTCATCCTCAGCACCATCCGACTCCCACTCCAAGTGTAAGTCGGGAGGAAAAACGCCCAAGGGGTGAGGAGAATCACCTTCCTCTCCCTGATCCCACAAAACAATCTCCCCAGATGGGCTAAACCCTACCGACCACTCCTGAGATTGGATCAAACCATTCGTATTGGGAGTCTCACCCTTGTCAATGGTCAACGATTTGCAGCCGTTCAAGGGGGAGGGAACTCTCGGGAGCAAGAACCCGTGCCGAAGACCCACTCCCCCACTTGGCATCGGTAGGTTTTTAACCACAGTCCCGACCAAAGCCTGAGAAGATGTACCCAAACACTGCGTCATTGGCGACCTCAAAGCTGTCATTGCCTCATCAATCAAGGAAATATCCAACTTACTAGCTTTGGCCTTCGATTTCCGTTGATACCTCATGACCGATTGGGTTTCGGACGGGTAAATGGGAGCCCCACTATCCGCCATCACCGGAAGAGACAAGCGAATCCTTTCTCCCAACGCAGCCGCCCCCAAAGAGGGACCTACAAATCCTTTAGAGTCCGAACCCAACCCCCCAGCAGACACGGGGTTGAGTCACAAACTGACACATCCGACCACAGGTTGGGCTTCGCCACCCACTCTGAGGCGAACGGATCTTCAACCACCGCCGTGCACAAGCTAGGACTTGCGCCGGAGAACTCTCCAGTATCCGTAAACCCACTCAAACAACAATCTTGCATGATGATTTCAACTCAGTAATAGATAATTTTACAGCACCAAATGTTCGATTATCTCCTTCCCTCCAAATTCTCCCCATTAAGCAAAATGGGGGTAGCATTCCAATTGTAAAACTCGCATACTTTCGTAGCCAACCTTCCCACCCAAAGAGCACATCAATCACCTTCTTGGGCATCCTGTTGGACTGAGAGAGAAGACGTACGATCTCAGCTTGCACACCACTGCACAATGAATCAACAAATGTTCAATGGTTTCATCCACTACACAATCCGCAAATGCTTCCTAGTTTCACCACTACACAATAACTCCACAATTGGTATACAGCTTCACTACTGCACTTGCACATACAACAGCAATCTACTTGAATGGTATCTCTTTTAGTGTCATTGTCTGTTAAAATCTTTCCTAATCTGTTTTAAATCTTTCTCAAATTATCAGCTCCTTTTCTCAGTGGAGCCCTAGAATATAATAAATCTAATATGGAATAACTCTCAATAATGGAAAGCTCGTATCATCTAATAGGCCCCAAACATGAGTGCACATAAGCATTTTTATCCTCTGCTATTAAAAACAAATCTGCGAACAACTCTCTCAAAGCATGATCCTCACATCTGAAGATGCAATAATGTTTGTCCAGAGTTTTTAGGGTACAGGAATCATTACCAGCAAGCATATAGGCTCCTTCCTAGAATGAAAAAAATATAAGCTGTAAAGATAACTCTCCAAGCTTACGAAACCCTGCAAATAAAAATAAAGGTGTAACATTTCTATGCTGCAATGCCAATAGAGAGAAATTCATCCAAAGGTTTATAGTTCTGTGAATTGCGCCAGTATAACTCCATGCAACTTTGCAATGCGTTCGCAATTTCTTTATTAGCTAAACAGGTCTGCTAGATCTCTAGCTATGTATGGGTAATAACCTGTTCTTCCAATAAATAGACCGTTCTAATAATGAAAATTGTGTTGAAATGTTTACTCTTTTTATTTATTTATTTATTTTTATTATTTTATTTAGGGACTGTCATATACAAGCTGTAGAAACCATCCAACAATTCTTTTATAATTTATATCGGTAGATTTCATAGGGTGATTGAGGTGGTTCTGTTGCTTTTTTATCATTCGTGTTATCATCTTTGGATCATGATTCTTCCTGTTCAGTTTTCATAATTAGTGATTCTTTTTGTCTATGCAGATCCTAGATGAAATGCCTGTCTTTTACAACCTAAATGCTGTTGAAAAGCGTGAAGTTTTAATTGTTATTTTGCAAATTGTGCGCAATCTTGATGATGCATCACTTGTCAAAGCATGGCAGCAAAGCATCGCTCGGACTAGATTATTTTTCAAACTTATGGAGGAAAGCTTAGTTCTTTTTGAGGTTGCTATTCTGTTTAAAAATTAAGTTCCTTTCGGATCATGTTATTTTAGTTTCTTAGTTAATTTTACTTCTTGTTCAGGCTATGGCACAGTTAAGTTGATAAGCTGTCATTTTCGTAATCTATAATTAATTATTTTATGTTGTGATTTGTGTAATTACTTAAGTGTAGAAATCAGCTGTTGATGGTATGTTTGGTTCCAATAAAATGTGGTGGTAGTTACCTAATAACAATTGGGTGTATGGACCTATAAATTTGGGTCAAGACTCTTGCTTCAAAACTTTTTTCCAATGTGAATAATATTATATTTTTTTAAAGAATTTAGGGGATAGATAGTCTTTCATTAGTTTGTTTGGGGGGGTCAGGTAAGCCCACATATCATGTTCTTTCAAGACTAGGTATTTTTGCATTCTTTATTGGTAAATGTCTTATGTCTCCTCCCTGTGATCAGCTTTCTGAAATTATGTCCTTTGTTGTCTCCTCCTATGATACCAGAACAGAATATTTCTCAGGATTTCTTTTTGTTCATAGTTGATATATGTTTTTGTTTAATGCATTACTAAAATCGCCTTTTGAATGTAGTTTTATGTCATGTCATTGCAGCTCATGCTCTTATTACATCAGCCATAAAACTAATTTTTTATTATGTTCTTTTACAGCATAGAAAACCTGCCGATGGCATGCTTATGGGCTCTAGTTCTCGTAGCCCTGTTGGGGATGGACCTGCTTCCCCCAAGTACTCTGAAAGACTCTCTCCTGCAGTTAACAACTACCTGTCTGAGGCATCAAGACAAGAAGTCAGAGTTAGTTGATATTTCTGTTGCTTTAAGTTCTGAAAATCAATTTTTAATTTTTTTGTGTACTATTTGCTTTGTGTTGTTCACTCCTTGATTGCGATGTTGGCTTTACGTGCATTGAATGTTACCTTCATCCATCAGACTCATCTTTGTTCAAATTGTTGATATTTATGATGTACCACATATTCTCTGTATCCTTAATGCGCCTTGAACCTCTTTAATGCAGCCTCAGGGAACACCTGACAATGGTTATTTATGGCAGAGAGTGAACTCCCAATTAAGCTCCCCTACCCAGCCATATTCCTTGAGAGAAGCTCTGGCTCAGGCGCAGTCTTCTAGGATTGGAGCTTCTGCACAAGCACTTAGAGAATCCTTGCACCCGATATTGAGACAAAAATTGGTACAGTTTTGCGTAGAAAAATCAATTATCTGTTTGATTGCTCCAACTGCTCCTAGAAATTACTAATGTTCTGTTTTAAATTTTTTGTAGTTATTTTAGACAACTGATAATTTCAGATTCTCTTCAGGAGCTTTGGGAAGAAAACTTGAGTGCTGCTGTCAGTCTTCAGGTTTTGGAGATAACAGAGAAATTTTCCGTGATGGCAGCATCCCATAGCATCTCTACTGACTATGGAAAACTTGATTGCATCACAGCTATATTTATGAGTTTCTTCTCTCGAAATCAACCTCTGGCTTTCTGGAAAGCTTTGTTCCCTGTCTTCAATGGTGTATTTGATCTTCATGGAGTAACTCTAATGGCAAGGGAGAATGATCGTTTCTTAAAGCAAATAACTTTCCATTTACTTCGACTTGCAGTTTTCCGAAATGAAAGCATCAGGAGAAGGGCTGTAATTGGGCTGCAGATACTTATGAAGGTATGCTCTGTGAAGTTCATAGATTGCTGCTCTTGTTCTTAACTCAAATTATGTTCTATATTTTTTTTTTGCAGAGTTCCTTCTATTACTTCATGCAAACAGCAAGGTTAAGGGTCATGTTGATTATCACGTTATCAGAGCTGATGTCTGATGTGCAAGTGACTCAGATGAAGTCTGATGGAACGCTAGAAGAGAGTGGTGAAGCACGGCGTTTTAGAAAATCTTTGGAGGAAATGGCAGATGAATCTAAAAGCCCCAACCTATTGAGGGAGTGTGGACTTCCTGAGAGTGCTCTGATGACTATTCCAGAAAGATTGTCAGAGAACAAGTGGTCTTGGTCAAATGTCAAATATCTCTCCGATGGTCTTCTTCTAGCCCTTGATTCCAGCTTGGAGCATGCACTGTTAGTAAGTTTTCAGCAATATTTGCATTAGTTTGAGTTTGAGACATAGTGAGATTAATTATTCAGTTAACACAGTACACCTTGGCCCTAATGGGATAGTGATGGTACACGAGACTGGGGCAAAGGGTTGATACCTCACCTCCCAAGACGTATATCTTTCTTTCATTTCCGTTTTATATGTTGTTTTTCTTGTAGCTGACACTTCTTGTGTTGAGATATGGCATTGCTTCTAATTCATGGTGCGAGCCAAGTATTACAGAGTTGCTTATTTCCATAAATAACTTTATGTAGTGTGGTAATTTTATCAATAGATTATTTGTGCATGGAAGAGTGATGTCTATTTGCGTCATAGTTGAAAGTTACTTATACACATCAAAAGCAGGTCACTCAAAGCGACATGCACTTCGTAGGAAGTACTAGCAACTTTAAAAAAATACATTTGCATAAACAAACTTTATTTTGCCTTTCTGAAAACTGGTAGGGTGCCCTGCTGCTCCCCCCTCCATATTCTACTCTCCTCTATTCCACTTCAAAGTGTGTTTGTACTAGGAATGTAGAAATGACCAAGGATCTATTTTAAGAGGTGACCTGATTCTCCAAGTTCCTTTTGGCATAGGGATGGGACTTTATTAATGGGCAAGTGACATAGAATTTGCGTACCGGCGCGAGCAGATATGCTTGCATTTGCCGTCTCACCCTATACGGTTTTTGCATTCATCTGCTCGTACATTTATTTATTTATTTTCGGGTGGTCGCTCTCGGAGTGCGGTGGTGTGGAAGATGATTCCTTGCTGCCTTTTATGGTGCTTGTGGATGGAACGTAATAATAGACAGTTCGAGGACAAAGAAAGATCCATGGAGGAACTCATGTATTTTTTCTTTTTTTCTTTGTATTCTTGGACGGCCGCGTTCCTAGCACCTCTAGGGATTAGTTATAATGATTTTCTTGTTTTATTTTCCTCTTCTTAGCCGCCGTTCTTGTATACTCCCTGTGTACTTGATCGCATTTTGCGCTTTTAATAAAATTTTACTTGCTTATCAAAAAAAAAGTGACATAGAAGTTGGGAATAGGGCGAGCCAAGGTAGGGTTTTTGCAGTGCCAACTCAATATGAACCCAATACCATTTCTTAGTTAAATTTATTTGAAATTTTGACAGCATGCCTTTAAAAGATAAGTTTCATAGTTTTCAACTCGCTTCTTTCTCTTTCTCTTCTTCAGCTTTAATGACATCTCTTAGCTCTACTCATTCTCTTCCGCAACAACCCCTCTCTATGCCAGAAATCCCCGCATTGTCCCGTTGCTCCTCTAGACTACTCAAAGGATTGTAGAAATGACCAAGGATCTATTTTAAGAGGTGACCTGATTCTCCGAGTTCCTTTTGGCATAGGGATGGGACTTTATTAATGGGCAAGTGACATAGAATTTGGGAATAGGGTGAGCCAAGGTAGGGTTTTTGCAGTGCCAACTCAATATGAACCCAATACCATTTCTTAGTTAAATTTATTTGAATTTTTGACAGCGTGCCTTTAAAAGATAAGTTTCATAGTTTTCAACTTGCTTCTCTCTCTCTCTCTTCTTCAGCTTCAATGACATCTCTTAGCGCCACTCATTCTCTTCCGCAACAACCCCTATCTATGCCAGAAATCCTTGCATTGTCCCGTTGCTCCTCTAGACTACTCAAAGCCATAAGGCTCTTTGTCCACCCCACAAACTTTCCTTGCCACTATCAATGTCTTGGCTGCCATTGCTCTCTCTTGTTCTTGGTCTCAAGGGAGACCTTGTGCCATGTGGGCGGTGTGCCGGCAATGGCCGTTCTCCTTCTTCCCCCAAGGGCGGCGCGTGAATGCGAGTCCCACTAGGGTTCCGTTCTCTAGAGGATGGCTTTGGAGAGGTGTTTCCTCGCGGAGGCCAAAACTTTCCTCTTCTTGGTGGAGGAAGGCAAGTTTGTGCTGAGAATGGAGAAGAGAAGGAAAGGCTTCTTAGGGGTTGTGCTATTGGGTTTGCAGTGTACTACTTGGGTTGTTGCAGCGGTGAAGGAGGCTTTGCTGTCTCCGGGGATCAAGGATTTTGTAAAATCCTTCAGGGAAGATTCAAAGGCTTGGATTGTTTGGAAAGTTGTAATAAGGATGGCCATTTCATGGAGCTGGTGGTCTATGCAGTGGGTGGCCGGAGACGGTTTCTCTTGTTTCCGGAGGGACGAGGAGTGCAGGGTTGGAACAGAATGATTGATGAGTTGTGCAAGGTGATGGGTTTTCCTAGAAACCACGTCTGGGTCTTCTCCCATTGGTGTGTTGTCTCCGGTGGAGAAGAAGGATGGGAATGAGGTTTTGGGTTTAAAGGTCTCCTCTCCAAGCTCGGGTGGGGCCTGGCCTATTGTCGATGGTGCTCTAACATCGTTTGCGGAATTGGGTCTATAAAAGGTTTCTCAATATAACCGTTGCACTTCCCCTTATCTTGATTGTGATGTTGAGGCTCTTCGGGAGAATAAAGTTTTGAAGCTTGAAGTTGTTGAGTTGAAATCTATGTATTGCAACTTCAGGATTGTGCTCATACACTCTTTTCATATTCTCTCGTTCCTTCTCCAGCTGTGACAGAAGAGAGGATCAAAGAGAGGATCTACAAACATTAGAGTTTTTCTTGGGAAGTTTGCACCTCTAAAGTTTTTCAGCCATGTGAGGCGTGTCGACGGGGCTGTTGTGAACTCCGTCGGGGGTTGTCAAGTGCGGTAAGGTATGGAGAATCCGTTTTTTGTGGTGGCTAAGTCCTTCATCTTCTCGGTAGTGGAAGGAACTTCTGTGTTGGGGGTTGCGGAGAAGAGGAAAGATTTCTCAGGGCAGGTTCGGCTGAGTTCGGGTTGCGTTGCTTGGTTATTGTCGATGGTGGAAGAGGTGTTGCAAAATCCGGACTCCGAGGACTTTGTTAAATATTTCAGGGAGGGTTCGAAGGTGACCATCATTCGGAGAGATGGAAATAGTTCCGGCCGGTTCTTGGTGGTGACGGTGTTCGATGTGGGTGGCCGGAGAGGAATGATTGTGTTTCTTGAAGGCCGTGACGGGCGGGTTGGGGGCGTGTTTCTAGGGAGCTAAGCAAAGTGCTGGATTTCTTTGGATCCTCGGTGGTGTACCCCTCTAGTGGTGCCCTGCCGGGGAAGAGGTTGGTCAAGGTCGCGGGTTTATTGTCGTACGCAGAGGCGGTGCGCTCGTCGGTTGGTGGTGGGCCTCGTGTTCAAACGGCGACAATGGTTTGGTGCGAGACGAAGAAGATATTTTCGCTGGACCAGGAGCAGAAGCCCTTCCGGCAGGCGGTGGATTGTTTTGCTTTGGAGAGGTCTTTCTCCGGTCCTCTGGGTAAAGACCTTGCGGACGACTACTATGCTATGGAGAATTCTGCTTCTGGTCCGTTGGGTAAGGACCTTCTAGCGTGTTCCAAGACTCGGGTTGCAGTCAACGATGTTGGCTCCTTGGATCGATGTGGCAAAGGGTTCAGGAAGACGTGCTCAGAGGGTGATCACGAGTGGGATTGTGACGTTTCGGGGAAGGAAGTTGGGTTTTTCAGGAAGATTCTAGACTCTGTTGGTGATTGGCTGGATCGGGTGTGTAGGTGTCCAATGCATTTGGGTAGGATTTCTTTTGGGCCGAAATCGAAACTGGGCTTTTTGGGCTTGGGCTGGTTAGTTAGATGTTTGGGGAAGTTTAGACGTTTTGGGGTTTGGTCCTATGCTCGAATGCGGACTGGTTCCAGGAGGTTGAGATGTTTGCCTTTCACTAAGAAGACTAAGCAGTGCGGGCTAGCAAAGAGCAAACCACGTCTCCCTCCCAATTTCACCCAAAAGTTGCTCACGGAAAAGACTTTTGCTCCGTCCAGTTTAGCAATTTCAATAGCGTCGTCCACGGTCGCTACTTCTACCGAAGACTGTGCTGGTCCTTCGACAGAGACTGGGCTGGTTACGGTGGGGGATTTTCATCCGGTTTCTTTTGAGGCGGTTGCACCGGGTGCGGGTTATGAGGTGGGCTCGCCGGTAGGTAGGGTTCTTCCTTTCTCTCCCTTGAAAGAGCCCACGTCGAAGCCATTGATTCAATACAAGCGTAAAGGGAGGAAGCCGAAGTCGGCGGTGGGTCAAGGGGAACTCAAAGATGTGGGCTTTCTCAGGCGGGGGTTTCTTAAATCGAGCTCGTCCTCTCTTCCTCCCGCAGATCGTGGTTTCTCTGGAGGGGGTTGTTCTAGAAGAGCTAGTTCTCTCAACTCTACTGGTGGTTCCCAGGCTATTAAAACTGTAGCTTTCCTATCTGCCCTTGATGAGGAACATAGGAGGTGGGATAAGATTGAGAGGTGTGAGCTTTAGGAGCTTAGGGTTGTGTTGTTTTGTGGGCTGTTTGTGTAGGGTCGGTGGTGAGGCTGTTGCTTCTTGTATACATTGTGTGTATTCGGAGTGCCTTATGCTGTTTTTTTTTTTTATAAATTTGCACTTATCAAAAAAAAAAAAATCGTTTGCGGAGGTGGTGAGGTCAGAGGGCCCTGTCAAGTTACAGGTTCCACTGTTTGAGGGGCGTTACCTTGATCTTCTCCCGGCGGTGAGACCAGCGGCCTCTAAGGAGGGGAGATTGGCCCTAGACTGCTTTGTGATAGAGAAGGAACTACTGGGTAAGGACTTGTTGCTGAAACTGCAGGGTAATGAACATCCATCACGTTTTCTCTCTGCCTGTGGAACACCAGGATCAGCGAGGAAGATTTTGCCTCATTTGAATTTGCGTACGTGGAGGAACCGTCTAGTGAGGATGATGGGTTGGGTCGTTGGGTCATTGATAGGTTGTTCGTTTGCTTTCGGGCTGTGTCTAAAACCTACTTTCAGTTTTAAAGGTTTTCGTCTGGGTTGGGTTATGACGAAGCCTAAATCTAAGAAGCGAATTAAGGTTACGGGTTAAGGGCTCCCTTTGGATCCTGAAGTGGGTTTTGAGTTCTCTTTGGGTTTTGGGTCTACATCGGGTCTTCAACGGCTTGAGGTGACGACGACAGTTGACATGGGTGGTGGGTTGTCTACTCCTACCAGTTCTGAGATGTCTTAAGGTGCTGAAGATACTCCTGGGAGACCGCTGTCTTTTCCTCCTGAAGGCGCCGGCACTTACTTGAACATGTTTTTGGCCGTTGATCTCTATTCGATTGTTTCCGAGGGATTTGCAAAATGAGCGGTTACTTTTGTTGCCGGCAAGGTTTGGGGCAGATTCTTTTGCTCCAAAGTCTTCTATGTATGCCTCCTCTCCCGTGTAAGCCTTTGTGTTTCCAGGTATGTCGTTGCCGATGATCTTTGGTTCTGTTTTGGCGTTTTCTAGGCTCCCTTCAGCAATAGCCTCCTCTGCCTTTGCTCCACCTCCAGAAGCAGTGAGTGTCCCCTTTGGGTGCTCGGATTTGGATTCTGAGAGGTTTTTCTCCAGCACTCAACTTCTCTGAAGTTGGGTCAGATTCCTTTGGTGTCTCTTCTTCGGGGGTAGTTGTGTTGGGAGAAAGGCTCCGCTTTTCTCTTCTGGTAACGTCGGAGTGTGGGGCTCCCATCTACCCGTCTGAGTGCAAATCAGTGTTGAGATATCATCGGAGAGGTCGAAGGTAGGCAGAGGTGCTCAGATGGATGCTTCTTTGCTTGACGAGGTTGTGATTCATTGCTCTGACGGCGCCGTCTTTGGGTGCTTCTTCTCAGGCCTTGGGCGGGACTGTGGTCCAGTCCTCGCCAAAGCCGGGTGGGGGAGTGGTCAGTAAGTCTCCTTCGTCTAGCTTTCTCCGGCAAGGCTTCCTTGTCCTGAGTGTTCCTTCCCTTTTGGATGGTTGCGCTTCTCTAATTGCTGAAAAGGGTGAATTTTAGGTCGGACAGCTTGATCCAATCTCAAAAGTGGCTGGTAGGTTTTGGCCTGTCTGGGGAGATTGTTGTGTGGGATTAGGGGGATGAGGTTTGGGTTCGAGAGGATGGACACTCCTCTTACCCCTTGGGTGTCTGTCCTCTTGACATGCCCTTGGATTGGATGTCAAATGGTGTTGAGGATGAAGATCCGTCCTTCACGATTTTGGATGCCATTGAAGATGATTTCCATTGGGTTAAAAATGTTGCGCGTCTTAAGATCAAAGGGAGAAAAGATGTGTTGAATAAAGCTCTGTTAATTACGACGATGCACGCGTGCCCTCTAAGCGAAGGAAAGTTGTAGCGTTGAGTGCTCCTTGTGGGTTTGTTTGATTTTTTTTTTTTTTTTTTTGTTTGGCTGGTTTGGTTGTTCCTGTGTGATTCAAGCGTGCCCTTTAGGCAAAAGAAATGAAAGGCTCACGTACTGTAGCTTTGAGTGCTCCTTGTGGGTTTTGGGTTTAATGGCTTAGGTCCTTGTGGGTTTGTTTGGATTTTTTTTTGTAGGCTAGTTTGGTTGTTCTTGTGCATACTTTCTATGTACTTAAGGGCGTCTTAGGGTTTTTTAATAAAACCTTTCTTACTTATATATAAAATATATATATATATATATATATATATATATATATATATATATATTAAAAAATACATATATGTTACCAAAGGCTTTTATTCCTAATTTTTCCTCCTTGAATCTTGTAGATCTTGTTCACTCTTTAGATTTAGACGCCATTAGTGAGGTTGTTTTCTCTTGTATACTTTTCATGTACAAGGGCTTTGCCGTTCTTTTTAATAAATTATAATTCATCATGAAACAAATGTTACCAAAGGCTTCTATCTAGGCTTGGTTGTAGTTCACAGTTACCATGGAGTGGATGCTGTGGGATATTGGGTTGCTAACAAAAAGAGGAACTCCTTATATAATGAGATTTACTCTTTCCATTGCCACTGCTTTGTACATACAAGTTTGCATATTCTTCGCCAAAGGGGATTGAATAAATTCATCAAGTTCTAAATGTGTTCATCACTTGTATTACTTTTGTCTGCATGAATAAGTTCTGTTGTTCTGACAAGGTAATGCCTTCTGCATTATTTTTCACAGGCCTCTGTAATGACTATGGATAGATATGCAGCTGCAGAAAGTTTCTACAAACTTGCAATGGCATTTGCGCCTGTCCCAGATCTTCACATAATGTGGTTGCTGCATTTATGTGATGCTCATCAGGAAATGCAGTCATGGGCTGAAGCTGCCCAGTGTGCCGTGGCTGTTGCTGGTGTTGTAATGCAGGTAACACTGTTATTGGTGCTTGGTATTCAACCTTTTGTAGCAAAATATTTAAAATTGAAACGAAATGTTTGTGAATTCGAGAGCTTACAGTATTCCATCCCATTCTTGTAGCTTGATATATGGAGGGGAGTTATCATATTCAGTACTTTGCAACCAGATGGAAGGGAATATATCCCATGCCTCTGCTGCTTGCTTTGAACAGTGTAGTTGAACCTACCTAATTTGTCATACTTAATATGGTGAAGGACTTAATATGCATAGGCTGCCACCTGATCGATTTAGGCCAATTTGGTTTAGATGTTATTGGTTCTCAAGTTAGCTAATTTTATAATCTTAGTGGTTTTAGGTGGGTTGAAACTTCCTACAGAGATTTTTAATTAATTATGCAAAATTCTAAGCTACTGGCTTAATTTTACTGGCTCCTGTGGCGATTATTTTGAAGTTTATTTGCAAATAATGGTCATTTTGTGCTATGAGTTACCATTTCTTGGGTCAGAACCTATGGTGATTGGTGAGTACCATCTGCTTCGTATGGGTCTTTGACTGTTCTTTTTGAGGTGCTTGCAATCTGTTGTTGTTTTGTCCGGTTTTCTTTTGTCTCTTTTTCTTTCACTTTGTGGAGTGCGGAACTGCAGTGTTGACTGGATAATTTGAAGAGTGGTGCTGACTTATTTATCTGCATTTTGCTGATATACCTAATTAAAATTACTGTAGGCCCTTGTAGCTAGAAATGATGGTGTTTGGAGCAAGGATCATGTGACTGCTCTTCGGAAAATTTGTCCAATGGTGAGCAGTGAGATCACATCTGAGGCATCCGCAGCCGAGGTAGAGGGATATGGGGCTTCAAAACTCACAGTTGACTCTGCAGTGAAGTACCTGCAGCTTGCTAATAAGCTTTTCTCTCAAGCTGAGCTCTTTCATTTCTGTGCCAGCATTCTGGAACTTGTAATTCCTGTTTATAAAAGCAGGAGGGCGTATGGACAGCTGGCTAAATGTCACACATTACTCACTAATATCTATGAATCAATCCTTGAGCAGGAATCGAGCCCAATTCCTTTCACTGATGCCACATACTATCGTGTAGGATTCTATGGTGATAGATTTGGAAAGCTTGACAGAAAGGAGTATGTATACCGAGAGCCCCGTGATGTACGGCTAGGTGACATAATGGAGAAACTAAGTCATACATATGAGTCTAGAATGGATGGCAATCACACTTTACACATTATTCCAGATTCTAGACAAGTGAAGGCAGATGAGTTACAGGCTGGAGTATGCTACCTGCAGATAACTGCTGTTGATCCAGTAATGGAAGATGAGGACTTGGGAAGCAGAAGGGAGAGGATCTTTTCTCTTTCTACCGGCAGTGTCCGTGCACGTGTCTTTGACCACTTTTTGTTTGATACCCCCTTTACGAAGAATGGCAAGACCCAGGGTGGATTGGAAGACCAATGGAAGAGGCGAACTGTGCTTCAGACTGAGGGCTCCTTCCCTGCCCTTGTGAATAGGCTCTTAGTAATTAAATCCGAATCTCTTGAGTTCTCCCCAGTAGAGAATGCAATTGGAATGATTGAAACTCGGACAGCTGCACTAAGAAATGAGCTTGAAGAGCCTCGCAGTTCCGATGGGGATCAACTTCCACGTCTCCAGAGTCTACAGAGAATTCTTCAAGGCAGTGTTGCTGTTCAAGTGAGTTGTGGACATTTTGTTTCTGACCTCTGCTTTCTGTAATATCAGTCTTTGCAATGTATATTGATGACTTACAGATCTGTCACTAATATTTTCCCTGGGACAAAATTTTTCTATAAACTAGGTTGTAAAAAATTTCATACAACCCACATATAAGAGTGACATGTTTATAAATGCTATTAAAAAAGCATGTGAAAAGCACATACTATTAAAACAACATGTCCTTCTCACATGCCAAGGGTCACACGTCAATCCTATATGTGGGTTGTATGAAATTTCTTACAAACCGGTTTGTTTATAGGAAATTTCTGTCATTTTTTGCTGAGTTGTCCTTTTTTTTTTTGTTGCCCTTTTTCTCTATATGCCCTGTAATTGAACTTACTTATGGCATTGCTTATCATTTTCTCATGTCTCATGGCCAACTGCATATGCGTAGGTGAACAGTGGAGTCCTAAGTGTGTGCACAGCCTTCCTGTCTGGGGAACCAGCTACAAGGCTGCGCTCACAGGAACTGCAGCAACTCATCGCTGCACTCCTCGAATTCATGGCGGTTTGCAAGCGTGCCATTCGGGTACACTTTAGATTGATTGGAGAGGAGGATCAGGATTTCCACACACAGCTTGTGAATGGATTTCAGTCCCTCACTGCAGAGTTATCTCACTACATTCCTGCCATTCTCTCAGAGCTCTGACTGTTGTAGCACTATTTGTTTGTTGCCGCTTCTATTTGTTCATATTATTTCTTTCCTTTGTTTTTTCGTAGACGGGCAAATATTTTTCTCGTCATGTGTATACTATTCAAGCAGGTGATGTTCAGGAAACCGGAAAGTTTACTCGTCTTCTTCTTCCTTTCTTTTAGTCACAGAAAAACTCATTTACAATGGGCTAGTAATATTGCAGGCGTAAATTATATTCTTGCCAAAATCTGAATTTGAAGGACTGAGGAAACCAAGACGGAAAGCCTAAAGAAGTTTTTAAGTGCATAAAATTTAGCAATATCAATACGATTAGTACCTCTAGGCTCTAGCATCATCAAGGATCAAGATTCCTTGTGATACTTAAAATCTTGACAGTTCGCTTTTAAGGATCAGTTAACATTGTGACACATTATCGGAAGTAGCTCTTTAGAAAAAGAGTTAAAATGGTCAAAACAAAGACGTTGCTAACCATTTGACTGCCTTGGTATAAGTGAACTACTACTAATGACAACAGAGAGTAGCTGAACTATTTTCAAAAGCTATTTTTTGGTTTGAAGTAATTTTAGAAGTCTTTTGTGTTCTTCTAAAAATAAATAATTACAATTTGATCAAAATTTAATATTGTCCATTTACAAGCTTTTTAATAGTCACATCATTATTAAATGATTATTATTAAATGATCATTATTAGATGAGCAAGAGAGACTTATAAAATTGGCCCCTTTTGTTTTCACTGCTTTAGCTCCTTTATTTTTTATTTTTTAAATTAATTTGTTGACCTGACACAATTTTAATGTTTCAGTACAAAAGAACAATCAAGATTTGAGGTATTATAGACCCTGCAATACTTATTGCTGGAATCCAAATCCCAGCATCATGGCCCAGGTTGTATGTTCAGTTAAAATTAATTTCCATCCATATGAGATTCTCATATTTCCGCTCCCAAAGAGTAATGATAGGCATCCCCTGCCCGGCCCCTAACTACATGGAAATGGCCTTTTCACTTTTAATTTTTTTAAAAAAATAAAAAAATTCAAATTTTGAAAACTCGGATATCTATACCCATTTTTCCATTTTCTTCCCAGAGCTTCCTCCCACGCATGACCTGCCACCGTCGACCACTCATGAGCACGCCACTGTGCATTCTCCATTTTCGGCCAAAACCCAACCATCGGCCGTTCTCCATCTCCGGCCGTCTTCTAACTCCGGCTGTCTTCCAGTTTCGGCGACCATTTTTTTGGTTTTTTCAGCTATTGTGACCCAGCTCCGCCAACTTTAACAAAACCTATCTTCACGAGCTCGCCACTCCACTGTGCGTTCTCCATCTCCGGCCAAAACCCAACCACCGTGCGTTCTCCATCTCCGGTTCGACTTCGACGACCCAACCACCGTACCGCCACGAGTAGCCCCAGCTGAACCACCACCACCGCCGACAAGCCCATCCACCGTAACGTTTTCTTAGTTTTTTTTTTTTTTTTTTAGGGTTTAAGGTTTGATTTTCTCTCAAGATCTGGTTTTTTTAGTTGTTTTTAGCTGAGATTTGGCTCATTCTTGGTCATTATTCCCTTGTTCCAAACTCTTGAAAAGTCAATACCCAAAAGCTTGAGCTTCTAGATCCTTGAATCGGGGGTATAGATTTTTGCGTGGATTGGGGATCTCATCGAGCTCGATTCAGCTCATTTCCTTTCCAGGTAATCTCTCATAGTGGTGCGTTTAAATTCCTCTTTTTTTCCTTTTGGGAATCACTGAATTTAGAATTGGGAGCTAACATTTTTGTGTTGCCATCTGAAAGTTGCTTGCTTTTTTCTCTTTCTTGGTTTAATTTAATGTTTTTGGCATATTCGTATGGAAGTCTATGAATTCAAATAATTATCATTGCTGATAAAATTGTAGTCTACCTCAAACAACGCATCGGTTTGAGTTTGAATATGATTTTGAGCCTTTTTACTAATGGGCAGCATAAATTTGTATGAAGGTAACTCCTTGTTACATGTAATGTTCACAGGGTGTGACTTGCTATAGGTTGGTCATCTATGTACCACAAACCTGGTGAAATAGCTTTGATACCATGTTGGAATAGCCCTGATACCATGTTGAAATATAGAACAAAACAATAAAGGGGAAATAAGAGAGAGAGTGGAAGAGAAAGAGCGGAAGCATATAATAGACTACATTGTGCTTAATGACTTCATTATTCTTTCACAATACATGAATCCTATTTATAAGAGGATTTCGGTAGATAAGTATGGTAATCAAATTAATGTGATTTGATTACCATCAAATCTGATTACAATCAAATCATTCAGAGATTTATAGGATATTACAATAATGAGGTGTCAATTCTTAACATCCCCCCTCAAATTGATGCTGGAGGATCGAGAAGCATTAATTTGCATCAATTTGTCAATTAGGAAGGACAATAATATAGTACCAGTGTTGGTGAACCGCCTAAACCGGATCCAAAAGAAATTCGGGATTAAGCTATTCCCAATCTCGAAAAGGATAGCCTTATCCCTGTTACAGACTAGGAGCAACCAGTAACCAAACAAAATTGTCTTCTCCAACTGACTCGTTGGTAGCTTATCGGCGACAATCAGAGTTAGCCAGAAACAATCACAACTCGATGGAAACACTTTAGAACACCACAAAAGTCATTGGACTCCTTCAAAATCCTGCCATCCACGCCAATACCAGGAACCAAACGGTAGTGTCTTCTCCCACCTTATCCGGAATAGGCTATTCGTTGAATAATAAAATTTGAGCTAAGATTGTCTTCAACTCACAGCCAAACAGGTTCAGGTCCAAGAACAAAACCAGAATAACACAAGCCAAAAAAAACAGGAATAAGTGGATCTTCACACTGGAATAGGCTGGAAAGGAAGCACACCGAAATTGGCCAAACCTGTAGCCAAACCACAGTTGCCTTCTCTAAAGAAAAATTCAGCAAACCAAAAAACTCCCAGCACCACAAACCGCCAGAAAAGCTGCCGAAAAAAACGCCAAGACTGCACGGAAACACTTCTGTCCACCATAGATCGCCGGAGTCCACCTCAACGGAGATGGTTGACAGTCACCTAGAAATCTTAAAAAAAAACAATTGCTCAGACCAGATCAGCTAGGCACAGTACTCGTCCGATAGCACACCCACCGCCGAACACAATTCATCTATTGTCTCCATAGTAAAAAGGATAAATCGGCTACTTTGAGAGAGTCGTCACCTCCAATGGCTACTTTGAGGGAGTCGTCACCTCCAATGGCTGCTTTGAGGGAGTCGTCACCTCCAATGGCTGCTTCGAGGGAGCCGTCACCTCCAAAATACATAAAACTGTATTCTTAAATCATAATCAACTTCTTATTCTTCCCCTTTTTTCCTTTTTTTCCCTTCCCTTTTTTTTCGTTCCTTTTTTTTTCCTTCCCTTTTTTTTCCTCATGGAAATCAAAGAACCATTGAAATCCTTGAAGACCGATTATGAATGCGACTGCTCCATCCATCAGAACCAAAATAACATTTTTTTTGGCTTCAAAGTCAAATACCACCTTCTGTAAAAGCCTCAAGAGTGGTGTATATGGCTTTCACCACGCTGCAAACTCACCAGATACAGGCAAATGTCACCGCAAACGATCAAAAAGTGCGGAAGACAACTAGGAAAGTAGCCACTGAGGCCACCATGAAAACACACGGCAAACCCTTTTTTCTTTTTCTTTTTTTCCTTTTTTTTTTTTTTTTTCTTTATATTTACAACAAACAGCTCTATCAAGCACCACCCACACAAGTGGTGTTGCCAACAAACCAGAATTGCAACAAGCGACAGATTCAAAAAACAACCAGAAAAATATACCTGAGTCAGAGATGAGCGTACGCTTGTTTGATCATAGGGAACGGGGTGCATCTGTAGTATATCACCTCGAATTTTGTCCAGCCAATCATCGAGGCTATCCAAGAAGACATACACTGAGTCTTCCTGAAGCATGTCATCATAGTGCTGAATATCAGCCACGCATTTCATCGGGTTTGGGCGACGAAAATCAATCTCGCGCCATCGGCCCTGGGGGTCGGTAAAATATTTTTCAAGGGAACCACCTGCTTGTTTCGGACGGGTCACACGTCACCGGAGGTCATATACCTGAGAGGTATCACTTCTGTCAAAATAAGTAGTAACAATCGAATCCCATTACAGTTTCGCAGTTGAAGATCCCGATCTGCGATGGGTCCATGGAATTGATCAGCCATCCTAAAACACAGTGGCGTTGTCAATGCACCATTTGTAAAAGGATGGATCGGTAGGAGATGGCGGGGTCAGTTTGCCATTAATATATCCCAACTTATCTTTGCCAGAGGTGTACATCTCAACAATTTGGTACCAAAGAGCATAGTTGGTGTCGTCCAACTTAATGCCAATCGGAGCGCTGCTAGTGTCGGCGATCTAGGTCGGGGTCGAAGCTTTGGTCAAAACTTCGTTCATTCTAGTGGTCAAGGCCAAGATCGGCCATGGTTGTAGGTGGAAGATATAAAGTGAGGTAGGATTAGGGAAGAGAGGTGGTTGGGCACAGGATCAGAACCTGCTCTGATACCATGTTGAAATAGCTTTGATACCATGTTGGAATAACTCTGATACCATGTTGAAATATAGAACAAAACAATAAAGGGGAAATAAGAGAGAGAGTGGAAGAGAAAGAGCGGAAGCATATAATGGACTACATTGTGCTTAATGACTTCATTATTCTTTCACAATACATGAATCCTATTTATAAGAGGATTTTGGTAGATAAGTATGGTAATCAAATTAATGAGATTTGACTACCATCAAATCTGATTACAATCAAATCAATCAGAGATTTATAGGATATTACAATAATAGCAATAACACTCTAAAGTCAAATCTCCTAATATACTCAAGAATAAAGCCTATCAATTATATCCATATATACAATATATTCTTCCATATATAGCCACACTAAATAATGAAGAATATATGTTGTCAATTCTACACATAATTAGGTGTCAATTCTTAACATCCTCCCTCAAATTATATGACGTCAATTCTACACATAATGAGGTGTCAATTCTTAACAAAACCTTGTCCTTCAACCCAACTTGAGACTGGCCGTTTAAAGTATTGTCTATATTGTGTATGAGTGTATGTCAGCATCAATGCATGTCATTTAGCTTAGCAGATTTTTAGGAGCTACTATTTCATATGATTTTTAAATTATAATAGCTACACAAATGACTAATGAGCAACAACTGAACACAATACAAACTCTTTTTTGGAAAGATCACTTGTTTTTTTTTCTTTCTTTCTTTCTTTCTTGAGCCAAGAATGAAGAAACTGAATTGGAATTTTTTTTTGAAGAACAGATTTTGGCTTTTGCTTAGAGTTAGCATGTAGTATTATACTTGTAAAGCATAGCTTGCAAGTTGTTAGATTATCATTCTTGAATATATATTCTAAAATTTTGAAAAAATTGGCTTCAAAGTAAAGGTTTTCGTAATTTATGTAGAAGTTTTGAATTGCTTGAAATGTGTACACTTTTGCTCTGCTTAGTTGATGAGAAACAGTAAGGAAAGAGAGGACAAAAAGAGAGAAAATACTTTGATCTTGAATATGGGTTCTTTGATATGGTGCTTCTCGGCCAAAACTGTTATGGTGTTTTGGTTGGGTGCTTTATGGTGTGTTTGGGTATTGAATTTTTGTAATCAAAATTGAATTCTTATTCTCTTTACGAATTTCTAGGCAAATAGAGTTTAGAGTTTTTTTTTGAAATTGTGTTTGAGTGTTGAATTTTTAAGATTGAAAAGTAATGTTTTTTAATGGTAGGAAATGATTAGAAATGATTGGAGGTATGAAAAGTTGTGTATAATGATTGGTGTTATGAAAAGTAGTGTGGAATTATGATTGAAATAAATATAATAATTAAAAAATGACTTTTAAAAGGAAAATTTCATACTTAATTTAAATTAATTATAAAATTTAAAAAATATGGCAACAATGCCATTGATTCCCTGTCCATTTCTTGGTTTCCCATTTTGCCCCTAATCATTTTGTATTCACCTACAAGTCTAGGAGATCGATGCTCTATGGATTTATGCCCAAATAAAACTATTTTTGGTTTTAATTTTAAGTACATTGTTTTTTTCAATCTAAAACTAATGCCGCACTTTTCGTTTAAAAGAAATTCATTTACTTTTTAAAATCCAAGAGGCAAACCTCTTTCTCTTCTATTTTTAGTATAAATTAATTTTATTAAAATATCATTTTTAAAAACCAAAGTTAATGTCATTTAACTTAAACTAACATAAATAAGATAAATCTAAGACAAATCTACACATATAATAATGTAAAATAAAGAAAGAAAAAAAAACATACATAAATCTATGGACAAAATAAAAAAAAATAAAAAAAAATAAAAAAATCATGCAGGTCAATTCCAAACAAAGTTTGGCAACCAGTCAAATGCATAGCTCCATTATAGTTCACAAACGGTACTAAAAATAAAACAGTTCAAGTAGCAATATCTAAAAATATCCGACATATATTATACAATAAACTAAGTCCGATAGAAGCAACATATATGCATAATAAACAATGGTTTCACATACCACCCACAATATAAACCAAACCACTTTAGGCAAACATGACAACCAACAAAAACAGTATCCCTAAGAAACACAAGACGCAAACCCCTGTAATACCACAACATCGCATAATGCCCCCGACGGTCCACGGCATGCCCGACGCGCTACCATCTTCACGTAAACCCACAGCGTCGTCATCATGTACCGCTTCTGGCAAATTTTGCATCAACTCATCTTCCCAATAAAAACCTCCGGGATGATTCTACAATAACACATTAAAACAGAAATGAGACTGCCATTGTTAAATACAACAAATGTCTCAAGAATCAAATGACATAAAAATGAGGCTTCAATTTGAGACCTGTGATTGCTTATGAGTTCATACCTTGCCTAGGGGACACTTGTAAAAGCGTCTCATATAGTTTCTTTCTGTTCTTGAGATGAGAAGTGTCATGGGTCCAGCACCACGTGTGCAATTCACCTTGACGTTCATATCTACTTGGTAATGCAGCATAAAACAACAAACTTCTCATGTACAGGTGGACAATTTGACCTAATAAAATATGTAATTCAAATGACCCACACAAACAACATACATATCAGTCAATTTCACATATTTGTCTTACATTGAAAAGTCTTATCAACCATAAAACAAACTCAACAATAACAAAATGCACGGTCATTATAAAAAATATTACTTTAACATTATAATTGTCATTTTTTTTAATTATCTCCATCTTCGTTTCCATGTGCATTATCCCATATTGCTTGTGCAATGCCTTCTCTAAAATTGCTCATTTCAACGCTAGCTGCAGATGAGAAGTCATACTGTCCTGAATGTGAGGGGCCTGCCTCATCATTGTTGCTATATGCATAAGGCTGCTAACTCATCTCTGGTTCTACTGCTTCAGTGCCGTTGAATATTTGATCATTTGGATTACGTGTCCCGATGAAGTTGTGCAGTGTACAACATGCCATTATAATGCCAGGTTGACATGTCAATAAGTACTTAGGCATATCGTATAAAATACGCAATCTCCTCTTCAATCTGGAGAAACAGTTCTCAATCATCATTCGTAGTGAGGAGTGTCTGAAATTAAACAGTTCCTTGTACCCACGGGGCAGAGGCCTATTACGAAAATGGGAGAGATGATACCTCTCCCCTTTATACGGAGGCAAGAAACCTCGCGTGCATGGGTATGCAGAATCCGCCACATAATAGTGCCCTTCATAAATAAAATACCCAAAGTTTATTCAAGAGCATGAAAATCTATGATAGATAGAAAATTACGCAATTGTAAGCAACGTACTAACCATCTGTAGGCCACTCAAAGCCTTGGTCAGTTGTAACAGCATCCTTAAAAATGCGGCCATCGTTCGTGGTTTCCTCCCAGCCAACGTACACGAACGTGAATAACATATCAAAATCGCATATTGCCATAATGTTATGTGTGCACTCATTTTTGCGGCCACAAAAGAGGCGTTGGTGCTCTGCCGGGATTTGGGCCTTTATGTGTGTGCCGTCGACTGCACCAATACAATCCTGTAATAATTTTCAAACAAAAATAAACTTAAAAATGGTATTGATAGGGCCGATGTGTTATAAACGAACAACACTCACCTTGAACCAAGGATAATATTTAGGATTACCCTGTACATGTGGGTGCATCGCAGTCTTGTGTCTCACTTTGATGTAGACCTTGGCCAGATGGCCCAGTGCTTTCAACACCTTATTATAATGCCGGTTTATTGTCTCTGTGGAGTGTTGAAAGCAATCTGCAGCGATCCGCTGCCCTTGACAGTGCCCAGTAAGCAAAAGAAATATAGCAACACTTTCCTCAACATCAAGGTTCCTTGTACTCTTTATGAACTGGCGCTCCTTCAACTCAAAACACAAAGCTATAAAATCTGGTGGCTCCATACGAAACATTTGAAAACACGGCACTGGGTGACCGTTCAGCATGTATGTTATGTACATGGCCCCTCGTAATGGCAAGTTGCGTTGCGGCATTTTGGTGTTTTCATCGTCGTCTGATGAGTCAATCGCACTCAGTAAAAAGAAAATCTCGTCATCAATTTCATCATCTCTATCTTCATACGCGGGTACGAAAGGGAGGTTAGATCCGTCCATCCTACTAACAAAGACTTAGTTCAATACAGTTTAAAATAATTTGGTGAATAATATCATCTAACACACATTCAACAATTAATTATTGTCACATATGCACGTAGTTTAATACATTGTACCAATTAAACTTGTCTCATAGGTAATAGCTAAAATACATTAAACTAACATAAAATAACTTGTCTCATAGCTAATAGCTAAAATACATTAAACTAACATAAAATAACACATTCCACCAATTAACTCAAATTGTCAATCCAAGGGCTTGACCTTTGATAGCCAAAGCAATCTATGTTCTTTGTTCCAAAGGAGAAACAAGTTTTGAAGTCTTTCATCTAGTAGGGCAATTGATCCAGCCACGTAAGTATCGAGTGTAATTTCAGCCTGCAACTCATTAAGCACGGCGATTGCCTGGTTTATTGGAGGTGTAGATTTGCCAGTGCTGAACTGTTGCGTCGAACTCAAGTCTTGCTGAGTTTGCAGCTGTATGGATTCTCTTCTTGCCTTCGCCAGCTCCCTCATCTCATCATACATAGCTTGCTTCGAAAGAATTGCCGTGGCTTTTGTTTCCCTGCAGGATTTTTTACCCGAGGATCCTTTCCCTAAAGATCCCATGCTGACGCCCAATCCGATAACACGTGCCGGGGCATTTCCCCTACCCCTTGTATCCTCCACCATTGGTTGTTTCCCACTACGGTGACCTCTAACAAACGAAGGTCCACCAATCTCCTCATCATGCGGACTGCCAAGGTCAACAAATGTGGGTGACAGATAACCTTCGGGTTGACCTCTACGACCTACCCCACCATCGTACACGTGTATGCCTCCTGTCTGCATACGGTGCATAAGATGTGCTTCCTCATCGGTGTCAGGCGGGGACTGTGCGGAGGACCGGCGGAGAATGCCAGTTGCTGTGGACCGATCGAATATGAGCCCGAGTTCCTCATAGTTACGGCACCCTTTTGCTTTGAAGAGTGAAATTTTTGAATCCACATACAGTAACCCAGAGAAATTATTATTCCCCAAATAATATATAAGAGCGATCATACCAAGCTACTTTGGAATAAACCATACCATCTTGGCACGCTCCCATTGCGTCGGGGTCCCAGAAACTGTGTTTAGTACTGGATCCCAGCCAAAGCCAGTTTCATGATTTAACAGACCAAAAAAGTCGCTGTAGTCTTTTCGCAACCTTCCATACTTCGATGATAGCTGGCTAGGAGTCCAGACTTTACTTGCCCTCAGATTCATAGCATTGGCTAGGTGCACCCACAATGCTTTATTCGCAGACCCTCGAATGATGGAACCGTTGTGCACACATTCGACTAAAAGTTGGACGAATAGGTCCTCATCCTCTGGTGGCCACTTCTCTGATTTTTCGCTTGACATTGAGTCTTGTTTTCTCTAGTATGGTAAGGAAAAGTAGGGCTATTATAGAAGTATAGTAATGGCTTACGGAGAAAAATTCAACCAAACCCAACGAAAAAGTTCACATTTTTTTACATAACCCCCTCGAACTAACACCTCGTTTTCTATGTTTCCCAAACTACCAATTGTGTTAATCTTTTTCCCTAGAATACCAAAAAAATGTCTCCACTAATGACAAAGTTACCCTTAATTTTATATATTTTAAGAACATATAAACTAACATGAACGTATTAAAACAATAATAAAAGTAATAGAAAAGAAAAGGAAAAAAGTGAAAAGGAATCCTAATAAAAGAAATCATATTAAAGGCACATGTTTTAACATATAATCGAAATTTGAATTTTAATTAAAACAGGGAAAAAAAACAATATTTTGTATAAAATATAGAAATTTACACTTTATCCTTAAGTGTAGCTACTTATTACTAAAAATGCATATGTCTCTAGAAACCTTTTTTTTTTTTTCATTTCTTTATTAATAACTTAGAATAATCCCTTACTCTCTTAATTAAAAATAACATCTTGTTTTTTTTTTTTATTAATAACTTTGTATTTTAATAACTTAGAATACTTTTTTTTTTTTCATTTTTTAATAGAAAAGCAGATGAGCTTTTTACTTTGAACAATTCACAAATACTTATAAGTGAACAAACATTTATATAAAACAGATAAAGAACTAGGTTGTGCGTAATACCTTTCAAATATGATAAGAACTAGTCGCTCGTAATAAATTGTGCTTCCCACTTCTCGTTAAATAAGGATGTGCACCATGTAAATTCAATTAGTCCAGCATTGTGACACATGAGTTCTTGAATTTAAAATAATTTTTATTTTTATAAAAAACACATCGCCAGGAAATTACATTTGCCTAAAGCCATTGATTTGGAATCGTACGAAACCGCATTTTAATTGGAGGTATGAAATGCTTATTTGAAAGCGTAAAATTGGACGAATAATATACCAGTAAGAATTGGAAAAATTATAGTATATATATTCCATTTGTTTGATCAGGTTTGACCAATAAATATAACTAGTGTCAAAAAACTATTCTGGCAAGCTAATGAAATTAATGAAAATTAATCTTCATCCGGGTAAAGCTTATTTTCATAATATAATAAAATTGGAAAAAAGTATATTTATAAAAAAAATGTCTCTAATGTGATCCAAATAAATATATTGCTTCTATTTTAAATTATAATAACTATGTTTGCTACATACATGATATGTGGTATTCTACTATCCACGAAGAATACACGGGATTGACTCCTGTTTTTTTTTTTTTTTTTTTTTTCATTCAAAAACTAGTTTCATATTCTACATTTAATAGTATAATACATTATATATTTTTCAGATTTAATAGAAAACCAGTATTGTTTTTTAATAAAATTACAAAATTTTGTAAAACAATTTTGGGCAGCAAATTGTTGTTGCATTTCCAAAACCTAAAAAAAGAGCCATTTTTTTTTTCCGTTCCCGTTTTCCATCTTGTTGTGAAATATTTGTTATTAATAAATCGACCCAATTCTTTCTTCCATTAAAAATTGATAAATAAAAATTATTTTGCAGAACCAACATAATTTATTAGGTGACAAAATATATATATATATAAAACGAAAAAAAACATACTTGAAGAAAAAAGACAATACCACATAAAGATTTGAAGGAACAACTCGACGAAAATGAGTTCAAGATAAATACATACATTGCATAATCAGTGGAAAGAACACCATTCAATACAACATTCAAACGGAAATTATAAAAAGGAAAAACATTCAAACGGAAATAATTGTAAAGGAATAAATAGACCATGATAATAAAAACCCAATAACAGTCCATTAAAACTCATTGGTAGTGTTCTTGGGTAACATTACAAACAACTAATAAAAAAAAAAAGGAACAACATACTAATCTCAAATTTATAAAACTAACCCTCCAAGATCGTGTTCTCGGACTGACCACGTGGACTGGCTTCACGTGAGGAACTGGGTACCACGAGGAGTTGGAACCACTGGATGAAGAAGGTGATTCCGAGTGAAGAGCGTTCTCCGATGTCATGGATGGGTTCTGCCTTTCCAATGCTCGAAGTTATAGGCAGTGCACGGCACTGTGCGAGGCCTCAAATCAGCCACAAGTCAGCCTCAAATCAGCCTCAGGATACTCAGAACACATTGCCCCAAAATCAGTAGGTTGATGTCAGTAATAAGAAGTAAAAGCCATTGAAGGAAAAAACTTAAAAAAAATACATACCGATCAAAATCTTTTTCAAGATCTGATGGGGAAGATATGCAGAATATTGCACTTTGTGAGGACAACGGCTGTAAGGAGGTGATGGATGCCTGGAAAGAACCCTGTCACGCTGCTACCTGGTAAGCCATTGAGGAGAGTTGTCCTCGCACAGTGTAGGAGGGAAAGTAAAATGAGGAGTGTCTATTTTTAGGAAGACGAATGGATCAGCTTCGGGTATGGAAATCCTCAGATTGATCTAAAGGTTGAGAAATTAGTAAAAACATGTGGCCCATCGTGAATTAATCGAAGCCATAATGGCATCTGATGCATTGGGGGTAGAAAAGCTGAAGACAAATGCTTCTACACGTTTCCCTTTGAAATGGGGAGTTATAAGGTGTGGCGCTAAGACAGATTGCATAAAAATTTGACGTTTCAGATGATATCTCTGCCATTGTTATATGAATCCAAGGGCTTCCAATCACGCAAACCTAGAAATATGGTGTAAATATTTTACACCTAGTCCAATCTGCTACCTTCACGCGTCTGACTACCTTTTTTCTTTTTTCTTTTTTTTTCTTTTTTTTTTTCGGTTCAAACCTTGGTCCAAGAGACAAAGTGAGAGTCATTGGGTGTGGGCACGCAAGTACGGGTACATAGGGAATTGACGGAACATATTAGATCTAATCTACAGGGCATTCATCTAATGGCTATTAATGGGGCATAGTTACAAGGAGGGTGTTTATCAATTACACCAAAGAACAACCTGAAGCATGATGGCCTGTACGTGTGGGTCCAGTAGGTCCTAGAGTGGCGTCCAGTTTAATGGGCATTGGAATTGAGAAACGGTATGAAAAATCATGGAATTCGGGCTTTTACTCGGGTAAAATGCGGGTTAAGTGCGGGTTGCTGGGTTTTGAAAATAAACCCGAAAAGAATCAAAATTCATTTCTTTATCCAAACAAACCATTAACATTGCTCCTTTTCTTTGCCCAAGAATTATTGGCAAACCTACTTTTTTTGTTTGGTAGAATTTGAGAATTTTTTTTTTCTTTTTGTTATGTTAGATGGATTTTGGTGGAATTTGAGCTTGTTTGGTTCACTGCAATGTATAGTACAAGGTGATGCATGTTTGGTTCACTGTAATGTGGAATTTATGAATTCGGCATGTTTGGTTCACTGCAATGTATAGGTGATGCACTTACTTTGACAGCAGTTGAATCAATCCACACATGGATTTCAATCCAATTATGTTCTAAATTGCATTGTATGGACAATAACTTCAATTTATGTAAATCTAGTCACTACTCTTGTCCCTAAGTAGTTGGGGTAAGAAATATTTAGATTCTGTTGAGTGTTTTATTCCTTCTAGTGTTGAAGCTGATTAGAGGAAAAGTTCTTTATTGATGTGGTCTTTTGTTTACCAAAATATATCAATAATAAAATTAATCACTCGCAATAAAACGAATCCTTGTAGGATAAGGCTATAGAGAGGGTGTCGAACCTCAAGGACTGCGTATGTATTATTATCAAGCTTTTCGAGATTAAATATAACTTAATTAAAAATATGTTTGATTTGGTTTTTGTTTTCTAAAAATAAATGCATAAAAGTAAAAGACATAAATTTAAAGATAGTAGAGATGAGATAAAGAATAGGGGATTGATTTCACCACTCACCTCATAACAATGGTCAATCATAAATTAACAAGGAAAATTCATACTATGCATGATATAGGGCTCGTATCACTCAAGTAGTCAAGAAATTACCTCTAAAGAATAAGTATAATCCATCTTCGGTTGGCACGGACCGTCCACCTAACCACTAAGATGCGGTACGACCCGTCTTCCCTAGGCATGGACTAGCTACGTCTTTAATAGGATACACATAATCAATGGAATAGTATAACCCATCTTCGGTTGGCACGGACTGTCTACCTAAATTACACTAAACTAGGGTGTAGTACAATCCGTCTTCCCTAGGCATGGTCTATCTAATCCTCTTGATCATATATCAATTAAAACCGTTGTATAACAATTATTCACATAATCACAAAAAATATGAAGGATTGAGATCAATCAATATAAAAGACTTTCTAAGACAAGATAAGAAATTCATAATGATTGAATATAAACATTAAAATCAATTCTCACAGTTATTCAACCATCATGCATAGAGAAAATCCCAAACTAAAATACAATTAAACCATCGTTACTTGGAAAAGGCTACATCAACACCTTATTAGGAATTTAGCTGCTCATCGTAGTGCTGGGATGGCCTCCTGCCATGTTCTTCTCCTCTTCAACTTGTCAGGCCTCCAAGAAGAATTTTCTGTCTAAATCTAAGCACAAGCCCAAGCACCAAGCACCAAGCACCATTCTCTTGAAGCTTTGGGGTCTATTTATAGGGAGCACACAAGTCCTAGAAGCCCTTAGAATTCCAGAAAAATCGTCTCTTGAGTCTTCTTGTCCAAGTAGGAGATTAAAACTTTAATCCAAGTAGGAAAAAGATTCCAAATTCGGTCAGAATTGCGGTCTTTTATTGCGGGGCGATTTTGACATAGTAAATGTTCGAATTAGGAAAAAGCTATTTCTATTATATTTGTTTCATTTTTTATTAGATTTCCAATGCCACCAATTTCATTGCAATATGATATCTGACGCAAAATTTATGATCCAAACACTGAGACATGTGCAGAATCCAAATTTGAATCCAATCCGCTTTTGACTTGGTGGAGAAATTCTGATTTAATCATTCACTTGATTTGATTAAACTTAACCACATCATATAGGTATTCTATTATGATTGGTTAAGCTTAAACATATCTTCTAGGTCTTCTCAAAGTGTGCTTTAAGCCCAAAATTAATGGAATTAATTGCATCTTTATTTAAAACCTGAAAACATTAAAACAACACAAAATCAAACAAATAACAATGCTAAGGAATTAACATATATAAGTTAAGGGGCTTGAATGTGCAACATTCGACGCTTATCATTTATCTTAGTTGATTCTAACATATCTGAAGGTTATGATTGTATCTTTCTTGTTTGAGTAACATATATTTAGCCCCCCAATTCAATATATAGAAGATTCTCATGTCATGTGCTTCTGAATGTAGGCACAAATAAATGTCTACTGTTAAGTGATTTGTCAAGCAGTCCTCCGTTATGTAAGTGTGGAGTTCCTACACGTTTAAGGAACTCTTGGACCACATCCAATCTCGCTAAAAAGTGGTATGGATGTAATAACTACAAGGTAATTTTTGTTATATTCTGAAATTAGCTTTGTGTTATATTTCGTCGTTAGTAGTTTATGACATTTTTGCTGACCTTATTTTTTCATGCAGAAAGCCGGTGATTGTGATTTTTTGAATGCGCTGATAAGGAGATGTCTGCATACGAGAAAAGATTAGCGCAACATCTCAAAGAGATGGAGGAGAGAAGACAGGCTGACAATGACAAAGTTGAGGAATTAATTGAAAAAAAAAATGCAATGAACAATTAGCGCAACATTTGAAAGAAATAGAGGAGAAAGTTGAGGAATTGATTGAAAAAAAAATGTAAGGAACAATTAGTGCAACATAATGGGAAGATGCTTCATGTTTCGTTGTTAATTGTCATTTTGCTTTGAGCCTTTTATTTTTGTAGTTATAGTGAACCTAGACATACTAACTTGATGTTAAAATGAAATTATGGAAACAGTTCAGTTGTATGAAACTTTTTTATCTATGGAAATTGCATTGAAGAAATGGATCCGTTTATATGCAAGTGGTGCATGATGATGGGAGTTTTATGCTTGTATGAATTTCTTAAATGTATGTTAAACTGAATTGTTGTCTTTTGGTCTTAAAATATTAATGGAGAAATGATTTGTGAATCTTTTGGACTTCAAATTAATTGAAGTCATCTTAAGGTGCTTAATTTCTGAGCTGGGTTGGTGTTTGGTAGTGATGGTCCTGCAATTTCTTTGCTCTTTTGTTTAGTTGTTGGGTGATTTTGGCTGGTCTGTTTAGCTGAGTTTTGTAAGTTTTAGAGACATAAAACTAGGAAATTACTGTTAAGAATCCAGTTTTTGTGTATTTTATTTTCTGCATAGTCTTGATGTTGTGCCGCCCATTGTTTTGAAGGATGAAGAATACAAGAAAGAAAAAAAAAAGATTGACAAATAATTTTATAAGAAAAGGACGGCTTATAGTCTTCTGGATTGTGAATCCTAAATTGACATTCTCATTGTTAGTGGAGAAAATTCGTATGTGCGTGTTGGGTTCGAATAATGTTAATATATTGGTATAAGACTATATAAGTTAACTATAAGTTGCTTTTTATGGGTCATGTAAAAAGTTATCGGTCATACTTCTCACCACTTTTACATTTGCTAGATCAATTAGTATTGGATTTTCTCTTTGAAGTTTTATGAAATTTAGGTAGGGTCATGGAAAAATCAGATGCTCATATTTCACCGGACCATTCAATTCATTTCTGGAAAAAAAAAAAAAACACATATTTCATAATCTTTTGACCATTCAATTCACTTTCTTGTTTCCCATATTATATCTTGTGGAGTTCATTTCTTTCTTTTTCTTAGACTACATAATATTTCTTGTATCACAATCTGCTCTAAGTCCCCCGATGCCCCCATATGATATAACATACTATATATATATGCTTCCAAAAACCATAGAGGGGACCGATTGGATGAAATAATGTTGTAATGACGAAATAACAGAACAATAACATTTGGAAGTTTCATCACTCTGATAATTTCACGCTGCATATACCACTTTGAAATATTATATGTTGGTTCAATCATGTCTCCCTAAAACCACTGCTATATGGTACAAGAACAGAGGTGAAGAGTAGAAGTGGAATGGAAGAGGCCTCCCATAAGAGAATGTCGAATTTCAACCAAGGGCAGAAAAGAGGAGGGGGGGGGGGGGGGGGGGGTTGAGACATGGATGTGGAACTCCTCTCAGCCTTCACCTAATTAACTTAAAGAACAAAGCATAAAGAGGAGCATAGGGCTCATATGGAACAATGGTCCAAATATAGTATCATCCCTCTTTGAAATTCTACATATGGATATGCTATGGGTAGGTCATCGTCTGTTGATCTCCACCTACAAGTTCAAGAAAAACCTCCACCTTGAGCACAAATGTACGTATTACATATACATACACAATTAACAACTAAATCTAAAGGCATGTGGCATACATACACATGTACTAAATTTACATAAGCAACAAAATAAGATATATTCAAATGAACAGAATTTTGTTGACAGCTGATGAATATCTAGTACCAATACCACTTCCAACTAGCACAGCCATTTATCATCCCCATTCATGATCAAACCCTCTCAACACAGACTTCCTAATCTCATCATCCAATAAAACTACACTTGATTTGGAATACACCTTCTCAATCAACAAGGTCTACAACGCCTACAATGACCTCCCATATTTGAACTCTTCCTTGCATTGATAAAATTGCAAAATTGCAATGAGGCACAAATACTAAAAATATCAAAAGAAAAGTAGTACACAACAGAAAAATAGAGGCTGAAATTGAAGCAGTACACAACAAATTTTTTTTTTTTCCAAGCAAGATCAGAGTTCATTAACTGAAAAAAGATACAAAAGATCTAAGAAAAGAAAGAAAACACAAAATACAAGGGTAGGAATCCCAACAAAAGTACAAGTACAGCTGATACAGCACCAAAAAGAAGGCAAAAAATAACTGGAAATTGGCCAATAAGAAACCATTCTGATCCAAAAGTTTCTTGAGTCAAAGCCACCTAATTAAATTGGAAAATTAAGAAGCCAACATAGAGGAGTAACTCAAGTGTCCGTGAAAAACTGAGAGACAGTCACCTTACTTCTTTCTTGTAACCTATCATGCACCTACATAGCACTTGTCCTTGCCAACCACATAGCACTTGTCCCCACTAGTCCTTATAAATAGAAAATAAAAAAATAAATAAAAATAATAGGAACCAACATCCTTTGTCTTTGAACACAGGAGAACACATCACTCCTCATGATGCAGTCCACTAATTCAGCAGTAAAGAGCAACATTAGCTCTAGTCACTAGAAAAAATCATGGAATTCAAATCTAGTATCAAATTTGACACAAACTAAAAAAAAAAAATATGGACTCAAATAAGGATAAATGCAAATGGGTGTAAAACAAATGAGATATAAAACATAACCAGTTGGAACCTTGAAATAAAAATTAGCACACAAGCAAACTTTAGTAAGAACAATTGACCTTCCAAAAAAAAAAAATTACTTTAATCAAAGAGACCTTACCACTTACGACAAGTATATGAAATCTCATTCAAAAATACATGATGAGTGTGAATTCACGAACGTCTGAGACAAACACCTCGAATGATTAACATATATGAAATTAAACTATTCGTCAACATGTATGAATCAAATGCACATAAATGAACTTTTTTTCCCCCTTTCAGTACATGTGTAAGTACACTATTTTGTGTTTCAATCACTTGGTCATGCTGCACATCAGTTGAAAAAAGCAGCGGATCTTCACTTGTGTCCAATTCATCTACTAGCGATCTTTGGCATGTCTTCAAAAAATAAAATATTCGAAAATATTAAATTTAATATTAAAATTACACATCAAATATGTGCACATACAATGACTTTCGAATCTATGAATACCTTCTTCTTCTTTTTTCCTTTGCGGCTCGGGATTTGTGTTACTCTGTTTCTTGTTTCCTCCTTTTGACTTTTTCCCCACCGCTTTTTCAACCACAGAAACTTTTCTGGTTGATGGTCGCTTCCCTTTAGTCCGAGCCACGAGAGGACTACACACCTCCACCGCCATACAATCCATGTCTCCATCATCGATCATAGGTGCACTTGGGAGATCTTTTGCACTTGGGAGCGATTGGGAAGATTGACTTTGTTCACAGCTTGGACCACTAAATTTCTTAACTAGTATATCAACATAATTTTGCACTTCCGTGCAATGGTCCACGTTTGGTACTACAATTGCGGCTAACTTCAGCACATTTTTGCTCAGTTCAGCATATCGATCTGCAGTAGAGTTGCTACTTAAGGAATCATAACTACTGGGCAACAAATTCACATCTTCAAATGTAGTCAACACGAATATGACATGTTTGCACAAAATTCATCTTGATTCAAACAAACAACAACTGCAATTCACTTCACATGCATGGCCATTGTAGCAAACATTAAAAACAATTTTTTTCCTGTAGGATTCATTAATTTCTACCTGTTCGATCACTTGATAGGTACTAATTCCACATTCACTTTTTAAAAGAGAGGAAGAACAATACATAACCACTGAAATCTCCTTCTGAACTTCTTTAAACTTTGCATGGGTGTAAATTTTTTGAAATTGCTTCTCAAGGGGCCAATAGCTTACACATGAAATTGTGGTATTGAAGGAATCAAAATCAACAACATTCTCAACCTCAACCTTCCTACGCAAAGCATTATCGTATTGATCCACAAATTCCTTCAATGAGGTGGACGAGTGCACATAACCATCAAAAAAGGCATTCATACTCTCACTACGTTGTGCGGTAGTCATGCCGGCCCAAAATACACCATTCAAATATACCGGTACCCAGAAAGTCCGTTCACTGTATAAATCACGCAGCCATGCATTCTCCTCCAGATTATAACACTCAAGCATACTCTGCCAACATGCATCAAACTCGTCACATGTATGAGAATTATACACACAATTTCGTATGGCACTCTTAATGGCATTGTACTGTGAATTTGATCCAAACTTTTTTGGAATTTTTTTTTTTTTTTTTTTTTTTTTTTTTTTTTTTTTTTTCAGTATATGCCATAAACAAAATCTATGACGGGCATTCGGAAACACCTTATTAATAGCATTTTTCATGGCCCTATCTTGATCTGTAATAATTGCTCTTGGAGCACGGCCCTTCATGCATTTCAACCATGTCTCGAACAACCAAACAAATGACGCCGTATGCTCACTTAAAATTAATGTGGCTCCTAAAAGAATTGATTGACCATGATGGTTTACTCCCACAAAAGGGGCAAATGACATTTCGTATTTGTTGGTTAAGTATGTTGTGTCAAATGTAACCATATCACCAAAATCTTCATACGATGCCCTACTTCGTGCATTAGCCCAAAACACATTTCTCAGCCTACACTCATCATCCACGTCTATATCAAAATAGAAATCATCATTCACTTTCCGCATTCTATTGAAATAGTCACAAAGTGCTGCGGCAACTCCTGTGCCAAGGCGAAGGCGTATTGAGTTCGCAATATAATTGCGACACTCTCTCTCTCTCCAAATGTAAGATTCTCATATCCCTCTGCTTCAACGGCTAGTGACTTATAAATTTTATTCGTACGGATTCCAGCTTTATCATCTATATCAAGCTTTCTCTTTGTAGCAGGATCCAACTTCTTGTTGCACAAAAAGTATCTCGCTTTACCTGGGCTTAAATTGTGATTATGCCCTAGATTTACATTTGTCACATACCACATTGTACCCACTAGCATTGCATTCAAAGTAGCCTTACACCCCGTTTTGCTTGTTTTGCTAGGCTTGCAAAGGTTATTACTTGAACTGGATGATGCTTTGCCTCTACGAGCACATGTCAGAGTGATGTAATGTACATCTCAATTTTCATACTTTTTTTCTTCTTCTTTTGTATCACACCAAAACCCACTTGCTTTGCATAATTCCTATAATAGTCAAGTACTTCCTCTATGGAGCCAAATAGCATACCGTTCTTAGGTTCCTCAACAAGTTTATCTCCATCTATGAGCTTGGCCTTGAACCAACAATTGACCACACTATCATTCAATTGTTCATCAGCTACAATTTCATTTCCATTTCCATCTATCACAAAATGAAAATAAATAAATAAACATGGTGTAAATAACCCAACTATAAATAATAACATTTACTCTAAGATATGTTACAAAAATTAAAAGTAAGCATGAAGTGCCCAACATACCATTTTGAGGGTCCATTTCGATGGGCACAACATCATCAAGTTCAATATGTGTCAATGAACAATCATCTTCGTATTGTGAATCAAGTCCAGTTGTGATAAGTTCATCTAAAAGTTTCTGTAACAAATAAAGATTCATATCAGTGCATTATCATTTAGTTCATAATTACAAGAAAAGCACTCAAGAAACATAGCACTCAATAAAGGCCTAAGCATAAGAACAATATCAAAATTTCACAAACCCAAAAAAATAAGAACCATATAAACAAATACCTAGAATATCATAATTTATTTTTGTATCAAGGGAACAGGCCTAGAATGCACCAAGGAAAAACTGTATTGTCAGGGCAGAGCCAAGAAAAAAAAACTCAACCAATCAACAAAACCCATATTTTTGGGGTAATTACCTTTCCCCCTCATGAACTACCAACTCGACCAAAATAGAGCATTCAACTACCAAAGACAACCATTTTTCCCCCTTCCGTCAGTTAGTGGGGTTAAAAGAAACAGTCAACGGGTCATGTGCCGTTTGACATGGGGGCATGTTGGAAGATGGTGGTAGTTCATGGGGGGAAAAGAGGAAAAAAAATGAGAGTAAAACGACGTGTGACGGTCACGTGACTCGTCGACCGTTTGTTTTAACCCCTTTGACTGACGGAAGGGGGGGAAATGGTTGTCTTTGGTAGTTGAATGCTCTATTTTGGTCGAGTTGGTAGTTCATGGGGGCATCGCGCATTTTTTGGTAGTTCATGGGGGGAAAAGGTAATTACCCCAATTTTTTTTTATTGCGGATAAAGTCAAGGAATAGAAACATAGCAAAATAGAAACTTAGAAATAGGTCATTAGTGTTTCAAAATTCCAAAAAAAAAACTCATTTCAGTTCATGAAAGCCAAATTTATAGAAACAAACCATTAAAGTTTCAGAAATCCGGTTGGATGTGGCATCAACTAAAGTAGTAGTAATTTCAGAAAAACTCTCCTAAACCAGAACTAAACCTTCATACTCATACTCACATTATTTTCTTCAAGAAAAATTAACCAAACATTAAGAATTTCAGTTTATCTTTCAATTTCCAACAAATCGAGTACTCCACATGCTTCAAGAATTTCAACATCTCCTCTAAGGAGCTTCGGTTACCCTCAAACAATCAAGTTGTTTCAAGTAAAATTCTACCATAACCCACTAAATATCCAATCAGGCAGCAAGAACCAATACCCATTTAGAGATTGACCCAAACCTAGCATCAACATCCCATTCTGAAACATCATGTTCCATGTGGGTTTTTCGGTTTACAATCAAGGTTCCACAATCCATATAAGATATATCTCATATAGAAAATAAGCATAGATGAAATATCTCCAGGGCCATGGAACTTGAAAAAAATAATAATTGCAGATTGCCCAAATGAAAGGATATATATGTTAAAAAACCATATCATTTCCTTGAATGGTTTGAATAAACATGTATATTAACTACGTGATAACATATTTGTTGCAGAAGCTACCAAATATAAAATGGATTCATTTGAAACAATATAATACGAACGCGTAGAAATTGACCAAGAGAGCTCAAAAAGCTCACAAGTGCCCATAAATAGCTCCACCGGTTAAAACCCATATGGAATGAAGCATTATAATGGAAGAAGAAATACAAGAACTTCTTAGCGGATTTTAATCAAACATATAGCAAGCAATTTTTTTTTTGTTTTTTGTTTTTTTTCTTTCTTTCTAGAATATCTTAAAGTAGTCGAACCTATTATGATTCCAGAATTATCAGTTCAAGGTAGAAATGTTATTGAAGTGGAAGTGGAACAATAAGGTAACCGGCGAAAAAATCTATCCATGAACATGTACATATACACAAAGCAGCCAAGGAAGGTAATACAATACCTTGGCGGAGCTGGGTCACAGTAGCTGAAAAAACCAAAAAATGGTTGCTGGAACTGGAAGACAGCCGGAGATGGAAGACGGCCGGAGATAGAGAACGGCCGGTGGTTGGGTTTTGGCCGAAGATGGAGAATGCACAGTGGCGGGCTCGTGAGTGGTCGACGGTGGCGGGTCGTGCGTGGTCGACCATAGCGGGTCGTGTGTGGTGGTCGACGGTGGCGGGTCGTGCGTGGTGGTCGACGATGGGAAGAAAATGGGTAGATGGAGAGAGGGAGGGAAAAATTTGGGGAGAAGCTCTGGGAAGAAAATGGGAAAATGGGTATAGATATCCGAGTTTTCAAAATTTGATTTTTTTTTTTTTTTTAAATATTAAGAGTGGAAAGGCATTTTCTACGTAGGAAAGGGTTGGGCAAGGCCGTCTCCTGCCTATCATTACTCATTCCCAAATGAGCAATTCAGAAGAGTAATAAATGCTACACACTCTCTAACTCTTACAATATCTTAAGTGACTTTTAAAATTATAATTAAATTTAGAATAGATCATTATTAAATTTTGATATAATAATAATTTTTTTAAAGGATAATTTTAAATCAAAGATCTATCTTAAATTCAACAACAATTTTAAAAGTCACATAAGAAATTATGAAATAATAGTTTTAAAAGTCACGTAAGAAAATTGTGAAAGTGAGAGTGTGGAGCATTACTCGTTCTTAGATCAAGTAAATAATTGATCCAATGTTTCCAACTTTTGAATTGCATGGGGTTGGGAAAAGGCATTGCTCGGCAACATTCACATTGATTGATAAAAATTTGGCTCTAATCGAGAGAATATGCTTGAGAGATTGAAATTAAATTAGGACTCTTAAAAAAAACTACCGAATCTCACCTAGTTTTTTTGTTTACAGCAAGCCAAATCCTTTTTTTTAATTATTAATTTTTTTTTTTAAGTACTTGTTTTTTTTAAAAAATTATTACGCCTACGAATAAAACCCCAAAACCCCAGCATAGGAAAACATTTAAAAAAAAAAAAAAAACCACCAAAACCCCAGATAAGACGGTCGAAAAACTACTTCAAAGTTGAAGCGCAAAGCAAATATGCTGCTACTGTTTCGTTTTGCACTCTGAATCTCTCAATTCTGCATCCAAAAATGGAGCTCACAATCCCATACAAACCAAACCCACTACTTTTCTGTTCAGCACCACTCTCACAGACCTCCCACTCCCAGAGTTCCATTCTTTTCAAGCTTCCCACAAAACACAGGCTCAAAACTTCCCGCCAGAGACCCACTTTCCGGGTTCTAGCTTCCGCAAACCCAAATGGGTCTGATGGGTTTTCATGGTTGAGTCTGACTCGGTCAGTCCGCCGTGGCTCCGAGCGCTTCTGGTCGAAACTTGGCGAGTCGGTGAAGAAGGAAATTGGGTTTGATTTGGAAGATGCCAATGTGAAGGTGGGCGAGTTTGTAGGGCCAGTTAGTGAAGGGGTGAGGAAGGGTGGGCCTGAGTTGGAAAGGTTTAGGACTGAGTTGGTGCCCGAGTTCGTGAGTTGGAATCGGTGGGAGCGTTGGAAGGTAATTTGTGAATTCACTTTGAGACTGTTTTGTTTTAATCTTTGTTTGCTAGCCTAAGAAATAGAAGTAAAAGGATAGAAAATGGGACAGGTTTGACTATTTTTCTTCTGAACTGTTGGAGAAGGGAGGGGTGGGCACCGGGATACATTCAAAAGTTAGCTGGTAGAGACAAGGACGAGATATGAGCTTGGCGGAAATGGAAAAATCTTAAGTGTTACTTGTAATGATTAATCGTTTGCAACGACTCACCTCACATAGCATGAAAAATTGACCATTTTCACAGAAATTTAGTGATATCTTTAAAACACGTATCTCAGCTATAATTCTTTCATTCTTTTTTTTTTTTTTTTTTTTTTTTGCTTTCATCTTCTTTGAAAAGCAATGAATAGTTTGATGCAAGGAACTGCTTCATAAGCCTTTCTAAGTGAACGGGGGCAATCCAAATTGGAAGAAAGCTTGCAGTTTTTTTTTTTTTTTTTTTGATAAGTAACCAAAGAAATTTATAAAATGCGTAAAAGCATCCCTAAGCATACAGAAAGTATACAAAAAGGACACCAAAACATGAAAAAGAGAGAGGAAATACACCCGCAAAACCCAAAAAAAGAGGAAACCTAAACACCCCAACATAACCAGCTCACAAAACCCAGAGACTATTACATCACATTAGTGGCCCCTTGCCTTGCCCCGGCTAGAACCAAAACTCCTGGCATCATAATTAATTTTGCGCTCTAAGTTCTTCACTTCACGACTCCCTTTAAACTTAGAAGTGGAGACTGGAGCCTCTTGACGCTGCTCTACATCAATTTGAGCCATATAGTCTAAAAAGCCGTTCACATTCCCCTCGTGGGAGACCTCCAAAGTTTGAAAACATAAGCTAAGATCAATCGCTTGCAGTTTCTTTTGTGTTATCTTGTTTTAAAAGCTCTAATCTTCCTTGCACTATTCACTATTCAAAATAATTGAGCCATAGTCTATTGTTAAGTTTCTTCCTTTTTTGCATTTGAACCAGATGTATTTGATTGTGGTCCTCAAATTCCAATTAATTTGCATTTCCAATATATTTATTGTATTGGATTAGCAAATGATTGAATGTGTTAAATTTCGAAAGATCTATATAAATAACTTTTCCTACTCATAACTGCCCACAACGAATTGCATGAGATGGCTAAGAATTGATGTGAAGTTTATATCCAGAACCTTTGACCCGAAGTTTATGGATGGATAGTTCCTCTCAACAGTTCTCGTTTTTCTAATTTTCAAGAATTTCTAGATTTGTGTTCTTCCTCTTCTCCTTAATTGGATGTCCCTCTTGTATACTCCTTGTGTATTTGGGTTGCACTCCTTTGCGCTTTCTAATAAGATTGAATTAGTTGATAAAAAAATATGATAGCTGAAGCACTAGAGTCGAATTTGTTAGATGAATTACGCATGTAAGTGAAAAGGGTAAGACATACTCCAGGTAAGATCGAGAGGAAGTGTTCATTTGGCAAATTCAAGGAAATAGCAGAGATATATAAATAAATGACTGACCTAAAACAAGTTCTCCAAGCAAAATTAAGATTTTGATGGAAGCAAAAGTGATTGTTAAGCCTTTCATAGTCGTGCAGTTCATTTTCATTTTTTCTTAATTTTTTTGAGCAAATATGTTTTTATGATGTTGTGTTCTTTCAAGGATATATGATTTCCAACAATTTTAGGATTGCTTTGCACTTGTATATTCATGTCTTGAACCTTGCTCAACTTATGAACATCAATTGAACTTTCCAAGTACAAGAGGAAAAATTGAAATCTGAGATTGAGATGGTGGAATAATGGCTTATGCAGCTGAACCCATATAGTTTTGCCTAGTTTCCTTTTTGAGAATTTTTAACCATTCTATATGCAACTTTTATGATAAGCTAGATAATGATATAGTTGTTCGCCTTTGTTTTCCTCAAGGATCTCAAAACATGGGAGCCCAAACGAATTGGTGCCTTGATTCTCTATATATTTGTTGTGATAATTTCCTGCCAAAGAATATATATAGCTGTTCGAGCTCCTTATCTAAATCGCCAAAGAAAGGAGCTAACAGAGGCTTATATGGAGGCATTGATTCCTGAGCCATCTCCTAGTAATGTTAGAAAGTAAGTAGATTTCTTACTTTAACTACAGATATAATCAATCACTTTATATTCTTATGATATATCATGATGATAAGAGTTAGATAAATTTATTATTATTTTATGAATAGAGAAGAAAAAGATCCACTAAGTCATCTGATTGAATGACAGTTCAGGTTTATTTGCCTCAAGAATATTCACGTCATAATGGTCTCAATCAAATCTAGGATTTATGACTTGACTGAGACACTGACTAGATGATGATAGAGCTTCTAATCAAACACTAATGATCCAGGAAAGCTTAAATACACCTGATTACACTGGGTAGTTTACTTACATGGCTTAAAAAACGAGAGTAACAGTTGATTTAGTAATCCAACAGAGGTCATATGAGCTATTTCCCTAATAACTTTGTCCAACAAAAGAAGACAAAGCTATTCCATCAAAGAGCTTTCTTTCTTTCTTTCTTTGTCTTCTTGTCTCCCCTCCTATTTGAAATTAACACCTGTAAACATTTAAAGAGAGTTGGACATTTCTTCATGGAGAAATAGTAGCATGTGATGGATAGGAATAAGAACAAAGAAGTTTAGGATGTCTTCCACTTTGCTGTACTTGTTAAATTTCAGAGCCTCTGATTGTCCTTATAATTTTGCAGGTTTAAGAAGGGTATATGGAGGAAGACAATGCCCAAAGGCCTGAAAATGAAGAAGTTTATTGAAGGACCTGATGGAACACTTATTCATGATAGTTCTTATGTTGGAGAGGATGCATGGGATGATGATCGAGAGCCTACTCCGGACAATGTGAAACAAATTATTGAGAGTGATGTCAAATTGAATGCAGAAGAAAAGAAGGAACTGAAGGAAGACTTGGGCATTTCAGGTTAGTTATGTATCAGAGTGAATGTATGTTTCATAAACATGTGGTATACTTTGGGATAAGGTTGCATTATATATTCTCTCTCTCTCTCTCTCTCTCTCTCTTTTTTTTTTTTTTTTTTTTTTTTTTTTCCGCTCATACTTTTTGGATTTTGCATTCATTTGTTTTTAGTTTGTTTTAATAGCAAATATTCTTGTTAAGATGATATCTATAAGGATTTCATAACAAATCTGTAACACATGAATTTTTCGATATCTTGGGAAAGATCATATGAATAATAATTTTATGCGGGAAGAGGATAATGTCCACATTTTTTGGCATTATGATTTGAAAAGTAGATAGAATGCCTTAGAATTTTTTATTAATATAGTAATAGAGATAAATATATTACAACTGAACTTGGTGATCTGAATTGACTGCACAGGAAATATAGAAAGGGAAAAAATAAGGACTGGAATTGGTTTCCATTAGTGAAAGTTATTGGAGATCTTTGTGCTGGCCATTATTCAGCCCAGTTATATCTTTTGTCATTTTGTTTTTAGGACGTTTAGGTTGGCCTCTTAGTCTAGCTTTTCAGTTTCAAACCCCTCTACAAAGAAGCTACTATGATTCTTTAAAAACTTGTCCACGGAATTGCATTTCTATATGTTATTCGTAGTCTGCACTCAAGATAACATAATGCTAAGCTAATGGTGGATGCCATATTGTAAAATCTTGTGAAGCTGATTGGGAGTTTGCCTAGGACTCCCTGTATATGAGTACTGTTTGATTCCTACCAGCCAATTTCTCGCATGCTTGTTTGGCAGGTGATGCTCAAGAAAGTAGAGAAACATGGCGTGAAAGGCTTCATACTTGGAAGGAGATCCTCAGAAAGGAAAAGTCAGCTGGACAATTAGATTCCATAAATGCCAAGTATGTAGTTGAGTTTGACATGAAAGAGGTTGAAAATAGTCTTCGCAAGGATGTGGTGGAAAAGGTAACAGAGACACAAGGAAGTAGAGCACTCTGGATATCCAAGAGATGGTGGCGCTATCGTCCTAAACTTCCTTACACTTATTTTCTTCACAAACTTGATTGCTCTGAGGTAAAAATGTTGGTCACCTTTGCTTTGTTCTTTCTCAGTTTTTGGGTTCATTGGTGTCTTGTTGCTGGTATTGCATGAAATACAATTCTCTCTATCCCCCAATTGGTTTTTGGTGAGATATTATCTAACATTTGGATTTCTCTAGTATCTAATCAAGTAAGTGCATGACCATAAGCACATATGTGTGAATCTTTCCTCCTTCCCCCTTCCCCCTGAAATCCAACCTTTAGAGTAAAATTAGTAGTCAGAGAAAATGATAATATAGACAATTAATCCAAACTCATTTGTTGAAGTACTAAATGCATTATTATATAAACTGTGATAATGCAATGGAATTGAACCATAGATTTACAGTCTTTTAGAGCAACCTTTTCACGTTGGATGCTAATGGTGTAAAATAGTCATTTCAAATGCTTTATTAGAAAACTTTCTAACTTCATTCTTATTTGCAGTCCAAACGTTTCATATTGCCATATTCATTATGCATCCAAAAGGATTAGGAGGTAGGCAGTTTCTGATGCTGTGAATTCTTTTTGGGCAGGTTGCCGCAGTAGTCTTTACAGAAGACTTGAAGAGATTGTATGTAACAATGAAAGAAGGTTTCCCATTAGAATATGTTGTAAGTCTGCCATATAAATATTTTTTTATTTTTTATTTTCTTTTTTGATGTTGTCTACAATCTGATAGTTGTTACTGTCAGATCCGGAACATACTATTCCTTGGCTTCTAATTGCATATTGTTACACTTGATAGGTTGATATTCCTTTAGACCCTTACTTGTTTGAGATTATCTCCAGTTCTGGAGTTGAAGTTGATCTCCTCCAAAAGCGTCAGATCCATTACTTTATGAAAGTTTTGATGGCATTAGTGCCTGGAATTTTGATATTGTGGCTTATAAGGGAGTCTGTGATGCTTCTGCACATCACTTCTAAGCGTTTTCTTTACAAAAAGTATAATCAACTCTTTGATATGGCATATGCAGAAAATTTCATCCTGGTAAATCTTTAACCCTGAAATTGTTGTTTCCTTCCTTATCTTCTCAAATAAAAATTTGCAAATTCTAATACGTCTTGTACTCATCCAGCCAGTTGGAGATGTCAGTGAAACAAAATCAATGTATAAAGAAGTAGTGTTGGGGGGTGATGTTTGGGATCTTCTCGATGAGTTGATGATTTATATGGGAAACCCCATGCAATATTATGAAAAGGGCGTGAAATTTGTTCGGGTAACTTTTTTAAGTATTATCAAAGATGCAAACATCTCTATTGGACCTGTGTTTTAATAAAGAGAAGAGTAATATTAAGACATTAATTTATGGTGTTTTGCATAACAGGGTGTGCTTCTTTCTGGACCTCCTGGAACAGGAAAAACACTCTTTGCAAGGACACTTGCAAAGGAAAGTGGGTTGCCCTTTGTTTTTGCTTCTGGTGCAGAGTTTACAGATAGTGAAAAGAGTGGTGCAGCAAGGATCAATGAGATGTTTTCTATCGCAAGGAGAAATGTAAGAATTAATCTCTTTATTAATTTTTTAAAAGCAATAACATGTATTCATTTATTAACATGAGTAAAATAAAATTTTCTTCTAAAATATGATCCTCAAGAAATTGGGGATTTTTTCACATCTTAAGTCCTAATGCTCTTAAGCTCTTTTGCTTACTTAATAATGAAAAGTGATTGATTTCTTGGTTTATTAAACTTTAGGGTGTAATTTTTTAGGACCTCTTGTATGTGTCCTATGTACTTGGGTCATTTGTTTTCTTATATGATCATTCTTTGCTTTAAAAAAGAAAAAGAAAAAGAAAAAGAAAAAGAAAAAGAAAAAGAAAAAGAAAAGGAAAAATAATCAGATTCCTTTTATGTGTTCGATTTACAACACATGGGGTACTCTTTCATGCTTTGAATGAGTTTTAGTGTATGTTTGGTCTCATGGCTCTTTGTATATGATTCTTGATTTTTTTAGTATAACTTAAAATACCAGCTGCAATTACCTCAAATAGAAGTTTTGAAGACAGCGAGAAGATAGTGGTGGAACTAAAACCTTTCTTCCTCAATACTGTTACCACTGAATCGCTGCTTTAGACTATCTTAATTTGCTTAGTTTTCATGATTTTCTCAACGTTTTTGTTTTTTTCTCTTTCTAGTTAGGTGCGTATCTCTTCTATACTTTTTATGTACCTGGGTTGCGCCTCTTGTGCTTTTTAATGATATGTTGGTTACTAATAATAAAACCCTATTTTTTTCTGTTATGGTGTCCTTTTTGTATACTTCCTGTATGCTTAGGGGCGCCTTTACGCTTTTTATAAACTTCTTTGCTTACTTATAAAAAAAAAAAACTAATAATAATAATAAAAAAATTCTCTCATCCTTCCATAGTTCTTCATTTGTTTAAATATTTTCCTATCCTCTAATATACCTGCTATTTCATTTTCATTAAGAGCCTTCGAACTTGGAATTTATGTCACAAACATTGAGGTTGCATCGTCTAATCGTAAAGTTTGCAAGTTTAATGCAAGTTTAAAAAACTAAATGATTTAATTCTATTCATGTGAAAGACATGAATACCCCTGTCTCAGTCATAACTCTCCTGTCAGCATGGGGAAATATTTGAAAGTAGTACTTGTACACAAGCTGCATTATAACACCAGGTCCCATGGGGTTCTCTGATTTATTGAATTAGGGTGATTTTTTTTTTTTTTTTTGGTGAAGAGATAGGTTCGAGATGGTAATTTGGGTTCCAGGGGATAATATTCTTCTGTTTAAGAGATTCTGGGAGTGTATTACAGGTTCAGGATGGTAATATCGGTTCCTTAGGTCAGCTAACTAGGAAGCTGACTCATAGGCCAGGTTGCAACTAATTATTAGGATCTTAGAAAATACTTCCATGTGAGGTGATATTGTTTGAGACCCCTGTTCTTTTAGGGGCAATTTTGTGTATCCTATTTATTATATTGTGAATTAAAGCTTTACACCTTTTCTTTCTTTTCTTTTCTTTTCTCTTTTCATTTCTTATCTTTGTGTCAGAAGGATACATCATTCTTCTCTTTTTATTCTTACTTTCTGTTCCTAAGTTATACGTTTCTTTCTTCCATTTTTTTGCTTTGGCTTTATATTCCACTTCACCCCTGTTGAGTACTGTATGAAATGCCGTGCAATGATAAGCTATTTATGAGGCTTGGTAGTGTAGCTCACTGCATGTCTGGTTCCATCCCCTGTAGGGAGTTGCTGTTCGGATTATATGTTTAAAACACAGCGGAAAAATCCCTTGAATAGCATCAAGAAAACATGGCAAAGGATCATCCAAAACAAAAAAACTAGCAATGGAAGAACCTCACCAAGCAAGTTGGCTACCACTAGGAACAAGGGGCTGATTTGGTTCTCTTGCTCTTTCTCACAAAAAACGTGTAGGGTTAGGGTTTTGAGACAACTAAACATTCTCCTCAATTTTGATTAAGAGACCCAGAGTGTCAGCTCTAATGCCTACACAAGCTCCCTTTAAATTAGTACTTGGTTTTCTTGTCATAAAAGGACTTGGAAAACCTAGCCTCCATGCTACCACATACACGGCCATCCAAGGGAAAAGCATGTGTAATTAGGTCAAGCCCAATAAGTGTAATAATTAGCTTGAGGAAGCACTTAGAGGGAAAATAAAACTAGCTCCAATAGGCCTAGGACACTTGTCATCTTATGGCTTGTCCTTGTCTTCGGTTACTATTAATTCTACTAAATAATTGTAGTTGCACTCTAGTATTTACTTTTTATTACTCAAATACTCTCAATAACTTCTTATATTTTGCAGTTGACCCCTACATGAAATAATTTGTAGTCGAATTAAAGTCATAAAATAACTGTCACTTTAATTCACGACCTCTTGATCTTTGAGTACCTAATTTAATCCCTTGATTATTTTTGTTCTCCTTGAAATCTCATTTCATTCAGTACGTAAAGTTTTAGTGATTCCTTATTAAAACACTTCTGTTAGAGATTTAGAATAATTAATTCCATTAAATCTATCTTAAGGGGATATTTTATTTCGTTTTGGTTAAATCAAAGGATTATGGATTCCGTTTTGAAGAGTAGTGTTCTTACAATGCTACATGTGATCACTCAACACATCGAGATTATGAAAGATTTCACTCCTAAATGTATCATAGTGACCTCTACTTCACATTTGACTGCACATTCCTTTTAGGATTGAGAGTCCACCTTACGCTTTGCTTCATATATAGTCAGTTAGTCCGATCTCTCTCTCTCTCATATCTCTGTCCTAGTGACGGCGCGTGAGAGCGCGTCCAGCTAGGGGTTCGACTTCTCATCCGTCCTCTCACATTCTCTATCTCTTTCAGCCTCCTGTCTGGTCCTTTAGCTTTGAATTTCGGTCTTCTGTTTCGTCTGGGTGGTTCTTTGTTCGGCGATGTAGTTTTTTTGGGTTTGGTCGTTATAGTCCTGGGGGTGTCGTTGATGGATAAGGTTTTCCTAGTGGAGTCGAAGGCTTTCACCTTCTCGGTTCTGGGTGGGGCGTTGACGTTGAGGGTGGAGGAGAAGAGGAAAAATTTTCTGGGTGTGGTCTTGTTGAATGTTCAGAGCGCCGAATGGCTTGTGTCGACGTTGGAAGTGTTGTTGGGCCTCCCGACAGAGCAAGTCTTTGTGAAGTCATTTAGAGAAGGTTCGAAGGTTCTAATTGCTCGGAGAGGTGGGAATAAAGCTGGGCGCTATTTAGAGGCGACTATGTTCGGGTTGGGCGGTTGGAAAGGATCCATTGTTATCCCCGAGGGCCGTGGAGGGTGGGGATGGCTTTAATTCTCAGACGAGCTGAGAAAGGTTGTCGATTTCGTCTCAGGTTCGGTGAATGGCAGGCTCGGTTCCTCATCTACATCGGAGAAGAAGGTTGTGGAGGAAGATCGGCTGACTCTGGGCTTGGCTCCAAAGTGGACAGGGCCTTCTTTTGCGGAGGTAGTGAGGGCGGATTCGACCGCTGTTGCGAAGAAGATGCCCACAGTGGGTGATGGTCGGTCCGGGTTAAGGGCTTCGCGGGCGACACCTTGCGAGTTCGATCTTCTTCCGGCGGTGCGGCATGCTGAGGATATTCCGAGATCGGCGGTGGATTGCTTTTCTTTGGAGGCTCACCGGCTTGATATGTTGGGAAAAGACCAGATTGTATGTCCGCAGGATAAGGACTCTCATTTGAAATTTGAAACTTCGAGATTGCGGACGTGTCGTAAGTTGGGTTCTGGTTTTTATTTGGCTTTGGGCCGGGCCGTGGAGAGAGTTCTGAGCCGGTTTTCCGGGTCGGGGCTGTTTCAAAAACCTTTCGGTTTTTGCGTGACCCGAATCAAGCGAAAACCTAAAGTTTCCTGTCCGCCGCCAACCTCGCCGGAGACGACAACGGAGATGTCCTCTGGGTTGGTTCTGAATCGGATTCTTCCTGGGGGTTTGGAGGTGTCAGCGTTGGGAGATAAAGTGGGCGTGAGTCCAGCTTCTTCGGCTGATGTCGGGATCTATCCTAGGCCGGAGTCCTCGTCGGAGACAGTTATAGGGACAGATTCAGGAACGGAGTCTTTTTCTGGGGGTGAGTCGAGCAGGTCCCAGGTGCCTTCGGCGGTTTCTTGCTCGAGTGTGAATCCAGCCTCTAATAGGTTCGGTTTCCCCCCTTCTCCGGCACCGGATCTGGGTTTTCCGGGGGGTCCTGTTCTACTTCTTTTAAGTCTACTTCTTTTAAGTTTACTCCTTTGGGGAAGCTTCAGTTTCCTAATCTCCTCTCTGTCGCTCCGTCCCTCGCTGGTGCAGCTCTTTTAGGAGAGAAGCTGCGTTCTCCCCTCCCTGTGGTGGCTTCTAAGCCCTTCCAGTGTTACTACAGAAGGGCAAAAATATTGAGGGAAAGGCATTCTGTGAAGTGGAATGATGGGCTACTTTCTGACTCTTTGCAAGCTGTGAAGATGTCAGTTGGCTTCGTTGATAAGAGGGTTTCAGGTGGAGTGCCGCCAGCTGAGAAGGCGGCAAAACCTCCTGCAATAAAGAAGGCAATGACGCCAGTGAATCAGGGCCTTTTTAGGAAGGGGTTTCTCAATCTTCCCCCGATTTCAGTCCCTACCGTGGCGCTTCAGGAGGTCAACAATGACGGGGTGGTAGGTCCTTCTTCCCCTTCGAGTGGTTGCTTGAATGGTTTCTCCCAAACTCGGAATTGGCCAGTTGGCTTTGATCATAACGGGGAGATCGTGGTGTGGGAGGAGGATGAAGATGATTATTGGGATGGTTTGCCATTAGATTGGGCGATGGATGAGGATTTTGGGGAGGAGGCTTTGGCTATTCGGGATGCCATGGAGGAGGAGTTTCAGTTTTTTGCGCGCCAAAAGTCTAAAGGGAAAAGGGAGCTTCTAAATTTGCATAGTTCCATTAACTATGGTGACGCGAATTACCCCTCTAGGCGTAGGAAAGGCAAGACACATATGTTGTAGGTCTGTTATGCCTTGACGGGTAGTGGGTTTTATTGTTTTTAGTTGGGTTCTTTTGTATCTTGTTTGGTTCTTTTGTGTTCTGGGGCATTGGTGTTGTGGGTTTTTTTGGGTTAGCTTTGGTTGTTCCTGTGTATACTTCCTGTGTACCTAGGGGCGCCTTACGCTTTTTTATAAAAGTTCTTCTTACTTATCAAAAAAAAAGGATTGAGAGTCCATTCTTATATAAGAATAGAAGAATATCAAATTCTGGTATATATATATAATTTAGATATTATATATAGGGGTGCCTTTACGCTTTTTAAAACTTCTTTACTTGTATATATATACATATATATAGTTTGGATATTATAATGATAATGGGTTGCCCAGGATTCAAACCTGGAACTAGTTAGATGGAGTAGATAATTTACTTGTTAAAAGTAGGTAAAAAAAATTTTCTCCCCAAGTCATGCTTGCATCATTCATTGCACATGGCTTTGCCTATGTATTCATCTAAAACTTAGTGCATTCCCTAGAGGGGACTCTAATAAGAAAGTTGAATACTCAGTTGATCAACCCCTACTCTTATTGCATAAACATTTCATAATATAAATGAATGAATTGTTTTGTTATCTCTTCATTCATTTAAGAATAAGTTCCATTTACATGGTCTCACAATCAATCATTCATGATTGGCCAAACCATTCATGCGAATAATAGCAAATACCAAACTCACCCTCTATATAACCTATGCAAAGTAAAAGTTCTTGGGAAAATCATAGAATTAACAACTCACTTGGTCCGTTCAGTGCATTGTATCATCACCAACACATCAATCAAAAGTCTCCATTTCACATGATCATGATTGATAGGACTATAGTCTTATCAAATGGAATGCCCAATTCCATTACTGACTACGAACTACTATTTATAAGTTACAAGGTTTATGGTTTGAGATTTTTTGTGTGATAATCTCATTAACACGCCTAAAACCATATTCAATATACCCGAAGGACTTAGGCATATATGATAAATAATAATCAATTAATGCATACATGTAAACAGTAATATGGCCAATGTTCTTGAAATAATTCAGCAAATAAACAACTTTATTTAATAAACTAAAACATCATACAATAGAAATTGGATTTTAGAGCATAAACCCTAATAGATGCTGGTTTCCGTGCCAAATAATTCATGCATGAAATGACTTAAAAATTTGGGGGCATTTTCCTAACTTGTTCATGGGAAACTGCAGTCCTATTATGTTGAAGTGATATTTAGTGCTACAGGGGCGTGATATCCGTATTTTAGACGTATCAGTTATGATACATCTTGATGAGTTAATGACTAATTCAAGTTTTACAGTTAACTCTTGGAAATCACGAGCCTTGTGGTTGAAGGAAAGAAATCCTAGGTGTTACGAGGATTTGGAGAGTTCCATAGAGGATATTTTAGCTTCGTTTTTTTATACTTTGTATCTTTGGACGATGACTTTTTTGTTCCTACTGTCGATTAGTTTTGCCAATTTCCTTGTCCGGTTTTCAATTTCTAGTTAGGTGTTTCCTTCTGTATACTTTCAGTGTACTTAGGTGCGCTTTACGCTTTCAATAAGATTAAATTTACTTATCCAAAAAAATTTGTTGACTGGTTGGGGCGATTTGTTTGGGTGCAGTCCAGCTAAGGAAGTTTGGAGGCTAGTTCTGTTGTGTTTAATGTGGTGTCTTTGGCGTGAGAGGAATACTCAGCACTTTGAAAACGTAGAGACATTGGTGTTAGTGTTACAAAAACTTTTGCTTAACACGTTAAATATATGGATAGTGGCACATCGTAGCTTGAGTGTTTTTACTTTTGCAGATTTTTTGAGTATATGTTCTTTTCTTTCTTCCTATTAGGGGTTCTATTGTATACTCCTTATGTATTAGGGTTGCGCCCTCTACGCTTTATTAATGATATGTCATTACTTATATAGAAAAAAAAGATCATACTGATTAAATATGCTTTGTGCAGGCTCCTTCTTTTGTATTTGTTGATGAAATTGATGCTATTGCTGGAAGGCATGCAAGAAAAGATCCTCGAAGAAGGGCAACATTTGAGGCGCTGATTACACAGCTTGATGGGGAGTAAGTGTATTAGTTTAACCCATTTCGTGTCTTTTCCTACACAATACTTCTAAAGGTCATTCAGAAACTTATCAAAAAAGAAAAAGAAAAAAAAGACCATTCAGAAACTAGTTTTCTTGGAAACTCTTGTCAGATGGTTTTTTGGAAGGACCATTAGGGGTAGGCTATGCTTATTTTACTCTATGCATGTTGAATAGTATGCTAATACAACCTGGGTTCTAGCCCATATTGAATGCCTATAAAGGAGGCTTCCAGAATGGGTTTTACCTCAGTAATGATTGAAGTTAACTCTGCTATCATTAGAGGCCCCAGAAGTTTTCTTTATGGGTGTTTGCTTCTCTACATCCTTCGGATGAGAGTTTAGGTGGTCAGTCAGCTAATGAGAAATTGGAGTTTATTGACTAAGAGAGGAGATACCATATCAGGGCATTTCATTTTTCTTGGTGGTGGTTATGTTTTTGATGGGTCTGTTTGTTTCTTGTATCTTAGTGTAATTCCTCTTTTGCTTTTGGATGTAGCTTCTTGTTGTGAAGAATGTGGATTAACTTGTATTTTTTTGTCTCTTTCTTCTTTCTTTCTTTCTTTCTATCCTTTTTTTTTTGTTGTTTTTTCAAGGATTCTTCATCTTTTGCAAAGAAAATCAATACTGTAGGTTGACTAATCCTTGCATATCAGGTGACCTTGACAATCCATGACAAATAGTTATCTGTCTGTTATGGTTGCTTAAGATTCTGGTTTATGAAAGACGAATTCGTGCACTGATTAAATCTCATTAGTTGTAGAATATTTAAAGATTTGTTGGCTACTTTATGTTGAAATAACAAATACTAAGCCTTAAGGATGCTAGATCCACTAGTTTCTTGTTTAGTTGCTGTAACCATAACATGTTCTATCACAAATTGCCTCCTGTTTTACAACAATTATCTTATTTGAACCCTAGTGAATCATAAAGGAACCCTACGTTGATATGCATTTCCTTCCCCCCAAAATTTAGAGAAAAATGTTTTTGCCTTTAGTTGATGGCTCCATGGGAAAGAGTTATTTGGTCATGATTCTATAGTGTAGAAGTTCCAGGGAATTCTATAGGGAAATTAATGTAAGAAAAAGTGTGTTATAATTTCTTGTGCTGTTGACTTTGCATTCTAATTTAAGCTATCTTTTTTTGGGTATTATTTTTCTTGTTATATTAATTTTCATTTTCAGCGATTTATTTATTTATTTTTTTGATAAGTATGTTCATTGATTTATTATGTATATAGGAAGGAGAAAACTGGTGTTGATCGGTTCTCACTCAGACAAGCTGTGATATTCATCTGTGCTACCAATAGGCCAGATGAATTGGACCTTGAGTTTGTTCGCAGTGGACGTATTGACCGTCGTTTGTACATTGGTCTGCCTGATGCAAAGCAACGAGTGCAAATTTTTGGCGTGCATAGTGCAGGAAAGCAACTTGCAGAAGATGTAGACTTTGAAAAAGTAAGTGGTTGGTGTTTATTGTTTAAAAGGTAATACATGTAATAAGCAAAGTTAATCAGTTTGTGCTCTCTCTCTCTCTCTCCACATACACACGCAAATCTTTGTAATGTTCTCCTATTGTCTTGATAAATTTGTGTTAATTTTAGAAGCTGCTACCTCTTTTTTTTTTTTTTTTTTGGCTTGATTTTTGATAAGCTGGATTTGAAAAGCGTGGGCTGGGGGGCTATGATTACAATGGATAGTGGAGGCATTTGCAAAATCTGCAGTTGTCTGCTCCTTGGTGCAGTGAAGTGGACTCTGCTTTCACATGGAAAGTGACATGTTAACTTCCAAAATGTGTATAGATTACAGCTTGTTTATGGATGTGCAGTTACCTACTATATAGGCGTAGGAATTAGTTTTATGGTTTAAAGTATGCTTGTTGAGAACACATGGGTCTGAGAAAGAACATGGAGTAGCATTAAAACAGCTGCTTATTATATTGGTGTTTTGTCATTATGGCTTAATGAGCCATGAAGCTGCAGTAGGTGTAGGACACTTTAATGGTATCTATTTGGCCTCAATTTCCTAGTGCATAAGGATTCCATGTTACTATTTTTGGAATGCGCAATGGTTTTCAAAAAAAATTATGTCAATATTAAGAGCTTCAGAAAGAGAAAAAAAAAAAACTTTCGCTATTAAGAATGGAAAACATTATTTCCTTACCTGTTATCATGCTTGAGTCCATAACTTTCATAAGCATATAAGCTAGTTTCTTTGCCCACAAAGCTACAAGCAAATGCCCGATTGATTCTTACAAATGCTACTCCATGCTCTTTCTACCACCATGCTATCTTCTCTTTTGCTATATCTTCTTAAGGACAAATCTCCTAAATCATTGTTGAATTCCCCATAAAACACCAAGTTTGCTTTTTTAGCACAAGGGAAAAGATTTCTAAGTATATGCCAACTCTAATGTGAACGCAATTCATTGTTTTGATCTAGTGAGGAGCTGCGGAGATTGTAACTTTGTATTGTTGGCCCACTGTGACCTATACCAACATTTTGTGATGTTATGCTTCTGATTCTGGCTGCTAAAAATTCTGTGAGAAGGAAAATTAATGTTAGCTTTATTCTGTAATCAACATGAATACATTTAGTCACAGGCAAACAAATGAAAAATAATTTTGGATATAAATATATCCATATATTTATATGGATGGTCTTTCTTTCATATCCATTGATGAGGATGAAAGTATTTGGTTAGAAAGAGATTTTGAGGGGAAGGAGGTGTGGGATGTGATCAGGGAGTTGAACGGAGATAAGGCACCGGGTCCAGACGGCTTCACTATGGTATTTTTTCAGAAGTGTTGGGATATTTTAAAATACGATATTATGGCTGTTTTTGCAGAATTTCATTCTCGAGGTAAGTTTGAAAAGAGCTTTAATGCTACTTTTGTTTCTTTGATTTCAAAGAAGACTGGTGCCATGGATGTGAAAGATTTTCGCCCTATTAGTTTGATTGGAGGGATTTACAAGATTATATCCAAGGTCCTTGTGAACAGATTTAAATATGTTTTGGGCAAGATTATCTCCAACACACAGAATGCGTTTATTGGCGGTATACAAATCTTGGATTCTATGCTTATTGCTAATGAATGTGTGGATAATCATATTCGATCGGGGGGCCTCGGACTCCTGTTGTAAGCTAGATTTGGAGAAGGCATATGATCATGTGAACCGGGACTTCTTGCTTTATTTGTTGCAGCGATGTGGTTTGGGGGAAAAATTGAGGGATTGGATACGTTTTTGTATTTCTACGGTGAGAATTTCTATTCTTGTAAATGGAACCCCGTCGGGTTTTTTTAGTAGTTCTCGTGGTTTGCGACAAGGAGATCCTCTTTTTTTTTTTTTGATAAGTAATTTAAAATTCAATAAAAAAGCGCAGAGGGGCGCAACCCTAATACACGGGAAGTATACAAGAGAGCCCCTAAACAGGAGGAACAACTAATAAATTAAGAAAGTCTACAAAAGTAGAAACACCTAGGTGACAAAGATGGGGGGCTATCCATAGATATAGCGTGTTAAGAAGACGCTTCCTTAAAACTACCATTACAGTCTCGACATCTTCAAAAAGCCTCGCATTCCGCTCCCTCCAAATGCTCCACAAAACACAGTGAGGAACTAACCGCCAAACATGTTTTGCTAGGCCATGCCCTCGAAAAGTACCCCAAGTAGTCAACAAACCCATCACCGATTGTGGCATGACCCATTCAACTCCAAATAAAGAAAACATAAAACTCCAAAGCTCACGGGCGGTGTCGCAATGAAGTAACAGATGATCAATAGACTCCCCCTTCTTTTTACACATACAGCACCACTCAATAACCACAATATTCCTCTTTCGTAGATTGTCATGAGTCAAAATTTTTCCTAAAGCTGCAGTCCATACAAAGAACGCCACCCTTGTCGGAGCCTTAGCACACCAAATCTTCTTCCACGGGAATGATGGACCTTCTTTCCTACTAAGTGCTTCATAATATGACCTTACTTCAAAATAGCTCCTTGTAGAGAGGTTCCAAACTAACTTGTCACCCTCTCCTTGTCGAATCGGAGTGGAGTACAACCGCTCGAAGAAAGAGATCACCATCTCCAACTCCCAGTCCTGTAATTGCCGCGTAAAGAGAACATTCCAATGAATATTGCCATTATGAACAGCCATATTATCTACCACCATAGCCGCTTTGTTCCTCACAAGACTATACAGAACTGGAAAACAAAGCTTCAAAGAATTCTCCCCACACCACCGATCATGCCAGAAACTGATATATGATCCATCCCCTACCACAAACCAAACATAATTGCAAAACTTCTCCCACCCTTTCCTAATATATTTCCAAACCCCTACTCCATAGGAACCTGACACCTCAATAGAGCACCACCCACCCTTTGTTGTTTGTGGTGGTTATGGAGGCTTTGAGTCGGATGCTGACTGCTGCATTGGATCAAGGTAATTTGACAGGGTTTTCAGGGTTTCAGGGATTCCGAGGCCTTAGTTGTGAATCACCTACTGTTTGCTGATGACACATTGATCTTTTGTAGTGCTCAAGAAGAACAAATTCGACATCTGAGATGTATCTTCTTATGCTTTGAGGCAGCTTCTGGTTTGAGAATTAACTTAGGAAAATCAGAAATTGTTCCTATTGGTGAAGTAGAGGATGTCGAAGGGTTGGCTAATCTTCTTGGATGTTGGGTTGCATCTTTGCCTATGACTTACTTGGGTTTGCCTTTGGGTGCCTCTTACAAATCCACTTCTATGTGGAATGGTGTTATTGAGAAAATGGAAAGGAGGTTGGCGGGATGGAAGCGAATATATTTGTCGAAGGGTGCCCGGTTGACTCTTATTAATAGTACGCTCTCCAATATTCCTACGTATTACTTATCATTGTTTCCTATTCCAATGAGGGTGGCTAATCGTCTTGATAAAATTCAAAAGGATTTTCTTTGGGGTGGCATTGGGGACGAGGCCAAATTTCGTCTAGTGAATTGGAACAAGATTTGTACTCCTTTGCATGTAGGTGGGTTGGGAGTTCACAATTTCATCCAGTTCAATCGAGCACTCATGGGTAAGTGGTTGTGGAGATATGGTAGGGAGAGAGAGGCTTTATGGTGATTGGTGATTGATGCCAAATTTGAGAGTCTAAAGGGTGGGTGGTGCTCGAAAGAGGTGTTGGGTTCTTTTGGAGTGGGTGTTTGGAAACATATTAGGAGGGTATGGGAGAAGTTTCGCAATTTTGTTCGTTTTGAAGTGGGGAATGGATCACATATTAGTTTTTGGCATGATTGGTAGTGTGGGGATAGATCCTTGAAGCAAGGCTTTCCAGCTCTTTTTAGTATAGTGAGGAACAAAGATGCAATGGTAGTGGATAATTTGGCTGTTCATAATGGTGTGTTATTCAGTGGAATGTTCTTTTTACGCGACAAATCCAAGATTGGGAGATGGATATGGTCCTTTCTTTCCTCGATCGATTGTGCTCCATTTCGGCTCGACATGGAGAGGATGACAGGTTAGGGTGGAATCCCTCTAAAAAAGGTTTATTTGAGGTGAGATCCTTCTATGAATAGTTTATTAGGAAAGATGGCCCATCTTTTCCATCTTTTTCCTGGAAGAATATATGGCGTGTTAAGGCTCCAACAAAGGGTGGCTTTCTTTGTATGGTCAGTAGAATTGGGCAAAATATTGACGCATGATAACTTGCGTAAGAGGAATGTTATAGTGATTGAGTGGTATTGTTTGTGTAAGAAGAGTGGGGAGTCTATTGATCATTTGTTGCTTTACTGCGAAATCGCCCGGGATCTTTGGAGCTATATTCTTATTTTATTTGGGGTAGAGTGGGTTATGCCACGAACGGTGTTGGAGTAGTTGAATAGTTGGGGAGTGGCGATTGGGTGTGGTCGTGCTAAAGAAGCTTGGCGGTTAGCTCCTTTGTGCTTATTGTGGTGTATTTGGCGGCTCTTTGAAGATGTAGAGACATCTATGGTGGAGCTACGGAAGCGGTTGCTCAATACGTTATATATTTGGATAGCGTCCCATCATAGCTTGAATGTTTTTACTTATGTAGATTTTTTAAAATTATTCTCTGTTCGTCCCTTTTAGGGGTTCTCTTGTATACTTCCTGTGTATAAGGGTTGCGCCCCTCTGCACTTTTTTTATAAATTGCAATTACTTATCAAAAAAATAAATATATCCATATAGTTACACACACACACACAGTCCCAAGTTAAAGACACTTAACTCCTTGGACCTCACTATTATGCGGTTGGTGCCAATTCCAGCTTTCTCTATTTCTATATTGTGATGGTCGCTATTTCGTAATCTAGCCATGTGGATGGTCACTGTTGCTGCTAGTTTTCAGCAAAGAGTTGTTCATGTGGTCTTTCCTGTTTTCCACTCTTTCATGCTTCTTCCTGCTCTCTCTCTCTATTGATTCTTACACTGGTTCAGGGAGAACTTGGGCCATCCATAGGCCCTAACTCTGTAAGTAGTCTTCAGATTTAACTCAGAACTGCCTATGTGTTTATAAGCTTAAACTTTTAGAATTACATGGATTTTATATTTAACTACTTTGGTTTAATAGAGCTTTGATGGGTAAATGGCTATGGAGGTTTGCTTTGGAAAGGGATGCTCTTTGGAGAAAGGTGGTGGCTATCAAATATGGAAGTATGAGGGGTGGTTGGTGCTTTAAGGAGGTTGAGGGTTCTTTTGGAGTAGGAGTAAGGAGGGGATGGGATGCTTTTGTAGTTCATGTGAGATATGAGGTCGGGGATGGTTCGAAAGTCTTGTTTTGGCATGATGTGTGGTGTGGGGAGTTACCTTTGAAGACTCTTTTTCCAGAACTATTTCTTATTGCATGTGGCAAGGATGCATGGGTGGAGGAGAATATGCAGAGACAAAATGACACAATTCTGTGGAATGTTTTGTTTATTTGACTTGTACATGATTGGGAGGTAGAAGAGGTTAGTAGATTTTTTGAGATGTTGTATTCTCTTCAAGTTAGGTGTGAAGGAGAGGATAAAATTTGTTGGATTCCAGGGCGAAGAAAATCCTTTTGAAGTAAAGTCTTACTATAAGGTTTTATCTAGTCCTATATAGTCTTCGTTTCCGTAGAAAAGTATTTGGAAAGTTAAGGTACCCCTGAGAGTGGCTTTCTTTGTGTGGACGGCGACTTTAGGAAAAATTCTAACTTTGGACAATTTACGAAAGATGAACATTATTGTGATGGAGTGGTGCTATATGTGTAAGAGTTCTGGAGAGCGCATTGATCATTTGTTTCTACATTGTATGGTTGCTACAAAGTGTTGGAGTACGATCCTGTAGCTATTTGGTGTGGTGTGGGTAATGTCGCGATCGGTGAAAGATATGTTGGGAGTTAGAGGGGGCAAAAGGGTAATCGGACGTTGATACCGATTTGGTGAATAACTCCTTTGTGTTTGATGTGGTGTGTATGGAGGGAATGAAATGCACGCAATTTTGAAGATTGTGAGATTAGTTTGATTAACTTGAAAAAGTTGGTGATACAAACTTTGTTTATGTGGAGGGTGAAACTACAGTCTATGTCTGAGTGTTCTTATTCTGATTTTCTAGATAGGTGCTTTCTTTTTTCTTTAAATTAGGGGTATCATGTATACATTCTGTGTACTATGTGTTGCACTTCTCTGTGCTTTTTGAAATAAACTTTACTTATAAAAAGAAGAAAAAAGAAGAAGAAGAACTTCTTAAGATGTGGAGGTTATATTAAAATTCTCACCAAACAAAAGATGTAGAGGTTATAATAAGGATGTAAGTGAATTGGATGGACATGAATCAAGTTAATGTTGGATCTTTAATGAATTAATAGAGAAAAGAGGAATATAGGAAGTAGGTCTATCTTAAAAGTGTTAGAAAATTTATAGAAAAAACCTGATATCTACTTTTAATCTTTGATGGAGCTCAACATGATGTGATGGCTGCATTGATGTCCGCCTATAGAGCATATGAGAAATTGTGTCAATGTTTTGTTGTCATTTTGAAAAACTCTCTGCTTTCTTCTAAACGGTAAAATATATCAAGATCTGAAAGTGCATATTTATCAGCTTGAGGATGCAGTTTCTTGTAAATATTGTTCATTCAATGTCACTGTCTTGAGCATTTTTAGTGATTGGGTTGCTCTTGTCATTGTTGGTCTTTTTAGCATTTCATTATTGGACCATTGGCCAAAAATGGTGATGCTAATTGCTCCCCGGGAAAACCATGTTAGATAGTGCTTTTTTATGTTTTCCACGTTATTAATCTCATTCTCTTTGGTTTTTTTTTTTGGGGTGGATTGTAGTCTCATTCTGCTTTTTAGTGTTCCTAGATGTCTGAAATATACACTGATTGTTTAGCCCTTCATATTTAGCTCTTATTTTTGTAGTTCTCATTGTACAGCTGAAGGTTTAATTTAGTTTTTGGCTTCCTGTAATCTCTTTTTCTTTCCACTCTACAGCTTGTCTTCCGTACTGTTGGGTTTTCTGGGGCAGATATCCGGAATCTTGTCAATGAAGCAGCAATAATGTCGGTAAGTTAAACTTTCATTATTTATTGAGATAGTTAATCCCTTGTACCTGTATTCAGTAAGTTAAACTTTCACATCTGAAAGAACACGCTACCACAAACCTCCCTACACATTCCTCAATCTTCTCCACCCCTTGCCTATCCCACATTAACAGAATTCCTCCTGATGCCCCTCTCGACCCCAAATACAACCAATCCACATGAATACACTACGAACCACCTCCCTATTAATAACCTCCATTTTTGTCTCTTGCAAACACACAATATCAGCTTTCTACTCCCTTAGAAGCCCTGTAATCCCCATTCTTTTCTCATTGTCATTCAGGCCTCTCACATTCCATGATATGATTTTAGGTTTCATAAATATCATTTACCACCCCTCTCCTTGTCTGTTACTCTTTTAGATTTACCTCCCTTAACATCATAATTCACCGAACATACATTCACAGATTTTTCACTCAAGTCTGTGACACTGCCCACCCCACTTTGAGGTCAACTAGCTTTAATCGTAGTGAACAGAGCCATAAGTTTATCCTCAATGCCTTCACAAGACAACCCAACTACATGACAAATTTTTTTTTATCCTTTCCACCCAATCTGGGACACTGAATAAGACCCTCATTTTTCGCCAATTACTGCCAGTGGATGAATGTCCAACATCTCATTTTGCCTACTTCCTCTTCTGTACAAGACACCACATCCATTGCAGGATCACCCACAACCCCACAACATAACCTATCCGCTACCCACGAATCCCCATACTTCCTCCTCATTCTTCACAATAGCTAGTGCAGACCCAGAAAGCTGATCTCCTTCTTCCCCTTGATATAAAATCTGGTTACCCAACTCATACACCGCCCTCTGCTCAGAGTCCAAACACTTCCCCATTTCCCCCGACCCATTCACTTCCACCCGATTCTCTGCAACACGCTGTCTCAATCCCCCACCAAAACTACCCCCCCTTTAATACCCAGCCACTCTTGACCCCCTCCACAACATCTCCCTAACCCTCTTGAAAACGAGAAAGCAAAGCCAAAGATGACTCCCCAGCTACACTATTCTCACCTCCACCTGTTTTGCGCTCTTCCGGCCTTCTCTGCCATAAGCCCCTTATTTTCTTCCACCATATTGGGCTTCAAGCTCAGGGCCAAAGAAGTCGATGCCATGCTGACGACGAAACCACGCTTGCTCCCATTGACTACATCAGCACTCTTTAGGTCAAAAACAACCTTCACTGTTGTCGTCTCCATACTTCGGTAAGTCCCCACTGTTGAGCCCATTGCCCCCTCCATCGCACCCCTCTGGCCTACCGGCTTAGGCTAAACTCGATGACTGTACACCGAGATATTATTTGCCTCCATCCCGTCGGTTTTTCCATTTGATGTCTGGGCTTTGATACTCTCCTTACCCATTTTCCCCTTTGAGCCCACTTCCTTGTTCTTTATAAACCCATCCTCCTGTCAGCCCATCACGAAAATCTTCTTTCTCTTCAGACACCATCACTTCTTTACCTTTCATCTCCTTTAATTTATTTTCTACAGGTCCTTCCATCCCCTCGGCCCCATTTCGAATAGACCCAACCACCTCTCGGCTTCATTTTTAATCGACATCAACATATTCTTCAACGGTTGCAAGTTTAAATCTCCTTCTAGAACAGGCTTCGTCAATGCGTCCTCTCCCCCTTTACCCGCATGATCTCCGTTCAGTGATTTGTCTCCTTCCAAGGATTTCCATATTTGTCACTGACTTATTTCTAGAGAACTCCCTGCTTCTCCCCATTTTTGTTCCCCCCAGCATCTTTCTTCTCATAATACTTTTCCAGCCGTCTCATCTGTGATAGGCAATTAGCCCATCCACTTCCTTCTCTCCCCTCCGGTAAAATCGCGAAGCTCTGCTGCCCTCCACTACCATATTTCGATAACTCCAAAAATCTTCCATGATTATTGCCTCACCGCTGCAAGATATACACCGTATTGCCCACTCAATTGGTCCTATAAAACTTGCTCAACTCCCATCCTTTTAGAAATGCCTCCACCAAAGGCCTCAGCCTTCCCAGGATCACTACTCTGAAGGTTCCTCTGCTACTCTATGTTAACCGTGTTCCACCAACACCGATCTCAAAATGAATCTCAAATGATTTAGCTTCCACATAGAAAAATCCCAAGTATCCCATCTCTCATTTCAGATAAACTAAAACAACCAGAATTGCAATGATACACCTCTAATCCCAATCTCACACGCCAATACTTATCCTCACGTGCCGAGAGTCGTGGCCAAACCATTAGGCTCCTTATCTCTCCCAATATCCTTTTGAAATGTTATTCAGCCCAATCAAGATCTTAAGGCACAATTAATTGTTCACAACATTATGAAACAAATGGATTTTTATTTTTTATTTTTCATCTTACACACACACACACACTCACACCCCCACCCCCCCAGCGTGCGCACTGAGAGAGAGAGAGAGAGAGAGAGAGAGAGAGAGATGTCAATGCAAGGATTTCATGATGGGGACTACCTGGTGCCAAAAAGGGAATTATCCATTGCTGTAGTCATTACCTTTTTCAGGTGTTTGGTAACTGTTGCTATTGCTTTATATGAGAAAATCACACGTGCATCACTTGCTTTCTTTACCTTTTAGCTTCTATCTAAGGTCCCGTATGCGGTCTTTTGTTTCTCTTTTAATTCCGGAAAGTGCGTACCTTTCAACTAAGCTTCTAGCTAGTTTTGATCTTCAAGGTGATTTTTCCTGATTTGCATGTCTAAAGGAAAGGGTTCAGATTTTGCACATGCATATTTGCTGATGCTCTGACATTTTCATTCTCAATCCTGTTTCACAATCTGAACCCTTTCCTTTAGAGTATACTCGGTGAACATCTTATTATCTTGAAGCGGTTCATTGCTGATTGGAATCTAATGTAAGACGGTCTAAAACTGAAGTCTGTCATGTTTATTATTTTTGTGACTATTTTACTCTTTTAAATTGAACTCTTAACTCTGGCACATCCTTTAGTCATCTTTCATGCATTCAGCAACAACTATGAGTTGAAGGGTAGGTTCCCTTCCATTTTTCTTAAACAAAAATCATTTTTGGTTGCAGGTGAGGAAAGGACACTCCAAGATCTATCAGCAAGACATGGTTGATGTGCTAGATAAACAATTGCTTGAGGGTATGGGCGTACTTCTCACAGAGGAAGAGCAGCAGAAATGCGAACAAAGTGTATGTTTCTTATATTGATTTCTGTTGGTGCTTGTTAAAGAAAAAGTTTTATGTACAATTATTTTGATCATATAGTATGTGTTATTTGTAACAGGTGTCTTTTGAGAAGAAGAGACTGTTGGCTGTACATGAAGCTGGTCACATACTATTAGCTCATTTGTTTCCTCGATTTGATTGGCATGCATTTTCTCAGCTCCTGCCTGGTGGCAAGGTGAAATTTCTGGCTATAGAAATGGAATTCTAGTAGATGCTATTAAGTTATGTTGGAGGAATTTCCTTATGATGAAGTTATTTAACATGAACAGGAAACCGCAATATCTGTGTTCTATCCCCGAGAAGATATGGTAGACCAAGGTTATACAACCTTTGGCTACATGAAAATGCAAATGGTGGTAGCTCATGGTGGGCGTTGTGCAGAACGTGTTGTGTTTGGCGATGACATAACTGATGGAGGAAGGGATGATCTAGAGAAGATAACGAAGGTAATCATAGTTGTGCATAACTTAGTGTTATAAGAGTTATTAGGGTTTGTGAGTCATTAGGGTTTGGGGGTATTTTCATCATTGTAATGTTCCCCCAAACCTATATAATAAGATGTGTGGTAGGCTATTGTAACAGAGCAATAGCCTCCACCTTTTCTGTCTAAACCGTTTATGCAAAATACAACACTTAGGAGCATAGATCCTTGGGATTTACCGCAGCTATGTTAATGTTTGATGATTTTAGGATAAAATATTATTTAAATTAAATGCTAAGAGAAAGAGAGATGAAAGAGAAATCATTTAAATATTGTTTCAAATAAATGCTAGATGAATGAGAGAGGAAAGAGAGTTTTTAATATTAAAATAATGCTAAGAGAACCACTTTTGCTTCTCTAGATGTAGGGTACAACTTTTGGTTCCCTTAGTGTTTCCTTAATTTAGGGAACAACAAGGGATTTGATTCAAGTGGTTTTTTAGGAGTTTTGTTTACATGTAGGGAAGGGAATGAGATGTAGGGAAGCTGCTGCTAGTATTCTTAGTACCGTTGGTGACAATACTACAGGGTCTACTAGGGGGGCTTTTCTCTCTTATGGTGGGGAATATCAACAAGTGGGGATGAGTAAAGAAATTGCTTTGTGTCTCGCAAATGAACCTTTCTCTAGTTTTGGTGAGGTTGGATAGGCCCTGTATCCTCCTCTGTGTATCGATCCCCCTGTTGTGTTGGGAGATTCTGTTTACTCAGACTGGGCTTTGTATTGTGTGAAGGATATATGTCCTATTGTGGGGATCTCTTGTGGGGGTCGTGAGGAGCAGACTTTCTCTCTCGCATCGTGGTATAAAAGGCTGCAGGGAGCTCAGGAATTTGTAGAGCTCCATAAACTACAATGCCAGAGGCGATTCAAGCCGTGGGAAAAGGCAAGGTTCATTATGTCAAATTGGACTGAATAATAATTGGAATAATAACGGAAGCAAGACATAGAAAAGAGATAGGGATTTACGTGGTTCGGTCTATGACCTACGTCCACAGGGTAAAGCCCAAAGGGCTACATTGTGATCTTATTAACTTGTCATGTCTACAATACAAAAGTCCCTATTTATAGGGTTCAGAGTAAATACTAATATGGTAATCAAATCCCTATGATTTGATTACAATTCACCGTAAATAGAGAATATTACAATATCAACCAAATAAGGAATATACGGAAAATATAATATATTTTTCATATATTCTAACACATTAGAGTTGTGAGTAGATTAGGGGGTTGTCGTCTGGTGGGGCTTCAACAAGGGTGGGGACGAAATTAGGCGAGTGGGTGGGGTTTTAACTTGGTTGTAAGTCTGATAGGGTTTAACCTTGGGGTTTTGGGGGTGTATTGGGGGTGTTTTTTGCTTTTTCTAGTTATGTGTTTTCTTTTGTATACTTCCTGTGTACTTAGGGAGGGGCACCTCACGCTTTTAATAAACTTTGTCGTTTACTTATCAGAAGAAAAGTGAAGCCTATTCTTGTGGTGTATTGAAAAATAAAATAAAATTGGTAACTAATAGGTTTGTGTTTTTGAATGTATCATGAGTTACATGTTGGCCATCAATTGGAGTTGGGACCAAGTGTGTCAGACAACCTTTAAGGCAAACCAATCCTTTTTTGCATTAATTTTCATACTATCTTACCATTCTTTGTGCAATGTGATAGGAACTATATTTGGCAAGTAACGGCTACTGTCAATTAGGGTTCCAGATTATCAATTAGGGTTTCGGATTATCAATTAGGGTTTCACGAAGGCAGGCGGCTGTCCAATAAGGGAAGTAGCAGCTGGCGCCAATCCTGTCCAGCCTCCAACGGCTATTTCCCCCTTCAACCTATTTTCAGTATGGCAAGACAATAAGTTTATTTCCTTTCCTTGTAATTTTATTTCCTTTCCTTGTTTACCCCAATAAGTTAAGCCTATAAGTGTAACCTGAATCCACGAGTTCATCATCAAGAAAATTATCAATAACAAGTCCTTTTGAGTTCCCAATTTTTGGGTTCTTATCACAATGGAAACTCTTTAATCCGTCAACTCTATTTGTGCTACTTGGGCTCATAAAATTTTGGTACACTCATAGGCCTGGTCACTGCAGAAATCTTGCAAAGTTGGTGCCAGCCTGATAACCGATACAAAATCTACCTTCTAGTTTCTCAGAGCAATTTCTTCTTTATAAATGAAGTGGTTTATAGACACTATAGAAAAGAAGACCATGCGTACTTGATATGGCCGGAAGATGATCCTCATTCCAAATATCTAACCGAAGTAGAATGAGCATTGCTGACATTCAACTTTTCTTTGCAATGATATAGCTATTTTTTTTTTTTTGATATATAATGCCCATTCATTAATAAATTGTAGAGGGGCACAATCCTAATACACATAAAGTATACAAGAGTGCCCCTAATAGGAACGAACATAAAATAAATTTAAAAAAGCTGCATAAGTAAAACATCCAAGCTATGCTGAGATGCTATCCAAATATACGTGTTGAGCAAATGCTTCTTTAGTTCTACTATCGATGTCTCTACATTTTCAAAGTGTCGCGCATTCCGCTCCTACCAAATATACCACATTAAACACAAAGGAACTAATTGCCAAACTTCCTTTGCTGGACCATACCCAAACGACGCGCCCCAACTAGTCAACAACTCCAGTACTATTCATGGCATAACCCACTCTACCCCAAATAGTCAACAACTCCAGCACCATTCATGGCATAACCCACTCTACCCCAAATAAAGTAAGAATGTAACTTCATAGATCTTGGGCAACTTCGCAATGAAGTAACAAATGTTCTATTGACTTCCCACTCTTTTTACATATACAACACCACTCTATCACCACGACATTCCGCTTTCGCAAAATTTTGTCATGCGTCAAAATTTTACCTAAAGCTGTTGTCCATACAAAGAAAGCCACCCTTGCCGGAGCCTTAACACGCCAGATAATCTTCCACAGAAATGAAGGGCCATCTTTCCTATTTAACATTTCATAATAGGACTTTACTTCAAATAAACCCCTTTTGGAGAGGTTCCAAATTAACCTGTCATCCGAAATAGAATAATATAGCTAAATTTGTCTCAAGTATGGGCCTTCATTGAGTAGTAATCAATAAACATTTTGGTTCCAGAGAAATCAAGAGCTTTGAATATTAAGGACTTTTGGTATTGGAATCTGACCTGGAAAATTGAGAGTTGGAATCTGTTGCTACTTTTTTCAATCTTTCGTACTATGTTTTTCCATCCTGTGAAGGGTAGGGTAGGATGTATTGAAGGTTATCATAATTTGGTAAAATTCAATGTTCCTTCTTATTATGGAGCATCGAGAAGAAAAGTGGATACGGGGTTACTATGGAAGAATATATGGAGAGCAAAGGTTAAAATCGAAGGTTTCATTTTTTGGTTGGATGGCTGTGTGGGGGAAATTTTGACAGTGGACGATCTTTGGTGGATTTGTATTGTATGTATAAGGAGAGTGGAAAAACAGTATATCACCTTTTTATTTCTTTGTATGGTGGCAAGAGAGCTTTGTCACTTGTTTTTTGTTTTTTCGCCTATTGGAGTTTTTATGCATAAGGCCAAGGGTAGCTGTTTATTTGTTTGCTTGTTGGCAAAGCAAATATAGTCATTTTGAGAGTAGTAAATTTGGAATTCTATTCCACGTGCCTTATTTTGGATAACTAAGAGAGAAATGAATAGTTGGACTTTTGAAGGGGGGAAAATTACCTTGATCTCAATTAAATCTTTATTCCTGAGAACTTTGTAATAACTGGATATCTACTTTCAGCTGTGTGCATTCCACTTCCGTTGTAGAATTTATTGATCTTTTAAACTTCAAATTTTAACTTTTTTCTTTTTTGGAGTTGTGCTGGTATATTTCCTCTATGCTGGAGCATTATCCTTTTTTTTTAATAAAATGATTTACTTATAAAGAACATTTTTGTTCCCAATTCCTAATCCCATCTTTCACTTAAATTGTTTATCAGATTGCCAGAGAGATGGTAATCAGCCCTCAAAATGCCAGATTGGGCCTTACTTCTTTAACAAAAAGAGTTGGACTGATGGATCGACCAGATAGTTCAGATGGGGAGTTGATAAGATACAGGGTATGTTCTTCATTTCTCCGTAGTAAATGCAAATATGGAAAGAAATAGCTTATAGCTGCATATCATCTCATTGTAAATTTTGACTAATATTTTTTAGCAAGTGATTTTGTGTTATGCTTTCTTCATGATGCCAGTGGGATGACCCTCACGTGATTCCGGCAAATATGACACTCGAAGTTTCTGAGCTATTTACTCGGGAGTTGACAAGGGTAATTATGGTTGCTTCCTTTTGCATCATTGTCTTAAGCTTCATACTAGGGAAGTGGTCGGTGGCAGTGCCTCTATTGATAAATAAAAGTTATTCACTCTATAGCCTAAGAAAACCTCCCACAGTATGAAACTATGGGGAATGTCGTTATGCATTTGATTCTCACGTGTTGATGCATGTTCATATGGCAGAAGAATGGTAAAGTGTGGTGTCCTTGTGCAGAAGTTATTCAAAGAAAAAAGATGATTTCATCTAGATTTGAAGATTTTGCATTCTTAGTTTGATTAATTGTTTAAAATAAAACCATAAAAAATTTGCAGTAACCAATTGCATGATGACATTAAGAAAGTAATAAATAAGCATAAAGCCAGCCTCTGAATTGGTCTGTGCGAGCTTCCATTTGGAAATAGAAAATAAATGACAAATAATCTACTTTTTGAAGGAATACATGTGAAAGGTTTATTCATGTCTTTGTTTGTTATGTGATCCTAATACACTTATATTTCCTTTTAAAATTTATTCAGTAGATTTGATGTTGGTTGCAGTACATTGAAGAAGCGGAAGAACTTGCTATGCGTGGTCTGAGGGATAACAGGCATATACTGGACATGATCACAAAAGAACTACTGGAAAAGTCAAGGATAACTGGATTGGTATTCTAATGAACCCCCTTTAATCATTTCACACTGACTGTATTGTTATCTTAGAACAAAATTTGCAGTTTTGGATAGTATGATCAGGCAGATATTGAGTAGCTAAAGTTTCCTTAATATTTTTTCTATGAACTTAGTATAAAGTGTCCTCAACTCTTAAGTCTCTCTGTTGGCATGAAACTACATAGGGTGCACTCTTTATGTTAACCACCTTTACTTAATACACAATACAAGTACTTAAATCCTGCTTAGCCAACTAGGAAAGAAGGGGGGGTGAATAAAGAAAAAAGAATACCACTTGAAAATTCCTTCTCCTATGAAATGACAAAAATCACATAATAGGAGGGGAAGGGAGGGGAGGAAGAGGTGGGAAGACGATTTTGAATTTCATAATGTTTGGAAAAGAGTTAGGGCAGAATTTTACATTGGAGCAGATGTCGTAATGGGTTAGCTTCAAAATTTCAATTTTAGTTGAATGGCAGACAACCTGGCATCTCTTAGTTATTTCAGTAATTGACAAGGTTTTAAGATCAGCTGCATTCGTACCTTTTGCAATTGTTATTCACTATCTTCTTTCCTAATTGAATTTCGTTAATGAACATCGGATTATTACTTGCAACTAATTAAACAGTTTTTTTTCCCTAATATAAATCACCATTTTTGTGGTTTCTTTCTGTAGGAAGTTGAAGAGAAAATGAAGGGCCTATCACCAGTAATGTTTGAGGATTTTGTAAAGCCCTTCCAGATCAACTTGGAAGAGGTACTTTTCAATTCATTTTTCAGCAATCATGATAACCAGGAAAAATAAAATAAAATTTGCTCCTTGCTCACACTTCCATTAAAGTTCCAAATTGATCTTAAAAGATATAGATATCTTCTCCACGCCGTAGGTTTAAGGTTGACTTGGACATTGTTAAAAGTAAAAGGAAAAAGGGGTTCTGAGAACTCTATCTTGGTTAGTTCTAGCAGCTTCAAATTGCTTCGTACATACCTTAAATTGATTGGTTAGGTGAAGAGATTTCATAGATTTTTGCATAAGATCGATTCCCGACTTACACTTTAAGGATATGTTTGGTACTTGGAATGACTATTCCATCAAAAAAAAAGAATCGCCTTATTAAGAATGGAAGAAGTTAGAATTAGATAGCCTTGGTGTTAAAGTATACATGTACTCTAACATTTTGAATAGTTATTCCCATGGTCCTTGAGGGAATGACTATTCCATCAAAAAAAAAGAATCGCCTTATTAAGAATGGAAGAAGTTAGAATTAGATAGCCTTGGTGTTAAAGTATACATGTACTCTAACATTTTGAATAGTTATTCCCATGGTCCTTGAGGGAATGACTATTCCTCTCAATTTGAGAGGAGTAGCTATTCCATTTTTTTAATGGAATAGACATTCCGCATACCAAACACGTAACCTAAAGGTTGATTTGGATGTTGGAGTCAGTTTGTTTTCCATAACTTTCAATAATTACCAATTCCTCATTTAAATATGATTGCTGAAGCAGGCACTAATCCGAAAACATCTGATAATACAGAAAATTGGTTTCAATATTTTCCCAGAGGAAAATTTGTGCCAAGTCCCAACTTACAATTTTTTTTTTTTTTTCGTTTTCAGAACAGCATGTCTGTCCTTCCAGAATTAAAGATAAGGTTGATTATTTTAGCCTAGGCATGATAAAGTTGTTCTTTAGGGCCTTTAGGCTATGAAATAAGGAAGAACTTAGGTTATATTTGGTACATGGAATAGCTATTCCATTAGAAAAAAGGAATAGCTTTTATTAGGAATGGAAGAAGGTGGAATAAAATAGCCTTGGTGTTAGTATATGATAAGCATCTAACACTTGGAATAGCCATTCCCATTGCCCATGAGGAAATGACTATTCGAAGGCTATTTCATTCCACATTCTTCTATTTTTAATAAAAACTATTAATTTTTGTAATGGAATAACCATTCCACGTACCAAATGTAACCTTAGTGCTTGATGATAATTGAAACTTTGACATGATTATCCAGACTATAAGTTTTGTTGATTCAGAAGTATACAATTAGAATCTGGAGTTGACAAAGCCAGTACCAAGCCCTTGAACTGAATTACATGCCAAATAAAGAAATGGCAATGTTATATGAAACACACAAGAGGTGTAACTTCTATTAGCACCTGTTTGTCACTCAGTGTAGCAATCAAGAAATATATATCGTCATTCGAGTGCATGCAATGATTGATTGTTAGTTTATTACGCAATAAAGAAGTTTTAAATTTATCATGGATACAACTGATTTGTATTTGGATTTTCTGTGATTACTCTTAAAGTTTACCCTTTTTTATTTCATAAATCATGATTTTCTGTGATTTGAATGGATTTTGCCAGAAAAAAATATAAATAAAACAGATAAAAATAGTAGAATTCGTTCAGAAAAATGGTATTATTTAGTAATACGAAGAATTGATTTATGTTGTATTTGCATTCATAGTGATTATTAGTCAGGTTTGAATATGCATGCTGATTTCTTGTATGTTAGTATTCTCTTGGATGAATTTGTTCCCAACCATACCTTTCTTCCTTTTTGGTCGAATTGAGTTTTTAATTTTTACTTATTTTAGGAGGGACCATTGCCGCACAAAGATCAGTTGCGATATCAACCATTGGACATATATCCTGCACCACTCCACAGATGTTAAAATGTCTCCAGATGCTTATACTTACAGTTCCTTGCACTTAAAAAGTGACAGTCTTTTCAGTTCCTGTGCATCATCAGGAGTCACAAGCCATCTGGGATGTTCACGGCCTCATTGACGTATCTTGTCGAATTTAACAGAACCACCAATGACGAGCAAGCGTTAGATTTGCCAGTGAACTACCAGGTGAAGTGAGGATGCTTACTGCTGCATTGAAGTCAAATTCTCTGAATATTGGATGCCTGTCTGCAGGTGAGGCTTGAATATAGCTAGCTGCTTATCGACAGAAACCTCTGATCATGCATGGTTTTGTAGTTTGAGATGAGGCTCCCAGTTTTGTTTTGTTTATCATCTTTATTCATTTGTGTTCCAAAATATACTAGAGTTATTTCATGAGGTCATCAAATCTGCCTTCCGGCATGCATTTGTATTCTAGTTCGATATTTTTATGAAAGGAAATTGATATCCTTCAGTTTCATGACCCATTGTATCATATGCGAAAAATGATCATCTTCAAGTTGGTAAGCTCAAAATTTGCAATTATCTGGATTCCACTTTCATTAAACGTGTGCAAGGAGAAGGGGTAAAATAACAGTTGGCCTTCAAAGCCAACCACCATCCACAGCGGCCTTCATCAATCTCAATTTAATAGATTGAGTTTCTTCTAATTAAGTTTTTTTGTACCTATACAACCAAATGAATACATATCTAAGCTGCTCACTTGTCTAGGCCAATTTAAGCACAACCCTCCGCCGCAACAAACATGCATGAACCATTTCACGAAGTATGTGTCCGGATAGCCCAAAGTCTCGATAGTTAGCTCTCAAGCACCGGCTTTTTGCCATGAAACTGAATTATATTTGTGATTATAGGATTTCAAAGAATTTGCAAATAACTTTTATCATCCACAATGGAACCAAGTCTGGAACTCGAGACTGAATTACACAGGATGAGAATATTTCAATATTGTATAGGGCATCGAGTGTAGTTTATTATAATTTTGCTAAGTAGAGGAACAATAAACCTACAAAGGACCATATTCTTATCCTGTGGGCTCACAGCTTGCTGGTTGGAAGTCCCACTGGTTTCTGTCTAGACCTCTTTTCAACTGCACGTGAAAGCTGCTTTACTGCCTCCTTTGGTAGATGGCGAGGCCGGCTTAGCCAAAGTCCTCCATCAACAGCAATAGTGGTTCCATTTATGTATTTACCTACAAATATTATATGGATGAGTGATCCAGGGATATATAAAAAAGGTAGCTAACAAATAATTGGCAAAAATTAGTACATATTAAGTCTGAAGTGGCAATTCTCTACAAACATGAATCTCCATTAGGACCCATTACATATCAGGAAATGCAAAAACAAGTTAATATTTGGTATATTCAAAATAATGAAAACCAAATATTTCCTTTTCCACCATATCTATTCTTGGGAATTTTTTCAGCCATTAACATGGTTTTAAGAAAAATAAATTGTCATTGTTGAGAAGGCCAATCTGTAAAACAGCAACAAACGAACAAAATCAGAAGTTTATCTCAATATCACTTTAAAAAATGAGGGTACATCATCTCCATGTACGTTCTGTAGCTTTAAAGTAGTCGAGCTACATTCACACAGAATAGGCTAACAGCTGAAATAAGTTGGTTTTGGGCCCAAAAAAAATAGTGCAAATCAGAAAAATAATAGAGATTCTTTTAAGACAAACACAAACGCCCACCAAATTCAGACAGCATCAGTAAGCAAGTTACATAACAGCAGTTCATTGCATTATAACAAATTATCGGTACAGTAAACCCATCTACTGCACTGTGCTTTATTTCCTTTCCCATATTTCTAGGACTTTCAAGATGTCAACACACATGCATAAGTTCCATTGGAAGAATCCTAACTAATGACTATAGGCATTTTGCATTCTCTATCAAACAGAAATTTCCTACAAACTGGGTTGTAGGAAACTCTTACAAACTAGCCTCTAAAAGTAACATGTATCCTTCAAGCATGTGAAAAGCACATGTTTTTATTTTTATTTTTATTTTTTATTAATGCTATTTAAAAAATATGTGCTTCTCATATATAATAAGGGATACATGTCAAACCAGTTTATAAGAAATTTCTATTCACCTCAATAATATCCTTTGCATGATGTATGTGCTAAATAGGACAATCTCTTTCTCTAACAACTTTGTTTGCTTATCAAATAAATTGTTATGCAACAAAAATAAATCAGAGCCAGGTAGTGGGCCAAGCAACAGAATATAGGAACTGTAAATATTTTAAATAATCAGAGATATAACTGGACCGGACTTCACATTCAGCAACTATCAATTGTCCCTGAAACCAAAAATAGCATGGCAGGACAGACCCATGCTCCCAGAATCAGCACTAAAATCTCTGGGAATCATTTATACTTACACACAAATATAATGATAGTTACATAATAACAAAATAGAGCTTTGTGATAGATAATTGCATGAGTGAATAAGGTTAAAAACCTGCATCTGAAACAAGGTAGAGAGCAGCCATAGCGATATCCCATTTCTCCCCTAGTTTATACAAAGGCATGTAGTCTCTTGCTTTGCTATTTATCTCATCAGGAACAAGTTTACTCATGCCAGGAGTATCACCAATGGGACCTGGTGCAATCCCATTGACTCTAATATCGTAGTCAGTCCCCCACTCAAGTGCCAAGTTTCTTGTAGTGGCATCCACAGCAGCCTGTTGGAAAAAAAAATGTTGTGAAGAAGTTGAACACTGGAGTCAGATATATGTAAGATCTAGAAAACTATGCAACAAACCTTAGCTGCAGATACATGAATTTGATACCAAGCTGCCGTGTAATGCAAAGTAGCACTAATGCTCAAAATTGTTCCACCACCAGATGAGCTCCTCCCTGGCCCACCTTTCTTGAGATACTTAAGTGCTTCGTGGCACATTGTAAACGTACCAACAGAATCAATATCCATAACTGTAGGGCATGGTTAAAACCAATAACACATTTGTTCAAAACCTCAATAGAGCCTATCTTGAAAAGCATGTTTAAAGGGTTAATCACCAAGTAAGAAAAATAAAAATAAAAATAAAAATCAATTTTCTCAACTGTCACATAATTATAGAAAATCTCAAGTTGGGGACTCAAGTAATCATTCTTGTCCTTTATTTATTTATTTATTATTATTATTATTATTATTTTATATAAGTAAGAACTTATTAAAAAAAAAAAAATTATGATCTTTGTCAGAGCTAAAAGAGTAAAATTACTCAATTGTATTCTCAAATCTTCAAATGACAACATAGATTTTAGGCCAACTTTCATATGATTTTTCTTATTTTTACTTGATATATCTTTAATGTTCTCTAGAATACTCGATTTTCAAGCCAAATAGAGCAAATTTGACATCAACTCCTCCCAAGGTAAAGCACTTCTAATGACATTAAGCACAAATATTCATTACCCAAAAAAGGGTCTTCCACCTATTGAAAATACACTTCAAATTTTAAGCATTTGCAACATAAGATGAAATTATCTCCAAAACATTTCCCATGATTTGCATAAGATCAATACAAGAAGAATTTTGATGGCAATGTCTAAAACCAAGTCACCAAAAAAATTAAAAAAAGATTGAACCATATACTCACTACTGTTATAAGCTAGGACATACAACCTGTTCTAAATCCATTAGGAGACAAATCCTCTGCTGACACAAGAAAATTTCCAGCTGCAGCATTCACAAGAATGTCAAGCCTGCCAAAGTGATTGAAGGTTGAGTCCACAACTTTTTTGGCATCTTCCTGCTTGCGAACATCCCCCTCAAAGCCAACAGCCTCCAGAAATGCAAAATGTATAAGACTTTAGTTTTTTTTTTTGGAAGTCAATGTATAAGATTCTGATCTATATAATAAATCAAAAATTCGAAAATCAAATAAAAGGGATGCCTATGAAAAATTATATCAGTGAAGTCCTGAACATTACTTAAAAACAAACCAACTGAACAGAATCAAACATCTAATCATCAAATGGAGTTTTGGACTCTTAGCAGGTTCAACGAACCGTGTGTTTATGTTGTCAAGAAACTTGGTGGGACCCTAGCAAACTAGGCAATCCAATGCAGTTTAACTGGTGAATTGACCACCTCTCGTGCTTCCAACTCAAAAGTTTTTCCTTTTAAAAAAAGTAGCAGTTCATGTCACTGAATCAACTCAAACTGACCACCAGTTAAAACAAGTTGAATAAAACTAGCTCCCGCCAGAGTTGCCGACTGGCATAATGATGCTATGCTGTCCACAGATCAAAATATTTTCTGGATGGGTTAGCTTTCAAACATCCCCATAATTTTAACATTGATCCCGAATCTAAATTCTATGGGTTAAAAAACATTATCAGTTAGACCAACAAAATTAGCAAAAGATAATCAGTGTTGCCAAAAATGAGCACCTGTGTTTTCTCTCAGTCATACAAGCAACAAGTGAGTAGATCCAATCAGTGATTTCTTAAGAGTCCTTTCGAGGGGTTGTTCTGTTTTCTTTCCATATATTGATAGGAAAGTTAAACCTATAGCCGGATTTTGTTGTTAATTATCAGATCTTTCCCAAGTGACTTTGAGAAACTAATTAACATAGATAATTCCTTTTTTTTTTTTGGAGGGGGGGGGGGGGGGGTAAGTAATTTTATTATCATTAATTAAGCGCAAAGAGGTGCAACTCTAATACACAGGGAGTATACAAGAGAACCCTTAATTTGAAGAAAAAGAACAAAAATTCAAAAAATCTGCAAAACTAGTAACAAGCAAACTATGATAGGTAGATATCCAAGTATGTAAAGTGTTGTTCCAATCTTCCGCAACTCTGTCAGCGAAGTCTCTACATCTTCAAAATTCTGAGCATTCCTCTCTCGCCAAAGACACCAAATTAAGCACAATGGAGCAAATCTCCATACTTTCATAACTATACCACGCCCAACCTATCGTCCCCAAATGACTAAAATATCAATTATCCATCTCGGCACAACCCACTCCACCCCAAACAGGATTAAGAATGGAACTCCATAATTTTCTTGCGACTTCACAATGAATCAGTAAATGATCAAAGGACTCCCCATTCTTCTTACACATGCAACACCACTCAACCACCACAACCTCTCAAAGAAAGATACTACCACCTCCACCTCCCAATCCTGAACTGGTCTAGTAATAATTACATTCTACTGAATGATCTATTTTCAAAATTGCATGGTATCTGCCACCCACACATTCTTTCTCTAAGCAATATTAAACAAATCCGGATAAGATATATTCAACGGACTATCCCCACACCAAACATCACGCCAAAAACTAACTTTTGACCCAAACCCCACCTAAAATCTAACAAAGTTGGAAAACTTATCCCACCCCCTTCTAATATGTTTCCAAACTCCCACTCCAAATATTCCTGTTACCTCCTTAGAGCACCAACCTCCCCTTATACTACCATATTTAGTCTCTATCACTAATCTCCATAATGCTTTTGTATCCATATCATACTGCCACAAGCACTTCCCCAAAAGGGCTTGATTGAACTGAATCAGATTTCTAACTCCCAACCCACTTGATTTTATCAGAGTGCAAATACTTGCCCGATTCACTAAGTAGAATTTAAATTCATCCCCAAAACCACCCCATAAAAAATCCTTCTGAAGTCTCTTAAGCCTATTGACCACTCCCATGGGAATAGGGAAGAGAAACAAGTAATATGTAGGTAGAATGGATAGAGTATTCTTGATTAGAGTCAATTTATCACCCTTAGATAAATTAAGTTTCTTCTATCCAGACAACCGACATTCAATTCTTTCAAGTTTCAATAACGCCATTCCAAATAGAAGAGGCCTTATAGGAAGCACCCAATGGCAAACCCAAATACTTCATTGGCAATGAAGATACTCTACACTCAAGAATACTAGCCAGTTCTTCTACATCTTCAACTTCGCCTACAGGAACAATTTCTGATTTTGCTAAATTGATTCTCAACCCCGAAAATGGTTCAAAACATAAGAAAATACACCGCAAATGTCAAATTTGTTCGGAGTTTGCCTTCACAAAAAATCAGCATATATCATCAGCAAACAGTATATGAGACACTACCAACTCTTCGTTATTCCTCGACCCCACTAAGAAACCTGTCAAAAGATCTCAATCCATTGTCGCAATCATCATTCGACTCATCAAGGAGAATAGTGCAATGGATTAAATAGTCATTTTTACCTGCTTTGTTTGTGCCTAAGAAAACTGGCATATGCCTTGTTAGTGAACGTGATAATCCTAAGATCACATGGCAGATACTTAATTTTCAAGTAACAAGGAGATGAGGAGAGTGTTGCACGCAAAGGAGTATTACATCATGGAAGTCGTTTCTCTCCACAGAAACTATAAACATTAAGTAGAAGGTCATCACGTCCTTCTAAATTATATCTTTGAGATGAAACTTTAATATTTTCCCTGGACTCAACTAAGCATCCATGCGCATGGTAAAGAGGAGGATGCTAGGTGGTATTGCTGACTCAGGACTAAGATTGGAAATTTAAATTCAGCTAGCCTAGGGAAATTTCAACTTGCTTACAACCCCCTACCAAGCCACCCTGGTTTGTGCAATTGAGCATGGGCACTTTTGTCAGAGACCAAGCAACAATACTGTATGCAGCACGAACATGGTGCCTCAATGTATCAGATGGAAGCAGGAATTCAAAAGAATTAATCTAGACCCAGATCGGCATTCGTGTCAAAAGGAAAACAAACTCAATTTATTTCCCTTTTCTCACTTTTCTCATCAGCCCAGTAGAATCATTAGCGAGAAACCACTTTTTCTTATCGTTTGATCGATTTTCTTCAGCAGCCAAACAAATCCATAACAGAGAAAAATAAATAAAAGAACCTGAGCAAAAAAGCATTCCAGGGAAATTTGAAGCGAGAAAGTATAAGTGAGGAGGAGACCAAGTAGGAAACAAAGAGAGCACCGGAATTCCAAGAGAATGGAGAGCAGAGACAGCAGAGTCAAGAACTTGCTTGCGTCGACCCATGATGGCAATTGAAGCTCCATGTTTACCAAACTGCGTTGAAATCTCGAACCCAATTCCCGAGCCACCTCCAGTTATTAGAGCCACCTTCCCTTTCAGTATCTCTGCCTTGAACGGTGACTCCATCTCTCTCTCTCTCTCTCTGTGTGTCTCAGAGGCTGGCTGCGTTTGTCAATGTGTCTTACACACGTGCAATTCGTGTGTAGCATCCCATGGTTATGATCGCTAGCTTATGATGTATTCAATCGATTGCCATTGCGATTGCGGTTACTGTAATCAGTTTTGGTGGTTATTTATTTCTAAATAACTGTAATTACAAAATTGGTTAGCGGTTAACCGTAATCAAAAGTTATGCGGCAATTAAAATGTGGTTATTAATCGGTAACTTTTTTTCATAGAAATTTAAAACAGCAATTTTTTAGTCATATATTATTGCACTATTTTTTTTATTTTTTTATTTATATTTTTGAAATAATCTCATGCTAAAATAAATGACACAAGGTCTTTTTGATGATTAAAATTTGGATGAAAAAAGGCCATTTTGGTAGGGATTATATTGCTAGGTTGGGTGCAGGTATGATGGTGAAGATTCACTTTGAATTTTTATTGAATTGAGTTCCAAATTCCAATCCAATAAGCATGTACTATTGGACATAAATTTATATCGGAGATTGCCATTGAACTGTTTTGTTACATATATTTTTAATAATTCGAAGGCTGGGAATCAAATTACTCCTTGCAAGTTCATAAGCACTCATCTGTAAAGAAAGAAAAATGTAGGTTGTAATTGCTTTATAAAAATAATAATAAAGTGTAATTAATTAATTAAATGATTAAATCATAGGTTTTTATTATATGATATATATTATATACTGATTACTCGGTTATTAATTGCTTTTCTCAATTCTTATAACCGGTAATTGCAACTGGCCTTGGCGAGTATGCGGTTAGCAGTTGTTAACGGTTAGGGATTATTAGCAGTTAATAATCGTTTTACTTGTACATCCCTAGTCGCATATCTAAGTTGTGCGTGTTTGATCCCTAAGTGTTACGATTCAACGAGTAATGCTACTTTTTATCTTTTCTAAAACTTTTTTTTTTTAAAAAAAAAAAAAAAACTTAAAACACGTCACATCAACCGGCATGACATAGATATGATCCCTTTAGTTACCATGTATTTCTAAAAGGGCTGAGGTGGCAAAAATAAAAGTTCAGAAACTGTGACAACCTTTTTTTTTTTCCTGAAAACATACAAACGGATCTTCATAGTGGCAAAACTACATGTTGCTCAGTCAACATATGACATATGCCCCATAACATGCACCTGATAATCAAAGTTACATATAACAACGGAATATAATAATCAATGTGCAGTGGAACATATATCATAAGCATAAATGCATCTAATACATAAGAGTTAATTACAACAAGAGCCATCTACAAGTCTATCTATTTAAGGCTTATAAAACACATTACACTAATTACATACTAAAATACAAGCTCAACAAATATTTATGCCACGTAGGACACGAGCCATAAATAAAATACCCAAAATGAGAACTACCCCTGAATCCGTGACTTATGACTGTTGTGATGTGCTCCAATCATAGCATCCCATACGCTAGGTGGGCGAGCCAATATCTATAACCGCAAAACTTGCAACCAAAGCACCAATGTCTGTACGGTGGTAAGGGTTGCCACATCCGCACAGGTGAAAAAATGAGTTCACTGTCTCAGTATAAAACATACAGAGACCTCAGTGATATTAAACTAATTAAGTTTTCGTAAAGAACCACAACTTTTTCTTTATAGTCTTGTGAACACTATAACAACTACAAATTTTATAAACTTTTGTTTGAAAAACCCCTGATAGTTGATATAGCAAACACCAACTAATAGAAAACATTTAAAGCATACTATGTAGCCTTGAATATATATAGAAGTCCCAATCATCCCACCTTGGAAGCTTCTACATATTGACTCATCTACAATATATTACTTTTGATCGGTGGCTCAGTCATACATGCACGCTAGTAATCTCAAGCGTACAAGTACATCTAATCAGGAAAATATGGCATCTAGTTTAGCTGTGCTAAGACATCCACATTTCCTGAATTAGGTGACACTACGCCTAATCCCGTCCACTTATTGCCTTTGGAAGTCAGTGTGATCATGCGAGTACTAGAGTCAGACTTTAATATACAAGCACGTCGTAGTTGAAGAACAACGACAACTCGCGCGATATTACATAGACATGGCATTTCTAATTCTAATGCCTACTCCCATTCACTTATTGCCTTTGCAGGACAACTCACGCGGTATTACATAGACATTATCATCTCTAATTCTGGGCAATGCAATCATCTATGCACACTCAAATTCAATGCTTCATAAATCATGCAACTACTATGTCTAGCCTAAAAACATGCAACCAGGTGATAGAAATATGCATATGTTCTCGTCCATTGAGACTCATATACATACTAACACGTCTATCAAAATTATAATATATAAGACGTGCAACACATTTCATCACATCACAATATATGTATGCATATGCAAGTAACAAGGTTGTGTTCGTAGGCACGCAAGTAACGGGGTTGTGCTCGTAGGCACGCAAGTAACTGGGTTGTGCTCGTAAGCACGCAATGCATCATGTTCCCAATTTTATAACTCACTCAAAATCACATTCATTTACAATGAAATCATAGTCTACAAAATTCCCAACCACATCATACAGTCACATAATTCATTCAACTCCATATATCATATTCATACTTCAATACATCATCATATTTTCAATATACTCAAAAGTACTCAAATCATCCAAAACAGTTATAATCAACATACAGTTGGTTCGAGTTTTATAGAACAACATATATATTTGCAAATCCATAATATATAAAAATAGTAGTTTTTCAGTGAGTAGAATACTCACCTTGGCTGTGTAGATTTAAGCACTAGGTCTCCTAGACACCACATTGCAATGTACCACTGTGGAATAACACATTGCACTATTTAGCACTTTAAATAATTACCACCTTAATTAGCACTTGAATCGCTCAAGGAAAAACTATTGGAAAACCCATAATATATAATTTTTTTTTTAGGGTTCCAAACATCTACTCATAAATCCTAGACACTAACTAAAACTCAAACAATACTAACCTAAAGTTTTTACTAAGGGCTAGATATTAAAATCACTATTTAATTAATTACTAACCCGCAATTAATTTCACTAACCTACAAATTATTTTCACTAACACTTATAATAATATTAGCACTAAAATTATATTTACTAATCTCTTTTTACAAAACCTATAGCTAATTTGGGATTAATCATCACAATAACCACAATTAATCCACAAATTAACAATCTAGGTTTTAAACACTTTTAAACCCCTAAATTAATTTAACCCATCAAATTAGGGTTTTCAAACTTAAACCATAATTTATAAAACACTACCTCAAACACAATATTATTAACCCAATAGCATTTACTAAGGGTTAATCACATAAAAACTCAATTAAAATTAAATACCCAAAATTTAAGGTTTGAGGAAAACTCACCAAAATTTCACCAAACCAAAACCCATGGTTTGGGTAGTTCCAAGTAAGTTCCATGTAACCCATTACCTAAAGAAAACACTAGATTAAACTCACATTTCAATATTTTAACCCAAAATCACGAAATCGTGAGTTTAGTATTTTACCTCAAAACGATCAGTGAAAAAAAATGTAGATCTTTATGTGTAGATCACATTTTCGAAGTCGGATTTGAGTTTGGAAGGTTAGATCTCCCTAGATCATGATTTTTTCCACGCTCATTGGAGCCTATTAAAACTGACGCCGTTCGTTCAATTGAAAAGGCCATTTGGCCCTTTTTCCCTTTTTTTTTTTTTTTTAATGGCCATTTGGCCCCTAACGCCCTTCATCATTTTTCTTTGAATGTTGGGCTCAGGTCACCCCCCCCCCCCCCCCCCCACACACACATATATATACCCTTTTTACTTCTTTTGTCTTTTAGTCACCTAACACTTCACCTTTTCTTTTAATGTGGACTACCCCTCTTGGTCTTTGACTTTTCTTCCCTTCACAATTTGATTCTCTCCATTGTTATTAATCTAATCTTTCTTCCATTTATTTAATTTCTCCTTCATTTATCATTTCATCTTTTATCTCTTTTCTACTGTTTGTATTTCTTATTTTCTTTTGTAATTTCTTTTATTTGGACTTAAAAATATTCTTTTGCATTTTAAAGACACTAAATTAACTCTAATCAATTATTTACTCAAATTTCATATTTTAATTACTACGAAATGTCTCGGACATTACATCCCTCCCCCCTTATAAAAATTTCATCCTTGAAATTTGGACATCAAATTGCTTTACACAAATACAAGCATGCATTCTATATTAGAAACACTTATGCAAGTATGCGTTTTACATTGGATATTTACGCGAAAGTGGTATGATACAACAATCATACCCAGATTTATTCGCTAAAATGGGGGATCATTCTCACATTTAACGATAGAGCACTCATGTGGCTTCATCAACATCATGATTTCACCCTAGAGTTCTCACTAACGGAATGATTTTAGTGTTTTCTTGCAAACCATCACTCACTTTACGCCTCTTCATAAGTCAATTTCCATTGAATATGAAGAAGCTCATCACAAGTAGATGGTCATAAACACACTCGCAACTGAGAAATATGGAAAATTGTCTTGAATGCCTGCTAAAACTAAGAGACATCATGACCGATTACACAACGGACTTGCTTTTAGCACCAAGGACAATCCAATTCATCCATAATGGAGCCCATCCTTGAAGCTAAAACGTCATACACAGTGCTTTAGCCGTGACAATGGCTTAAGTTACACGTCAGGACATCTTGCCATCAAGATCTCCTAACTCAAGAAGCCATCATTGTTGTCTTACATTTCCGTCTCTCAACATAAAAGTGCATCAAGACTTGGGTGATAAGTGTGAATTCTACACACTTCAACATAGAGGCATTGTCCACAAAATGGTAGAGCGTAGATAATAGCTACCATCTGCGAACCATGAGGAGAACAACGCTACTCCTGATCCATAGTTGATAAGTAGCATAGGCTATATCCATGTTATTACACAAGGGTGCATCCCCACCTATCGTGATGTATCTATGTAAGCTGCATACCCAACAATTTCCATGGGTAGTTTAAGCACAGGTGCAATTGTGTGTTCTTACTCTAGTGTTTTGACTACAAGTCAATTCTTGTTCATTACATAAACCAAGAATGACACTTCCACAACCAAAGCTCAACTCTCATGAGCTTCGCGAAGAATCCCTTTTACTAAGCACTTCCAACACTGATACCAAGTGTCTTCCATGCTCGATACGACTAATCGAATAAACTAACGTGTCAACGGTACACTCAGCTACTCAGATGTCTAGGTACCTATGGAACGCTTGATTCATCAAGTCCATAAATACCAATGGTGTATTTGTCAATCCAAATGGCATCACCAAAAACTCGTAATAGTCATACCATATGTAACACCCTGCTTTTTACAAAAAAGCGTAAGTGAAAATTTTGATTTTCATGTGACATTACGACATCATCAGAGTTAAATATTGGCAGCGAAATATAATTTTTCTTTAAAAATGACACGTCAGAGCTGACTGAATAACCTTAATATAAAAATAATAACATTTTGTTCTGATATAATAATTACATTCTAAAATAATACAATATGTGCCACATGCGGCACTTAGTAAATACATAACTACTGTTTTTTTTCCAAATAATAATTATACACTAAAAGTCTCGTCCTTAAGCTGCTTCCTTTATTCCTACAAAAACTCGCATGTGATTGTGGTTAACACCACAATCTCATGCTGTGGTTGAGTGAGTCAACGGTCCTCAACCACAGTGATACACTGATTTATTTAACCATATACAATGCAATCAAATGATGACAGTTATATCCACATACATTTAATCACATTCATTTATGTACTTTAAATCTTTATTTATTTAAGCCATATACTTGCATTTATTCTTGCTAAAGCCTTGTACTTAGCTAAGGGGTTCTCTATGAGCCTTGTGCTCCTTAAACTGTAAAGCTTATAGGTTCTTAAGGCCTTGTGCCTTGACTGTGAGCCTTGTGCTCGCTAGTCTACTACGGGGCCTTGTGCTCCCACTGTGGGCCTTGTGCCCGCCAGCTTATTATCATTAATTCTTCAACTTTTAGTTTATTCGTCGGTCTTATCAGTGTATTGATGCCTTGGTACCTAAACTTTCGGTTTACCCGTTGGTCTAGTCAATTGCTTGATGCCTTGGTACGTAAACCTTAGTTCATCCGTTGGTCTCCTCAATTCACTGACGCCTTGGTACCTAAACCTCCAGTCTTCTTATTAACCCATTCATAACTCATAACTTTATTGCAGTATAATCATGCAAACAACATCATATACATAATTCCAATCAAAGCATGTTAAACATATCAAATGCCAAACCATGTGCATATAATTAAATAAAACAGAAATCGCTAGTCATTAAAGACTAAACCACACGTATCATCCTCAGTGAGTAAGAAATAATCACAGTAATTCTTCTGGCTTCAGGAAAGCTTCACAGATATAATCGCTGCAATATATACATATTTAATACAAGCAAATAGTGAATTAGTATAATTCACTAAAAATGCATTTTAATCCTATTATAATTTCTAACCTATTTAAACCTTAATATAATTTCCTAATTATCTCCACATTTACAATTTGTCAAATTACATTTTATTATTAATCAGAATTTATTACGGCATTTATTAAGATCCTTAAGCATAATATTTCTTTTTTCATTTTTGATCTTTAATCAATATAATGTCATTTGGACATTATAATGACATATAAAATGGATTAATTATAATGCCACATATTTCATGTGGGCATTATAATAGCATTTATATATGATAGCCAAAATACTAATTTTGAGTAATGCTACACATCATCCTTTTGTCCACCTTTTATCCTCCCAAAATTGATGTGGCTCTTAAAATCACCATTGGATCAAAATTCAATAATGATTTATCATAAATTCAATGGTGATTTTAAGAGCCACATCAATTTTGGGAGGATAAAAGGTGGACAAGAGGATGATGTGTAGCATTACTCTACTAATTTTAGTTAAAATGACATTATAAAAGCTTTAACATTAAAAAACATATATATTTATTTTTAGATCAAATAAACATAATAATTTACCAAATATAAATAATGAGCTTTATGTTTCAAAACAAGTGATTAAAATAATAACCATATTTTATTCTCATAAAATCCGAGCAGAATAACGACATTAATATTAATAACGCCTAAAATACTTTAAAATATTTGGGCAGCGTAACGACGCTTTTGTAAAATAATATATTTTCACTCGGGCATCATAACGGCGTATTTTTATATTTCAATACTCCGCTTGAAATACCCTGTTTAAAACACATCTTAAAAACATTAGATTACTTAAAAAATCACAATATTAAAACAAAACTTTAATTAAAACTAAATATTCTTTTTCTTTTTCTTTTCGTCTTCTTCTTTCTTTTTCTTCCTTCACCCTTCTGCAGGTAGAGCCGAGAGAGAGGGACAGAGAGAGAAAGAGATAAGAAGAGTTTGGGAGAAAGAGAGACTTACCCATGAGAGAGAGAGAGAGCTTCGGATTACTTCTGCCTCTGCTGTTGGACCCAAAATTGAGAGAGAGAGAGAGAGAGAGAGAGACAGAATTTGAGAGAGACTGTGAGAGAAATTGAGAGAGTTGAGATGTGTGATCAAATGAGAGGTTGAGTTCCTTATATAGTGAAATGGACGGCCCAGATCACTCCAAAATGATCGTATCTAACGGCTGGGGAGAAGATTTGGGGAGATTTTGTAATAAAAATCGAATCCTAGATGATTCGGTGTATGAATCTGTTTCTACAGAAAGTCGATTGATCGACTTTTTTGGTGGATCGATCGACACACTGTTCACCCTTTATTTAGTGTCGAACGATCGACATGAATAGTAAGTGGATCGATCGACATATTGTTCATCCGAATTTTCTTTTATTTAAATCTCTTTAATAAATTAGACCCATTATTATATTTCTAGTAAATATTTAATCTTATAAACATTTATACTTAAAATTGATGAATAAAAAGATTGATGAATATTTATCTAATAAATATTCATATTTATTCTATTTATATTATTAGGTCTTAAATCTTATTTTAAGATATTTTACTTAATATCTTAAAATACGGGGTATTATACTATATATGGATCGTTGACTTTGACACATTTCCTTTCTCACCAAAAGTCAAAGGCATTTTGGAAGAAAGTCAATTCCTAAGAATACTGAGGCTTTTTAGAGTTGACTGAACAAGTTGTCAGTTTTCTTTATGGAACACACATTCTAGATCGTCGCTAGGTTTAGCACACGGTAATATATGCACGACTACATAGACTCGTGACTATAGTGAAAACATTTGCACCATCCAGATGTTCCCGACTTGGACTCGACTTGAGCTTGGCTTAGGCATAAGTGATAAGCGTTGAATGTTTACATTCAAAGCCCCTTAATTTATATATGTTAAACCCTAGTTTTTGTTGTTAAATAATGTGTTATTATGTTTTAGTGTTTCATCTCTTTTTTTAGGTCTTAATTGAAAACAAGAAAAAAATCAACAAGTTAAGCCTAATGAAGACATGTGAAGTTCAAGTGCTCCTGCCTAGAAGAATAATCGATCAAGTATATTCGATCGATCGAAATTTCCTTGAGAAAATAAATCGATCGATCTACATTCGATTGATCGAAATCTCCAAGGCAAAATAAATAGATCGATCGACTTCGGATATTTCAGAAAGATCTTCAGATGTCGACAGCTTTTTGTGTGGCTCAAATTCATCCTCAAGTTGTGCGGTTCTAATCAGAAGTTGTCACCATCATTTTGTGCAGCTGAGAGTGATTGTTAGAACTAGGTTTGTTGTACCAAATCCTCTATAAATAGAGGATGGACGTGTGGGTTATATATATAGTTAGTTTTAGTTGATAAATTTTATTTTGAGCTTTTGTACATTCAAGTGATGCACTCTTTTCTTCATGTTTTCCAGATAGCTAGTTTCAAGGTATGTTTATGCTGTAATTTATTCTAAACTTGTTTTTACAGTAAAGTGAAGTTGGAGTTTAATTGATTCAAGTGTTCTTTATATTTTCTTTATAATTCCAGCACTTCTTTCTTCTTCTTCCTTTCGTTTTGTGTTATTTTATGTTGAAAACAATTCTGGAATCCTTAGATTCCAGAGCCCGTAGCTTGTTCTTTAATGTTCTACTTAGAATTTCTTTTCTTTAAAGCTTGTTTTTGAGTATCTTTTTAGTTGTTAAGGAAGATTCAACAATTAGAGTTAGTTTTTTTTACATCTTGTTAGTGTGGGTTGTAGTTTTTATATCCTCTAGAGTAATGGGTTCTTCTTCTTCTATAAGAGAATCCCATAACTCCATGAGTAGCTAATTTAGTTGTAGGGTGTTGATGAACTCTTTCTAAGTGCCATGGGGTAGATTGTGTTGTTCTTGGATTTCCATACAAGTGTAATGATTACATAACCTAAGGATGGTTGTGTAATGGTGCTTATGACATAATTTATGTGAATTTGATAAACTCATGCTAGGGATCACATATCTCTCCACACTCTTTTTAGTTTAATTATTGCTTAAATGTTTTTTCCATTCTAGTGTAAGTTTATGTGGAGATTATGTGTTAAACTAAGATGGTTTATGCTTTTTCCATAAATGTGTATGCTTATTAATAGACCTTATAATCCATACTAGGAAGCATGAATCATTCAACCCTAGATTTGAGTTGAATGACTTTTGTATGAATAGATGGTTTATCATTGTCTTTAACTAAAGTAATTTCATGTTGAGGTCGTTGTGTGATTGACAATCATTACGCGCTCGTATTACATTTGTGAAAGAAATCGGGGAGGAATACAATATACCATGTGCTTAAGGATTGAGTGAAATCAATGCCCTACACTTTCCTTATTCTTATACTTTTCATTGTTACTTGTTTAGCTTAGTGTTAGAACAAAACAAATCATCTTTTTCATAATTAAATTAGGCAACGTCTTCGGTACTTCATAACTTGAACAACCTTCCAATTCTTGTGGTACGATACCCTCCTTAGTACTATACTACAAAGTCTCGTACTATTGCGAGTGGTTAAAAATATTAAAATCCACATAGTTGTGAAAACCGATAAAGTGTAAAACCAAATTCCTATTTTTAAATCATCGGTTGGATCGCTACCAATAAGCCAAACACACAAGTGTACACTCTCAAACATTTATCATTGTCGAACGTTGGAGAGAGATAGCGGAGTAACTCGCAAACGAGACCCGCAAAGTTCGGACTCTCTATACTATGGGGTAGGAATACAACTACCCACTCGTGATTATCTACGTTCACTTCTACTATTTGACCGTCAATCCATTTCAAATTGACACCAAAGCCCTAACGAGTCACTATCATAGTTCAACATGGTAAGCTTTATTGTTTAGCATGTTGAACATCGAAATTCTATATGCATGGCATTAAAACTCACATACTACATGTTGAAGCTACAGATGCCAAGAACTAGAGTTCCACACGCATAACACTGCTAGCTTTGCTGGCAGAGTCTTTTCTCTAATACCGATGGCACACTTGTCCACATGCTCCCTATAAGCGAAGACGTCATCAACATGAGTAGCCACGCATAAGTTCTAATCTAAGGGTTCGATGCTCAATTTGCATAGCTTACAAATGCAAATGAGACAAGGGTGGACAACTTAACATATCAAACTAAATGAGTTAAGACACTGTAGCTCATCATGTCAAACACTAGAGCTAGCAATGTCACTACCCATATAGTGCTAAGGAAATGACCTCCATGTTTACTGTGGACAAATGCGTCACCAATAGAAATGATCACGCACGTTGATTTTAAAGGTTTGGTGCCCATTATGCATGTAACTATGCATAGTGAGACATACGAATGGATAAAACACAAATAAGCCAAATGCACATAATCTAAAACATAAAGGTATAATACCTGTGGCAGCATCGGCAACATTTGCTGTGGTTGGACAGACTTCAGCATTGCTCGGTGTGAGTGGGCACACCACACTTGAGCAAACTGTCTTAGCTGATAGCTGCCTGCTAAAGGTACTTGACTTTGACGGCAACAAGTTGACAACCTCACGCTAAATGGCCTCCTCGACCATATTTACAATGTGCCCTAGATCTTCCACGACATATATCCAGCGGAGCTCCCACACTCTACACTGGACAACACTAGAGCTGCTTTGAGTCAAAGCGGCTAACAAGGGACATAACTTTACAAGGTGGCTAAGTCTACCACAACAAAAGCATACCAGTGATTCTACAAGACACATACACCAAAGTGTGGCTTCCCACAATTAGTGCAGCGCGTGACACTGAAGTGGCTCAGAAAGGCACCCTCTTCTCCAAGGAACTTAGAGACAACCAATAAGTTGCTTTTTCGGCAGTGAGGAAGCATGAGCTCCCAATGGCATTGACCATTTTCTACTCAAATGACTCACGGTTGAAGGTCCATCAATGACGAATGCCTAAAGCCACTACTAACGAACAATTTCCTCGACAGAGGGGGATAAGGCAGTAGAGGTGCCTAAAATCACTTTTACCTCAATCACCCACTGAGGAATCCTTTTCCTCATTGCGTATCAACATTGCTTGTCAAGGCGGCATGACTTGTTTGTACAATGAAATGCCACATAGACAATACTGCATAAAGAAGATTACATGCATCACAATACCCATGCAATGCACCTAAGAAGCTTATTCTAAACCGTTCCCCGTCTAAGCGATATACTCTACACAATCACATTGAAGTTAACCTACAATGTGAAAGTGAGAGGTAAGCTAACTATATGTAAATCAAATGATATGCATCACAAAATCCATGCAATGCATATAGAGTATTACATTTTAATTTCCTATCTTTGTTGAAGCTTTTAAGATTTCCTATGGCTCTTTGTTACACTTAAACTCTGACACAACCCTACATTTCCACTTTCCGCTTTTCCTAACAACCTTAAAGCTAACTGCTCTAATACCATTTGCTGTGACGACACCTTTTTTTTTTTTTTTTTTTCTAAAAACATACAATGGGATCTTCACAGTGGCACGACTATATGTCGCTTAGCCAACATATGACACATGCCCCACAACATGCACCTGATAATTAGAGTTACATCTAATAGCGGAATATAATAATCAATGTGCAACAGAACACATATCATAAGTGAAAATACATCTAATATATAATAGTTAATTACAACAAGAGCCATCTACAAGTCTATCTATTTAAGGCTTATAAAACGCATTACACTAATTACATACTAAAATACAAGTTCAACAAATACATATGCCATGTAGGACACAAGCCATAAATAAAATACCCAAAATAAGGACTACCCATGAATCCGTGACTTATGACTGTCGCAATGTGCTTCAATCATAGCATCCCATACGCTAGGTGGACGAGTCAATATCTATATCCTCAAAACCTGCAACCAAAGCATCAATGTCTGCACGGTTGCCACATCCGCATAGGTGAAAGAATGAGTTTACTGTCTCAGTATAAAACATAATGAAACCTTAGTGATATTAAACTAACTGAGTTTTCGCAAATAACCAACTTTTCCTTTATAGTCTTGCGAGCACTGTAACAGCTACAAATTTTATAAACTTTTGTTTGAAAATCCTCCAATAGCTGATATAGCAAACACTGACTAATAGAAAACATTTAAAGCATACTATGTAGCTGTGAACATATATAGAAGTTCTGGTCATCCCACCCTGGAAGCTTCTACATATCGACTCATCTACAATATATTACTTTTGATCGGTGGCTCAGTCATACATGCATGCGAGTAATCTCAAGCATACAAGTACGTCTAAGCAGGAAAACATGGCATCTAGTTTAGCTATACTAAGACATCCACATTTCCTGAATTAGGTGACACCACGCCTACACCCGTTCACTTATTGCCTTTGGAAGTCAGTGTGATCATGCGAGTACTAGAGTCAGACTCTAATATACAAGCACGTCGTAGCTGAAGAACAAAGGCAACTCGCGCGGTATTACATAGACATGGCATCTCTGATTCTAATGCCTACTCTCATTCACTTATTGCATTTACAGGACAACTTGCGCGGTATTACATAGACATTATCATTTCTAATTCTGGGCAATGCGATCATCGATGCACTCTCAAACTCAATGATTCATAAATCATACGACTACTATGTCTAGCCTAAAAACTTGCAACCAGGTGATACAAATATGCATATGTTGTTGTCCATTGAGACTCATATACATACTAACACGTCTAGCAAAACTACAATATATAAGACTTGCAACACATTCCATCACATCACAATATATGTATCCATATGCAAGTAACAAGGTCGTGCTCGTAGGCACGCAAGTAATTGGGTTGTGCTCGTAGGCACGCAAGTAACGGGGTTGTGCTCGTAGGCACACAAGTAACTGGGTTGTGCTCATAGGCACGCAATGCATCATGTTCCCAATTTTATAACTCACTCAAAATCACATTCATTTACAATGCAATCATAGTCTACAAAATTCCCAACCACATCTGAAAATTATTGGACTTCTAATTTTAACAAGTGTGTGTGGACAGTGTGCAACAAAATATTAAATGCGGAAATTAAAGGAGACAAATATTTTGTTGACGAAGTGGAAACTCAATTAAGAGAAAAACCACTCCGGGGTAGCCAAACCCAGGATATCCACTATTCAAAAGACAAGACTAGATACAAAGTAGTAACACTCACATACCTTTGATGCAGTGGTCGTACCTTGCTCTCTAACGTGTAACCCAACACGAGCGCCTCCCAACCAGGTCTCCTACCTGAAGGGATCTTCAATGGAACCCTTTACCTTAGGGCCAACCCCTAAGATAGACTTCACAGCTGATCAAATCACACACTGGCAAAAGCTAGAGAGCTATCAGATCTTCAATATCTCCCTAAACACCCTCTTTAAGCTGTAAGGAATTCACTACCAAATTCTGTGTCGAATGCATGCCTCGAGCCTCTTATTTATAGGCTTTAGAAGACCTAAAACAGGTCAAAATCAGAGTCTCTGGCATGCGCGTCCGGACGGTAGCCTTGGCTGTTCGGATTGGCTACTGTTTCCGTGTCTGAAAAGCAATTCTAGAAAATTTTGCAGGGCCGTCTAGACGCTTGATGTTTCTGTCCGGATGGGAGTCGTCCGGATGATAGTAATGGTCATCCAGACCATCAATTTACATCATTTTTCGTTAGCTTTCCAAGGACGCTGATTTCGTCCCGATCCGATATTTGAGTAAAAGGTTATAACCAAAATACCCGAGGGTGTCCGGACAGTAAACTGCAACTGCCTTTCCAAAATAGCGCTGAAAGCTTCCATAACAAGGCCGCTTCAGGACGGTTGCACTCGGCTTCATGTAATTATCATAATAAGGCTTTGAGCGTTCGGACCCTGAAGATTGATGTCCGCACGGTTGAACTAGTGCACCCAATTTCCATATATGATGCTTGATCGTCTGGACCATGAAGACTGACGTCCTGACGGTTGAACTTTGTATGCACGACTTGCCTTATGGAGGACATCGTTCGGACGGGATCACACATCGTCCGGACGGTTTCAGCCTTCTTCCCATAACTGTGTCTTGAGGAAGAAACCCTAATGCTTGTCAAACACTGAATGGCGTCCGGACGGTATTGCCACGTTGTCCGGACGGATGCACTTGAACGCTGGATCTTCTCGAACTCAAAGAGCATCCGGACGATTTGCCATTACGTCCGGACGGATGCAAACTTGAACTGATTGAAGCTTCTAGACACTGATGGGCGTCCGGACGGAAAGTTCTCGTTGTCCGAACGGATGTTGCTGACTGAAGAGCGTCCAGACGGAATACCATGTCATCTGGATGGATGCAAGGGAATTGAACTGACTGATTTGAATTCTCCACAGAGTCTTCTTGAAGCTCATAACTGAAGTGTAGACTCTGAATAAAACAGCATCCCTAGGAAAGCAGCAGCATTACATAGAAGTAATTTTGTCCAACAGAATGCAGCCAACACAAAAACTAACAAACTCCCCCTTTGGCCATTCTGGGACAAAAATCACTTGACCGGTTAAAAATACAATCCCGGTCCAAATCAAAAATTACTCCCCCTTTTTTGTCATAAAAGGACAAAGGGTAAAACTGAGTAAGAAGAAAAACCAAAAATTACTCCCCCTAATTGTCTCAGAAGGACAAGGGTAAACAGAGTAATAATATCCATAGACAAAAACGTTCTAAAATCCAAAACAATAGGTAAATAGAGAAGAGTTTGCAAGTGGTCCAAAAGAGAGGAACAAAAATCCTCCAAGTACCAAATCTTGCTGATCTACTGAAGTCAAGTAACAGAGAGAAATCCGTATAAAAAGCTGGATTTGTACTACTTCGGCTTCTAGCTCAGGAAGCCGGGAACCATGGACTGAAAAACCTTCAATCTCTTGATTTTGCAAAGCCTGAAACTAATTATCTACAGATTGACATCCTCTAAGCAACTGGTCTGCTAGATAAATGAGGAGATTCACCACTGAACCTCTAACTGGTACAGATCTGAGGGAATGCTACGGAAAGCTCTGCATGAGCTAGGGGAAAAAGCTCATCTTAATCCTGACACCTTTAGAATTTTGAACATTCAACTTCAACAATAGTCAGATTTCCAAATGATCCATTTGTCAAACATTGGGCTGGGAGCTGCTGGATGTCATATTCCTGAACCAAAACCAATCAGGAATATCTTCAAAAATACCATTAGATCCTGTTAGTTCCAAAAATAATGTGGTATTTAAGACGACTGTCAAATGGATGCCAAAGAAAAAATATAAGCAATGCAGCTATTCGTAAGACATAAATATATCAAGATCAGCCCAGCACACAGACAAAATAGGATTTTCATGCACACTATCTCAAGAAAATATCCCAACAATTATTCCAATATTCTAAAAGCACAAAGACTTATAAGAATAACGGAAGACACAATGAAAATCATGGGATGAGAAGAGATGTGCAAAGAATGCCAAAATCTTGGGAGAAATCCACGAGAAAAACACACAACATGCCATGATAAATCAATAAAAATGCAAAGATGTGTGTATGGCAGAAAAAGAGAAGCAAGTCTTAAACCTGTAGAGATCCCGTCCGAACATGTCATTTAACCATCCAAACGGCTACTGCTAGAATAGCGTATGGCAAGACTGCGCTCATCCAGACGTAAGAATAGGTCTGTCCGGACGCTTCGCACTGAAAATCTGAAACTGAAGAAAAATTTGCAGAAAAATATTTTTCCCTAAAGTTAGCTTCAGAACACGCATGTATAATCAACTGATAAAATAGTCAAATAGCATTGCAAAAATATGCAAAGATATAAATGAGAGTTAAGTATTCAATAAGCACAAATTTCCTTGCAGATAGAAATTTTAAATAGAGTACTCAACTCATGCAATGCGTGTGTGTGTGTGAAGACAAAAAACAACTAGATTTTCTAGGTAAGACAGAAAATCAATGAAAGATCAGTCAAAAGTCAAACCTTATTATTAGGGCCTAGCCACCCTCATCTGATACACTCCCCCTAAGACGCAATACCTAATTATTTTACTTGTACCATGAAGGACAAGGTAAAATTTTACTTGCACCATAAAGGACAAGGCTTATTTCAGCACAGAAGCAGTGGATGTAAGCATATAGCACAGAAAACTGAAGAGTTATTGCTTGATTCTAGTGGTGTTGCAACCTAGAGAGAATGCCATAATTTTTAGGTTCTAGGTTCAACTAGCATCTGGTCAATTTGGTCATCTTATCAAAAACCTCTCCTCTTATCCAGAATTTCTAGAAGCAAAAAGTCAGAGAAGGAAATATGTACCTTTAGGGGAGCCTTGGATAGTGCACATTTTCATTGCATGAGGAAAGTAACTATCTATCATTAAGATGCCACAGGAAAACTTAGCAGATATCATGCATGAACTCTTAATCATATATAAGCATATTTAATCAATGCACAATGAACTGAGATATCAGGCAACAACACATGCAATATCTGAAAAGCTATCAAAAGAAAAAATAAAGTTCCGCATCTTCTCCACCAATTTTTTTTTTTTTTTTTGTTGAAAACCAATAAACAAAAAAACAACAAAGACATGCTTATAGAAAAGGAAATGACATCTAGTCCCAGCATGTAAGGTAAAATCAAACCTGTCCTCAGAGAGAGAGGTTTAGAAATACCAAGACAGAAAAGCAGCCGCCCGACGTGCTTTTAACTGTCATCCCCAAAAAAATTATCTGCCGAAGTTTCTCAAGATAGCAAGAGAAAATATGTGGGATAGAATAAATGGTTCCTCAAACAGAATGCAAAGCATGAATAAAATATGACATGAAAAACAATGCAATGCAAACATACCTGACATGCACTAGGATTTAGGAACCAAAATCCTAGGCATGGGAGACATCACCTACTAGGTGAGTCCACTCCCCCTTAAGGGGTGAATGGTCTCATCCTTTTGACCCATACCTGCTTAACCCGTGGAGATGGTTTGCAGGTCATGTCCATGTTGGCCATACTCCTTAGCATACCTTGTATTAGGCTTAGCAATCCTTCATAGCCATGGCTGCCATTGGGCTTCTACAACTTTCTCTTGTAGTGCCTTGATTTGTTCTTCTTTGGTTTGCCATTTTGATTGGCAAGAACAAACTTTTGCTGATGCTGTGAGCCTGAAGAGCCATCGGAGGTATAATGCCTGATGTAGCTCTTGTTGGCAGCTTCCTCTGAACCTTCAACTTCTGGAGCTGTGGACATTTGAATCAGATGTGACCGATGATGCCGCAGTGATTACAGGTAGGCAAGCTTCTTTTGTTTGAATGCTTCTTGACATTCTCTGCAGAATTATGATTAGCATTCTTACAAATAACACTGCCCTTACCTTTTATATGTCTCCTATGAGGAATGACATATTTAGATGAGGAAGAATCTTCAGTTTCACTTTTCCTCAGAGCATCCTGCTTAATCCAAGGCCCGTGGGATCTCAACAAAATAACAGTTTGGCCTAATATGACCAATCTTCCCACAGTTATGACAAGTAGAGGCAAACTTACCATGAGCTTGTGTACCTGTATCTTTGAATTTTGGCTTCACACAATTATTCAAGCAAGAATTTTCAGAACAAGCCGCATCTACTATCACAGGCTTGATATCAACAGAATCTAATTCATAATCAGAAGCATGTGAAGTAGAAGTACTCATATCATCAACAATTAAAGCAGGCTTGTTAGAAATATTTGAATGAATACAAAGCATGTTCTTCAAATTATCACTTGAGAATTTTTTCAAGAGATCTTCAGATTCTTTTAATTTATTCTCAAGTGTATCAATAAATGTCAAATAACATGGTATTTTCAGATCTCAAAGAGTCAATCAAAGCATGTGATTCAGATAACTGAACAATCAAAGACTCTTTTTCTTGCTTCACCTTTTTGAGCTCTTTTGGAGAAACAAGTTTATCCAATTTAGCAAAATCACATTCATTTACAATGCAATCATAGTCTACAAAATTCCCAACCACATCTGAAAATTATTGGACTTCTAATTTTAACAAGTGTGTGTGAACAGTGTGCAACAAAATATTAAATGCGGAAATTAAAGGAGACAAATATTTTGTTGACGAAGTGGAAACTCAATTAAGAGAAAAACCACTCCGGGGCAGCCAAACCCAGGATATCCACTATTCAAAAGACAAGACTAGATACAAAGTAGTAACACTCACATACCCTTGATGCAGTGGTCGTACCTTGCTCTCTAACGTGTAACCCAACACGAACGCCTCCCAACCAGGTCTCCTACCTGAAGGGGTCTTCAATGAAACTCTTTACCTTAGGGCCAACCCCTAAGATAGACTTCACAGCTAATAAAATCACACACTGGCAAAAGCTAGAGAGCTAGCAGATCTTCAATATCTCCCTAAACACCCTCTCTAAGCTGTAATGAATTCACTACCGAATTTTGTGTCAAATGCATGTCTCGAGCCTCTTATTTATAGGCTTTCGAAGACCTAAAACAGGTCAAAATCGGAGTCTCTAGCATGTGTGTCCGGACGGTAGCCTTGGCCGTCCGGACGGGCTACTGTTTCAGTGTCCTAAAAGCAAATTTGGAAAATTCTGTAGGGCCGTCTGGACGCTTGATGTTTCCGTCCGGACGGCTCCGAACGATATTAATGGCTGTCTGGACCATCAATTCACAGTATTTTTTGTTAGCTTTCCAACGACGCTGATTTCGTCCCAATCCGATATTTGAGTAAAAGGGTATGACCAAAATACCCGAGGGTGTCCAGACGGCTTGATCGAGCGTCCGTATGGTAAACTGCAGCTGCCTTTCCAAAATAGCGCTGAAAGCTTCCATAACAAGGCCGCGTTCGGACGGTGTTGCCATAGCATCCGGATGGTCGTACTTCAGCTGCACGTAATTACCATAATAAGGCTTTGAGCATCCGGACCTTGAAGACTGATGTCCGAACGGTTGAACTGGTGCACGCAATTTCCATATATGATGCTTGATCGTTCGGACCATGAAGACTGACGTCCGGACGGTTGAAATTTGTATGCACGACTTGCCTTATGGAGGACATCGTCCGAACGGGATCACACATCGTCCGGCAGATTTCAGCCATCTTCCCATAACTGTGTCTTGAGGCAGAAACCCTAATGCTTGTCAAACAATGAATGGCGTCCGGACGGTATTACCACGTCGTCCGGACGGATGCACTTGAATGCTGGATCTTCTCGAACTCTGAAGAGCGTCCGAACGATTTACCATTACGTCCGGACAGATGCAAACTTGAACCGATCGAAGCTTCTAGACACTGATGGGCGTCCGGACGGAAAGTTCTCGTCGTCCGGACAGATGTTGCTGACTGAAGAGCGTCCGGACGAAATACCACGTCGTTCGGACGGATGCAAGGGAATTGAACTGACTGATTTGAATTCTCCACAGAGTCTTCTTGAAGCTCATAACTGAAGTGTACACTCTGAATAAAACAACATCCCTGTGAAAGCAGCAACATTACATAGAAGTAATTTTATCCAACAGAATGCAGCCAACACAGAAACTAACATCATACAGTCATATAATTCATCCCAACTCCATATATCATATTCATACTTCAAAACATCATCATATTTTCAATATACTCAAAAGTACTCAAATCATCCAAAATAGTTATAATCAACATACAGTTAGTTTGAGTTTTATAGAATAACATATATATTTTGTAAATCCATAATATAAAAAAATAGAAGTTTTTCAGTGAGTAGCATACTCACTTTGGCTATGCGGATTTAAAGTGCTAAATAGTGCAATGTGTTATTCCACAGCGGTACATTGCAAGGTGGTGTCTAGGAGACCTAGTGCTTAAACCGTTGGAAAACCAATAATATTTTTTTTAAGGGTTCCAAACGTCTACCCATAAATCCTAGACACTAACTAAAGCTCAAACAAGACTAACTCAATGTATTTACTAAGTGTTAGATATTAAAATCACTATTTAATTAATTACTAACCCGCAATTAATTTCACTAACTCATAAATTATTTTCACTAACACTTCTAATAATATTAGCCATAAAATTATATTCACTAATCTCTTTTTACAAAACCTATAGCTAATTTGGGATTAATCATCACAATAACCACAATTAATCCACAAATTAACAATCTAGGTTTTAAACACTTTAAAACCCCCAAATTAATTTAACCCATCAAATTAGGGTTTTCAAACTTTAACCATAATTTATAAAACACTACCCTAAACACAATATTATCAACCTAATAGCATTTACTAAGGGTTAATCATATAAAAATTCAATTAAAATTAAATACCCAAAAGTTAGGGTTTGAGGAAAACTCACCAAAATTTCACCAAACAAAAACCTATGGTTTGGGTAGCTTCAAGTAAGTTTCAAGTAACCCATTACCTAAAGAAAACACTAGATTAAACTCAAATTTCAATATTTTAACCCAAAATCACGAGTTTAGTGTTTTATTGCAAAACGATCGGTGAAAACGTAGATCCTTATGCGTAGATCACGTTTCTGAAGTCGGATTTAAATTTGGACGGTTATATCTCAGTAGATCATGGTTTTTTCCATTAAAACCTTAAGAGAGAAGTGAGCAAAACTCACCATTTCTGGAACTGGTAAAAAAAAAAGGCTCCCTGGAGCCTTTTAAAATTGACGCCGTCCGTTCAATTGAAAAGGCCATTTGGCCCTTTTCCCTTTTATTTTTATTTAATGGCCATTTGGCCCCCCTTTTTGTGTGAAGGGCGTTTGCCCTTCATCATTTTTCTTTGAATGTGGGGCGCAATATATATATATATATATATATATCCTTTTTATTTCTTTTGTCTTGTAGTCACCTAACACTTCACCTTTTCTTTTAACGTGGAATACCCCTCTTGGTCTTTGACTTTTCTTCCCTTCAGAATCTGATTCTCCCCATCGTTATTAATCTAATCTCTCTTCCATTTATTTAATTTCTCCTTCATTTATCATTTCATCTTTTATCTCTTTTCTACTATTTGTATTTCTTATTTTCTTTTCTTCGGACTTAAAAATATTCTCTTGCATTTTAAAGACACCAAATTAACTCTAATCAATTATTTACTCAAATTTTGTATTTTAATTAATACATAATGTCTCGGACATCACACAAACTCTCATCGAAAGTTCGAGCTTTCCTCTCGAACGTTTGGTGTACTTTAGTCAAACGTTCGTCCTTTATATCGAACGTTCAATGTACTATTTGGACATACGCCACACTTGTCCTGTTCTTTTCTGACATACGGTCGAACGTTTGGTGTACCTTTTGACGCAAAGCTGTTGTGTGAACAGTGACATGCTTTAGATCCTCGAACGTTCGTAACTTAAGCTTCGAACGTTCGGTTTGGCCAGAACAGAGAATCAAAAAATTACCTCTTCATTCAACCTGAATCCCTCATCAATAATTAAGGCTTTCTTAACCCTAATAAATGTTTGGGGGATTACAATGGCTCAAAGAATAACTAATCTAGGTTTCATCTTAAATGCTAGTTAGCATGAAATCCAATGCAGCATCAAATTACGACCATACCCTACCAGTAAGCTGTAATTCGGCACCGCGATTAACACGATCATAATTCGGCACTATGATTGAACAGGGTTGTATTCCATCTATGAACAACGCCTAGCCAAGGTCTTACTCCATCATGGGTGTTCTGCATAAGGAGAGGATATATGATCATTTCAGGTATGTTCACATAACCATTCTTTCACTAGACACTCTAGATTTGATCCTCAAATAGAAAATCCACTCTTAAACATTGCTAACTTAAGCATCGGTATTATGAACTTGAATATCAAGTCCACAACAAGTAAATTAGGGTAGGTTCTTAGAGGAAAGTGGGTCTCCTTCAAACATAAGTTTGAAATTAATTCTCTCTAATCATTTTATTAATCATAAACAATGTTTAAATAAACGTTTACATTACTGTTTAATCAAAGGATAAAATGATAAATGCATCCTAATAGTAAGAATAACCAAAATAAATGTAAACAACCAAGTCTTGATAGTCATGTAACTCATCTATTTCTGTAAGGCATGATACTGAAAAGTGACTAGTTGCATGTGTTGGACAGTTGGAGTCAAAGAAGGTTGTGCATATGTTTAATTTCAAAGAGGTCACAATTGTTCTTATCTTTTTATCCGACATCTTCTACTTATCCAACCTCTTCGACAGCTCACTTATCTTCATGTTATTCTTCATGCCCAATTCCTTCATTCCTATAATGTTCATACAACTCTTGTTTATTTCATTCCTATAACATTCACTCCTCGTTGAATTGGCCCTTATCCTCAAAGGCAAAGTTGGAAAATCGTAACCAAATGTTTTCTCTATGGTGGGTTTGATAGCCAGGGTTGGCATATTGTTAGGCGCATACCTCTTTAATGAGGACTTGAGCTTCTTGATATGTTTCTTCTCACATTTGGTGAACTGCTAGGACTCTTGGATGGGGTTAGGCTCGAGCTGTGGCCATGGTGAAAAGTGGGGCCAAGAGAAGGATGGAGGATAGCATTGTTGGGGATTATGCTCTAAATCCCAATGTATTCATTTATATGACATTCCAGTATGTAATGAATAAATTTTTCATTCGTTGATTTATTTAATTGAGCATATGCCATATAATCTTTTTACAGACTTATTTATGATTTTAATGTAAATGATCCTTTGATTACATTGGATATAATGTATGGTATAAGTAATGAGTTTATCATACAAGATCTTAGACTATAAATTTTGTAGTTTAAAAACCCTTTTGTTCCCAGTCAGTAATGGAATTGGGCATTCCTTTTGTGAAGGCTATTACACATCAATCATAATGGTCTATCTTGATCGAGTAAAGTAAAGACTTTAGGTTAATGTGTAGGTGTAATGCACTGAATGAACCATGTGAGTTTTGAAAATTAAATAGACTTCTAATTTTAACATGTGTGTGCAATAGTGTCACAGAATATCAAAATGCAGAATCAAAAGAGACAGATATTTTGTTGACGAAGTGGAAACTTAGTTAAGAGAAAAACCACTATGGGGCAACCAAACCCAGGATATCTACTATTCAGAAGACAAGACTAGTTACAAAATGGTAGCACTCACATAACCTTATGCAGTGGTTGTACCTTGAATTTTGACGTGTAACCCAACACGAACGCCTCCTAACCAAGTCACCTACTTGAAAGGGTCTTCAATGGAATCCTTTACCTTAGGACCAATCCCTAAGATAGACTTCAATTCAGCACAACAACAACACTTGGCAAGGCTTGAGAAAGACTAACTCAGCACAACAACTCAAAAATATAACTGTCTAAGCACTATGGAATTCAATACCAAATTTTTACAATTCTCAAGCCTAGGGGCCTCTATTTATATGTTATAGGTTCAAATGAGCGTCTGGCTTGAAATACCTAGGCGCCGTCCAGACGGTAGACATAAGGCATCCGGACAGATAACTGTGCGATCGATTTTCCAAATTTCGTTGAAATTCTTTCCTGATTTGAGCCACGTCCCGACAGTGTTGCCCTAGCGTCTGGATGGTAGCACTTTAGCTGCACGCAATTTCCATATCAAGGCTTGGCGTGTCCGGACCATAACATCTATCATCCGGATGGTTGATCTGATGCACAGAATTTCCATATATGAAGCTCGAGCGTCCGGACCCTGAAGACTAACGTCTGGACGTTTGGATTTTGAATGCACGACTTGCCTTATGAATGAGCTCATCCGGACGGGAATCCACATCGTTTGGATGGTTGCAGCTGTCTTCCCATATCTGTGTTTTGGAAAGAAATCCCATGGCTGATCAAACACTGAGTGGCGTCTTGACGTGCTGCTGAAACGTCCGGACGGATGCAAGCTGGAACAGTTCGAAACTTCTCGACACAGAGGAAGGTCAGGACGGAAAGTTCTCGTCGTCCAGACGGCTGATGCTTGGACAATTGAGTGTCCGGACAGAATATCACTTTTTCCGGATGGTTGCAAGGGAACCGAATTTAACTGCCTTGAAATCTGTAAAGAGTCTTCTTTGAAGAACAAAACAGAAGTGTAGACTCTGGATAAAACAGCTTCCCTGTATAAAAACATCATTACATAAAAGTGATTTTGTCCAACAGAATGTAGCCAATTACATACCAACAAACTCCCCCTTTGGCCATTCTGGGACAAAAATCACTTAACAGGTTAAAAATACAATCTTGGTCCAAATCAAAAATTACTCCCATTTTTTATCACAAAAGGACAAAGGGTAAAACAGAGTAATAAGAAAAACCACACAACAATTACTCCCCCTAAATGTTTCAGAAGGACAAGGGTAAATAGAGTAATAAAGTATCCAAGAGTTATAATGTGTTAGCAAATAATCCACAAAAAGACAGAAAGATAAATTGTCTCAAAATCACTAAAAAACCAAGCGCACACATAAAAAATCGAGATGCCTAAGCCATAGGCACATCGTCCTCATCATCACTGCTGGATGGATGATGATGCTTGAGACACTCCTGGATGTCCTGTTGGCTCTGCTCCACACAGAGGTTAGTAGAGTGAACCTCCTATTGCATAGATGAAATTGCCAGCTGTATAGAGCTCATGCCTCCTTGAAGTGCAGCCAAAGCCTCCAATATCTGAGCATAGTCGGCATCCTGTTGTGGAGGTGGAGGAGCAGTCTGAGAAGAGGATGCCATATCAGGTACTACTACATGAATATGAAGGGGCTGTGGATCATCATCCTGATCATCTCGTCTCAGCTGGGCATTAGACTTCATCAGCGTCTACTTGCTGATGGGGTTTTGAATCTTCATCTTGGGCTCGCTAGTGACATTGATGCCTGACTGCAAAATGATCTGAGTGAGCAGGCAGCCAAAGGGGAAACTGGTATTGCCCTCATCTCGGGTCTCCAGGATAACTCCCAAAATATGCTTGCACAGGCAGAAGGGCAAGCACAAGTAAACGACATAGAAAATTATGCCTTCTTCAGAATGAGGTCATTGCACCTAGTAACAAGCCATATATTGTGCAGGATGATCTTGGAAAGAATGCGGTGCGAAGCAGACAGGATATTGATCTTGATGGTAGTGGCACGCTCCTCACCCTGAGGGACAGCCTGGAAAAATTCTCTGAAATCATCTAGAGAAAGAGGCAAGACTACCTCATTATATGGGTTGGCAAGAAGCTGGAGCACAGGAACCCCCAATGAACTGACTGATGATCTGAGGATCAACAATGATAACATGTCCTTCCATAGAGGACTGAAGAACCATCCTGTGGTCATCATCCTGAACAACCTCGAGATTAGCATAAAACAATTTGACCAGCCTGGTGAGCACAACACAAGCACAATTGTGAAGATATCTCCAGTGGTAGGTTTGGATAATATCGTGGATACAGTCCAGAGGAGCCACCATAATGCCAGCACGAACAACCTTCCGCTCGGCAATAACACTGTCCATAATTTTGGCTCTCAGGGTTGCCAAATCTCCTTCTGTCCTCTGTCAGACTCTACGTTGTGGACTGCCAGCAAACATGTTTCTACAAAATAATGCCAAAATATATATTCCCAACACAGCGGATATCACCAAGATGCAACATAGAATTTCAAAATATATTCCAAAAAGATTCAATATTCTAACAGTTAGCAAAACCCTGAAAAGAATAAAGAGAACTGAAGAAGTACCTGGAATGGAGAGAAAAATGCACAAGAGGACAAAATATGCCGATATTATGCAAAAACCCGCGAGCAAACACGCACTAGAAGACAAAAAGTACTAAAAAATCGAGTGAAAACAAATGGAGGTGTGGCGGCTAGGGTTTGAGCATCGATTTAAAACTTGTGGGGTCCCCGTCCGATCGGATCACTAACTTGTCCGGACGTGCGTTGCCACATAAGCATGCGACAGGCCGCGTGCATCCGGACGTGTAACCTTACCATCCGGACACCTAAGCCTCATTCGTCAGGAAGCAAGGAGAGGCCGTCCAGACGCTTCACACAGAAATTGAAGGAAAAATTGCAGAAAAAAAAAATATTTTTCCTAATGTTAGCTTTAGAATACGCATGTATAATCAATTGATAAAACAGTCAAATAACATCTCAAAACTATGCAGAGATATAAAAGAGAGTTCTAATTTCAATCAGCACAAAATTTTCCTATAGACAGAAAATTTTAATAGATTACTCAACTCATGCAATGTGTGTGTGTGAAGACTTTCTCAATAAGGTATGAAGTTCACTGATATGACAAAAAGCAACTAGATTTTATAGACAATAGAGAAAATAAATGAAAGATCAGTCAAAAGTAAAACCTTATTATTTACTAAGGCCTAGCAACGCTCATCCGATACACTCCCCCTAAGATGCAGCACCTAATTGTTTTATTTGTACCATGAAGGACAAGACAAAATTTTACTTGCACTATGAAGGACAAGATAAAAAGCTAATTCAGCACAAAAGCAGTGAATATAAGCATATAACAAGAAATTCATAAGAATAACTGCTTGATTCTTTTGGTGCTGCAACCTAGAGAGAATGTTAGAATTTTTAGGCTCTAGGTTCAACTAGCATGTTGGTCAATTTGACCATCTTATCAAAAACATCTTTCTTATTTATAATTTCCAGAAGCAAAAAGTCAGAAAGGAAAAGATGTACCTTAGGGGAGCCTTGGATAGTGCACATTTTCATTGCATGGGGAAAGTAACTATCCAACTTTTACATGCACAGTAAAAACTTGGTAGATATAAAGTCATAAACTCTCAATCATATTTAAGCATAGTCAATTAATGCACAATGAACTGAGATATCAGGCAAAAATACAAGCAATATCTGACATGCCAAAAAAAGAAAAAATAAAATTCCCTACATTTTCTCCCCCAATATATTTTTATTTTTATTTTTAAAAAAAAACATGCCATATGGAAACAACATCATAAGCAGATAATGCAAGATCAAACTTGTGAAGGATTAAAATTGCCAATACAGAAAAACAGTCGCCTGACATGCTTTTTCTGTCTTCCCTAGATAGTACCTGGAATATTCTCTTAAGAGAAATAGGGGGCAAACAACAGTGGTTCCTCATTGCAAAGCAACACAAGATATAACGGTAGAAGAATAAGCAATGCACTCAAACCTGATGCCTTAGGATTATGAACCAAATCCTAGGCATGAATACCTTCATCGACTAGGTGAGTCCATTCCCCCTCAAGGGGTGAATGTCTTCCTTCTTCCTGACCCAAGCCTGCCTTCCTATGGGTGGTTGTTTGCAAGATTTCATTTGCTGATACATCCACTGCATCGTGCTTTGCATCCAAATAGGTAGCTCCTTGCAGTATTGATCATCCTCCTTCTTCTGCGACTTTTTAAAGTACTTGGATTTGTTGGTCTTCGATTTGCCACTATGATTGGCAGGAACAAATTTCTGTTGAGGTCGCTGATGCTAAGGAGCTTGGCGCCGTGGGGCATGATGCCTTGGGTCTTGATGCCAAGGAGCCTGATGCCATGGTGTCTGATACTGGACCAGAGGTCTTGTGCCATAATTTGCTTGTCTGGGCACTTCTTTCTTGACCTTTGCTCTTTGAGCTTTGAGAAGGGAGTACTGGGGTCGGACATGCTCACTTAATCCGCAGTGATGGCATATGGGAGATCTTCTGATGGTAGGTACCTTCTATGTAACCGGAGTATCTCCATTTATTTTGTCCTTCCCTTTATCCTCAACTATGGGTGGAGGCTCGGGGACTGTAGGCTTAACAAAGACAGTCTTGAAAGTAGAGGGAATATCAGAAGGAGGAGCTACATACCTGAGACCAGTCTTGTCAGTTGGGCTCTTTTGGATTGATAGCATGTGAGTCAGCTTTTCATCGGTGACCCTCTCCAATCGTAGCTGTGTCTCTAGCAGCTTCTCCTCAATCCCCTGTATCTTGAGCAGCAACGAACTCTTCTCAGTCTGTAAACCGTTCAGATCATGAATGTGCTGCTTGCGAGCTTCCCTCAACTTTTCAAACTCTACATAGAGGGTTTTATAAGCCCCCTTGAGTTCTTCCCCACCTTCATCACTGTGATCTGAGTAAGAATCTTCATCTTCTACATGCGGAGCCACAAAGGCTAGAAATTTCTCTTGCTCAGGAGCTTCTTCTTTTTCAGACTCACCACTGAGAGTCGCATTATATGCCTTCCCATTTCCCTGCTTGAGGTTCCCGCAGTCAGCCCGTATATGCCCAAACCCTGAGCATTCAAAACATCTTGGGCCTCTGGGATCTTTCTTCTTAGCTTCCTTAGGTTTAGATTCTCTGGGGACCTTCTTCATTTTTTTGAAAAAATTCTTCTTGAACAACTCATTTCTCATTAATCTTCTGAAATTTTTGGCCAGCATAGCCACATCTTTTTCTTTATCCTCAGAGTTGTCTCCAGATGAGACTTCAACCTTCTTCTTGGAAGCTTTCAGGGCAATGGTCTTCATCTTTTTGAGTGGGGGCAGGGACAGCTCATAAGTTTGAAGAGAACCCACCAACTCTTCAATCTTCATCTCTTCCAAGTCTTTGCTTTCTTTAATTGTAGTTACATTGATTCTGAAACGCTCAGGAAAAGATCTTATAATTTTACGGATGAGTTTTACATCCGAGGCGGTTTTCCCAAGAATCGCCATTGAGTTTCTTAGGTCGCTCATTTTGGAGTAAAACTTTCTGAATGTCTCATCTTCCAACATCTTAATTTCTTCAAATCTAGAAATCAACATTTGAAGTTTGGCGAATTTAACAAGTTTGGTGCCTTCATATGTTGTTTCTAAGATTTGCCACGCTTTTTTAGCGGATTCACTGTTTGAGATTCTTACGAATTCAGACAGTGAAAGCACTTGACATAGAGCATGGAGGGCTTTATCATTAGAAAGTTGTGCGTTTTTCTCAGTGACTAGTTCGAGAGTTGCATCCATTTGGCTTAGTCCAACTAGTTTCAACAATATTCTAACAGTCAATAGATTTTAAAAAGAATCGCATACGAGCTTTCCAATAGCCATAGTTCGTATCATCAAAGGTAGGAACAATATTAAGATTTTGAGACATTGAAATAAAACAAGAAGTTAAAAGGAAAGATAACACTCAAGAATTGAATCTTAATAGAGTGTACCAAGCTCTAATACCAATTGAAAATTAAATAAACTTCTAATTTTAACAAGTGTGTGCAATAGTGTGCAACAAAATATCAAAATGCTGAATCAAAAGAGAGATATTTTGTTGATGAAGTGGAACCTCAGTTAAGAGAAAAACCACTCCGGGGCAGCCAAACCCAGGATATCCACTATTCAAAAGACAAGACTAGTTACAAAGCAGTAGCACTCACATAATCTTATGTTGTGGTTGTACCTTGAACTCTGACGTGTAACCCAACACGAACGTCTCCCAACCAAGTCACCTACTTGAAGGGGTCTTCAATGGAATCCTTTACCTTAGGGCCAACCCCTAAGATAGACTTCAATTTAGCACAGCAACAACACTTGGCAATGCTTGAGGGAGACTAACTCAGCACAATAACTCTAAAATATAACTCTCTAAGCACTACGGAATTCAATACCGAATTCTTACAATTCTCAAGCCTAGGGGCCTCTATCTATAGGCTACAGGTTCAAATGAGCGTCTGGCTTGAAATACCTAGGCGCCATCCAGACGGTGGACATAAGGCATCCGGACGGACAACTGTGCGATCGGCTTTCCAAATTTTGCTGAAATTCTTTCCTGATTTAAACCGCGTCCGGACGGTGTTGCCCTAGCATCTGGACAGTCGTACTTTAGCTGCATGCAATTTCCATATCAAGGCTTGGCGTGTCCGGACCGTAGCATTTGTCGTCCGGACGGTCGTACTTTAGCTGTATGCAATTTCCATATCAAGGCTTGGCATGTCTGGACCATAGCATCTGTCTTCCGGACGGTTGATCTGATGCACGCAATTTCCATATTTGAAGCTTGAGCGTCCAGACCATGAAGACTAACGTCCGGACGTCTGGATTTTGAATGCACGACTTGCCTTATGAATGAGCGTGTCCAGACGAGAATTCACATCGTCCGGACGGTTGCAGCTGTCTTCCCATATCTGTGTTTGGAAAGAAATCCCATGGCTGATCAAACACTGAGTGGCATCCGGAAGTGCTACTGAAATGTCCGGATGGGTGCAAGCTGTATCAGTTCGAAGCTTCTCGACATAGAGGAAGGTCCAGATGGAAAGTTCTCGTCGTTCGGACGGATGATGCTTGGACAATTGAGCATCCGGACAAAATATCACGTCGTCTAGACGGTTGCAAGGGAACCGAATTTAATTGCCTTGAAATCCGCACAGAGTCTTCTTTGAAGAACAAAAAAGAAGTGTAGACTCTGGATAAAGCAGCTTCCCTGTATAAAAGCATCATTACATAAAAGTGATTTTGTCCAACAGAATGTAGCCAATTACATACCAACAAGTTTTCATTCCTATGAAACACTATCAATTGGAATAACTTAGCTCACATAAAGACTTGTGAAATTAATTCTAAATCCTAAGAGGATTGTTAACTCAGATGTCAAGTGAATATTACTTTGATGAATTTAGGAGTGAGATCTTTACTGCGATCAAAATCTTTGGTGTGTTGGGTAATCACAAGTAGCATCTTTCTAAAGAAGGAATCGAAGTCATTTCTTTAAAGGATAAGAGATTTTCCCTTGATGTAGATTTTATGGATTGAATTATTCTCAATATCTGGTTAGGGTAGAGTTACTAAAATACTTTTTTTTTTACATGTCCATACAATAGGGGGGAAGGGGGATTCGAACTAGTGACCTTCGCTTCATGAGGCGTGGTCCCCAGCCGATTGAGCTACTCTTTGGGGACACTAAAATACTTATGTACAAGGTGAAAAGAGTTTTTACAAGTACGAGAATAATAAATCAAATTAGTTACTCAAGGATAAAGAGGTAGAATTAAAGTGACAATATTATTGACTTTAATTCAGCTATAGAAAGTTTCATGCAGAAATCAAAAGTCAAATATTAAAAATTGCCCAAGGGATTAATTGAATTATTAAAAAATATAAAATATAGTGCAAGTACAATTGTTTAGTGGAATCAATTGGAATTAAATAGTAACTTGTGATAGTCATGAGATGACAAGTGTCACAACCCTATTTGATGCTAGTTTTTATTTTTTCCTTTGGGTCTCTCACCGTTGTCACCAAGCTAATATAAATTAACCATGTCAGGATTTTTATTTATTGAGTTGCTTTTATTTAAAACATGGGTTAGAGAAAAAATAGTGCATGAGATGTATGAATAGAAGACTGGGCTTGAGGATAAAACCCAAGCCTAAGTCCACAACATAAGAGCCTAGGCTGGGGAACTAGTCCCCAACCCTGGCTGTGTTTTTGGAGCATGTGCAGGCTAGGGTTTTCACAACCGGCTAAAAAATGCCTCCTTTCCCACTATGCTAAGTCTATAAATAGAGAATCCTGTATCTCTCTCAAAACACACTATTACTTAAGTTCTTCACTATTTACTAAGAGCTTTATATTCTTGAGCACTCTCAGTTATTCTTAGTCATTGGTAAGAAGACTTGAAGGTCTCAACATCCCTAAGGCTACACAGGATTCATATTGGAGGAGCAAGAAGATTTTTCCCAATTGTCAAGTAGTGGCAGTAATACCAAGTAAGTGTTCTTGTGTTCATTGTTTGTTTAATTTTTAAAATAGCAATGTTCTTCATAAAGTTCGATCTTGGAATGAGAAATTTTTTTTTCTCTGCGCAATCGTGTTTTTGCATCACCATTCCCAACAAACATCAGTACAGAGGAGAAGGCCTGCAATGGCAAACCACTTGCATTTTTCTCTAGGTTGGCTTTTTTAGAGGGTGTGTTGTAGAGTATCGTAGGCCTTGATTTTGGGGTTAATGGAGAGTTCAAATTTGGTTTCTCAATGGGTTTCTCACCCTTTTGCACATGCCTAATCACAAGCGCGGTCCAACAACCCACCTTTCTAATAGAAATTTTTCATGAAACATAGAAGATGCATCCTCCTCCTGACCACAAAAAGACAAGCATGATATGATGATGATATGTGACATGATTTATGATATTTTCATGATTAGATGTATCAGTATGTAAATGCGTTTGAATGGAACATAACATATGTATATTGTTACAACTGGGATGCATAAAATGTTTTGTGTGGTATTTCATGCTAGACGTATCAATATGCTTATGAGTTTGAATGGAATAGAACATATGTATATTATTACGGCTGGTTCGCATATGATGGTTTAGGTGGTTTCATGCTTAGGTGTACTGGAATACTTGTATTTCACAAAGGCCTGAAATGCTTGTATATGAGTACAACTGGGTTATGATGCTATATGTTTCTTGCTTAGATGTATTCGTATGCTTGTATTTCCTGAAGGTTTGGAAAGCTTGTCTACGAGTATAGCTGAGTCACATACTATATTGAGAAGAGTTAGTGAGTTACATACTACTGAAATCGTGGACTCATTAGTCCACCTATACGGACGTAGTCAACACTACGATCATATAGATGTAAATATTGTGGATAGAGGTACCACAGATATCGACGAAGACCCTGTGGCATTATATTTGGGATACCACGACTAAGACTCTTTACGTCGGTTGTTTGTGTCGGACTTATGGATAGTCCATTTTTTCATAGCTTTTTGATTATGGCAATGTATAACATGTGACTCACTTTTGTATAGCTATTCTTTTGTTACGTAATTAATACATTATTAAGCTTTAATTACATAGATGGTTAAATGACTTTGTATGTTGTAATTATTCTATTTGAGTTAATGTTAGAAGTTCCACTGCTACAGGTTTATTCTCTGACATGTTATGCTCATGTTATGAGATATGTTGTATTGATGCTGGCTTATGAATGTTATGCCACTGTGATAATACATTTTGTATATATATATATATATATATAAAATATTGGGTCGGCACATGCGCAAATATGGAACACATTGTGTCCTATGCGAAGACCGATTGGGGCCTCTTGAAGGACTTACTGAGGGGGTTATATTACCGAGGGGCTCATTTTATCGAGGGCATTTTACCGATGGCGTTACTATCGAAGGGGGTTACTCTTTTGACTGGGTTACTACTGACAAAGTTACCCAATAACGATCTTTGCCGACAAACTTGTACAATTGGGATTGTACGGCAATGTGGCAAATTGTCGAATTGTTGGCAAGCTGGGGTTACGACGGAAATACCATATTGTTAGAACCAAACAATGGGTTCCTTCTAACAACAAACTTCAAGTGGGACATCCCTTACTAGTTGAGCAAGATAACAACCAATCTCCGGCACTAGAAGTACAAGAGGAAATGTATTTTGTATATCACCGACAGGGTCAATGGCAGGAGGCGATATACCTTCGGGCCTTTCAGCGCCGACGGTATTGGCTAAGATGAGTGATGATTTCGTAGATTATTAGCAACAACAGGAGCTGAATATGCAACAACAATCCGACAAGCATGTTCAAGGATTTTACCGGCGGGACTTTTAAGGCCGACGATATTGGTTAACATGTTCAGTTGGGCATTAGCGTGGATTTCACGAGCGGGACTTTCAGTGCTAGCGGGACTTTCTAACAGCTAGCACGTACATTAATGAACGAAATCTAGGAGATTCGATCAAGAAAGGAAAGGGGCTCAATCACAAGATTTCGACCAAAATCATCTCCCAAATCTTTAGGAATTTGTCAATATATTCAAATTTCTTCCTTTCAGTTAATTAGGCTCTATATTAGTTAGTATTTACCTTTTAAGTTGAATCTTTGCTTCTTAAAAGGATTCATTGTCTTTCTAATTTTAGTTTTCCAACTTTAGGAGATTTTCTCATATTTAGGTTTCTAGCAATTAGTTTATTTCCTTTGGAGGCTTTGTATTTTCTACTAGTTAAAGAGAGCTCGTTGTATGGAGAAAACAACTTTAGAACTCTGATAATGAATATTTGAGAAATACATAAATTTATGTTTGTTTTCTTCTCTAAGCTATTGTTAGTTTTACAGAATTGAAGACGCTGTTCTTCTTTTCTTTGATCCACGATTCTCGTTCTGCATCAGAACCTGAGCTCCTTCAACATAAGTTTGGAATTAATTCTCTTTGATAATTTTCGTCATCATCACTAATGTTTAAATAAACATTTACATTACTGGTTTAATCAAAGGATAAAATGATAAACACATCCTAATAGGAAGAATAATCAAAATAAATGTAAACAACCAAGTCTTAATAATCACGCAAGTCTTCTGCTTCCATAAGGCACAATACTAAAAAGTGGCCGGCCGCATGTGTTGGAGTGAAAGAAGGTTGCATGGATTTGATTTCAAAGAGGCCACAATTGTTCTTAGCTTTTTATCCAACCTCTTCTGTTTATCCAACTTCTTCGATAACTCACTTATCTTCACGTTATCCTTCATGCCCAATTCTTTCATTCCCATAATGCCCATGCAACTCCCTAGTTGTTTTACTCCTTGCAAGCAACCATTGGCCGAGTCCGATCGTGCAATCAACTGCATCATCACAAGTAGTGTTATTTAAATAAAAGAGATAATTTCACGTAAGGGTATCGAAGTATCGGCCGATTTGATTTAGGGGTATTGAACTTCCAAATGTCTCAAACTAGGGTATTTAAGTTTTCAAACGTCTCAATAAAGGGTAATCCGTTAGGATTTGCTGTTAAATCATGTCAAAATTCCTAAAATACCCATGTATTTATTTTTTAAAAATATTTCAAAGATTCAGGTATGGGTATTTTTGCAAATTAAGTTAAATTCTGACCAACACCTAAATCCTAACAATTTTTTTTTCCTAAAAAACAGGAGGGGTATTTTGGATATTTTGCAGGATTTAACAGCAACTCCTAACGGATTACCCTTTATTAAGACGTTTGAAAACTTGGATACCTTAGTTTGAGCGTTTGGAAATTCAATACCCCTAAATCAAAATGGTTGATACTTCGATACCCTTATGTGAAGTTATCCCTTAAAATTTTAACAAATAGGGTTAAATAGTGCAATGGTCCCTGAGTTTTCACAACTTTATTTTTTAGTCCCTGAATTTCAATTTGCATCACAGATGGTACATCAATTTTAGGAAAATACCGAATTGGTAACTCGGTTAAGTTTTCTGTCCAAAAACTAACTGTTCGCCACGTGGCACTATAAAAAAAACTAAAAATATACATATGAAAAATTAAAAAAAAAAAAAAAACTTGAAAGAAAAAAAAAAGGGGTGGCTGAGCCACCCACCTTGGCCACCATTGGGGTGGCCGGTCACCCCCATTTTGGCCAAAGGGGTGACTGAGCCACCCCCTTGGCTGGTCTGGGGTGGCCGAACCACCCCATGGAGGGTGGTTCGGCCACCCCTTGACAAAAAAAAAAAATCAAGATCGGTTTTTGCCCTTGGCCACGGGAGTGGTTCGGTCACCACTAGGCTGGCCGGTCTGGGGGTGGTCGAACCACCCCCGTGGCCCTTGGGGGTGGCCGCCATGGGGGTGGTTCGACCACCCCCAAGGGCCAAACCCTCCAAATTTTATTTTCCTGTTTTGCCCTTGGGGTGGCCGAACCACCCCCATAGGCCACAGGGGTGGTTCGGCCACCCTCATACCGGCCGATCTGGGGGTGGCCGAACCACCTTCGTGGCACTTGGGGGTGGCTCGGCCACCGGCCGGCCCACCCCATGGTAGCCAAGGGGGTGGCTGAGCCATCCTTTTTTTTAAAAAAAGAAAAATTCAATTTTTTTTTTTTAATTTTTTAATTAATTTTTAATTTTTAATTTTTTTATATAGTGCCACGTGTCATTGACACGTGGCGGACCGTTAGTTTTTTTACAAAAAACTTAACCGAGATACCAATTCGGTCTTTTCCTAAAATTGATGTACCATCTGTAATACAAATTGAAACTCAGGGACTAAAAAATAAAGTTGTGAAAACTTAGGGATTAAAAATGTGTTTAACCCTAACAAATATTAGTCTCAAATTTCTTGTATTTGATCTTTCAAAATCATGGTAGAAATATAGTTTCTGAAAGATATAAAAATACAATGTCTGAAAAAATAATAATATTTTCAAAATAATAGTTCTAAATTTATAAATTCATGTGTTGTATTGATGATACGATATAGAGCATTATACAATATATATAATCCCAAATGGTGCAAATTATCAATTTGAAAGAAATGTTTAGAAATAAAACAAAACTTTAAAAAACAAAAAATTGTAGATATTTTTATTTGTATTTCAATTATATTAAGGGCAAATCCCAAAGGATGAAAAGGAAAAATAATTTCAAAGCAATTGCCATCAAATGAAGAAATTAGTATCGTTTGAAACAAACACATGGCAGCAGCATTAATCTGACATTATATCTCACTTATTCGCACATGTAAAACTATGTTCATTCGAACGATCTGTACTTCATTCGGATAAATGTAACTGAATTCACATAATTTCTTCAACACAAATAGATCTTTCTCAACATTATGAAACCGAAATGGCACCAACCTATCAATGTCCTTGTAGCTGAGGAAACGACCTAACTATGATATTGCCTAATTAAATATTTTATCTATCAATAAACAGTGTTGACATAGGTTGTAACACGCCAGTTCCACATTGACCACATGCATTTTACTCTAGAGTTATCTCATTGAGCTATCAATATGAAAAAAGAAAAGAAAAAGTAATGGCAGTAGAGCATCCTTCACCAATAATCCCTACAAGAACATGATCCCTTAACAAAATGATGGAACCGGTTTCGATCCCGAATGATGATTTCTCTATCAAATTTATCTGAAACATGCTTCATGAAACTATGGCAATCATGACAAATTCGAAGATTCTTCATGATCCTTATCGTCCTGCTATCCTTATATCTAAGGAGTGCCAAAGCAACGGCCATTTTCTCACTGTGATAACCAAGACTATGCTCCTTATCCTCTTCTTCAATGTCATGTAATACATTACACGTGTAGGGAGTATAACCTCCAAGCCTTAAGTTTTCGATTATTGAAACTAAGAATGTCCTAATCTCCTCAGATTGGGGATGCGAACTATCTCCAGAAACAAACTCGTGAATCACTTGGTCAATGTTGATTATACTGTAGCCGGGATTTTTGCTGATTCTCTTTTCCCTCATAAAATTCCTCACTCCTTCCTTCTCAACCCATCTACCAACTACACCATACGCATTTGATAAGAGCACATAATCACCATCATGAAAAGGGTCAAGCTCATAGATCCTCTGCTTCACTCTCTCTGCCAGCTCAAGATGGTTATGATTTACACAGGCTCCAAGCAGAGTTCTCCAAACCACAGAATTTGGCTTCATTGGCATTCTTTCCACAAAGTCATAGGCCTCATAAAGCAAGCCTGCCCGGCCAAGGAGATCAACCATGCAACCATAATGCTCAAGCAGTGGTTCCATGTCATACTTTTTTCTAATGCTTTCAAAAAATTGCCAACCCTCTTCAACAAGACCACCATGGCTACAAGCAACTAAGACCCCGGTAATAGTGATATGATCCGGGCAGAAGCCAGATTTCTCCATCTCGTAAAAGACCCTCAGAGCTTCTCTACTACGGCCATGCACTGCAAGCCCATTAATCAACGCCGTCCATGTCAATAGGTTTCTAACAGGCATTTCATCAAACACTCGAATCGATTCCTCAATGGACCCACACCTCGAGTACATATTAACAAGCGCAGTACCCAGTGAAACAGAAAGCTCCAGCCCGCTTCTGCGGATAAAAGTATAAACCCACTGACCCAATTCTAACGCCCCTAAGCTTGAAACCGCCGATATTACGCTGAGCATAGTAATCTCATCGGGTTTTATATCCTCGGAGACCGAGAGCTGCATTTGCCGAAACAGCTCCAAAGCTTGAAACCCGAAACCATTGTTCGCAAAGCAAGCAATGATGGACGACCACGAGACCAAGTCCCTCTCGAGCATTTCTTGGAACAGCTTAGAAGCAAGCTGAACAGAACCACAGCGGCCGTAGAAGCTTATCAACGAGTTCTGAACGTAAATGTCAGAATCAAAAGCAAGCTTAATGATGAGTGAGTGAAGGCCTTGACCGAGCTGGAGACGAGCGCAGGCCTTGAGAAGGAATGGGAAAGTGAAGGCGTCGGGCGAGACGGCAGCCAGGCGCATCTGAGAGAAGAGCGAAAGGGCGTGGGAAGGAGAGGAGTGGGCGTGGGCTCTGATGAGGGTGTTGTAGGCGAAGATGTCTGGAGAGGGAATGTGGGCGAAGAGGGAGCGAGCGTAAGACAGGCTGTGAGGGGCAGCGGCGGCGCAAGAAAGCAGGAGGCGTCGGAGATAGAGAGGGTCATCGTGAAGGCCGGTCTTGAGGAGAAGAGCGTGCAACTTGTAGATTGCGTACATGGAAGAAGGCTTGGTCTTGGGACACCCGGATTTCTCATTTGCATAATTCCCATAAGAAATTATGTAGACATATATCATATATCATATATGGGTGGGTTACAAGCTGTACAAAAATTCCATGGAATTCACAATCATTCACCTATAGATTGGGCTAAGGTTGTTCTGTCTCTTGGCTTAAGGGATTGGAGGGCTAGCTGGAAGCTTAAGTGCTACTCTATGTGAGTTGAGTTTAGGTGCAGTGGTTATCACCTCTGGTTACAGAGGAATGACATAATTTGGGATATTAAGGATAGAGTTAATTGTAAAGGTAGGCTCAAAGTGTCTACTTCTAATATTGTCATTTGTGAAAATTGGGGCATTGGGTTGGATGTTTCGCACTGGTTGCAGATCTGTTCTCTGCTTAGTGTTTGGTGTTACTTTGTTGGTATGTTGTTTGAGTTTAAGTCCCTTTGTTGGGATTTGTTTTGTTGATGCGATTCTAGCTTTTTGCTAGTTGTGGTTGTATTCTTTTAGTTTAGTGATAAAACAATTCATTCATTCATTGAAAAAAAAAAAAAAAAATTGATGTTTTTGTTTTTTGTTTTTTTAATTTTTTAATTTATGCTTGGTGGAGTCATGTCATACTCTCTCAAATGAGAAATGCCTATATATTACCTTATTATCCCTTTCATCCCTCAAAGCTTATGCGTAGGGGTGGGCATGGGACGGGGCGGGGCGGATTTCCACCATTTTTGGCTAGTAAATCCAACCCATGAACCGCAATAAATGGAAAATATTCGTGCAGTGCGGGGCGGGGGAATCAGAAAAATACCACAAACAACAAAGGAAACCAAATCCTTAAGAAAACCCTAGATCAACCACCAATAATTGTAAGAGAAACAGACAAACATAAAATCCAAAGGAACAATTTGTTGATTCATAATAAAATAGAAAGCAACCAAACAAACAAACCCTAATTTTGGCGCCATAGAACGAGACTCGTGAAGCTCTGAAAAATTGAAAATACCTGCAAACCCAAACAAAATGAAGAAAGAAGGGACTGAGGATGGAGGGAATCGAGGTTTGCACTTCGAAGGGAGGGGGTGACTCAGTTAGAACTTAGGGTTTTGTTAGGTCTTGCCATCGTGGACTCTTGGCGCATGGAAGGCAAGACTTGGTCTGTGTGCGGCGCAAATGAAGAAGATGAAGAGCGACGCAGATAAAGAAGATGAAGAAGTGTGCGGCGTGGTGAAGAACAGGGGAAGGGTGAAAGAAAAATGAAAATGAAGAGTAAAGAGGTAGAGGCTGCGGCTGCGGCGCAAGGGTAGAATATTAGGGTTTTTTACGCTTTTGTTTGTTGTGCGGTGCGGGGCAGAGCGGGGTGTTTGCGCAAGGGTAGAATATTAGGGTTTTTTACGCTTTTGTTTGTTGTGCGGTGTGGGGAGGGGCGGGGCTCCGATTTTTTTAAAACACCCAACCCTCACCACGCCTCGCACAGATATACCAATAAAAAATCAATACCCGCAAATTTACACCTAAAAATCGGTTCCTGTGGGTCAGATCAGTGTGGTTTGTGCGGGTCGGATCGGATCCTGCGGTTTTTGCCCACCCCTACTTATGCGGCATGGTCACCTTGTAACAATCCAGTGAAATTAATTAACAAGTAATTAACTTCATGGTTCACATCCCAACCATTTTCCATAAGGAATAAGACTCGGGGATCTCACACTCTCCGAATAAAGCCTGTAGTGGAAGACTTTTTCACTTACATACAAAGATATCTACTAATTTAAAACTACAATCCGAAAAACAACCAAAGCAAAACTAAAATATCATAACATAGATAATTCTCCCAAATGTTACGGTCAAAGACCAGTCATCAACACAACATAAATATTATAAGCCAAATCTAAGTCATCAACACAACATAAATATTATAAGCCAAATCTAAGAGTCATAAAAACATCAAGTTTCAAGGCCTCGAACATATTGCGACAGGTGTCCTCATCACCATCCCACATGGTCTTCAACTACACAGGATTAAGCTCCTAAAAAATAATCTGAATTATGTCCTCTAGGTGAACATAACGATTCATGCGGTCCGTCATCTTCAAAACTATCTACAAAACAATACATGTTTCATAGGTAGAAAGATACAAGCTTAAGTTCATGACTTAGTGAGTATAAATACGCATGATGTACATGTTATCATATGGTGAAATCAAATGTTTTATCTTATGATTTAATGTTTCGTGTTAATGGATTGTCAAATGGAACCCTAGAAATTCTATGGGTTTTTCATGGGTTATGCCCTTGAGCAATTCAAGAGCTTTTGGGAAGTTTAGAAATAGAAATGCTAAAATAAGGTGCAGTGTATTGATTTCAATGGTGCACTGCAAGTCATTGCCTAGGAAACCATAGTTGAGCCCACTATCCGCACAGCCAATGTGAGTATTTTACTCACTGAGAAACAGATATTATGTTTTACGTATTTTATAGAAATGCTAATGATATGCCTGTTTTGATTCGAACAGACAATATGTTGATTATATGTGTTTGAGTGTTTTAAATACTTTCAATTATGTTGAGATATGATGATGATGTGAAGTGATTTGAGATATGATAATGATGTGAAGTGATTTGAGATATGAATATGAAAGCATGATTTGAATTGTGTTTTGATGAAGTTTTATGTGTTTTAAATGACTAGTATGAAAGAATGAAATGATAAATGTTTTGATGAGTTTTTAATATATGCTGGGGTTGAGATATAAATTATATGAATTTATGTATGTTTTAATTGAGTTTTAAAGTATGATGAAAATGAAACATGATTTATATGATTTGTGTTGAGAAAATGATCTGATGAAATGTGTATGTTTTATGAGAAAGTTATGTATTGAAAGTATGATAATGAAACGTAAATGCATGATGATTTGAGCATGAGCATGAAACGATATCATTAACACTGAATGTAAGACCAAAGTTGAAAGATATCTTAGCAGACCATGTGTAGAACCACTGGGTTGAAGAGCCCTGGCGCATTAGAAACAGTAGGAAATCGTTGACATTGAACGTAAGACTAAGGTTGAAAGATATCTTCGCAGATCATGTGAAAGACCACCAGGTTGAAGGGCCCTGGGGCATCAAGAACAAGTATGTGTAAGACCACCGGCAAAGTGTCCCGGGGCATCAGAAACAGAAACCAATGAGAACAAATGATAAACATATATAACATTGTTTTATGTGATGTTTTAAGATGTTTTCATGGCTAGACGTATTAATATGCCTATGTGTCTTAATGGGAAAGAGCATATGTATATTTTTATCGGCTAGAGTGTATTGATGAGTTTTCATGCTAGACGTATCGATATGTCTATAAGGTCGAATGGGATGGCACATATGTATATGTTTACGGCTAGACTGCATAAACGTTTTAAAAGGCATTAAGCTTGATTGTGCTTAGATACTCGTGTTTCCCAAAATTTGGAAATGCCTGTATCTCTGTAAAGCCATGTCTAATGCCATATGTTTTCCACTTAGATATACTTGTATGCTAGTATTTCCTAAAGGTTGGAAAGCTTGTATACATGTATAGCTAAGTCACCTATTATGTATGTAAAATATAATGTGTAAATGGGCTTGTATGTATGTACTTCCAAGCGATAGATGGGAATACGTATATACATTCACAGCTATGTAGTATGTTGTTTACATGATTCTGAAATATTAGAGTTTACCTTATCATATACAATATATTTTCAAGGGTCGAATTTTCATAAATATAAATTGTAGCTATTATTGTAAACGAATGATAAAATGAAATGTCGGTTCTATGTGAAAATTTAGTGAGTATTATATTGCTGAGATGATGAACTCATACCTTCACTTGTACAAACGTGGCTAACACCACGACCGTATATATGTTCATGCTTTGGTTGCAGGTACTGCAGATGTAGATGATGACCTCGCAACACTGTATTTGGGATATTATGACTCAAGCTCATCGCGACGGTTATAATTGTTGGACCATAGGCTGTCCATTATTTTGTAGTCTTTTGTATATGTATCGTGTCGCTTGTGACATATGTATTTGATTAGCCATTCTTTTGAGTATATAATTGATGTTATGTTTAAAGCCTTAAACAGATAGACGTTATAATGGCTCTTTTGTGTAAATAACAGTTGATGGTTTATAAATGTGCTTTCCGCTATACAAATTATGGTATCCACTGCATAGATGTTGACTCTATATATCAGGTACATATTATGGGGTATATACCATTTGTTGGCTTGGCGACAAGTAGGCGTGCCACTATGATGACTAATTTTGTATGTTGTATAGAAAAAAAATAAAAATAAAAATTGGTCATCACAAATTAAGTGTTAAAAATATGAATTTTGCTAATTAAGTGAATAATTAGGTAAAATGTGCAAGCAAAACACTTAGGAAGCATCTAGAATTGATTTTCTGAGTGGTGCGTCTGGATGGACCAATTCTGTGTCCGGACGGGTTAGTCAGTAAGTTCACTTCTCGGCACGTGTCTGGACGGACCAATTTGGCGTCCGGAGGGTTTGGACAGAAAATGCATGTCTATTACCATGTCCAAACGGCCCGTGAAAGGGACTTCTAGTAAGTCCCGTTTTCTACATGTGTCCGGACGGACGATTTTCGTGTCCGGACAGGCTTCCCAGAGAGTTCATGTCTGTGATTTCACACATGCGTGTCCAGACGGGTCATTTACATGTCCGGATAGGCCGCATTTTAAGACACCAACGAGCCCATTTCAAGTCATTTCTTTGTTTCTCTCTCTCTCTCTAGGGTTTTGAGACAAAGCCCTAGATCCTAGTACATTGAAGCTTCCAAACTCAAATACTACACCGGAAATGTGATCCATGCTACAAGATCTATGTTTTTACCGATTGGTATGAGGTAAATCCGAAAATTCTAGTCCCTCTAGATTTTGTGTTGATTTTTGAGAGTTTGAGTTTAATCTCTCAATTTTTTCTAGGTTTTGTGTATTTTGGAGTATTATAAGCAACCTCCAAGCATTGGGTTGCATTTTGGTGAGAAATCAAGGTAAGACCCAAAACCTAGTTTTTGTCTAAGTGTTGTAAATTTGTAGTTTTTGTGACAAACCCTAAGATAATCGTATGGGTTATTGTTTTTAGTTAATGGGTTGTCGTTGTTGTGAGTTTTAAATTACTCGCAAGTGCATGAATTGTATTTAGCAAAGTGTGTGTGCAAGTGTGAGGTCGAAACCAAAGGGAATTGCGTTGCGAAAATAATTTTTATTTAAACTAATCATATTTTAACCTAGTTCCGAATTTTTGAGATTTTCATCAAGCAAAATAATAAACTAAATTAAAACTAAATAAGAACAATTAATAAAAAGCACTAAGGTTTTAGAATCCACCTCGCCAAATCAAACACCACGTTCTTGTATTTTATTCATACACCCGATAAACAATTAAGCCATATTCATTATTCAAGGTTCCATAAAAATGCGTATTAAATCATTCAATGAATCCAACTCAATAACAAATCACAACGAATATCCAATTGAGATTAAATCATCCAATGTGTCCGTTTGGTAAACAAATTACTAGGATATCCTCTTTCAAATTAAATAATTTGATGTATCCATTGGTTGAAACACATTGAATATCCAACTTTTAATAAATAATCATTCAACTAAAAGACATAAATCAATTAATTTAATATTGGACTTGAACAATATTTTGATAAATATCAAAATTGTATAAGTAAAATAACAAGAACGTGGGTGTTATCAATTACGAGGTTTCATCTTCAATCTTAGTTGAAGATTTAGCCTCTCATGACTAAAAGAATCATGCTAACTTTAATTGAAATCATAAGCATTGAGAGACAAAAAGAAAATAATGCAAGAAGAAATAGTGTAAAGAGAACTTACAAAACTGAAAGTCTAAGAAGAAAAAAAATACAATTCTGACTTGTGCCCCTTGTTTACACATTTAGCACCACCCTCAAAAAGAGAAAAATAAAACAATAAAAATAGACTAAGGCCTAGGGTTTTTGGGTGCTGCTAGGTCAAGACAAAAATATATCTCTCTATCTTTGTTGGGGATAAATTCCACTCAACCCGATCCAAGGAGGAGATAGACATTTAGCAACTGCTCCAGAGAAATCAGAGAATTGGGACAGGATTCTAATTAGTCCAAGTATAGTTTGATCAGTAGTCCTATCCCTGGTGGAATTGGGATAGGACTCATGGTCCAATCAGATAAGAAGAATGATTAGATCAGAAGTCTAATAAGATATCAGATCAGAAATCAAATAAAGGATCAAAGTCCAATTAGAACTCTGACACCAGTTCTAGATCAACAAGGAGCAGGAATCCTAATTCAGGTTTGACTCCACCTCTTTGCCTATAAATAGGCCCATACCCCAGGTATAAACTGAGACTCAATTTTTTATGCACAGGGTATTATTTTCTCACATAAGCTAATTTAGGCATCGGAAAAGACCCCCGAAAGGGTCCTTTAGTTTTTGTTGTTTTAGAGAATTATTGAGAAGCGTGAAGAATATTAGAAGAACGTGCAAATTCACACCATACCGAAAACTGTACCAACAATTTGGCGCCGTCTGTGGGAAACGATCATTTGTTCCTCATAAAAGAAAAAGAAGATCCAGCATGGTGATAAACACACGTTCTGGAAGCCAGACCAACCGACAGCCCAGAGCCCCACTGGAACCGGTTATTCAAAATAATCCACAGCCTCCACCGCCCGGTGGATACCAGGATTGCATAGCAGCGTTAGAAGCTCAGATTGAAGCCTTAAATGCAGAATTGTTGTGCAGGAGGCCGGGACAACCCAATCCCGAGATGAACAGGGATGAGCATGAGGAAGAAGATCGCAATAGCAACACTAATCCTCAGAGGGAGGATGACCGCCAAGGAGAGCTGAGCAGAGTTATTGCCGACTTGGAGAGAAGGTGCACATACATGGAGATGGAAAGGAAGGACAAAAGCAGATCCGTAGTTGGGGATAAGCTCCTAAAGGGTACAGACTCACCCTTCACTAGACAAGTAGCAGACTATCGCCTACTCGAGAAGTTTAAGGTACTCCAAATTCTAAGTTATGTTGGAGACGGAGATCCTCTAGATCACCTAGAGAATTTTCGAGCTCATCTAGACCTTCATGGGACACCCGATGAAGTAGCGTGTCGGGCCTTCCCCTTTACTCTTTCGGGGAGTGCCCGGGACTGGTTCAGGAAGCTGCCCCCAAATTCTGTTGATCAATTCAAGGATTTGTACAAAATATTCCTAACGGAATTTCTAGCTTTTCGGACAAAGAAGAAGCCTTCGGGATATTTGTTGTCGTTATGCCAACAAAGCAATGAGAGTCTTAAGGTGTTTATGGCCCGGTTCAATCGAGAGAAGGTTACAGTCGAAGATCCGACTAAGGATATGATCTTTGCTGCCATTTATCAGGGAATTTCACCCGATGAGCCTTTGATGAAGAAGTTGGTCCGGAAGCAACCGAGTACCTTGCAGGGCCTGATGGATAAGGTAGAAGAATTCATCAATCAGGAAGAGACGCTGAAGGCTATGGCTAGTTCTAGGCTACCCCAAGAGATAGCTCCGGAAAAGAAAAGGAAAGAGTTCAGAAAAGATGATAGGGAAGAGTAGAGGCCGGTAAACAAGTTCAAAGATTATAACTTTACACCTCTCAATGCCGAGATATCAGAAGTCCTTATGGAGATCAAAAGAGATCCTATGTTTCGAGAACCACAAAAGATACCAGGTAATCCTCCTTACAGGAATGCAGGCAAGTATTGTGATTTTCATAAACAAGCAGGTCATTACACCGAGGGGTGCGTAACCCTAAGGTTGTTAATAGAAGAATTCATAAAGAATGGCAAGCTAGTTCGATTCTTGGGAGAGCAACAGAACCAGCCAGGAAATAACAGCCCCGAGATTAGCAGCCACTCGATTACTATCCCCGAGACCGTCCTCAGCTAGACGAGAGGCATCAGGAGAATGATCCCCGAGATGACATAGAAAGAAGAGAGGACTGAGGAAGCAGAAGCCCACGACATAGAGAGCCGAGGCAACAACAGAATCTGCTCGTGATCATGTAGAAAGGACTCTCGGGAATTTCAAGCTAGACTTTTATTTTTAGCATTTATGTTTACAAAGAACTAGACTTTAATTTTTAACTCAGACTAGTTATAATAAAAGACAGAAAATTCCCCAGATTTTGGGAATAAGTATTTTTAGAATAAAAGAATAGAGCTAACTTAAGCATCGGAGTGTTCCCGGTCTAGGGACTGGGAACCCATTGATGTCGCTTCTTTTGCAGGCAAAAGCCTCTCGGATTAGTCCTAGCCGAGAGCAAGAAGCAAAGCCTCTCGGATCAGTCCTAGCCGAGAGCAAGGCGAGGCTTCTAGGATCAATCCTAGCCGAGAGCAAGATGAAAGCCTCTCGGATCAGTCCTAGCTGAGAGCAAGGTCAAGCCTCTTGGATCAGTCCTAGCCGAGAGCAAGGCGAGGCCTCTCGGATCAGTCCTAGCCGAGAGCAAGGTAAAGCCTCTCGGATCAGTCCTAGTCGAGAGCAAGAAGAAAACTCTCGGATCAGTCCTAGCCGAGAGCAAGAGCAAGAAGAAAACTCTCTGATCAGTTCTAGCCGAGAGTAAGAAGAAAAACTCTCGGATCGATCCTTGCCGAGAGCAACAAGAAAGCATCTCGGAGCAATCCTTGCTGAGAGAAAGAGAGAGAGAGAGAGAGGGGGTCGGATTTAACCCTTGGGTTTTGCAGGTTTTCAGAAGGAGACAAAGGTCGGGTTTCCTTAGACATAGAATTCCCATTATTCAGCAAGCTTCGGATAAGGGAATTGAGGGGTAACTATTGGGGATAAATTCCACTCAACCCGATCCAAGGAGGAGATAGACATTTAACAACTACTCCAGAGAAATCAGAGAATTGGGATAGGATTCAAATTAGTTCAAGTATAGTTTGATCAATAGTCCTATCCCTGGTGGAATTGGGATAGGACTCATGGTCCAATCAGATAATAAGAATGATCAGATCAGAAGTCTAATAAAGGATCAAAGTCCAATTAGAACTCTGTCGCCAATTCTAGATCAACAAGGGGCAGCAATCCTAATTCAGGTTTGACTCCACCTCTTTGCCTATAAATAGGCCTATACCCCAGGTATAAATTGAGACTTAATTTTTTATGCACAGGGTATTATTTTCTCACAGAAGCTAATTTAGGTATCGGAGAGGACCCCCGGAAGTGTCCCTTAGTTTTTGTTGTTTTGCAGAATTATTGAGAAATGTGAAGAACATCAGAAGAACGTTCAAATTCACACCATACCAAAAATTGTACCAACAATCTCTAAGGCGTCGCACACGTATATGTGTTTCTTCTCAATCTCTGTTGCCAATTTGGAAAGAAAATTGACTTGATTTACTGCACGGCTACAAGTTGGAGAATAATCTTCTCATGGTTCGGTGATGCCACTTATGGAAGGGAGTCGTGGATTCGTCTGCTCACGAGCTACAGAAAAAAGAATGTAACTCACGCATGTTCTAGGCCTAAAAGTAATGCATGTGATCAGTACAAGGCAAATCAATGTGCTTGCTTTCCTTTTCGGTCTTCCCAGGTCTAAAACAAATGGGTTCTTCGGTTAAAATATATTGCACTCCAATATTGCGCCACATGTTCACGTGTTTGCAAAGGAATAAGTAATGTGTCCTGATTTGGTGCCCCCCACTCTTCACGTGTACACCAAAGGAAAATAATAATCCTTATATTTCGGTACTGCTGCCCTGGTATAGAAATTCGGTGCTTACTCGGAGAGAAATAATGTGTGCAATATTTCGATGTTTCCAGGTACACAGCTCTCAATTCTTGCCAAATTTAGATTTTAACATGTCTCTTTGATTTTTGGTGCTCCAATTGAATGGCCCAAAGAACTAATGCTCAAGTGTAACTTCGGTGCTGCCTTGCCAATTATGGAGAAGCTCGATCGTCTGTGTGTCCTGGTGTTGCCAAATCACAAGTAAAACATCCTTCGAGAGTGAGGGTTTTTGAGAGCAAGGTACATTTATGTGACAGATTTTTCCGCTTCCTTGCAATTTTGCTTAAAAACTGATATTTTCTCTCAAAGACCTGCAAAACACTAAGACACCAAAACTAACCAAAAATATTAGAAAACAATAAAGCTAAAGGTTTAACAAATGTAAATTAAGGGGTCCAAATATACAATATTTGACACTCATCAGTCATATGGAACCCTAGAAATTCTATAGGTTTTCCACGGGGGTTTTAGTTCTTGAACAATTCAAGAGCTAAGTGAGATATTAGAGTTAGAAATATTATGTGTTAGAATTAATGTGTCATCACAACGTATTGTACAGTGATACTTTGCATGGCTTACAAGGATGATTCCTTCATAGTCGAATTGTCAAGCAGCCAAAATGAGTATTCTACTGACTGAGAAAAAGATACTATGTTTTGTGTGATTTTAGAATATTACAAATGTTATATTTGCTTAAACCCGAGCCGATGATATTTTATGATAATGTGTTTTGAGAATTCTTTCAAATACTTTCAAATATATTGAGATATGTTTTGATGATGTTTTATGTGTTTTAAGATACGAGTATGAAAATGAGGATTGAGTTATGTTTTGATGAGCTTTAGAGTATGATTTATGGAAATGAGAATGAGATACGATTTATGAGATTTATGATGAGTAAAGGATTTCATGAAATGTTTATAGATTTATGAAAGTGATATGTTGTTGAAAGCATGAGCATGATTATGTATAAAGAGATTAAGGAGCCGAAGTTTCCTCTATAATATAATGTAAATGGAGCCGAAGTTGTCTCTGTAATAATAAGGGTTAAATACGTTTTTAGTACCTGAATTTTGAAAACTTTATTTTTTGATACATGAGTTTCAATTCGCATCACATATGGTACATCCGTTTTGGAAAAAGACCAAATTAGTACCTCAGTCAAATTTTTCGTCCAAAAATTAACGGCCCGCCACGTCACTGCCACATAGCACCACTAGGAACACAACACATGTCCCTTGCAACATGTCAGCACCCACATAATTGCCAAATCACCCCACATCTTTAAAAATTAATTAAAAATAATATTTTTTTTTAAAAAAAAGAGAAAAAAATAGGAAAAAAAAAAAGAAGAAGAAGAAGAAGAGGGGTGGCTCCCTTGGCCACCATGGGGGTGCCCGGCCACCCCCATTTTGGCCAAGGGGGTGGCCAAGGGGTGGTTTGGCCAAACAATGGCCAAAAAAAATAAAATTGAAGGGTTTTGTCCCGGCCGGCCTAGGGGTGGCCGAACCACCCCCGTGGCCTATGGGGGTGGTTCGGCCACCCCCATGGGCAAACCCTCTAAATTTTTTTGGCCACCCTCAAGGGCTAAAACCCTTCAATTTTATTTTATTTTTTTCTCTGCCATGGGGTGGCCGAACCACCCCCCATGGGTGGTTCGGCCACTCCAGACAGGCCAAGGGGGTGGCTTTTTTTTTCGATTTTTTTTTTGAAAATATTTATTATTTTTAATTAATTTTTAAAGATGTGGGTGATTTGGCAATTATGTGGGTACTGACGTGTCGCAAGGGACATGTGTCGTGTTCCTAGTGGTGCTAAGTGGCAGTGACATGGCGGGTCGTTAGATTTTGGACTGAAAACTTGAATGAGGTACTAATTTGGTCTTTTCTCAAAACGGAGGTACAATCTGTGATGCGAATTGAAACTCAGGTACCAAAAACTAAAGTTTTCAAAACTCAGGTACTAAAAACGTATTTGACCCTACTAATAAAGTAAAGGGAGTCAAAGTTGTCTCCATAATGAAAGTATAGGAGCCGAAGTTGCCTCCATAGTAAATAATATGAGCCGAAGTTGCCACCTATTATAAGTCAATGCATGACATGAGTTTATGAAAAGTTTTGGTGATGTTTTATGATGTATTTCATGCTAGACATATTAATATGTCTATGATTCTCAATGGGAAAGAACATGTATATTTCTATTTGACTATATTGCATATGATGATTTAAGCGATGTCATGTTTAAATGTGTAATGCCCCGCCTTTTACAAGAAGACTCAAGTGAAAATTTTGAATTTCCACGTGACATTACGACATCATCAGATTTGAGATTTGGCAGGGAAACATTTTTTTTTTCTTAAAACTTGAGAATATAACACAACAGAGCTGACTGAATTACCTCATTATATAAAAATACGAACCATGTGTTCTAATATAATAAATACACTCAAATCAATAACATATGTGCCACATGCGGCACTTAATAATACATAACCATTGTCTTATCCAACATATCAAATATTACATATCAACATAAAAAGGTCTCAAATAAAATTAACATAAATACTAGCAAGTAGTTCCGTCCTTCCTTCCATCCTGCACAAACTTGCATGTGATTGTGGTTATTACCACAATCCCATACTGTAATACAGTGAGTCAACTGCATTCAATAATATAATGACATTGATTCATTTAACAATATACAATACTGTAACATAATGTAATGACAGATTCATACGCATAGTCTCATTAACAATTCTATATGCACAGTCCCGTTCATTAGTGTAGATGGATAGATAGATGCCGTGAGACTTTAACACATGATACGATCTTATCATTGCCGGGGGTATTTTACCATCTCCTGTCTTACTATAGATAGATATTTAGGTGTCCTGGGTCTCTAACCAAACCGGTCTTATCCTATTATTGGCGATTGGTGCCTTGGGACTACAACCTTCGGTCTTTTCCTCGGGATGTTAACCCTTGGTCTAGCTGATTGATTGATGCCTTGGGACTTTAACTTCGGTCCTATTTATTAGCAGGTTCATATCTTATGACAGTATAATATGCAATGCCATTGCATTAGCAGAATCATTACATTAAAATATGCATATTCTCAAACATAACACATCATTAAATGTAACAGAGATCACAACATCATAGAAGCAATATCACCATATAATTAAACAAACCAATATCACCATATAATCAAACAAGTATCACTCCAGTAAGTGAAAAATAAATAACTTTTAATTTAACTGTGTGCGTGTGCAACGTGTAACAAAATATTGCAAATGCCAAATTTAAAGAACAAAATATTTTGTTAACGAAGTGGAAACTCAATTAAGAGAAAAACCACTCATGGGTAGCCAAACTCAGGAAATCCACTATCAGAAGACAAAGCTAGTACATAGACAGTAACACTCACATACCCAATGCAGCGATCGTATCTAGAACTCTGACACGTAACCCAACGTGAACGCCTCCCAACTAAGTCTCCCACTTGAAGAGGTCTTCTATGGATTCATTTACTTTAGGGCTCCTCCCTAAGATAAACTTAACACGAGCAAAGTAACCACACACCGGCAACCCTTAGAGAGCTAGCAGATCTTCACAATGTCTACCTAAACACCTTCTCTAAGTATAGAAGAATTCAACACTGAATTCATGATTTTTACATGACAAGAGACATCTATTTATAGGCTAAAAAGACCTAAATCGAGTCCATCTCTGATTTCTCTAGGCGGCTTCCGAACGTAAGCTGAGGCCGTTCAAACGGTGAACTGTGCAACCGGCTTTCCATAAAGCACTGAAAATCTTTCCTGAATAAGGCCGCGTCCGGACAGTGTTGCCCTAGTGTCCGGACGGTTGCACCACTACTGCACACAATTTCCATAATAAGGACTGGCATCCGAACAGTGTTGCCCTGACGTCTGGACTATTACAATTCTTCTCCACGTCTTGCCTTATCAAGGATAGCGTCCGGACGGTGTAGACCTGATGTTCGAACGGTTGCAGTTGTCTTCCCATCTCTGTGTCTGTGAAGGAAATCCTTTTAAATGTCGAACTCTGACTGGCGTCCAGACGGTATTGCCACATCATCCGGACAGATGCATTAGAACGCTGGAATCTTCTTGAACTCTGAAAAGCGTCTGGACGTGTTGCGATGATGTTTGGACGGATGCAACCTTGAACTATTCGAAGCTTCTAGACACTGAAAAGAGTCCGGACAGTATTCCCACGTCGTCTGGATGGATGTTGCTGATTAATGAGCGTCCGGATGCTTTTATTGGGCCGTCTAGACGGAAACAAGGGGTTCGACTTCTGTTGAGTTGGAATCTGCAAAGAATTTTCTTGGAATTCTGAAATCACCTTCTTGAAGCTTGTGACATTGAATCTTGTCATGGGAAGGCCCTTTCCATATCAGAGAAATAAACTTTGAATATCTGAAGACTTTGACATATACGGCATCCCTGTTAAAGTAACAACATTACATGATAGTGATTTTGTCAAAAAGAATGCAGCCAATCACATACTAACAGTAAGTATTCTAGTAATACTTACTCACTCATATACCTAAACAATTTCATATCATTAAATAAACCTATAAATTACCACATTAAAGAACTTGGTATCATTCTTAGTGAGTAGAATACTCACAGTTCTTTCTTTCTTCAAAAAGTGTTCACAGACAATTGGTCACTGCAATATAATTTAATACCAATGATAGTGAATTAGTATAATTCATTAAAAATGCATTTTAACCTTATTCTCATTTTTGACTTCTTAAAACTTAATATAATCTTTAACATCATTTAGACATAATAGCAGCATATAAAACAGTTTAATTATAATGCCACAAATTCATGTGAGCATTGTAACAGTATTTATAAATAATGACCAAAATATCATTTTTTTTATTAAAATAGTCATTTACATACGGATCGTTTTAAAAAAACTTTTAATCAACAATATAATATCCTTTTATAGACATAAAAGTTAATATAACTAATTGTCATAGTTATAAAATAATTCCAATTTTATTCTTTAATAAAATTGAGCAAAATAACGGCATTAGTATCAATAATGCCTAAAAAAATACTTAAAAGTATTTGGGCAGCACAACAGCGCTATTTGTAAAATATCTTTTTACTCAGGTATCATAACGGCGTGTTTTATAATTTAATAACTCCGTTTTGAAAACCCTGTTTAAAACCACAACTTAAAACATTAGAATACTTTAATAACAAAATTTATAAAATCCAAAGGCTATAAATCAAGGGTTTAGAAACCTACCAAAAATATCCTTAGGATATTTTGTAAAATACACACTTTAGAGGAACCGACAGTGAGGGAAAGTGAGAGGGCCCTTTTGTTCCTTTTTATTTTTCCTTCTGGTGCAACCGAAGATAACAGAGGCAAAGAGAGTGAGACAATGGAGAGGATCCTTTTCCATTTCTTTTCTTTTTCTTATTTCTATCCTTTCTTCTTCTCCACCGAACACACACACACAGAGCAGAGAAGAGAGAAATGGAGTTAGAGAGAGAAGAAACAGAGCTCCTACAACCCAAACCAAAGGAAGAAGGAAAGTTCTTCCTTGCTACACCACCAAGAACAGAAAAGGAAAGAGCAACCGAGAGAGATAGAACAAAGAAAAAGAGAGAGAGCTTACCCAAGGTGAGAGAGACTTCTTTACAACTATGGCTGCTGGAACCAAGAGAAACAGAGAATTGAGAAAGGAATAGAGCTTCTCTGCTTCTTGTATGATGCACCCAAAAATCACAGAGATAAGAGAGGACCGAGAGAGAATAACTTAAAGAAAATGAAGAAGAGTGATGCGTTGTGATGTGTGTTTTAATGAGTACTCGCAAGCGCACGAATCGTTTGCAATATAGTGTGTGCGAGTGCGAGGTCGAATCCACAGGGAAATGGTCAAATATTGGTGTCTTGTTTAATCAACTTCATTTTAACCTAGTTCCAAAGGTTTGAGGGTTGATTCAAGAGTAAAAGACAAAACAAAAGAGATGAAATGAAATATGCAAATTAAAAGGAACTAAGGCTAAGGAATCTACCAAACCAAATCCAACAACTTACACTCTTGGTTTCTACTTGAACACCCAAAGAACATTAAGCTTAGGGTGTCATTCAAGTTTCTCAACCACATACTCTAGAACCATTAAATGAATCCAACTCAAAGATAAATTACAAGGAGTACCCATTTGAAATCAAATCATCCAATGTATCCATTCAATGAACAAATCACAATGGATATCATCATTCAAACCAATAAAACAATGTATCCATCGGTTGAAACACATTAAATGTCCTATATCTACCAACAACAACATTCATTGCAAAAGATAAAGCATTTAAATGAATGGAACTTGAATAGCAAATATGATATATCATCAAATGTGCAAGTATTACAACAAGAGTGTGAGTGTCATCAATGGAAAGGTTTCATCCTCAACCTTAGTTGAGGTTACTAGTGATGTGTGTTTTAAATAGTACTCGCAAGCGCACGAATCGTTTGCAATATAGTGTGTGCAAGTGCGAGGTCGAATCCACAGGGAAATGGTCAAATATTGGTGTCTTACTTAATCAACCTCATTTTAACCTAGTTCCAAAGGTTTGAGAAATGATTGAAGAACAAAAGACTAATGGAAAGAGATATAATGAAATATGTAAATTAAAAGGAACTAAGGTTAAGGAATCCACCAAACCAAATCCTACAACTCACACTCTTGGTTTCCACTTTGAACACCCAAAGAACATTAAGCTTAGGGTGTTATTCAAGTTTCTAAACCATAAACCCAAGAACCATTAAATGAATCCAACTCATTGACAAATCACAAAGAGTACCGATTGAAATCAAAACATCCAATGTATCATTCAATCACAATGGATATCATCATTCAAACCGATAAAACAATGTATTAGTCGGTTGAAACACATAAAATGTCCTCTATCCACCACTAACCACATTCATTGCAAAAGATAAAGCTTTAAATGAATGGAACTTAAACAACTAACATGATATATCATTAAATGTGCAAGTGGTACAGCAAGATTGTGAGTGTCATCAATGGAAAGGTTTCATCCTAAACCCTAGTTGAGGTTACTAGCCTTCCATGACTAAGAACACCACAAGAAAATAATGAACAACCATGGAAATGAAAGAAAAGCTCTACAAAGAGAAAGTATCTGAAAATAAACTACTGAATTACACTACAAGAAGCACGAAATTAAACCTATCTACAGAGTTTCTGCTCTATTCTCTCCTCTCCTACTCTCTCTACTACTCTCCAACAAGGTTGCATGGCTATGGCTTTTATAGAAGAGAGCTAGGGCAAGAAATGACTTCTCTACCCTCCTCTAGGGTTCCTCTGCTGCTAGAGACAACCACAAACACGAAACCAGCGTGTTCTGCAGCAAAAATCAGAGGGAGGACTGCTTTTTGGCTTCTGATTGGGCGTTCTGGCGCGCTCTGCAAAAGCAGTTTCTAGGAAATTTCGATCGATCTACTTTTATTTCGATCGATCGACTTCGGGCAAAGTTTCGATCGATCGACTTTTCAGGATCTCCGAATTTCCAGTCATTTCCTTATGAAATTTGCCATTCCTCTCTTATTGTCCTACAGAAACAGAAAACACAAAAACTAACCAAAACATTAGAAAATAACGAGGCTAAAGGTCTAACTAGTGCAAATCAAGGGGTCCAAATACACAATATTTGGCACTCATCAACTAGCCTTCCATGACTAAGAACACCACAAGAAAATGAAGAACAACCATGGAAATAAAAGGAAAGCTTTACAAAAAGAAAGTGTCTAAGAATAAAAGCTACTGGAATATACTACAAAATGCACGAAATTAAACCTAGCTATTGTTCTCTGAACTCTCTCAACAATGAGGTATGGCTATGGCTTTTATAGAAGGAAATTAGGGCTAGAAACCCATGTAAAATGACTCCTCTAACCCCCTCTAGGGTTCCTCTCTTGCTAGAGACAACCAAGGTCATGCAACCAGCGTGTTCTGCTGCGAAAATCAGAGGGAGAACTGCTTTTTGTCATGGAGAAGCTCCTGATAGGGTGTTCTGGCGCGCTTCTGCAAAAGTAAGTTCTGGGAAATTTCAATCGATCGACTTCGGGCAAAATTCGATCGATCGACTTTTAAGTTCAATCGATCGAGTTCTTCAGAACTTCCGAATTTTCCAAGCAATTCCACATGAATTTTGCCATTCCTCACTTATTAACCTACAAAACATAAAAACACAAAAACTAACCAAAGCATCAGAAAATAACAAGGCTAAAGGTCTAACTTATGTAAATCAAGGGGTCCAAATATACAATATTTGGCACTCATCACGTTGATCGTGAAGGGGATGGGTTTCTTTTATAGGAGTTTGGATGGCCCAGATCATCCTATTTTGATCGCATCTAACGGTTGGGAAGAATTTGAAATAAGAGATATTTCTCTTAAAAAATGGACAGTTGTTCGGTGCGTGAACCTACTGTTTACTGAAGAAGGTCGATCAAGTGGCTGATTGAGTCGATCAATTGACTAATCGATCGATCAGCCGACGATGTGTATCGATCGACCCTGCGGGTCTACTATTCAATCGTGTTTTCTTTGCTTCCGATTTATTAAGTGTTTTAATAAATTAGACCTATAATTATACCTCTAATAAATATTTAATCTTATAAATATTTATATTAAAACCGATGAATATTTATTTAATAAATATTCATATTTATTAAATTTCTATTTCTAGGTCTTAAATTCTATTTTAAGACATTATATTTATGTCTTAAAATCTGGGGCGCTACAGAATGTGCCTATATACTTGTATTCTCCGAAGTAGTGGAATATTTGTATGCTTGTATAACTAGGTAATGATGTCATTGATTTTCATGCTTGATTTAAACAATGTCATGTTTGGATATGCATGTATACTTTTATTCTCTGAAGTAGTGGAATATTTGTATGCTTGTATAATCAAGATATAATGTCATTGATTCTTATGTTTGGATGTTCCTGTATATTTGTATTCTCAGAAGTAGTGGAATAATTGTATGCTTGTATAACCAGACTATGAGGTCACTAATTTTTATGCTTAGAGATGCATGTATGCTTGTATTCCCCAAAGTTGTGGAGTACTTGTATATGTGTATGGCTGAGTATTATGTCAAGGTATGGTGACATATGGTTTCAAGCTTAAATATGCTAATATACTAGTGATCCCCGAAGTTGTGGAAAGCTGGTGTATGAATATATCTTGGTTATGAAGTCATGTGTTCCCGTACTTAGATATGCATGTATGCCAGTAATTTTCCAAAGTTGTGAAATGCTTCCATATGAGTATAGATAAGTCTCGAGAATTATTTACATATATATGATTTCACATGTTTGAACAAGCCTGTGTTTACCTTATCGACTACGAAGTGTTTTTAAAAGGAAAACATCGAGTTAATAGTAGCTGTTATGATAAGCATAAGGTAGAAAAGAAATTAGTTGGCTCATTGCGAAAACCCAGTGCGTTTTATACTACTGAGCTTGTGAACTCATACTTTCACCTATTCATATAGATGTTAATGCTTTAGTTGTAGGTACTGCAGACATCGATGAGGACCCTGTGGCGTTGTATTTGCGATACTACAACTGAAGCTTATCGCTACGGTTGTATGTGTTGGACTTGAGGATAGTCTGTATTTTCGTATAGACTTTTGTGTATGGTTTGTGTTGCATGTGAAACTTATTTTGTATAGCTATTTTTTATGTATATAATGTTTTGATTAAGAATTAAATAGATAGACAGATGTATGGCTCTGATGTTGTAATTAACACTTGTTAGTTTTATGATAATAATTTCCGCATCATTGTTTATTATTTCTGATGTGTTAGGTACATGAAAAATAATAGACTTCTAATTTACCGTGTGTGTGTGTGTGAACAATGTGTAAAAAAATATCAAAGGCTGAATTGAAATAAGACCGATATTTTGTTAACGAAGTGGAAACTCAATTAAGAGAAAAACCATTCCGGGCAGCCAAACCTAGTAATTCTACTATTTGGAAGACAAAGCTAGTAACAAAGCAGTAACATTCACATACCCCGACGCAACGATCATACCTTTCACTCTGACACTATTAGTTTTATTGGCTGCATTCTGTTTGACAAAATCATTATTATGTAATGTTGCCATTTTATCAGGGATGCTGTTTATTTCAGAGTCTTCATTTTAGAAAAGTGTTTCAAGATGCTTAAAGAAGATTTTGTGCAGATTCCAAGTCAGAGAAGTCGGATCCCAAGCTTCCGTCTGGACAACCCAATCATACGTCCTAACGCCCATTAGTGTCCAGAAGTTTCAAACTGTTCAAGGTTGCATACGTCCGGACATCGCAGCAACGCGTCCGGACACTCATCAGTGTTTGACAAGAAACCAGATTTCCTTCTCAAACACAGATATGGGAAGACAACTACATCTGTCCGAACATCAGGTCTACACCGTTTGAACGCTATCCTTGATAAGGCAAGACGTGGAGAAGAATTACAACCGTTCGGACATCAAGGCAACATCGTCTGGATGCGGTCCTTATTATGGTATTTACGTGCAGCATATGTACAACTGTTCGGATGTTAGGGCAACACCGTCCGAACGTGGCCCTGATATGGTATTGCATGAAGCGCTTTATGGAAAGCCGGTTGCACAATTTTCCGTCCGGACGGCCTCAGATTGCGTAAGGACGCCCCCTAGAGAAAATTGAATCAGTGTCGATTTAGGTCTTTTGTAGCCTATAAATAGAGGCTTCTAGGCATGTACAATTTACAGAATTTGGTATTGAATTCTTCATAGCTTAGAGAGTATATTTTAGGGAGAAATTGTGAAGATTCGCTAGCTCTCAAGCTATTACCGTTGTGTGTTGTTGATGTGCTCATCATTGAAATCTATCTTAGGGAGAAGCCATAAGGTAAATGAATCCATAGAAAATCCTTTCAAGTAGGAGACTTGGTTGGGAGGCGTTCACTTTGGGTTACGTGTCAGAGTGCTAGATACGATCGCTGTATCGGGTATGTGAGTGTTACTATCTATGTACTAGCTTTGTCTTTTGATAGTGGATTTCTTGGGTTTGGCTGCCCCGGAGTGGTTTTTCTTTTAATTGAGTTTTCTCTTTGTTAATAAAATATTTGTGTTCTTTAAATTTCAAATTTACAATATTTTGTTACACATTGTGCACACACACACGGTAAAATAGAAGTCACTTATTTTTCAGATACATAACCCAATGCGAATGCTTCCCAACTAGGTCTCTTACCTGAAGGGGTCTTCAATGAATTCCTTTAGCTTAGGGCTCCTCCCTAAGCTAGACTTCACACAAACAAGAACCACACACTGGGCAGCACTTAGAGAGCTAGTAAATCTTCACAATTTCTACATACACACAATCTCTAAGCTCTAGAGAATTCAATACCGAATTCTGTGAATAATATATGCCTAGAGACCTCTATTTATAGGCTTAGTAGACCTAAATCGCCATTGATTTAGATTTCTCTAAAAGCATCCGGATGAAGGCATAGAGCGTCCATACGGTGAACTGTGCAACTGCCTTTCCATAACGCGCTTCACACATTTTCATATTAAGGCCGCGTCTGGACGGTGTTGCCCTAACATCTAGACGGTTGCAAGCTGTCTTTCCCGATCCGTGTTTGCAAAGGAAATCTAGATTCTTCTCTAACACTGAAGAGTGTCCGAACGTGTTGCACTGACGTCTGGATGGATGCAAATTGAGCTGTCAGAATCTTCTCGACACAGGAGGGCGTCCGAACGCTTCACTGGACTGTCCGGACAGGAACAAGGGATCTGACTTTTGCTGAGTTAGAAATTTTGCAGAATCTTCCTGGAACTCTGAAATTGCCTTCTTGCAGCTTGTGACATTGAAACTTATCATATTAAGGCCTTTTCCATATTAGAGAAATAAACTCCGAATTTCTGCAGACTTCTAAAATAATACGGTATCCTTGTTAAGATAGCAACATTACATGATAGTGATTTTGTCAATATAATGAAGCCAATAAAACTAACAGTACATATTATGGGATGCGTACGTTGAGTTGGCTTAAGACTAATTCGTCATGCCACAGTGATGATTCCATTTTGTATAAACAAAAAATAAAAATTAAAAAATTGAGTCGTCACAACCCATGCATAAAAAGTTACGTCCAACATCAACAATACGCTAATCTATTGTTGAGCTAGTGTTAAAGCCAAAACCAACTAAAGATGAAAAGCCAGGAAGAAATACTAACAAATTAGCTAGTAAGCAACCTAATAATTCTACTAAAAACAGACTAAGTTAAGAAAGTTACCTCTTTGGTATGAAAAATGTGCCTTCTTCCTTTAAAACACCCTCAAGCACTCACAAGGAACAAACTAAACGAAAGGGGTCGAAATAGGCTGAAGGAGACAAAGGAGTGGGGTATTTATAGGCTCAAAAAGTAGCATAGATAAGTCTGAAGTTTTCTTTTATAGTATAGCCAAACATCGAACGTTTGGTCTGCTTTCTCAAACGTTTGGTGTACTATTTATCCAACGATCTCAGGGTCTGAGCGAGCGTTCGGCTTTATGATCGAACGTTCGGTGTACTCTCTGACACACAATCTGATTGCTTGAGCAGACATTTGATAAACATTCATGGCATATTGATGTGGTCGTGAGCTTATCAATAATAAAATACATCACTCGCAATTGAACGAATCTTTGTAGGATATGGTCTATGTGAAGGTGTCGAACCTCAAGGACTGCTGGTTTGGTTGTTAAGTTACTAAGATTAACTCTAATCTAATTTAGAAAAGATATTTGGTTTTGGTTTTTTAATTGAAACTAAATAAAAACATAAAAATAGAAGTAAGACAGTATGAAGAAGATACAGGGAATTGATTTCACCACTAACCTCATAATAATGGTAAATTGCATTTAGCATGAGAATTTCACTTACATGAATAATATGACTCGTGTGTGTTTATCAAGCACCGAACGATGTCATCAAGAAATTTCTTTTATTAAGAAATAAGCATAGCTCATCTTTCGGCAATGTATGAATGCTCTACCTAAACTAGGGTGTAGAACAATTCATCCTTCCTAGGCATAGGCTATCAAATCTCCTAATTAGTTTACACATAATCAAGGGATAAGCATAACTCATTTTTCGGCAAGCATAAATTGATTTACCTAAATTAAACTAACTAGGGTGTAAAACAATTTATTCTTCCTAGGCATGTCCTATCAAACCCTCTTGATTCCGTGTCCATGAATATAGTTCTAAAACCATCGTTCACATAATCACAAAAAATAAGAACGTTGAGTTCAATAAAGATAAACAATTTTCTAAGACAAGATAAAAGGTTTATCAAAATCGAATTTGGACATTAAGGAATAATCTCAAGATTAAACAACAATCATTCATGTTCATAAAATTCTCATAGAAAAACACAATTACACCATAATTACTTGGAAATGACTACATCAATACCCTATGGATGATTTAGCCACTCATGGAGATGCTGAAAATCGCTTTTGTTGAGGAGAATTCCATCCCAAGAAGTTCCTGAAACTTTGAAGCACTTTTCTCCTAAAATCTAGCCACTAATCCTATTGATTTTTTCTATGTAATGTGGCTTTTTTTTTTTTAAAGTATGAATTAGATGTAATGTCCAAGACATTACTTGGTGAATAAAGTATAAAATTTGAGTAATTAATCGACTAAAGTTAATTAAGTGTTGAGAAAATGCAAGAAAACGTTTAAAAGCTCAAGAAATAGAGTTCCTGACGGCTGCTTCCCCCTGTCCAGATGGCCATGGCAGTAAGGGAGGGGTCGGACCAAGTCTAAACTGAGCTCGTGACACGACTGGCAGTAGGTTGCCTAATGCTCTTACGTCCGAATGGTTGTTTATTCCTATCCGGATGGTAGTCCCAAAAACCGGTTGTCTTGCAACTCAAAAACATGCGTGTTCGAACCCTAGCATGTCCCGTCTAGACGGCGCTGGATTAAAATGCGAGAATGAGACTTTTTGGACTCATTTCCGCCGAATCTCTTTCCCTTTACACGATTTTATCTAAGGTTTACATAGAAAACCTTAGATCTACGAAAATCCAAGCCTCCAACCTTAAACCTAACCCCAGAAATGTGATCTACGAAGCTCGATCTACATTTCTACCAACTGGTTTGAGGTAAAATGCTAAACTCATGTTCTTTGAGATTTTGGGTTGAATCTTGAAGTGTTTGAGTTTAATCTATGATATTCTTTAGGATTTGTATGTTTTGGAGCTTCCAAAATATTCTCCAAGTGTTGGCTAGCATTTGGGTGAATTTTGGTAAGTTTTCCAAAACCCTAGTTTTTGGGTAATTTGTTTAAATAGTGGTTTTAGTTGTCTAACCCTAAGTAAATCTTATGGGTTAGTGTTGTTTATTGTTGGATTAGTATTTATTGTTTATGGGTAGTTAATTGGAAATCCTAGAAATTCTATGGGTTTTTCATGGGTTAGCTCTTGGGTAATTTAAGAGCTACGTATTGGTTTAATATTAGAAAAATGTTAAGTATTGTGCAATGTGTTAATTTACAGTGGCACATTGTGAGGAATTGTCTAGGAAACCTAGTCGAGCTTGTTATCTGCGCAACCAAGGTGAGTATTCTACTCACTGAGAAAAAATAAAATACTATTTTTATGTAACTTATAGAAATGCAAATAATGTGTTTTTCTTATCGAACTAACGATATGTTAATGATATATGTTTTGAATGATTTAAGTAGTTTTGAGTATGTTTAAATTATGCCAATGATGTTACTGCAAATTGAAATGTGTGTGAAGTGTGATTTGAATTGGGATTTAAATGTTTGACTGCCTGCTGCAGTTGGGATTTAAATTATGCAAGTATTGATTGATGAATTGATGTATTAAACTATCTATGGTTTATATTGAAAGTATGTGTTAAAGGCATGATTGTGAAAATGAAAATATAATATATTGTCAAGCATAAAGCATAAGCATATGGCATACAGAACTGAACGAAGTGGGGGTTCACGTCCCACGGAAACGATAACTAGTGCGGGCTCACGTCCCATGCTATTCAGTCGATGTAAAACAGGGAGCTCACATCCCACTCTAATCGGCAAGTAGTATTGGGAGTTCACGTCCGATTCTATTTGGTCGATGTAAAACCGGGAGCTCACGTCCCAAAATAAACGGAAACTTGCATGAGCATGCATAGCCTTGTCTTTATGAGTGTGATGTTTTCATGATATGATATACAATAGTTTTATGCTAAACATATTAGTATACATATGAGTTTTAACGGACAAGAACATATGCATATTTCTATCAACTAGTTGCATGATTTAAAAGCATTGAGCTTCAACGTACATAGATGTTTACATTGCTCAGAATTGGAAATGTTAGTATCTTTGTATAGATAGGCGAACTATCATTTGTTCATCAGTAAAGACGTGCTTGTATACTAGAGCTCCGCTCGAGTGCATGCATGATCAAACTGTTATATCAAAGGCACTAAGCTTCAATGTACTTAGATACGACATTAACCACTTTTAGTAATGCTAAGGTCTTTGTATAGTTAAGCAAGATGCCCTTGTTTTACTGTTTTAAAGGGCATTGAGCTTCAATGTACTTAGATACTTGTGTTGCCTAAGCTCGAGAATACTTGTGCCTCTGTATAGATATATATGCCTTCGAGCATCAATGTACCAAGATACCAACATTGCCTAAGCCTGAGAATACTTGTGTCTCTATATAGTAGGCAAGATGCCATTGTTTCCTTACTAAACGCCTATGTGTATGCATGAATCCGTAATGGAGTAACCGTGTGTACGTAAGTTTGAGCCACTGATCCAAAAAGTAATATATTGTAAATGGGTCTATATGTAAAAGCTTCTAATGTGGGATGTATGAAACTTCTATATATGTACACAGCTACATAGTATACTTTAATGTTTTCTTAAGGGTCGGTGTTTACTGTATCAGCTACACGTGTTTTCAAAAGATAAATCTTATAAAAAAAAAAAGGAGTAGCTATTATTGTAAACGTAAGACTAAAAGAAAAGTTGGTTCTTTGCTAAAAATCAGTGATTATTATACTACTGAGAACTCGATATTATATACCGAGACGGTGAACTTATAATTTTACTTGTACGGATGTGGTTAACCCCACAACCATCCAGATATCGATGCTTTGGCTGCAGGTTCCACGGATGTAGATGATGACCAGCTTGCTTAGCGTATGGATGCTATGATTGGAACACATCACGACAATCATACGTCACAGACTCGTGGGTAGTCCGCATTTTTTTTAGTTGTTTTGTATGTGGCTCATGTCCTGTGTGACACTTGTGTATTGTAAAACCGTCCTTTTGTTATATAATTAGAGTATTATTATGTTAAAGCCTTAAACAGATAGACATATTATGTTTCCGCTATTGATATGTGTTCCACTGCACATTAATTATGTTTTCCGCTACTTAGATATAACTCTGATTATCAGGTACATATTATGGGATGTGTACCATATGTTGACTGAGCAACATGTAGTCGTGCCACTGTGATGACTCATTTATGTTTGTAAGAAAATAAAAATAAAAAATGGGTCGTCAAAACAGATGGTATCAAAGCAGTTAGCTTTAGAGTTGGTTAGGAAATGCGGAAAAAAAAAAAAAAAAAAAAAAAAAAAAAAAAAAAGGTTAGTATTGTGTTAGAGTCTAAGTATAACAAAAGAGTTGTAGGATTCTAAAAGCTTACAACAAAGATAGGAAAAGCTTAAATGAAAATTCTTGTGTGCATTGCATGGATTTTGTAATGCATCTGTTCTAAGTGTTGTTGTTTATATGGCATAACTTTGTACAGACAAAGCTATGCCGCGCAGACAAAGACCTCTCCTCCGACGTGAGGGAAAGGACTTGGTGCATGATGGGAATGGTGTTATGCCACCTCCGCCTCCATCACCTCCTTCGCCTCCTCCTCCTCTTCCTCTACCCATGCCCGACATGGCTCAATTTTGGGCCTATGCCGTGGAATTCATGATGGGCTTCATGATGATTTGGATGGCCGCTATGCCTAGACAGGGCAAGCGCCATGAAACCATCAGCAATACACTGACGAGCACAATCCATCTGTGTTTGATGGAGGTGCTGAACCTTCGACAGTAGACCATGCGAGTAGGAAACGATCACTGCCATTGGGAGCTCCTCCTTACCCTACGCCGAAGAAGCCATCGGATGGTTGTGGTTCTAGGCTCCTTGGAAAAAAGGGTGCCTCTATGAGCCACGACAATGTCAGCATTCCGCAGTGCATCAAGTGTGGAAAGTCAAGCCTTGGTGTATTTTGTGCGGATTGGGGTTATGCTTTTGGCGTGACAATTCTGGCCACTTCGCAAGGCGATGCCCCATGCTTGCCGCACAATAGTCTAATTCGTGATCTTCTAGGACTTATAATCCAAGTAGGAGAAGTAAAACTTCTTTCCTTTTATAATTTTGCCTTGCTGTCAGCTTCTGTCACGCGACTGTGCTTAATTTGGAATTGTGCTCAAGCTCAGATTGCGCTCGAGCCTATCCTGAGGTGTGCTCGAGCGTAGGATGTGAATTGAGGTCTGTGCTCGAGCTTCTTGATGGGTGCTCAAGCCTAATGATGTGGGTAATGCGCGCGAGCTCAGTGTAAATTGCGCTCGAGCTCATTAAGCTAGGTGCGGCGCTCAAGCCAAGCTAAGTTGCGCTCGAGCCATTTGCTTTGTAAAATCCTGGATTTTACTTTCATTGCATTTGAAGCTTAAAAACCAAACAACTACTTGTGTTTTTCCTTTAGGTCTTGAGAATGTTGTTAACATAAAAATAATGCAAAACATCATATCATAACTAAACTAAAGGCCTAACATATGTGAGTTAAGGGGCTTGAATATGCAATATTCAATGTTCATCATGTACTATCAAACATTCAGTGTACTATTCCAGATGAATGTTTGGCTTACTAATTCGAATGTTTGGCTGAGATAGAAAGTTAACATTCTCCCTCTTAACCACCCTAACTTTATGATTAACTTAATTAAGGTTCACTTAACCTTAATAAATAGTTGGGGTATTACATGCACATAGCATTTGTTGCATGTAAATTGATTTTTTTGATTGAGGGACCACGTCACATAAATTGTGAGAACAAAGAGAATAATGGAATTATGTGTAGGGACTGGTATCCAAAACTCCAATTGCATTGATGATGCTTTTCTATAATTGTATAATATTGAACATTGGACATATACATTAATGTTTTACATGTACAAATATGTTTGAATAATTTCATATTATATACGTGTAAGGTCTCTAAGTTACATTGTATTTGACTATGGTGTGAATAATGAAATTATCACACAAAAGAAAATAGTCATAGGTCATTGTAAATTGTTAAAGATTGTTCATAGTCGTAAATGGAACAAGGAAATCCATCCAGAGTATAACATGTCAACTTTAACGATCTATCTTGATTAGGAAAATCAAGTAGGATTTTGAGTTGATATGTTGGTGTAAAAGCAAAGTAGTGTCATGCACCAAATGGACTACGTGATTCATCATTCTTTCAACACTATGATAAAGAATGATGTACGTTCACGACAACTTATAACAATTACTCTAAATCTTGAGAAGATTGTGAACTTAGATATAAAGTGTAGGTCACTTTGATGTATGAGAGTGAGTTCATATCTATGGTCAACATATCTGTTCATTGGGTGATCGCTTATAGCATTGTGGGAACACCTTCTTTAAGAAGGAGTCCAAATCTGTTGTTATGAAACAAAGAGATAAGGAATATTCCCCTTGTTATAGATTTAATGGGAATGATTATCTTAAAACTCAGGCTTGAGTGTTTTAGTGGTATTTACTGAAACTTTGTTTTGTTCAAGTTGAGATGAAATCTCATAGGGTACAAAAAGGATATATCATGTCATTAAATCAGGTTGTCAAATAAAAGAGGTAGTGAATAAAGTAATAGTGTATTGACTTCGATTAAACTACGAAATGATTCCATGAATGGGTAATAAGTAATAAAGAAGTATGCAGGAATTAATTTATTAATTTGAAAATACATATTAGAGTGCAATCACATTTGTTTAGTGAAATCAATTGTGATAAACAGTGTCGTGTGATATTGTCACAAACCTATTGAAGCTGATTATATTTTTTTCCTTTAGGTCCCTCTTTGATTTGATGTAAATTGACCATTTGATTTGGGCTTCGATTATGCTTTTAGTTATTTGGATTGTTTTATTTGATAAAACATGGGCTAAAGAAATATGATTCTCAAGTGCCTTATTACTTAGAGATGATTGGGTTTAAGAATTTATTTCTCACGGGCTTAAGCAATTAAAGAGTTTTGAGCTCTTGAAAATTATTCTAAAAAGCTTAAGTGGAGTTAAAGGAGCATTGAGCCTAAGGGATAAACTCAAGCCCATGCTAAGAGTGTGTAGTTTAACCCTAGCCCTAGGCGCATGGGGAGATTTTTTCTCCCCATGGTCGTGAGATGCAAGGCCATGGGAAGTGTTTTCCACCCCTTGGTCGTGCACCTAGTAGGATAGGACTAGGAGTCCTAGTTCTTCTATGACTCCAGTCCTAGTTTTACTGTAGCTCCAGTCTTGGTTCATCCATGACTCTACTCCTAGTTCTACTACAACTCCATTTTATCTCCTAAGCCAATCATGATTGTAAATCGAAGTCTATAAATAGAGGACCATAATGAATACTAATCACTGATTCACTGATTGATAGAATTCATCGATTCATAAGTTGAAAAACTACGATACTCGAGTTTCACAAATACTTTTGTGAAAGGCACAAGAACGTGCAAAGATGATCGTGAGAAATATTCAAGTGAGAATATTTGGTTATCACAAGGTTATACTTCTACCTTTTCTATTGATTTGAGAATAGTTTGTGAGTCCACACTCACGGTCATAATTAGTCATCAAAGAGAAGATTTGAAGATTTAATTAAGAACATCAAAAACGTCAAGAACGTGTTCTTGATCATTCAACATCCAATGAGAATCTCAACCAGAGTTAAATAGTCCTACATGCCTTGGGGAGGCCAAATTCGATTGTAAGTACCCCTCGAACTTGTGTATTTGTTTCATATAGCCTTGTTTATCTTGAAGCAAAATTTTTCTTGAAATTGGTTTCTGAGCGCTTACTCAATATGTGCATGATCCCTAACATAATGTATATCAGTCGGTAATGGAATTAGGCATTCCATTTGCGAAAGAATGTTACACATCGAACCTTAATGATCTACCTTGATCAAGTAAAGTTGAAGGCTTTAGGTTGATGTGTAGGTGGTCTTCACTAAACGGACCAAGGAGTTGTCTTTCATAAAATATATTGTCGATATGGAAAGACAATAACTCATAAAAGACTACTTATGATATTGATTCTAGATCTTGAGAGGATCGTATACTCAGATGTGACATGAAGGTGGCTTTGATACATCTATGGATGAGACATTTACTTCGTCAACATTCCCAGTGTGTTGGGTAATCACATCTAACATTTTGAAAATGTTTTTCTCAAAAATGAATCTACGGTGGAGGAAATGGATTAAATTCTGCGTTTCTACGGTGAAATTTTCCATTTTGGTAAATGGTGTCCCTTCTGGTTTCTTTCAGAGCTCGCGGGGGATTAGGCAAGGTGATCCTCTTTCTCCTTTGCTGTTTGTGGTGGTTATGGAAGCGCTTAGCAGGATGTTGAATGTGTCTATGCTCCAAGGCTTGCTTTCAGGATTCTCAATGGGTTTCATGGGTAATGAAGCTTTAGTGGTAAATCATTTACTGTTTGCGGATGATACCTTAATTTTTTGTGGAGCACAAGCCGAGCATGTTCGAAATTTGAGGTGTACTTTCTTATGTTTTGAAGCAGTGTCAGGGTTGAGGATCAATTTAGGCAAATCTGAATTGGTCCCTATTGGCGAGGTGGAAAATGTAGAGTCTTTGGCTCATATTCTGAGTTGTAGAATTGGGTCTCTGCCAATGACTTATTTGGGTATGCCGCTGGGGGCGTCGTTCAAATCTACTTCTATTTGGAATGGGATTATTGAGAAGGTGGAACGAAGGTTGGCTAGTTGGAAGAAACTATATTTGTCCAAGGGTGGTAGGGTGACTTTGATTCACAGTACTCTTTCTAGCATTCCTACTTATTATTTATCTCTGTTCCCTGTTCCTGTGAGTGTAGCTAAGAAACTGGAGCGGCTTCAAAGGGAGTTTCTGTGGAGTGGTTTGGGTGACGAGACTAAATTCCATTTAGTCAATTGGCATCGAGTCTGTACTCCAATTAAGGCTGGTGGTCTAGGTATTCGTAATGTTATTAATTTTAATCAAGCCTTATTGGGGAAGTGGTTTTGGAGGTTCTCTCAAGAGCGCGAAGCTTTGTGGAGATCTGTGATTGAGGTGAAGTATGGGAGTGTGAGGGGAGGTTGGTGCTCTTTACCAGTTACGGGGCCTTATGGTGTCAGTGTTTGGAAGTTTATTCAAAGGGGGTGGGATAGTGTTGCCAAGTTCTTGCGTTTTGAGGTGGGAGATGGGTCTCACATTCGTTTTTGGCATGATCTTTGGTGTGGGTACAAGCCTCTCAAGCTCTGTTTTCCAGCTCTGTACTCTATTGCGCGTTCTCCTGATGCTTGGGTGGTGGATAATTTGTCTGTGGTAGGAGGCATGGTTCATTGGAATGTTCTCTTTACGCGCTATGCTCAGGATTGGGAGGTGGAGATGGTGATGTCTTTCTTTGATCAGTTATACTCTACTCGGGTTCGGCATGGGGAGGTTGATAGGGTGGTGTGGAATCTTTCCAAGAGGAGGATTTTTGAAGTGAAGACTTTCTACAAAGCTTTAGTTTGTCACGAGGCGGCCTCTTTTCCTTGGAATGGTATATGGCGTGTTAAAGCTCCGAAGAGGGTGGCGTTCTTTGTTTGGACAGCAGCTTTAGGAAAGATCCTAACTCATGACAATTTACGTAGGCGTGGTATTGTGGTGGTAGAGTGGTGTGTTATGTGTAAAAAGCATGGGGAGTCCGTTGATCACCTTCTTCCTCATTGTGATATGGCGCGGGTTGTTTGGAGTTTTTTTTATAGCTTGTTTGGGGTGGAGTGGGTTATGTCTAGTAGTGTCGTTGATTTATTAGTGGTTGGGACACTTTGCTGGGTCGTGGTCCTGTTTTCCGTATTTGGAAGCAGGTTCCTTTATGTGTTTTGTGGGGCTTGTGGGGTGAGAGAAATTCTAGGCTTTTTGAGGATGTGGAGGTTTCGGTTGGGGCTCTTTGTAGAAAGGTGCTTAATATGTTATATCTTTGGGTGACGGGGCATAGCCCGGGTAGTTTGTTGTTCGCTGACTTTTTACTTTCTTGTTCTTGCCTTTCCTCTATTTAGGGGCACTTTTGTATACTTCCTGTGTACTAGGGTTGCGCCCCTCTACGCTTTTTAATGAATTCTTACTTATCAAAAAAAAAAAAGGAATCTAAATCCTTTTTCTTAAAAAGGACAAGAATTTTCCCCTTCAGATAAATTTTATAGATTGGTTATTTCAGTCTCTAGCCAAGGCATTTTGGTAGGGCATACATAAATATTATGTAAATGTGATAGGGCTTTCACAAGTACGAGAATACTAATAAAATCAGTGACACAAGAATAAAGAGGTAAAGAATTAAGTGGCAGTATCACTGGCCTTAATTGTAACGTCCAAGATATTAATTAAGTGCTAAAAATATGAATTAGACTAATTAAGTGAATAATTAGTTAAAATGTGCAAAAAGAACGCTTAAAAAACATTTAGAATTGAGTTTTTGAGTTGTGCGTCGGGACGGACCAATTCTGTGTCCGGATAGCTTAGTCAGTAGGTTCAAATTTCAACTCGTGTTCGGAGTGGGCAAATCTGTGTCCGGACAGGCTTGGCAAGAAGTTGGTGTCCGCTGCTGTGGACTTCTAGTAAGTCCTAGTTTTCGTACGTGTCCAGACAAATAGTTTATGCGTTCGGATAGCCTTACCCGAGATTAGCTATAATGTGCAAGACATTATTTGAATATTTAAAATGTAAATTATATTAAATGAATGGTTAGAGTTAGTAAAATGACAAGAAGACACTTAGAAAATACTCAAAACTAAGTTTTTGGGTGTTGTGTCCGGACGGGCATGGAACGAGGTCCGAACGGGAGATGCAGTATGTCCAAATGGACATACTAAGTAGCATGTCCGAATAGGCTATACCCCTATCTTGACAGCCAAGGCAGTAAGTTGGGTTTTGCGATTCAGAGTCCGTTTTGTTCGAACAAGCACTTATCGTGTCCGAACACCCTGCGATACAAAAGTGAAAAATGAGTCTTTTTTGCTCATTTTTTCGGTCCTATCTTGCCCCTCACTCTATGCAAAGGGATCTACGTTTTGATCGATTGATTTAAGGTAATTTCATAAACCCTTGTCTCTTGAGATTTTTGATTGATTCTTGAAAGATTATTAATCTTTCAATATTTTTTAGGTTTTGCACGTTTTGGAGCTTCATAAACCATCCCCAAGCTCCGAGTCACGTTTGAGTAAATTTTGGTAAGTTTTCCAAAACCCTAGTTTTTGGGATTATTGTTTAAATTGTAGTTTTGAGTGCCTAACCCTAAGATTATCTTATAGGTTAGTGCTTGTTGTGGTTGGATTGTCAAATAAAACCCTAGAATTTTATGGGTTTTCCATGGGTGTAACTCTTGAGCAATCTAAGAGCTAAAGTGTAAATTTAAAGTTGAAAATATAGTGTTGTTAATGTATCATACAATGTGTAAATGCAGCGATACATTGTGAAGCTTTAGTTGAGGATTCTCCATTAAGCCGTAAACCGTGCAGCCAAAATGAGTATTTTACCTACTGAGAATCTATTTTGATTTATGCAAATGAAATATTATGTTTTGTTAAATCTTGAGCCAATATTATTTTAGATGATGCATATGCTTGTGGTTGTTTTCAATATGTTCAAGAAATATTTTGATGATGAATTATATTTTGATGAGATTTAAAGTATGTTGAAATGAGATTTGAGAATGTTTTATGGAATTTGATGACATGTTTATGAAGTGACATTTTTGAGACGTTTTCATGAGTTTTGAGAAGTTAAGTTTACATGATGTATTGGAAAGAATATGTGATGACAAGATGCTATTTGAATGAGAAAGCATGAAACATGAGCATGTGTATATGAGTAATGAATGTGGAGCCAAAGTTGTCTTCATACAATTGTAAAAGATAAATGAGCCGAAGTTGTCTCCATAATGAATGAGAAGGAGCCAAAGTTGTCTCCGTAATGGATAATATGAGCCAAAGTTAGTCCCCTAGTATGATGCTAATATGGGCCAAAATTAAATGACTACATTGCACTACATGAGATTTAGAGATGTTTTCTGAGATTTGAACTAGACGTATTAATATGCATGTCTTAGTGAGAAAGAACATATGTAAATTTCTATTTGACTAAATTGCATATGATTTAAGTGATGTCTAAGTTAGATGTGCCTATATACTTACGTCCTCCGAAATTGTGAGATATATGCATGCTTGTATAACCAAATTATTTTATGATTGAATGGGATAACATGATTGTTACGTTGACCTTTATATATATATATATATATATATATATATATATATATATATATATATATATATATATATATATATATTACTTTTAATTTATATTTAATAGAATTTATATAGGGATTCTGTTGGACCATGACTTTCATATTTGGGTTCTTCATATCCATGTCCGTAGCTCGCTCTGCTGAGGTGCTGCCTGAATGTCCATAATCTGAACCCTGTGGCTGTCCACAATTGTAATTCACCTGTGATTGGACTGAACCCATAGCAGCGGCAGGGGAAGGGCCAGGAGAATGTGAAGGAACAGGAGTAGAAAGTTGGGCAGACACTGGATTATCAGAATAATGGCCTCCTTGGCCACCATACTAATCATACCCACCACTATGTTGGGATGTACCATGCATTCGTAAGAACAGAATCAGTTCCTAGGCCACCTAAACCATGCCATGTATAAAGAACATACAACATACTTCAAATCTTTCTTAAAACAAAAATCAACAGTATCATTTCCCAACCATGAAGGAGGCAAAACCAAAAGAAGTTCCTTCTATCCCCAATTAAACCTGACCATACCAATGATACCATCCATCAATCAAGCATTCATTTTACAAGGCCAGTACATTTCTATGAATATGAGACCCTTTATGCTTCACGGATACAGTAGCTGGTCTGGTTCCTTGTCTAAAAAGAAATACCATGCTCCATTTCTTCAAAAACATTCAAAAATGTATACATCAATAGCCATACCCACTTGGTCCTGAAAAGGGACCAGCAACAATGACCTAAAACAAACTTCCATTCCTTGAATGTTTCATTTTCTTCTTCATTTCATCTCCTTATTCATTCAATCCAATATTAACCATTTTTATTTTAAAGGAAATTAAATTGCTAGTAGTCCAACATATAGATGTACATGCTAAAACCCAAGTGTAAATACATTTACCTTAACCTGGAGAGTGACCGAGGACGATACCGTGGCCATGGTTTATTGGGATTTGAACGTCCATAGAAATTTATAAGAAAAAAAAAAAAAAAAACTATTATCAGGTATGCCCATACATATGCAAGTGCATTGCCAATAAAAATGTCAAGTTTTAAGTGGTCTGTGATGCTTTCAATTGTCAATTCAACAAAATTATAAAACAGAAGCAAATGCAAAAGACTTTATTATGCTAAGGTAACTGAAGTACAATAAAGTCCGTACATATGTATTTACTGGAAATAAAGTCGATCTGATTTCAACTCTTTTTTATTCCGGGCTCACTCATTTGACAAATCTGGGAAGCAATGACGAAGAAGCTAAGCGATTGATTATTCCTATAAAAGAAGGCCGAAGCCACTGTGCCCTCAAGGTAAGGCGAAAAGGAAGTTGAGAATGATGGGTAAACTGCCCCCAAAAATTATCCATCAAGTTTCTACCAAGCCATATCTTCCGTGCCAACACCACCATTAACGCAAATTCATCCTCTTCTAAATTGTACACTAGATGACATGGTCTCAAACTTATGCTAAATAGCAGTCAAGATTATAATTTATTCAGGTCATATAGACTTCTCAAATCAGGGCAAAAACTGTTTCAAATCTTTTCACTAGGGGATCTCAATTCTCAAATACAAATATGAATAAGAGAAAAAATAGACATTAGATGAATATAAACAAGTTTCAAGAGAGCATGATCAACAAGTAGTCGACCGACAAGTGGGAAGGCATAGATGGAATGCTCCTCTTGTGGGTGCGGCCAGGGTCAATTGGGATGTTGCAGTGGCTAAAACGAAGCAGAGAATGGGTGTTGGTGTCATTATTAGAGACCGTCAAGGCTGTGTCTTGGCAACCATGATCTCTTTGAGACCTTATATCACAGATCCTATAGTTGCTAAAACAGTAGCAACTTTGGCAGTAGTGGTTTTTGCCAAAGACTTGGGGCTCCAGAAGATTCAAATGAAAGGTGAAGCATTGCAAGTAGTGAAGGCTTTGCAAAATGGAGGGAGAAATTCGCATGGTCATGGTTCTTCCCTCCTCGTTTTCCAACTCTCCTTCCTACATGCTCTCCTTTGATGAGTTTCTCTTTTCATTGAGAGAGAAGTTCCCCTTACTCTCTTCTCCAAGAGAGAAGCTCCCCTTTCTCTCTAGAGTTGTCTATAGATCCTCTTGCCTCCATCAGTCATCCAGAGTCCCAGACATAATAAACTTCTATGAACTATTTTCAGCTACACAAATTGGATGACCTATATGCTACTAACAATAAAGCAGAAGCTCTATCCTCTCTCGCCGGCATAATTACTAGAACTTCCCACTACCCTGAAGCAATAAGAGTGGCTCGCCTCATATATGACACTCGTCTAATCTACTTTTGTGCAGCTGAAATGCAAGATTAACCCAAGCTCCACAGCTGCACTGCATACCTGCCCAGTTGAAGTAACCCAAGCGGCCTTTGCAGCCCATGCAATGGAGTCTCTCTTGCACATAACCTTCTTGTACTGGCCAACTCAAAATCGAAGCTAAAACTAGCATTTTGTGAACATAATAAATTGCAACAAAAGACAATATGAATAAATCACCTGTTTCCATCCACTTCATGGGCTCTACAAAGATGGATGTGCACTCAACAGGTTCCTTTTCAATTTTTCCCCGCATCACCACTTCTTTTTTGCCACTTGAAGCATGATTCTCCCCTACTAGGCTTATGAGGAACTAAGTTCTCCTGTGCAGCAACAATTCTTCGACATTTCTTACATCCGTATATGACTTGAGGTTTTCCAATGGTTTCCAAATTGGAGTTATCAGCAGCTGCCACTGGCATATGGCTATCTGATGTTACTTGAAGTTTTCGAATGGGTTCCAAATCAGTGTTACTAGCAGCAGCCATTTGCATATGCTTTTAATATGTTCCTCTTTCCCTATGCACTGCCAATACTGAAAGAGAGAAAACGCATTAAGAAAACCACTCCTAATATTTATTAATGTGCTAGGACCGTAACATAAGACCGAAAGTGAGATAATAGTCATAGACAGGATAGAATAAGATCATATGCTTAATTCTTGCTAGGTGTTCTTGAGCTTGTTTCAAATTTGAAATTATAGATAGTCATTATTTTAACCATAGAAAAGAAAAACAAGAGCCCAATTGATGAAATGAATAAAGTAAATAACATCTTGAATAACAGAACTTGAAAAAACTAAAATTTCAAATCAAGTCTTACGAGTAAGATCTAAAGCCGGTGAGGTGAGTCTTCTATGTTCTTTAAATTACTATTTGTGGAGATCACTTTTATATTCCCATGCATAGAACTATATTACGGAGACATAATACCTAGAGTTTGGAGTATCACTAAAGGGCCAAAGCATCCTTCTGAGATTTCATGCCATGAAAAAGGTAGCTGCTATAGCAGTATCAATACTTCATATTCCAATGAAATCAATCCTTTGAGGTTAGAAGTAGATGTCCTGGGTGCTTTTGAAATATTCAAGAATATTTAACATTGAATCTTAGATATAAACCACATCATAGGGCTAGCGATTGTCCTAAAATGAAGCACACTCATAACAGGAAAACACTTCTGTTTGGTGAGAACCAAAGAGCTAGCGCACGATGAGACTCCTAAGATTCAGAGGAAACTCGATTGAAGATTCCCACTTTCTATTTCATGCCCCAAAAGAGATGTTCTATGAGTCTATGGCAATTTGAATATGTTAACATCGCCTTTTTCTTTGTATCAGTACACCTGTTCACATAATTTGTAACTATATTTCCATAGAATCAATTGAACAAAAGGAAAATTCTCCTGCAAAGGCTTATCCAATGTGACTAGTATATTAGCCTCTCTTTTTCTTCTTTTTTTCCATGTCCTGTCCTTCCTTAGGGCCAAAGCAACAAGCCACATATGCTACAATTATGTGGAATTTCATTTTGTTCACAAGTGCCATGCTTGCCCTTATATCACGGTTGGATATCGCCTCTTGTCAAAACCCCTATCTGCACTAGTTCCTATACTGTTGCACCAAGGAGATGACTAAAAGAAACAACCACAACTTGCACAAGCACTGTATGTTACATTAGGAACTTTAGCGCCCCGCCTTTACTTAATGAAAGATGAAAGTGAAAATCTCCAATCTCCACTAAGCACTACTAACTCAACCTCAATAACATTAGAGTTTATACATCTCACAGTGGAAATTATCAGCAATAAAGCTCTGCCTTTCAATTGATCTTATAGACTCATCAATAAGACATACCAAAGCTTCTATTACATATTGTAAAGTCATTACAAACTCAAATCTTACTCTTTATATATCAACACTACAATATACCACACGTGGCATTAAAACAAATTCTATAAATATCGATTTAACTTAAATCAGAACTTCATAAGTCTAGGGCCCTTGAGTACCTCAAGAAAAGATATCTAAGCATTGCTATGAGATTTCCTGCAATTTTCCATACCTACAAGTTCTACCACAATAACTATGCAATTGTGATCCACAATTACATAGGCGGATTAATGAGTCCACGGTCTCAATAAATATAAGGAATTACTGAGCATTTTCAAATATGAGCCATCATTTTAGAAAATGTCTCCAACATGGTGATTATAATAACAGCTACATTAGGTTTACCAAAAAGAATCATTTTACGTAATTCATAGCTGGTAAGATAAGCACTGTAGAGCTGTTTAATAATACATAAAATTCACTTATCTTTTTAGTGACATTTCTTTAATACGTATGGCTTTATACATATATCAATATACATGGTACTTGCAACTCATAAAATGCATATGTATATAATATAAATTAATGAAACAATTCAATAATCTCAAAAGATTAGCCAAGCATAATTCAACCTTATACTACCAGAAACTTATACCTGTATACACTTACTCGGCCAACATAAAGATTAGCCAAGCATCACTATAACTAAATCCCAATATCTCTTACTACTTCATTACAATTAACTATAATCAAGGTTATATCACCAAAACTCACAAGTTTTCTAACTAAAACCAGAAGACCATCATCAATTCAAAGCTCTAAGACACAGAGCACCCAAATAAATCATCCCTCCATTCAGTCATGAATCCTTGAAAGCCATAAATTCAACTCCTAACACAACTCATCTTCTCAAGTCATCAACACAACCCAGAAAAACATCAACTAATTGAAATCCAAAACAGAAGAATAATTAAACCATAAAACAACCCAAATCAACCTCATGTCTCAACTGCCCAACGCCCAATCAGTCCATAACCGAACCTCATAGCCAACCCAAAATGCAATTTAGCCGTAACACCAATCCTAAATCACAACCGAAAAGCTCCAAAAACCATCAAACAAAACACTCAATCCATGGCTGAAACATCCCACCGAACAGACCCAACTCGGCCATAACCCAAAAATCACCAACCACCAAGAATCCACATCAAATTCGATTTTCAACCATTAACATACCCATAATCGGTTAATACGTAATCAGCCCACACAGATCAAAATCCACACCTGAATCATCACAACAAAACAGAACTAATATTCAACCAAGAACAGGACAATACTTGGCTAATCACAAGGATTAACATCTCCAGAAAAACACCATTAATAATAATCCAACACAAATTAACAATCTATAACCCAAGTGAGTTTTGACGAACTATTTGAAATTACCTACTGGAAATTCCTCATAAATCACCAGAAAACATCTACCTCGCTCACCGTAAAATTGCTGAAAATCTTCATCGGAAATTAGCCACCGACGACGACCCACCCACTAAACACCGGCGCCTTTGCTCCACGGCGTCGACAACATCAACCACCGGCGACCCATGGATTTTTTTGGGTCTCCGGCCACTCTCGGCATTCTCCCTCAATCCCCGGTTTTCTCTCTTTTTGGGTCTCTCTCCCGGATCTCTGCCTCTCTCACGCAGTCTCCCTATTTCTCCATTTCAGTCTCTCTCTTTTCTCTCTTGGTGAACGACGCAACAACTCTTTGTTTCTTAGCATTCTATGGTCAATATGAAGACTCTACTTGAATTTTGAGACAAAACCAAGCTAACTTATTGAATTTGAGGCTTCGGCTCACTTACTATTATTAGTCTATTTTATTTATTATTAATAATATATATATATATATATATATATATATATATATATATATATATATATCTTTATAGCTTACACTAAAAACTAAAATAGCTCCAATTGTCCTAAATAAAACCATCTAATGCTTTTAAATCATCTGTCATGTAAATCATACTCTAAAACAAAGTCTCCTTATAAAATCAAGGTCTATAAATTAAATTCCACAAATCAAAATATATTTTCATAATATTCACATATCTCCAAAAATTCCCCCGAGATTATTATTTTGGCCATAAAATATTCTAACAGGATTTTAATCTCGAAATCAAAATCTGGGTCATTACAGGAATTATCTAAGAATCAACTTGATGGAATTTGAAATCAAAGGACTGTGATTAATGTTCACTACATAACTTGTGACAATCTGTTCAAAGAATTTAAAGATATGGAGATAAAGAATGAAGAAAACAAACAAATCTCATACTGACTTTGCAATACAAAATCCTACTCCCAAACTAATTATTTTAACCATTAATTCTACAAACTTTCAGCAAATGAGAATTCCATTGTGAAAATAGAATCAAAATGGTTGACTGTAGGACTCATAGTTCTGAATTCTAACAAACATCTACCAATCTACAGTTTAACCCATTGGTTCCAAAACTCAATTTATAAGTTCCAATAACTATTTTCTATTACTGGGGTATTAAATAGTAGACCATCCAATATATCTCCAAGTGTTGTCATAACTATATCTATTTGAACAGAGAATGGAAGAAGGGAGTCACAGTTAAATATTCCTATTCAAAGTGACTAAACTAACATGCCATTTCAAAATACTTTTCATTTTTTGGCCAAGTAACATTTCTAAATAAAATTCACATTATCTGCACCATTTTCATATGTGCTCAAAGAGAACCACAAGACTTCACAATAAACCTTCTAAAAGAATACGTTGACATTTGATAATGCAACTCCAATGGACCGAGATGGGCTTCCCTGAAGTGAGAATGGTGTGCCTGCAAAATAGAGAGATCGTCAGAGGGTCTTTGGCCAGAGCCAAAGACACTCCGATGCTTAAGTTAACATGCTTGTTTTTGGAGTGGAGAAAATGTAAAAGGAAAAGCTTTTATCATGTCTTAGAATGCAATGCTAATACGTTTACAAATTCAAGGTGGAGAGAAACAAGTCCCCAAGATTGAATTTGTAACTCTAAGGATATGCAAAACAAGATGAATGCAAACCTAAGTTCTAAATGGCATGAAAAGAGATGCAAAAACAAGACAAAGACTCTAAATGCATGCAAGAATGAAACATGCAAACAACCCAAATCAACCTCATGTCTCAACTGCCACATGCCCAATCAGTCCATAACCGAACCACATTGCCAACCCAAAATGCAATTTAGCCGTAACACCAATCCTAAATCAACAACCGAAAAGCTCCAAAAACCATCAAACAAAACACTCAATCCATGGCTGAAACATCCCACCGAACAGACCCAATTCGGCCATAACCCAAAAATCACCAACCACCAAGAATCCACATCAAACTCGATTTTCATCCATTAACATACCCATAATCGGTTAATACGTAATCAGCCCACACAGATCAAAATCCACACCTGAATCATCACAACAAAAGAGAACTAATATTCAACCAAGAACAGGACAATACTTGGCTAATCACAAGGATTAACATCTCCAGAAAAAGACCATTAATAATAATCCAACACAACTTAACAATCTATAACCCAAGTGAGTTTTGAAGAACTATTTGAAATTACCCACTGGAAATTCCTCATAAATCACCGGAAAACATCTACCTCGCTCACCGGAAAATTGCTGAAAATCTTCACCGGAAATTGGTCACCGACGACGACCCACCCACTAAACACCGGCGCCTTTGCTCCACGGTGTCGACAACATCAACCACCGGCGACCCATGGATTTTTTGGGTCTCCGGCCACTCTCGGCTTTCTCCCTCAATCACTGGTTTTCTCTCTTTTTGGGTCTCTCTCCCGTACCTCTGCCTCTCTCACTCAGTCTCCCTCCTTCTCCATTTCGGTCTCTCTCTTTTCTCTCATACCTACTACTTCACCATATTGCTTCATTTTGCAGCTGCAACTAGAGCCTAGAAACTAAAAAAAACAAAGCCAAGCTAACTTATTGAATTTTGAGGCTTCGGTTAACTTACTATTATTAGTCTATTTTATTTCTTATTATTATCATTATTATTATTATTATTATATATCTATATATATATAGCTTACACTAAAAACTAAAATAGCTCCAATTGCCCTAAATAAAATCATCTAATGCTTTTAAATCATCTGTAATGTAGATCATACTCTAAAACAAAGTCTCTTTATAAAATCATGGTCTATAAATTAAATTCCACAAATCAAAATATATTTTCATAAATATTCACATACCTCTAAAAATACTCTCGAGATTATTATTTTGACCATAAAATATTCCAACAGCATTTTAATCTCGAAATCAAAAATCTGGGTCATTACAAGAACTATCTAAGGATCAACTTCATGGAATTTGAAATCAAAGGACTGTGATTAATGTTCACTACATAACTTGTGACAATCTGTTCAAAGAATTTAAAGATATATATATATATATATATATATATACGGGGATAAAGAATGAAGTAAACAAACGAATCTCATACCGACTTTGCAATACAAAATCCTACTCCCAAACTAATTATTTTAACCATTAATTCTACAAACTTTCAGCAAATGAGGATTCCATTGTGAAAATAGAATCAAAATGCATGGTTGACTGTAGGACTCATAGTTCTGAATTCTAATTAACAAACATCTACCAATCTACAGTTTAACCCATTGGTTCCAAAACTCAATTTATACGTTCCATTAACTATTTTCTATTACTGGGGTATTATTAGTAGACCATCCAATATATCTTCAAGTGTTGTCGATCATAACTATATCTATTTGAACAGAGAATGGAAGAAGGGAGTCACAGTTAAATATTTCCTATTCAAAGTGACTAAACTAACATGTCATTTCAAAATACTTTTCACTTTTTGGCTAAGTAACATTTCAAAATAAAATTCACATTATCTGCACCATTTTCAAACATGCTCAAAGAGAACCCACCAGACTTCACAGTAAACCTTCTAAAAGGATACATTGGCATTTGATAATGCAACTCCAATGGACCGAGATGGGCTTCCCTGGTGCATGTGAGAATGGTGCGCCTACAAAATAGAGAGATCGTCAAAGGGTCTTTGGCAAGAGCCAAAGACACTCCGATGCTTAAGTTAGCATGCTTGTTTTTGGAGTAGAGAAAATGTAAAAAGAATAGCTTTTTTTTTATCATGTATATATTAGAATCCAATGCTAATACGTTTACAAATTCAAGGTGGAGATAAACTAGTCCCCAAGATTGAATTTGTAAGTTTGTAACTCTAAGGATATGCAAAACAAGATGGATGCAAACCTAAGTTCTAAATGGCATGAAATTAAAGATATGCAAAAACAAGACGAAGACTCCAAATGCATGCAAGAATCAAACATGAAAGCAATAAAAGTAAGAGAAAAAAATGTAACTGTAACAAAATCAACCTCACACTTATTTTCAAAAGGGATTTTTATTTTTTATTTTTTTTTGTTGGAACTCAAGATGCAATCAAAATTAACATTAGAAGAGCAAGACAATTCAGATATGCAATTATCTGGCAAGTGATGCCATGTTGGATTCGGCGACACCCCCTACTCGCGTGGAGGCAGATGATGCCTATAAGGAAATGAGCAAACACTACAAAAAAACCTTACATTTGGACGCGTGTCTACAGTACTGGTTACTGTAGACACGCATCCAATTAGCCACGTGTCTTTTTGACATCGTGGCTAACTGTATAATCTCCCCAATTGGACACGTGTGTTTTAAAACTAAAGGAAGTGAATTGGAAAAATTAGAAGCCCGGGCCATGAGGCAAATGAAAAATTAGAAGCCCATTAGGCGATTATATATATATATATATTTATTAACAAAGAAAAAATATGTTAAGGCATCTATGAAGACAACCATATACTAAACAGACTTTTGCCATATATGTGTGAAAGACCTGTTATATTCAGACCATATATGCACCCAAAAAATTAACAATATGCAAATTAGCACTCTGAGTTGAATGCAAAAGATGATCACAGGGTGAAAAATGTCATACGCCAAAACAAGGCAGTTTTTTAGTGTGTAATCAAATGTGTCTGCTGATAATAATAGTTACAGCTTTGAGATTTATGTAGCCTAGCTAGAAACTATTTCTGTACCACTAAAAAGTGGTGCACAATGACAATCAGATGAAAGTATTAATTAAACGGGGATTAGGAACAAATATGAAATAGAACCGTACGTGGATTAATTGTACCCCTCTCCCCAAAATAAAAGGGATAAAATAATGATATCAAAATAATAACCAAGTAAGCAAACAAACAATGGGTCTAACTTATCTTCTGAGATAAATACAGGATAACACTCGCATAATGCAAAACCAAAGAGAAAAAAGAATAAATAAATAACAGAATCAAAAAAACACGTAAATAGAATTACCTTACACCGGCTCATCCTAAGGTCTAACTACAATGGTGCTTTGAATGCATGTTTTTGTTTTGTTTCAGAGTTTAATCTTATTACACGTGTTGTATAGTTTTATACCACGTGTTGTATGAACTGGATACTTAGTTACATGAGCTGGCAGGTATTCAGCTCACGTGTTGATTAGTTGTAATTCAGTTAGTCGATCAGTTTTGTAATTAGTTAGATAGTTTTCCTTACATTTACATGTATAAATACTCAAGCATTGTATTCTATTCATTTTATCAGTTAATAAGAATCAGTTTTCCAATTCTCCCATATTTCTCTCTTCTTCCACACATTATATTTTCATCAAGATACTCTGTTTTCTAATATGATATCAGAGCTGATCTAGATTTTTTTTCTTCTTCTCTTTTAATTCTTCTTCATCAAACCTTCATTTCTTGTAATTCATGGATTCCTCATCTACGAATTCAGTTGTAGATGCTTCTAATCCATTTTACTTACATAATGGTGATAGCCCGAGCTCCACTCTTGTCTCTCAACAACTTGTTGGAGATAACTACAATTCATGGAGCAGATCAATGAAAATGGCGTTGATTGCAAAGAACAAGCTCTGTTTCATTGACGGCACGCTGCCTAAATCCACAGTTTCTTCTGATGATAGTTTTTCATGGTCTCGATGCAACAACATGCTGCTTTCTTGGATCATCAACTCGGTTTCGAAAGAAATCGCAGCTAGTATCATTTACATTGATACAGCTGAGGAGATGTGGAACGATCTCAAAGATCGCTTTTCTCAGCGCAATGGACCAAGGATTTTTCAACTACAGCAGGCAATCTCTGCTTTGACTCAAGAGAATCTCTCGGTGAGTTGTTATTTCACTAATCTCAAAGGTTTATGGCATGAGATTAACAATTACCGACCTCTTCCATCTTGCTCATGTGGAACTATGAAGAAACTCGTTGATTACCGTGATGAAGAATGTATCTTTCAGTTCCTTATGGGACTAAATGAAACATTCTCTCACATTCGAGGCCAGATACTTTTGATTGATCCTCTGCCTCCGATAAATAAAGTGTTTTCTCTTATTATTCAAGAGGAGCGTCAACGACAGATCATCTCATCTGTTGGTTCTCTGAATCACAATACTGCTGCTATGCTGACCACTGCATCTCAGAATCAATCTCAAGGTTCTAAGATATCCACTCAAGGATATAAGTCAGCATCCACTCGCAAGGAGAGACCTAAATGCACTCATTGTGGCATTTTAGGTCACACAATCGACAAGTGTTACAAAATTCATGGATATCCTCCTGGTTTCAAGTTCACTAGAGGAAAATCCACTTCATCTGCTAATCAGGTGTCAGATTCTGATGTTCCTCAACTACCTATCACTAATGAGCAGTATGAACAATTGGTGTCTATGCTGATCGAAACAGCAACCTCCAGCTGAAGTTTCGGGATCTGTTAACAATGTTATCACTCAAGATCACCTCTTTGACATGGCAGGTAATCACTCTTTTTCATCTACTTCCTTTCCTTTAGACATTAAACATTCGGTTTTTTGTTCCTCCACATCTTTTGATGTTGCTTCAAAAATTTCTCCAAAAAATCCATGGATTATAGACACTGGAGCAACCGATCACATGGTTTGTTCTTTATCTTGTCTAACATCCATTACTTCAATTGTTTCTAAATTTGTTCGATTACCAAATGGCAAATATGCCTCTGTCACACATATTGGTACTATCAAGATATCAGAAAATCTTATTCTTACAGATGTTTTTTGTGTTCCTTCGTTTTCCTTTAACTTGATTTCAGCAAGCAAACTTATTAAAGTTTTGCATTGCTGTCTAATTTTTTTGGCTGGTTTTTGTTTTATCCAGCATCTATCAAGTTGGAGGACGATTGGCATGGGTAGAGAACAAGGTGGCCTCTTTTTTCTAATGCATAATATGCAATCTTCTGCCTCTTTTTCCAATAAAGATGCTCAAGCTTTTTCAGTTGTTTCTGATAGTCTTTGGCACTTTCGTTTAGGTCATCTATCTGATGTTAGACTTAAACTTTTGTTTCCTGATTGTACTCTTGTTTCAAATAAGTGTTGCTCAATTTGTCCTTTAGCTAAGCAACATCGATTACCTTTTCATGTTAGCACTTCTGTTTCTAGGCAGTTTTTTGATCTTCTTCATTGTGATATATGGGGACCTTTTTCTGTTCAATCTACTAATAATTCTTCTTACTTTCTTACTCTTGTTGATGATTATACACGTTTTACATGGGTGTATTTGATGCAAAGTAAGTCTCAAACCAGACCTATTATTCAAGCTTTTTTTGAATTGATTTCTACTCAATTCAATACTAAAATCAAATGTATTCGTTCTGATAATGGGACTGAGTTCAATATGGTTGATTTCTTTTCATCCAAAGGGATAATTCATCAATTAAGTTGTGTAGAATCCCCACAACAGAATGCCATAGTCGAACGAAAACATCAACATTTATTGAATGTTGCTAGAGCACTTCGTTTTCAAGCTCATCTTTCATTAAAATTCTGGGGTGAATGCATTCTTACAGCTGCCTATCTCATTAATTGCATTCCCACTCCCCTTCTTTCCAATAAAACTCCATATGAACTATTATATTCTATTTCTCCTTCTTATACTCATATTCTTGTCTTCGGATGTTTGTGCTATGCTTCTACTATAACTAGACATCGCTCTAAATTTGATCCTAGAGCTCGTGCATGTATTTTCATTGGATATCCATATGGCATCAAAGGTTACAAACTATATGATTTACAAACTAAATCTATTTTTGTATCCCGAGATGTCATATTTCATGAAACCACTTTTCCTTTTTCTCATACTCCTATACAGTCTTCAATATCCAATGATAATATCGTTTTGCCTCATTCTATCATTCCTATTTCTAATGGCATTCCTCATATTATTTCATCAACACAGAATCCTCCTAATGTCTCTCCTAATGTGTCTCATGAGATAACTTCTCCTATTGTTTCTCATGACATTCCTTCTCCTAGTGTGTCTCCTAGTGTTTCCCCTAATGCTACTCTTCGCAGATCTTCACGAATTCGAAACAAACCAAGTTATTTGAATGAGTATCATTGTCAGTTGGCTACCTCCTCTCTCCCATCCAATTCTATCCCAATGATAGATAATTCGGCAGGTATTCTTTATCCTTTATCTTCTTCTTTATCCTATGATAAACTCTCATCCAATCATAAGCATTTCAGTTTACATGTATCATCTCATGTTGAGCCCAAATTTTATCACCAAGCCATTAAAGATCCTCTCTGGAGAGATGCCATGCAAGCTGAAATTTCAGCACTTGAACAGAATAACACTTGGGAACTTACCACTTTACCTCCACACAAACATGCCATTGGCTGCAAATGGGTGTTTAAAATCAAACACAAGTCCGATGGGACTATAGAACGGTATAAAGCACGTCTAGTAGCTAAGGGATACACACAATCCGAAGGGATTGACTATTATGAGACATTCTCCCCTGTGGCCAAACTTACAACCGTTCGATGTCTTCTAGCAATTGCTGCTGTTAAGGGCTGGTTTCTACATCAGCTTGACATTAATAATGCTTTTTTACATGGGGACTTGGATGAAGAAGTCTACATGTCTTTGCCACCCGGATATTCTAGCAAAGGGGGGTCTCAAGTCTGTCATTTGAAGAAATCATTATATGGTTTAAAGCAGGCATCTAGACAATGGTTCTCCAAATTTTCTAATGCCTTGCTCACTCACGGTTTTCTTCAGTCAAAATCAGACTATTCTTTGTTTACAAGGACAGTTGGTTCTTCATATATTGTTCTATTGGTGTATGTGGATGACATTGTGTTGGCAAGCAATGATTCCAATGCTATCTCAGAACTCACCCAGCTTCTTAATGCTCAATTTAAGCTTAAGGATCTTGGAACTCTCAAATATTTTCTTGGCCTTGAAATTGCAAGGACTCCTCAGGGTATTTCACTCTGTCAACGAAAATATGCATTGGAGATATTAGAGGATTCTGGTTTATTAGCAGCAAAACCAGTCAAATATCCCATGGAACCAAATGCAAAGTTTTCTCGTTTTGATGGTCCTTTGCTGGCTGATCCTACTAGCTACCGTAGACTTGTTGGACGTCTCATGTATCTCACTATCACTCGGCCTGACTTGACTTATTCTGTACAGACCTTAAGTCAATTCATGGATCAACCTAGACAACCCCATATGGATGCTGCTCACCGAGTGCTTAGATACCTCAAACTTAATCCTGGACAGGGATTGTTTTATTCTTCTAAATCTGAGCTGCGTTTAAAAGCTTTCTGTGATTCGGATTGGGCTGCATGCCCGGATACTCGAAGATCGGTCACTGGTTTTTGTGTATTTCTTGGCGATTCATTGATTTCATGGAAGTCCAAGAAGCAACAAACCATTTCTCGTTCCTCAGCTGAAGCTGAATATCGGTCAATGGCTTCTACATGCTGTGAACTGATGTGGCTATCTTCCCTGTTGCCAAATTTCCATGTTTCTCACTCTCAGCCTGCTTTACTCTACTGTGACAGTCAGGCTGCCTTACATATAGCAGCAAATCCAGTTTTTCATGAGAGAACAAAGCACATAGAAATTGATTGTCATCTTGTCCGAGACCAAATTCAGAAAGGGTTGCTTCATACCTTGCATGTTACTTCCAAAAATCAGCTAGCGGATGTGTTTACTAAAGCTCTTTGTTTTACTTTTTTTTCAGACATTTTGTCCAAGATGAACCTGTTAAATACATTTGCTTCATCTTGAAGGGGGGTTTCAGAGTTTAATCTTATTACACGTGTTGTATAGTTTTATACCACGTGTTGTATGAACTGGATACTTAGTTACATGAGCTGGCAGGTATTCAGCTCACGTGTTGATTAGTTGTAATTCAGTTAGTCGATCAGTTTTGTAATCAGTTAGATAGTTTTCCTTACATTTACATGTATAAATACTCAAGCATTGTATTCTATTCATTTTATCAGTTAATAAGAATCAGTTTTCCAATTCTCCCATATTTCTCTCTTCTTCCGCACATTATATTTTCATCAAGATACTCTGTTTTCTAATAAAGGGATTACAGGGCAAGGGCAGCTCTATAAAGGAAAGGAGGAAAACCTAATTGGCTTTATGCGTTAACTAATATAATAACTCTTTTAGATATTAAAATTCCATAGCTGGAGTTATATTCATCAATTAGAAAACCCTAAACCCTGAACACTAAAACCTTAAAACCCTAAACTATAAACTATAAACAACCATAAACCCTAAACCCTAAACACTAAAACCTTAAAACCCTAAACTCTAATAACTTCAACCCTAAACCCTAAACCCTAAACACTAAAACCTTAAAACCCTCAACCCTAAACCCTAAAAAAAAAAGCAAAGTAAATTTTTTTTTTCTTCCAATGTTAGCTTCAAAACACGTATACATTTAAAACTGATAACACAGTCAAATAGCAAAATAAAAATATGTAAACGTATAACTGAGAGTTAAGTAATTTATGAGCACAAATTTCCCTGCATATCGAAATTTTGAACAATTTACTCAACTCATGCAATGTGTGTCGTGTGTGAAAGCTTTCTCAGTAAGGCAAGATGTTCACTGATAAGGTTTAAAACAACTTATTTTTCTAAATGAGAGAAAAATTCATGTTTGATGAGCCAAAGTCAAACCTTATCTTACTAGGGCCTAGCCACCCTCATCTGATACACTCCTTCTAAGAAGCAGCACTTTTTCTTTTACTTAGTCCGTTAGTGACTGTCTATTTCCATAATGATTTGGTCACTGACTCTTTCTATAAGGACAAGTGCAAGAATTTATTCAGCAGTGGATCTTTTATATCCAGATTTTCTGAGAATTTAATGCTTTTAATTGTTTGTGCTGCAACCTAAAAGAAATGCCAGAATTTTTAGGATCTAGGTTCAACTAGCGAGTTGGTCAATTTGACCATCTTTGTAAAAAAATCTCTCTCACCAAAATTTTCAGAAGTTAAAAACCAGAGAGAAAAAAAATTTACCTTAGGGGAGCTTTGGATAGTGCACAATTTCATCGCATAAGAGGAATAAACTATCTAGCATTTAGATGCAGCAGAGAAACTCAGCAAATATCAGACTTAAAAATCTCAATTATATATAAGTATATTTCATCAATGCACAATGAATTGAGATATCAGGTAAAAATATATGCGATATCTGAAAAGTTTACAAAAGAAAAATAAAAATAAAAATACTGCATTTTTTTCCCCTAACTTTTTTATTATTATTATTTTTATTATTATTATTATTTTTATTTTTATTTTTATTTTTAAAAAAAAAAACAGAAAAACAACAAAACATGCATTACTCTAATTAGTGAAGAAAATGATATAAAGCATGTTTAACGCTATATTCATCAATAAGAAAACCCCAAACCCCAGACCCTAAACTCTAAAACTCTAAACCTAAAACCCTAAAACTCTAACCCCTAAAACTCTAAACTTTAGACGCTAAACCCTAAAACGCTAAACCCTAAAACCCTAAACTCTAAACCCTAAAACCCTAACCCCTAAAACTCTAAACTCTAGACCCTAAACCCTAAAACTCTAACCCCTAAAACTCTAAACTCTAGACCCTAAACCCTAAAACCATAAACCCTAAACAATTTAATTTGTGAAAAAACAAATGATATAAAGCATGGTTTTTTTTTTTAAGGGATATAAAGCATGTTTAACGCACATAGTATTGAATTGTACCTTAATTATATTGCTCTAGACAATAATCAAAATTAACATTAAAAGAACAAGACAATTCAAATATGCAAGTATCAGGCAAGTGATGCCATGTTGGATTCGACGACACCACCTACTCGCGTGAAGGCAGATGATACCTGTAAGGAAAAGCAAAATGATCCACCCGAGCAACGTGACGTGCAGTGAGGTGTGGTGGTGCGGTAGCGGGGCCTCGGGCGCCAACAGCTTGCGGTACGAAGGCATCATCAGAAACGTTAGCACTTGTAAGTGTTGCAATCTCCTGCAAAATACGAATTGCATATATAAATGGTCCGTTTGGATGTTCATGAGTAGAGGAAAATGACAAAAACAAATGGACTCAACTGCAAAACTAAATCAGCTAGAGCCAGAGAGAGAGATCAGAGGGCGCATATGAGGAGGTCGTGATCGATGGGTAAGGCGGCAAAGTGAGTAGTACGGCTTGTGGATGAGAGACGACTCGATCAGTTTCTTCTTCCAAGACGACACCGTCTGGGTGGAGCTGATGAGACCTAATCTTTGGTTCACACATATAAATATAATCATACCCAAAGAGTAAGACCTTCGTCATCGTCATCGCCTTTCATCTATTACTATCACTCAACGGCAAGACCTTCCCATCTCCTTCGTCATCGTCACCTCCTTTCATCTATTCCTATCACTCAACGGCGCCCCTTGTTAGAGACGTACGTCGAGTTCTATACAATATTTTATTTACTGTTTTTATGATGTGCGCACTGTTCCATTGTCATTAATATAGACCCCATCCCCTCCTCCGTTGGATGATTTATGAGCAAAACTAAAGGAGGAAAAATTAGAAGCCCACGAGGCTAAGGAAA